>JALPQD010000009.1:4681820-5281820 GCA_023101885.1 Typhlomys cinereus | reverse complement strand
TAACAGTTTGAATGCAAGCTCTATGGTTACAGTATGGCCGCTTATGTCCGGCTGGGTCAGAGCTCAGCTGGAGAGCTGCTGCCTGGCAGCATGAAACCCTGGCCGTGGACATATGCTAATCCCAGCATATGTATCATCCTCAGACACAGTGAGTTTGAAGTTAGCCAGGACTATAAGATCCTGTCTCAAAAAATAAACAACAATTAAAAAAAAAAAACCTAAAGCCACTACTATTTACTTATTTAAAAGTCCAAAGCCGTCTGGGGAGACGGTTCCATGATGAGAGCCCTTGCCTCACAGACAAAGGCCCCGAACTCAGATCCTCAGATCCCATGTAAGAATGCTGGGCCGATATGGCGTGACCTGTGGATTCTGGCCCTGGAAGGCGGAGCCTGTGAAACCCCAGAGGAAAGCAGCAAGAGATAGAGCAATCCAGGACGATTCCTGATGTTACCTGTGGGCCTCCACAGGCACACACCCACACACATGTACACACCCACACACATGCACACACCCACACACATGCACACACCCACACATGTACACACCCACACACATGCACACACCCACATATATACACATTCACATACATGTATACATCCACACATGCAAGTAAAAAACTGAACATCTTTTCCCACAATGCGAATATACTGTAGCAAGAACACAAATTCTTTACTCCTATCAAAAGCTTGTATGTATAACATAATTACCTTTCTGCTAAAAGAGCCAACATTATTAAATTTACAAAAACTGCTATGAACCTAAATCCAAGCCTAGGTCCAAATGTTATTCATTTAAGCATCCACTAAAAGTCATCTTCCTACTTTTTAGCATCTCTTCACCTTTAATCCCAATTTCTAGAGAAATCTGTGCTCATTGTAGTTTCTCTTTATTTTGTGCATGCACATGTGTATGTGTGTGTCAGAGGGCACAGTGTGTCCCTGTGAAGGGTCACGGGTGTCTTTGGGAATCACCCTGGTTTGCTTCTACCTCCTTTTCAGCTTTGCTGAGATTTCACCAGGGCTGTAGTGTAGGTCAATGCCAGCTATTTTGCCTGGCATTTTTATGTGGGACCTGGGATCTGAACTCAGGACTTTCTACTTTCAAGGCACTCTTCACTTCTGAGCCATCTCTTCAGCCCAGAAATAAGTGCTCACTGTATGTAGTATGAGCACACTTGCAAACATCTCACAAACACACAAATCCTCAAAGGAAAAATTCAATTGCTAAAACAAAAATTCCCAGAAGGACCAATGCCCAGCGGAGCATCCTGCACACCTTCGTTCTGCTGCTTTTCCTCACACCGAGGAACGAGGAAGGAGTTTGCTTCCGCTTTTGATGCTGGGGCTCAAACATAAGAGTCTAGGGATCTACAAAAAGCTTTAACTTATCTCCATGAGTTGGCAGCCACATTACTTAAAATAAATTCAACTGAATAAAGATATTTTCCCACTTTTCAGTTAGCTTTTTGCTTATTTTAAAATATGAATTCATTGTGGAAAACTGATAAAGTACCAGCATTCACGAAGCGTAGGTGTCCGCAAGCACTGACCAGAGATGCCGTAACCAGTGGAGGTGTCTGCAAGCACTGGTCAGAGCCGTAACCAGTGGAGGTGTCCGCAAGCACTGGCCAGAGACTGATTTAGCCTGACTCTTTCCATACTCTTTTCTCCCAAAGTGACATTTATGCTTTAGTTTGTGGGCAGCAACCTAAGTATCTCCATGTAGCCTGTAGCACAATTTTTTAGCCCGAAATTATACATGCTATTATGGGGCTAGATCATTATTACATCATTTCATTAACAAGAGAAATTTAGGACATTTGCTATCTTTGACTACTATAAACAGAACGATAATAATTAATCTGACATACAAGATCATGGCTTTTTGAGACAGGCTCTCACTACGTAGCCCAGGCTAGCTTTGGACTTGTGATCCTTCTACCTCTGCCTCCAAAGACCTCCGTGTGCCGCCATGCCTGGCCTTGGCACCTATTTTTGTGTATGAGTACAGGAGATCCTAACAAAAGTATTACTGGTTAAAAGGGCATGCTACTTTTTTGAGGAACTTAAATTCTGCAAAAAGTTTTTTTTTTAGGAAGAGTATCTTAGTTTTCACTCTCTGCAGTGGTATAGGAAAATATTTATTCACAGAATAGTTAAAACAGTAACAGTAGTTTATGCATAGTGACTTCGGCACTAGACACTCCACATGAATTAGTAAGTTAACCTTAAACCACACAGGTGTGGGTGTGACCCCGAGATGCACAGATGACAAGTGAAGCATCCAGCTACACAGCGGCAGAGCTGGGGTGCAACTTGGACCCTCCCTCCAGTAGCCACTCCCTGCTCTAGTGCCACCCCTGCTCCAGTGCCCTCCCCTGCTGGCCAACTTACCCACGGCTGTATGTCCCCTCGCTGCAGGCGCTGCAGGATCACCGTGAAGCACTTCACCAAGTCCTGATACGACACCACACCTTGAAAACCAAGCCAGCCTGAAATTACCTTCATCACCACAGATCAAAGACATTCCTCATTCAATGACATACAAATCAAACAGGAGATGAAAAGTTGAACTTTATGGGTAGGAGAATTTGAAAAGACAAGAAACAGAATAGATTTAACACATTTCTGAAGGAAGGTACCACTGAGACCGCCAAAGAATAATAATTTAGGCAAATATTAAGGACTATATTCTGCTTTTGTAAATAATTTAATTTCATTCCAGTATGTTTGCTCCAACTAAATCTTATGCCTTAAAAAGGCAGGAGAAAACAATAGATTTACGAATTGTCTTGTTTTAGAGTAAATTTTTTAGTGCACGTGTTTATGTATTTGTCCATGTGTGCTTGTGGAGGCTCAAGGGAGATTTCAGGAATTGTCCTGATTGTTAAAACTCCTTTTTACTTTGCTTGGGAGCGTCCCAGGCGCCACCTTCCAGGTTCTTTTTTTTTTTTTTTTTTTTTAATTAGATGTGAGATTTATTAGTAGTAAGCATGATTGTTGTGTGAGGGAGGTTTGACCAGAGATAAAGCACTCAGCACTCAGGAGTGCAGGGCCTGCCACTTGTCCAGGGGACCACGATTAGGGATATACTTGACCCCACAGCCATCAGGAATGAGCCTCTTTTCGGCTACCATATCTTCAAATTCATCTGCATTAAACTTGGTGAAGCCCCACTTCTTTGAAATGTGGATCTTCTGGCAGCCAGGGAACTTGAATTTGGCCCTCCGTAGAGCCTCAATCACATGTTCTTTATTCTGTAGCTTGGTACGGATAGACATAATGACCTGGCCAATATGAATTCTGGCCACTGTACCTTGGGGCTTTCCAAAGGCACCTCTCATACCTGTCTGAAGCCTATCAGCCCCAGCACAGGATAACATCTTGTTGATTCGGATGACGTGGAAAGGGTGGAGCCGCACTCTGATATGAAAGCCATCTTTGCCACAACTCTTCACCATGTACTTGTTAGCACATATCCGGGCAGCCTCCAGGGCCTCGGAGGAGAGCTGCTCATATTCATCTGATACCATGTGGCCACAGAGTGGGAATTCATCCACCTTTGCCTTCTTCCGCCCCAAGTCAAAGATGCGAATCTTTGCATCAGGGACGCCTCGGCAAAAGCGAGACTCTGGATACGGCTTGTTCTTACTATACCGGTAACACCGGGCAGGACGGCGGCCCATGATGACGCCAAAATGTCCAGTGGCACACCACGAGCAAAGAGACCTTCCAGGTTCTTAAGTGTAGTCCACCACCATTCTGCCTGGAATATTTTATTTTATTTTATTTTGTGTGTACGTCACAGGACACTATCCCTATGGAGGACCAAGGGTGCCTTTGGGAATCATCCTGGATTGCTTCTATCTCCTTCTTTCTTCACTCTGAGATTTCCCAGGCTCTGCCCACCAGGACTACTGGTATGGGCCACAGTGGTTTCTGCCTAGCGTTTTTATGAGGAATCAGGGATCCGTACTCAAGACCTTCTGCTTGTGAGACAGAGTCTTAACCCCTGAACCATCTTTCCAGCTCTCTACCTGGAAGTTTTACATGGGATACAGGATCCAAACTCAGGTCCTTCTGTTTTCAAGGTAAAGGATTAACCCCTGAGCCCCTCCAGCCTAATTCTTAAGCAGAATATGCTAACCCATTGAGTTAGCATAATGAGTGCAATAAAGTAAGAACCAAACTCCCACACAAGACTAGCAATATATTCTATGTTGTTTCCAAAAGAATTAGGTGGCAGAGGACATTTTCATTATGACGGGTACCTACTGCTACTCATTTTGCACCACAGCTGTTCAGCAAAGTCAAGGTCTTCCCGCACCGAGATGAGAACGGACCTGTCAACCGCAGCAGCGTCATGGTTCACCGTCTGGAAGAGAAGCAGGCTGCAGAGAACACTCACTGCAGGGCGAGCAGGCTGCAGAGGACACTCGCTGCAGGGCGAGCAGGCTGCAGAGGACACTCGCTGCAGGGCGAGCAGGCTGCAGAGGGCACCCGCTGCAGGGTGAGCCGGCTGCAGAGGACAGTGAAGCAGTTTAAGCTGTTAATCTACTCTGAGCAGCTGTGGCTCCATGCACACCGGGAATGCCATGAACAGAACGTCTACAACTCTTCATCCACTAGAGAGGAGACACAGGCGCAAAGAGAAATGAGACTCTTTAAAGTTGCTTTGAGTCTGCGGAGCCTAGCCGGAAGGCACACCTGTCATCCTCGTGTAGGAGGCCGAGGTGAAGACGGTGAGATCAGCCTGGGCTACAGAGAAACCCCGTCTCACAACAAAAAAGCCAACACCAAACCACGACGGACCCTAGTGCTTGGCAGTGAACGCTCGGCCTTCCTTCTCTGAGAAATGCTCCTTCAGCTGGCTGCGTCCCTTTCCAGCAGAACGTGTCTGGCCGAGCTTTCTACGGCTCTGTAACGGCCACAGGCTACCAGGACCCCCAGCGATGCTCCGCCATCGACAGCACAGAGGCTTGTCGCTGCTCCTCCAAGGCTCAGCAAATCGTTCATACACCACTGAACCACATTTACTTGACACAATACAACGTGAGAGCTAACAATACGGCCAAATTGTAACAGCATTTCAAGGCATGTTTCTGACAGGTAATAAGCACTTACCTCTTTTTTTGTGTCTGTTTTGGTAGAGTCACCAAATTCATCCAGCTTATTTAAGTCTAGAAAGAAGAAATTTATTAGCTTGATTTATTTCTCTGCTTCCCAAATTATTTCCACTCTAGTCCTACTTACAAGCAGCAAATGGGGACAGTATTGCAGAGGTCAGTAAACCATCATCCACCCTAGGTGGTCCTACACCCCACACCCAGCTTCCAGACGACTGCTGCATCACACTCTTTCCAGCTGCTAACAGCTATGTAAGTTTCAAACCTCCCCCCGTTCTGATCATTGATGGAACTTAGAAGTTTCTGCATGTTTGACAAGTACTCTGAGTTATATCCCCTGCCCCCCTTTTTTGTAATTTTTTAAAATTTCTTATTTGTTCAATTGTGTGCGTGTGTGTGTGTGTGTGTGTGTGTAGAACCACGGATGAATTCGGGAACCACCATGGACACCTCCACCTCCTCCTTGTTCACTCTGCCCGGGGATGCACAGGCTCCGCCCTACCAGGACCAGAAACGCAGGCCGCCTTCCCCCCCCCCCCCGCTTCCGCCCGGCGTCTATATGTGGGGTCCAGGATCCGAACTCAGGACCTTCTGCCTTCAAGGCAGAGGCTTAACCCCTGAGCCACCTCTCCAGCCCCTCCACCCCTCTTTTACTTTGCGTTTTTGAAATTTTGAGACTAAGTTCCCAGGTTGGCAGTGAATGTATTTTCTGGGCCAAGCTGATGACAATCCTCCTCTCAGTCTCTCAAGTATCTGGGAGCCCGAGTCTGTGCCACGAGGCGCAGCTCAAACTAAGTCGTATTGATCTTCACACTCACTCAGGTCTTGACCATGAGCACTCTAGAAAAAGCAGACCTTCCAACCATGCGAGACCACACTTTATATGCTCTAACCAAATACGTGTCACACAGATGTGACCTCTAGCAACGCAGCAGGCACACGTCTGCTTCTGCTAGAGAAGCATCGGACAAGAGCGATGTAGGGAGACAGCACCGTTGAGAAACTCCTGCACCAGCTCCACGGCAGACTTTGCTTCCAGGGGTTCCAGCCACTCGGTCACGCCGGTCCTCAAACCGTCAGCCAGAGCCTGCAGCGGTTTTAAAGCAGAAACAACTTAATTAGTAGCCATATCAATAACAATATTAACTATGAACATTCTTTTTTTTTTAGAGGATTAAGGTTGAGTTTATTAGAGAAAAGAAAGGTTGGAACTCATGGACTCCAGACATGGAGTGCCATGAGGGGCTAGGGAGCCCAGGAGAACTCATGGTGCCTAGGCATGGAATTCATGAGGAGCAAGGAACAAGAAACAGACTCATGGCACTAGAGGGCCATGAGGGGCTAGACCGCCCAACTATGAACATTCTTGAGTGTTTACCTCACACCAAGCACTGAAGTACTTTACATATAGCATGTTACTCAATCCCAACACAACTCTGAGGAAGACACTATCACCCCCATTTTACTGAGGCCATGAGAAGTCAAGTCACAACCACTGAAGGCAGAGCAGAGAGGTGCGGTAGGGACGAGGCTGTGCTCCCACTGTGTGCACCAAGGCTGAGGCCGGCCTGCCTGAGCCGCCTCCCCTCCCTGCCAGTCTGCTGCTAGAGTGACACAGCGATCACGGTGCGGTGCGGTGGAGTTTACACAGATGTAGAGTGGCGTGTGCACACGCGCACCACAGCACCCACATGGAAAGAGAAAAAGCTCTCAACACAGGCACACTCGTCACGGACTGCAAGGCTTCTGCTGTATCTGAGAGTGAACTCATCGAAGCCCTTAGAGCCCCCCAGGGTTTCTTTGCTTCCCAGGGAGACAATGTCCACTGCCACCTGCTGAGAGAAAACAAGACTGAGTAGCCCCAGTCCTGTCTCCGAGGAGAGGAGACCCAGGGTCCTGGCCGGACAGCAGGGGAAACCGGTGCACACAGCTAATGACGATCTCATCAGGGAGGGACGCAAGTGTCACCGTGGACAACAGCACTCCCCCAAGCGTGCAGCAGCTGAGGAAGATGAGAAATGGCCCGGGCTTCTACACGGGTCTGGAGCCTGCTCTGCCAGCGACCAGACACGTCACTCAGCAGACAGTTCTCAAAGTGAGCGGAGAGCAGGGCAGGGCATCACGTGGAAGGGGCTGTGGCAGCAAAGGCAGCTCTGTCCTCAGACAGACAAACAGCCACCAGTTCTGTGCAAAGGTGCATCAAAAACTCACTCGGTATCCACTAGGCACTGAAGGCACAATGGGTCCCCAGCATTTATGCGGTAGGGAGACAGGTAAGGAAAGAAATGACCACGTTGATAAACCTTCTGACAGGAGTGTGGAGCGCCGCAGAACACGAGGCATGTGGGATCAGTGACATCATCCCAGGTCAGACACCACCCAGAGCTGACCCAGAAGAGATGAGAGATTTGCTCCCAGGAGAGCAAGACACACAAGCAATCCCTAATGTGTGTGGGGGAGGAGGGAAGATAATGAGGGAGAGTTGAGAGGGGTCCGAGCATTAAAGTTACCATATGACACGATTTCTCCCAATAAATACAGAAAGCATCTGTTCACATAAAAACTTGTATCCAATGTTCACAGTAGCATTATTTTTAGTAGCCAAAAAGTACAATGGCCACAAAGCTTCACTCAGTTGGCGATGTGTCCAGAACAGGAGCCCAGATGCCAAGCCTGAACCCACACAAAAAAGAAAGTGCTTCAGAACTAACTGGGGTCAGGGTCATTCAAGTTCAAGGAATACATTAAGACTTACTGAACTGTACACTTAAATTGAGCATTTTATTATAAGGTATAATTTACATCTAAATAAAGTTGCAGGTTGAGCCTAGCAGCATAGCCTGTAATTCCAACTATTTAGAAAGTATAAACTAGAAGAGTCCATGTTCAAGGTCTGCTTGGGCTACAGAGTCATTTCAAGACCAGCCTGGACAACTTAGCAAGTCTGTTTCAATGACAAACATTAAAACTGGTCGGGGATAGAGTTCAGAGGCAGAATGCTTGTCTAACATGCCCATGGCCCTAAGTTCAAATGCCAGAGCTGTACAGTAAATAACTAAACAAACCAATAAATCATTTCTTGAAACACAAGCTTATCATTTTTTAATGCCAATCAAAAGCCCGTGATCAATAGCTGGCTACACGTCTGTGTCAAATAGTCCACTGGAATCCTAACACTCCCTTTAATTGTGAGATGCAAATGCTGCATGAGTGACATTAAAGTGGCCACAATGTCAAGTACAATAAATGCAGAATGTGTAGAGCAAAGACAGACCAAAGCAAAAGCTAACACTGTAGCATTTTCATGAAGACACATAACTAAAGTCAGGAGTTCCAGAAAGATACTCACAAGGAGAAATTTCAGCTCTCTGTGAAGATGATTCAAACAGCCTCTGAGTTCTCCAGATTTCACTCTGATATTCTAAAAAGGACCAAAGACTGTCAGTCTTCTTTGGTACCCCAATCTTCTGTAAGTCACATTTCAAACCATCCCCACAGTAAACAAAAGTTTCATAAAGCACCAGTAAGTTCAGTAAGGTCCACCCATGCTTAGAACATCTGCAGAGCCTGCCATTCAGATGCAGCTGCTGAAGGTGAAGCGCTGTGTCAGAGATGCGCAAGTGCCTCCCTCACCTGTCCCTTGCTCTTCTCCCAGGAAATTGGAGAAATTTAAATAAACTTCAAAACTCAATGGTATGTAGCATTACCTTACCCACAAACAATGCCCAATAAACCTGCCTGGCACCATTTTAGTCAGAAGGCCTAGGTTTACAATCCTAAGTCTCTAAAAATAATTAAGGGCTAGTGAGACAATTTGGCAGGTAAGGCACCTACTTGCAAACTTGGCAACCTGAGTTTAATCCCTGGAGGCCCACAAGGCTTGTCGTCCGACCTCCATCCATGCACATGGTGTGCACGCACAGATATGCCTAACCCTCTCAAATAAATAAATAAAATATTTGAAACGAACATGTCAATACATATATATTCCTACCACAGGAAAAGAAAACTACAAATGTTAAGTATCCACAGTCCTACCACCAAGTGAGCCACTGTAGATGCCCCCCCCCCGGCTTACACGTCCACGGCAAGCTGCTTTGCACGCTCCTCTGTTTAGTAAGCGTTTCCTGTATTTTGCCAGTGCTGGGGACTGACTCTTGGCAAGCATTCTCTCCACCACGAAGCCGTTTCTCTGGCACTGAAGACTATTCTTCACGTATGTGTGTGTGGGTTGCATGTGGGCAGGTACACATGCACATGTCTATCACAAGAGGGCACTTGAATGTGTGTCTGCGGAGGCCCAAGAGTGACACCAAGAATCATCCTCAATTCCTCTTCCACCTTAATGCCTGCTCTTTGGATTTCCAAGCTCTCCCTTCCAGGGTCAGAATTAAGGCCAACACCATATCCAATGGGCATTTTTACGTGGAATCTGGGATCTGAACTCAGGTGTGATACAAGGGTTTTAACCACTGAGTCATGTCCCCAGGCCTCTAAAGACTTTTTAAAGCACTATTTCTAAAACCTGTAGAAGAACCAGCTCTGGTGATACAGAGATAGTTAGTAAGCGTAGCTACTCTGGAAACTGAGACAGATTTTACAAATCTCAGGCCTGTCTGGGCTACAGGACAAGTTTAAAGTCAGATGCAGGCAACTCAGTAAGCTAAAAATAAGTATCTGTGAAAAAGTGCTTGCCTAGCATGTGCAAGGGCTTAGACTCAATCCCCAATACCTTTAAGAAGCCTGTTCTGTTCTTAGTATTTTGGGACGTCAGCTATATAATTTCACTGAAGTCTCACACATAATTTTTGATTAATTTCTGACTTATTCTATTTCTGGCTAATTTCTTAAGACAGATTGCTAGAAGTATACAATCAAGATGGAACAATAGGGGCTGGAGAGGTGGCTCAGGGGTTAAGCCTCCGCCTTGCAGGCGGAAGGTCCCGAGTTCGGATCCCAGATCCCACGTATAGACGCCAGGCGGAAGCGGGGGCGGCCTGCGCTTCTGGTCCTGGTAGGGCGGAGCCTGTGAATCCCTGGGCAGAAGGAGGTGGAGGCGTCCATGGTGGTTCGCGAATTCGTCCGTGGTTCTACACACACACAGACACACACGCGCGAGAGCACATACACACACACATGTACACAGTTGAATAAATAATAATAAAAAAAAAAAATTAAAAAGATGGAACAATAACAAATGAACTGCAGAGACAGTAAGAGATCTTGGTGACTCAGCCTGAGTCCCCATTCAAGAGATGGTGACAACACAGCTGGGAGCACCTGCTAGCTCGGCTCCCTCGCTGAACCACTGCTGTTCCTGGGAGCCCCTGACAGGCCTGAGAGCCTCACGCCCGGCGGCTGCTGGAGGCGGGCGGGCAGCACAGCAACAAGCAAGCAAAGCGGGCCCACCCAGGAGGGCCCCCCTACCAGAGCTGCGCTTGAAGACAGCGGAGGGGTCTGAAGAATCTCGTCCACAGGACTCCAGGACAGATCCAAGGTGATGCGGGTTTGTGGTGGGGTGGCCGATTCATCCAGGTCCGTGGACTTGAAGAGTTCGTACTGAGCAGAGCCCCTGGCTGTCACCTGGGGAGAGTGCAGACCTTCCACTCACAGGCCAGACCTCTGGGGTTTGTTTCCTCCTCCCTCCCCCCAAAAAAAGAAAAAAAGAAAAACTCCACACGCTACACCACCTTCATTCCACATAGAAAAATAGGGTGATTCTCCTAAGCCCCAAACATTAGCTAAAAGAAGAAAGCACACACATGACAGCTAGTCTGTATCCCGGGGTCCCCCCACATCTGAAGAACCCACCAACCTCTGATCTCAACTCTAACAACTCTGGTATATGAGCAGGTTTCTAGAACCAATCCCCATCGATACCAAAGGAGAACTGTTTCTTGGGTAAGAAAATAAATAGTTTTTCCATTATAGAAAAGTAGCTAGTATATTATTAAGTAGCTAGTATATTAAGAGGAGAAAAGGGCTGGAGAGATGGCTCAGGGGTTAAGACTCTGCCTCAGGGGTTAAGACTCTGCCTCATAAGCAGAAGGTCCTGAGTTTGTATCCCAAATCCCACATAGAAAAGCCAGGTAGAAATGGTAGCAGCCTGCACTTCTGGCCCTGGTGAATGGAGCCTGGGAAATCCCAGAGCAAAGCAAAAAGGAAGTAAAAGCAATCCAGGATGATTCCCTAAGTCACCCTTGGGCTTCCTCAGGGACACACGGAGTCTTCTGATACACATACACATACACACACACACACACACACACACACACACACACACACACAATAAAGTTTTTAAAAAAAAAAAAAATAGAAAAAAACAGGACTAGAGAGATAGTTTAGGGATTAAGACTGCCTTGAAATCATAAAATCCTGAATTCAAATCCTGGAATCCACGTAAAAACACCAGATGGAAACGGCAGCACTTTCGGCTCTAAAAGATGGAGTCTGGAAATAACAGAGGAAAACAAAGAGGAGGTAGCACAATCTAAGATGACTCCCCAAATCATCCTTGGACCTCCACGGGCACACACAGTACTATCTGACATATACAGAAACATACGTGCACACAGTTACGCACACATGCAAATAAGAAAACAAAAAGGAAAAACAAAACAAAAACAAAACTAACAGCAGCAATCCAACAAGGACCTGACCCAGGAGAGTAGACCAGTTCGGTCACAGGGTGAGCAAACCACAGAAGAGATGCTTACGGCGGACAAGTGGAGTCGTCTCTTGTGTGAACTTTTTAGATTTTCCAAACTCACAGAGTAACTCTTATCAGCTGTGGGACAGGAAAGAAAAGAACAAAATCAAAGGTCCAGTTCAAAATCATAGTGTGAGAGAACTAGAAAAATTATTTTCTCAAAATCTGAAAACACCATAGCTCAACACTAATAATGAGTGAAATTAAAATTCAAATCCCAGAGAATGAAATGTTTATTAAAATAAAAAAAGAAACGGAGCAAAGGTCACTGCCATGCACCCAAAATCCAGACTATCTGGGAGGCTCAGGCAGGCTGACTTGGGCGATACAGTAAGAACTCACCTGAAAACAAACAAACCCAACAACAAAAGGGAGGTGGTTTGAACAGTGCCTGCTGAGACTCTCAACATCTGGGAGGCTGAACCAGAGGACAAGTTCAAGACCAGCCCAGCCTACATGGTGAGACTGCCAACCACATCTCCGAACAAGGTTACAACCACGGCTAATACTCTAGTTGTATTCAGTTTTTATGTTCTCAGTTTTAAAAAATGCACATGGATCAAACGAAGCAGCACAACCTGTCACTTTCTGGAATATGTCCTACCTTTATACATTCAGAGTAGATTCGTGTGAATAACAAGTCGATGTATTCCCTTTCCTCTGAACAATAGCAAAGTTCAAGAAAAAGCACCAGTGACTCTATGATCACACACCCAGGAAGCGCTCACCTTTACAGGAGACCACGTACAAGACAATTCCCGAGGCGCTGCCCTGTGTGGTGATAAGCTCAGCTCCCAGCCAACAAGTACCTTCAGGATCTGATCGGTCACATCTTACCCAAAGGGGAGGAAGGGCAGGAACTGGCCGTTTAATCTTCAAATGGGTCATATTCGGGTTGTGAGCCATGGTATAAAGTCCAATCAACTGCCTTGAAAACCAGGATTAGAGTAACAAATTATTGCCTGCCAATCAATCACTTGGGCTGAGGTGTGGCTCAGTGGCATCGGCCACGCTTAGCAGAAGGACCTGGGTTCAGATCCCAGATCTCACATAAAAATATCGGCAAAAATGGCACCACTTGTAATTCTGGCCCTAAAAAGCAGAGCCTGAGAGACCCCAGAAAAATAAAAAGGAGTAAAGTAACCCAGGGTGATACCCAAAGTCATCCTTGGGCTTCCACAGGACACACATGTAGTACCCTTCCCTTACCCCACATACAGATATAAGCTCAAAACAAAAAAAACAAAACAAAACACTCAGTAGTCTAGGGACCAACAAGTACACTTAAAATATACTCAGAGTCATTACTAAGGCTGCGAATGATAGTATGTAATAGTGCTCTATTTCCAGATTTTGATCATGGTCTGTCCTTACATAAGACAACGCACTTGCTCCTGGTAAATGTCTTATCATCGCACTATTGTATTGCTATTTACCTTCTATGTTCATGTGTACGGGTGTGTGTGGCACATACACGCTTACACGTGGGTACGGAGGCCCGAAGCTGAGGCTGGGAATCTCCCGATGCTCTTCTACCTTGCTGTGAGCTAATCACCCGGGAGCAGCCGTTAGGACTCATCGGGCCAGCCAGCTTGCTCTAAACAGTCCTCTGTCTTCTGGGTTGAAACTCTAGGCGGCTGCCATGTCTACCTAGCAATTATGTGGGTTCTGGGGATCTGAACTTTGATCCTTCCCTTGTGCAGAATGTGCTTGTGGCCCTGCATCGTCTCCCCCTCGAGGTGAGTCTGAGTGAAGCATTCGGGGATGAAGGAGCATGAGTCTCACACTGTCTGTTCCTATAAAAACGCGCCTAGGGCTGGAGGCGTGGCTCAGCGGGTGAAGGTACTTGCCATGGGAGTCAGATCCCTGATACCCCAAGAAAGGTGGAAGGAGAGAACCAGCTCCACAAAGATGTCCTCTGAGCACATACATGTGCCTTCCCCCACAATAATAATAATAATAATAATAATAATAATAATAATAATAATAATGTTTTCTTAAAAAAAAAACTGTGGATGGCCAGGAGTGGGGGCACATGCCATAGTCTCAGCTCTCTGGAAAATGAGATTACAGAATCTCAAGTCTGAGTCCTGCCTGGGCTTCACAGCAAGACCCTGTCTTAGATCACTCAGAACACCCCCCCCCAGGGACCGTGTCCAGAAGGCAGTGGAACGACTGCTAGGAGCCCGAAGGAGGCTCAGTTGGCCGATGGCAGAGCTCCTGCACCGTCACTTGATCACAGCTGTGTGTCTCCCTGCGACCCGCACAGGATCTGTCCCATCGACATTTCACCAGGAAAGGGCAAAGATACAAGAGGCCTCACACCTCCCGATGGGGAGGGGACAGGTGCTCTTTAATGGCACAACATGATAAATGACTCATGCTCAGCGAGTGCCAAGGCACGTGCCCTCAAAGGCGGCCACATGAAATCTGGTGCGTCGCTCATGCAAAAGACAACAGGAGGGAGACTGGCAGGGCAGAAGAAACTTACAACGGGAACAGGATTGGGAATTAAGGTGTGAAAACATCACAAAATGGCTATAACCATGTTTAAAAAATGAAAGAATTAAAAAAAAATTAAAAATACATAGCTGGACTGGAAAGATAGCTCAAAGGTAAGGCCTTTGCCTGGAAAGCAAAAGGACCCGAGTTCTGATCCCAGATTCCAGCTGGGCAAATAGCTGCGGCCCACAAGGTGGAGCCTGGGAAACCCCACAGCAAAGCAATGAGGGGGTGGAGCCATCCAGAATGGATCTCAGGGTCTACGTCAATGTCAATGTCACCCTTGGGTGCACGCACATGGATTAAAAAAACTTTTAAAATCTACATAATTATGACATATGTAACAGTTTAAATCCTCAGTGCAACCCCACGAGAGAAAAACCTACCTTGCTCTTCCCACTGGCAAAGCAAGCGGCCCAACATTTTCTCCAGCAGAGAAGTCAGAAACAGCAGTTTCTTCGGATTGCGGTTCTTCCACATGACTTGTTTCTTCTTTTTCTAAAGACTTTAAACATATTTCAAGTCGACTGACTGTGCTAGGGAACAACAACGTATTCCTTCCCATAACCTGAGGCAAGAACAAAGCCCCAAAGCTGGGCACCAGCACGTCTTGCCTTCAGAGCACTGACAGTCACCTGACTTCATGTGTCTCCTTTTCCACATCTGAATGCCACTTCCTTCTCTTACCCTTTGTGCTTAAAAATCTGTATTAAAAATGTCTTCCAATAAACCCCAACTCTGCTTTAAAAAGACACTGAGTTTAGCTGCTCCTTGTCAATAAAGCACTGATGATATTGGGAAAAGGTGCCGCCACGAGGCAACAGCAAGCTGCGGTGGGATACAAGGGACCCACGGAACACGCCCAGGTTGCAGATTTTTCAGTTCCCAGCTGGCACACCTTGTTTCTGGGATACAAGCTTACGGCCCACAGTCCCCACATTTCACTTTTACTTTTGGACATAAGGTTCAGATGCATCTGGACCACACGTCTTCATCAAGAAACTGTCCACGGCCCTCACTTGTATCTCCTCCATTATTAGCCTTACAAGGATCTAAGAGCCATATCTATGTAAAATAAATACTTCAGCTTTGACGATTTAACTTTTCAACATTACTACATATCAGGCAGTTTTATCTTTTCTCGAAGGGGCTATTGGTTCTTTTTTATTGTGTGCGTGTGTTTTGCATGTGGGTGTACACATGTGTACAAAAGGAAACTCGAGTATGTGCGTCTGTGGAGGCCCAAGGGCAATATTGGGAATCGTCCTGGATTGCTCCACCTCCTTACTGCCTTGCTCTGGGGCTTCCCAGCCTCTGCCTTCCAGGGTCAGAAGTGTAGGCTGCCACCATTTCCACCTGGAGTTTTTACATGAGACCCAGGATCTGAACTCAGGTCCTTTTGCTTGTGAGCCAAAGGCTTTAACCACTGAGTCATCTCCTCAGCCCAACACTGCTTCATTTAATCCTTTACTCTTCCAGTGCTCAGGAACATGTCATCAAAAGCAGGTTACATGAAACCCTGTGGGCCACATGTGAAAACCCGTGAACGCAGTAGGGAGCAGAGGAGAGGGGATGGGATTGGGGATGAAATGTGAAAACATCATAAATTCACTATATTTATGTATTCAACATTGAAAGAATAAAATAAAAATAAAATGAGCAAAAAAAAAAAAAAAAGCTGAGACTGACAGTATTATCACACTATTTTGTAGATGGGAAACACAGATAATGAAGGTGAAATAGTTTATCTAGAATCACAAAGCCCCTAAGTGACAAAGCCAAAATCTGAACCCCGGTGTGCTTACATAACACCATAAAGGAAGGGTTACAGTGCTTCTACACATAAATCAAAGACCAAACAGCTCAAATGAGTTAAACTGCAATACCACATACCATGAAATACTATATAGCAGTAACAAGAAGTGAATTATTAAGATGTTCAATAGCTTCAATAACTTAGTAATATTACAAGGTTCTTTATCTCAAAGACCCTACTAGAAAGTTTAATTATATACATATGATTAGCATATATTAGCATTATGTTTACTCCTAAAAAAATTAGTGTCCACTTTCACTAACACTGATTTTAAAAAAATGTATATTTTAGATTATTCCCAGAGAACCAAATTTGGCTACTAAGAATTAACCATAAAAGCCAATACTTACCACTTTCTCTGCAATGAATACTACATCATCTTCATTAAGAAGAGTTTTCAGAAGATTTGGTTGACCTTTGCCAATCAACTGCATCTGTACATCATCCTGTTAAAAACAGATGTCGTGTGTGTGTGTGTGTGTGTGTGTATATATACACACCCACACATGAACAAACCTCAGGTTGTCAGGTTTGTGGACAAATGTCTTACCCACTGAGCTATCTCCAAATAGGATTATATATAAAGACAAAGTAGTCTAGTAGTTTGATATAAGTGTCTCTCATTGTCACTAATACCGAATACCACAGCTTTACTGTCACAAACTAATTCTATACTGTATGGTATTTTGGGTTCTAGTCATTTGCTATAATAAACATTGGATGGTATTTATGAATCACCTTATTAAAACAAATACTTAAAATCATACTGATATTGTTAAATTGCCCTTGGTAACAGTTCAGCATATTGATTCTTCAGTTGGGTAGTAAAAAAAAACAACTGTATTTGTACTTCTATTTATGTCATTTGCCTATACTTTGATTGTATGTTGTATCTTTTTTTTTTAGAATATATTCTCTTTATTTGAATAAGGAAACAGATCTATGAGCTCAAGTAATTTAAAATTTTTTTATTTGTTCAGTTGTGCATGTGTGCACGTGTGTATGTAGGTATTCAGTTGTGCATGTGTGTGCATGTATATATGTGTATGTGCGTGTAGAACCACAGTCGAATTTGGAACCACCATGGACCGCCTCTACCTCCTCCTTGTTTACTCTGCCCCGGGATTCACAGGCTCTGCCCTACCAGGGCCAGAAACGCAGGCTGCCCCCGCTTCCGCCCGGCGTCTGTACGTGGGGTCTAGGATCCGAACTCAGGACTTTCCACCTGCAAGGCAGAGGCTTAACCCCTGAGCCACCTCTCCAGCCCCTGTATGTTGTACCTTTACTATCATTGTCTAAGAGTTTTATGTAAATGTCATATATATGTAGATTGTATAGACTGTAACCTTTGTTCATGACTGTTTTGCCCTGGCTTACTTTCAGTTTGGTGCTTTATCTCATAGACGTAGACTTTACTTCCTGAATATGAGGAATCGAACTATGGGACATCTAGTGCATGCTGGATTCTTAATAAATGTATGAATACATACATGCTTTATGTTTTTGTTTGAGTAGGTGTCCCTCTGGACTGCTCTACTTCCTCACTGCTTTGTTCTGGAGTTTCCCAGGCTCTACCTTACAGGGCAAGACATACAGGCCACCACCATTTTCAACTTTATGTGCGATCTGAGATCCAAACTCAGATCCTTCTGCTTACAAGCCAGAGGCTTAACACTTAGTCATCTCTCTAGCCCCAACCCCTACACACACACACTCGTTTTTTAAATATGGAAGCTTCAGAATTCGCATGTCATTCCTGAGCAGGGGCTGTGCTGTATCACCACACTTCAGTGTATGTGCCACCAAAGTGAGCACTGTACAGGATTCTTAATTTATATTTGTAAAAACCTGGAATAATTCAAATGTCCTTCAGCCCATGACTGGAAAACCAAGCTAGTAAAATGAAATGAGCTACTGACACCATCTATAAATCGCAAAGGCATTACAGTAATTTTAAAAAGCCAAAGCAAGAAGGTGTATACATCTTTTGTAGACATTCTGGAAAGTGAAAGACTATGGAGACAGAAAGCAGCCTAGCACCTGAAGAAAAGTTGATTCTGAAAGGATGTGAGGGTTTTTGGAGAATATTCTACATCTTCAGCATGTGGGCAATTACACAACTAAATATATGTGTCAAAATTCTGAGAACTGTCTCCTAAAAGGGGGAAATTTACCACACATAAATTTAAAAAAACTTGACCGAAAACCCCACAATTCTAAGATCACTGATTCACACTTAAAAACCAAAGAAAGTGCTCATACCTCATAGATAAATGGATCTTTATAGACTCCTTTCTTTTCTTTGGTGAATTCCCTGAAATGCAGAACCACATTTGAAAAACAGAGCTAAGGTACACGTCTTGACACTGAAACGCAGAAAAAGCCATTATTTTCCTTCTGCATCAGTAGAACAGGCAAAATGCCTCTGGCGGCTTTACAACAGCTGGAAAAAGACTCAGACTCATAAAAGAAAAAGGGGCTGGTGATGTCGCTAAGCAGGAGTGTTTGTCCAGTATAAGGACCTGGGTTCAATCCACAGCACAGGGTTGGGGTAGGACTTGTGGTACATAACAATAACTGTTGTCTAGGGCTGGGTACAATTATTTCTTAAACATGATTTGTTAGTACTCAAGGTAATTTAGCACACGATTTTCAGAAAGTGAAAGTGGGTTGAGGTCTGCCCTGACATGGAGTGTGGTCAGAGCAGTTACCTGAGGTCCCAGGTTCACATTTCATTTCTTTTCATCTTTCCCTCTTTGAGGTGGGCTAACCTGGACAGCCGGATGACCCGTGAACTTCTGCCCCCCTGGCTTTCCCCTCCCAAGTGCTGGGATTACGGCCAGCTGTGCACCATCTACGCCACCCCCACCCCAAGGCCTTCGTTCCCGTTGTAAACACTTGTCCGACACTTAAAGAGCAGCTACTAAATGTCATGTTAAAATGCAAAAAGCTTTGGGGTGCAGAGCTGCACACCAGTCGTCCCTGCCCTCCAGGATGAAACCTGATGGTGGGTTTCAGGTTGGCCAGTACCCGCTGAGACTGCTATCTCAGAAAAACAAAACCAAAAGGGATGAAAGCTCTAGGATACCTCGTAATAATCACTATTCTGACTGCTGAGTGCAAGGCACAGCTGACTTTACATGCACACATACAACGTGAAACTGAAAGCTGTCAAAAGCAATGTCAAAGCACACAAAGTACAAACCCTTACCATCTTCAAATGCAATACCAAAAGGTCCACCAGCGTGATGACTCTACACTAGAAAAGGGAGTGTACCGTGCTCCTATCCAACTAATCTGGTAGACTATGTCTCAGTTTGGAAAAGAGGGATTCAAAGTAACATGTTTTGGGATAAGGGCATGGCTTTATTTAAGAGAAATAAGGAAAAATATGGGAATTGTCAGGCCTTGGTGTTTCTTCCCAGCTCAGGCCTAAAGCCTGTTTCCCTGAGGAAGGTCACAGTAACTCCATGGGCAGGTGTTAGGAATTTCTTGGAATGTCACAATACCACCCATGAACAGGGGCTGGAGACTCTCCTAGATAATTTGGGTTTTGCCTCAGGCAGGAAGAATTCTTCTGGGAATTAGGAGTGCCCTTTACCTCCTCTTAGGATTTTTTGGAACTAGCTTCCTACTCTCTGTTCTAGAGAAGAAGCCTTTTAAGTTTTAGTCAAATACTAAATAGAGATTTCATGTCTAGTCATTTACAATAAGTAGACTTCTTAGCCAGAATATGTGCACTGATTTTAAGGAAATTAGAGAATAACTTCTAGAGTCTTAAAACATAGGTGGGTAAAATTCCCACCTACGTACTAACTCAGAAATTCCAGAAGTATAAGATTATGCTATCAATCCACCAGAACCTTAAAAGAAACTGTGATACCCTCTTACCCTGGCTGAAGGCCAAGGAAGAGACCATCATGCCAGAAAGTCTAGATGCCAAGACTGCTCCTGGAGATGGTATCTGCAATCCAAACTGGGAGAATCCATGTCAGAAGCAAAGGGGGCCGTATCTTTCCTACCCCAAACAGCACTCTTATGAGAAATTACAGAGATGGACCATTCGAGTGCACTCCCACCAATGATCGCGTCTGCCCAAAGAGACACCCTTGGCATATGGGGCTTGACTGGACCCCAGGTTTGGAGTATGCATGGTTCACAGATGGGTCATCTAACTGGCAATACGCTTCTGGAATTCCTCAAAGGAAGACATAAGCAACCTTACTATTAAAGGAATAGAAGGATGCTATTATAGAAGTTATTCTTTTAATAATTATATTGCTTAAGTGTTTTCTTCAGTCCATACCTCAGTAGTGCTCCATCGACAGAACCAGCTATAGCTTATGGGCCTTGAGTATCCAAGTCAAGGCCCCCTTAGAAATGTAGTTTAAGCTTGGATAGTAGAGACTACATGAGCTGCATACATCTTCCCAAGTTAGAACCTGCTGCCATGCCTGGTGCCTATGTCGACCTTCCTGACTGAGAGTATCAACCTGGAGAGGACAACAGCAAAAGCTCACGCTGGGACTTATGGGGTGTTGAGGACTCCTATAGTTAATTGTAAAATATGTTCCTTTCTAAAATCAATAGGAGAACATTCTGCCTCTGTATTTTAAAAGAAAGCAGTCTCTGTTAAAATTGCCAACTATGTAGGATCAGCCCAATAGCTATCCGGTGAAGCATTATAGATTAGGTAAGTTTGGAAATACTGAGAGAATGTTTCTGTTAAGTGCCTTTACCCTCAGGCAATAGGTTAGGTTCTTGAAAAAATGTCCACCCTGAAGGTGATTTTTGCTGACTAGAAAATTGTATGTCTGTTGTAGGTGCAACATTCTTTACCCCAAAATTTTCTGTATAAAAGTTGTCACGAAAGTTTCAATAAACGGGTTCAGGATTCACTCGGACAAGAGGGAGCCGCGTGTGTTCTGTTCTCCACCCGGTCCTGGGGAGCCCTGGTCTCGAGGCCGCGACTCTGGTCTGAGGCAGGAGTGGATGTTCAGCAGCTAAGGAATCCAGAATTGGTCAGGATATCATTCCCAATGTACTGAACTAGAAACAGGCCAGCAGGCTTATGAGGAATGCTCCTTTTTTTCTTTGAGATACTGTCTTACATGCCAGGTGGCCTTGAACTCATGGTCCTCCTCTTAAGTGCTAGAATTACAAGAATGGATCACCATGACCCACTGGTAAGATGGTGACTTACTCTCAAAGACTGTTACATTTAACTCAAGGACATTCATCGGGCACTTAACAATTGCTTCTCAAGTGCATGCATTACAACCCAGTCATCCTTTTCAGATACTGGGACAGCAAACAAAGCCACAGCCCTGACTGGCATAAAACCCAAGACATAAACCAACAGAGACTGACTGAGCTAAAGGCTTCCGATACAAAGAAAGCTATGGTGGAGATCTAGCTATAGGGTTTGAATTTCATCCCGAAGGCCTAGAACTTTCTAAAAGATTTCAAATGGGAAGATGAAAGTTATGTGAAGGGTAATAATCTGGAGTCCAGCTGGGAATAACTTGTAGCATTTCATGGAAAGGATCGTGGCTAGAGCAGAGGAGTGGAGATGGAGCAAGGACTAAGCTTACAGGGGCCGTAGTTCAATGGGAGAGCACTTGCCTAGCATGCGCAAGGCCCTGGGTTCAATCCTCAGCACAGGAAAGAATCAACGGATGAAGTGGGGAGCTAGGGATGAGAAAAGAGGAGGTTGGAGTCTCAGAACTCTAGAGGAGGTTGGAGTCTCAGAACTCTAGAGGAAGAATGTCAGGCCAAGAAGCGAGTGGTTTAGGTATGCAGTAATGAGTTCAGGTCCCACGTTTTCAAAATACAGCTCAAAACAGACATTGTGAAAGATGGAAGTGGCGAGAAAGAAACTTTGGTGCTTCCAAGTGGAAGAATTCTTAACACTCATGAAACAATTAGTAAACATAAAGGGTCTAAGTATACCTATATCAGCTGGGGGCTGATTAAGTAATACAAACCACCATATAACGAAATACTACATAGCAGTTAAAAAATGAGAGTATAGGTTCTCTTCTTCAAAGACATTATTAGCTACTAGTTCTCTGCCTATGATGGTTAATAAATATTGCGTAAGTCCTGATACTTTTTGTAAACGGGGGTTGGGGGGAAATAACAGCAGAGGAAGTAATAAAAATAACTGAGGAATTACAGCATTTAGAAAATAACAAACTATAAGAGTGGTTCTCAAAGCAGCAAGGCTGGCCTGCGGGACACTGCACTTAGAATTGCTATCAAGGTAAACTTTTTGGTCCCAACCAATCAAAAACGCTGTGGGTGGAGCCCACCAATCTGGGTCTTGACAAGGTTCTAGGTGATTCTCAAGCGTGCTCGAATTTGAGAAACAGAGTGAACCTTTTTAAATGGGATGTAGAACCCGATGGAATTCCCTTGGACTCTTCATACTTCGCTCTAAGAAAAAAGAATGAAATGAAGCCGGGAGTCGGGGCGCCCACTGACCACCCCAGCGCTCTGGAGATTCAAGCAGGAGCATCAGTGCCGGTTCCAAACCAGTTTGAGCTAGATGATGAGCTCCAGGCCAGCCTGGGCTACATCATGAGATCCGATCTCAAAAAAGAAAAAAAAAAAAGTCAGGCCGCAGTCCCCCGCCGATTCCCCATCTGCCCACGTTACAAACGGAGCCCGCGCGGTAACACATCTCGCTGCACGTTTAGGAGCCCAGACTGTTAACAAGAGGACGACGACCCCCGGCTTTTCCCTGTCCGGGGGTCTCTGTGTATCACAAGCGTGGGCAACAACGACACGAATTCGATACCATCGACGTTCGTCCCCTCCGCCTCCTGCACGTTCTCCCCGCGGTCCACCTGCAGCCCAGACCTCGCCCGGGCCGAACCCGCGCCGCGGTGGAAAACCCGCCAGGCCCCCGGCGCCGCCCGCCTCCCGGGAAGCAGGCCGACGCGAATCCGCGGGGGGCAGAGATCGCTCGGGCGCGGGGCTACGGAAGTCCGGAGGGAGAGGGGCTGTTCCGGACCCCGGCCCGCACAATGACCCCCGACTCACCGCAGGAGGCGAGCGTAAAAGTCCTCGGCCGCCCCGTTCATCCGCGCCCACATCCCGCCCCCGCCGCGGTCCGCTCTGCGGCCGCCGAAACAAACTGCGCGCCCGGACGCTGACGTCAGAGGCCGTGACCCCGCCCCGCCGGGACTAGTTTGACCCCCAAGTTCCATCTGTCCTCAGAGGGACGCTTTTGTTTTAAACTGATCAGCGCGTCCCGAGATGCTGACTCTCCCGGTAGTTCCCCCTGCCCGTCACACAGACACACAAGCGTGCGAACACACGCAAATTCAATGAATCTAGTGGTTGCAAAGCAAGATTCCTGGTCTCGCGAGAGTTGTTAGCGCAGCGGATGGATCTCCAAAAAATAGTCCCTCGATTCTTTTCACTCTCATTAATTTAGGGTGGGATACACACACTCTTCGAATGCACGGAGAGAAAGAATACCGTGGTTTTAGTTGGTTTTGCGTGGCTGGCCGGTAGCTTGGGTCTGCGCGTTGGTTCCGAGGCGGGGCGGGGCGGGGGCGGAGTGGACGGTTACATATAGAGTGGTGGTGCTCAGTCCTTCCTTTTCCTGCGGGAGCCGCCGGGTCGGGAGGAGCGTGGCTGTCTCCTCTCCCCGCCATGGTGAGTGCAGGTCGTCCTCGCCGGACATAATCCCCGGACCGCGGGCCAAGCAGGGAAGGCTGAGGGCTGGGGACGTAAGGTCAGCGGGAGACGAGGCGGGGGAGGAGGCCCGCGGGGGTCTTTCCGGGCCCAGCGGGTCGTGCGGCGGCGCGGCAGCCATCTTAGGCAACGTGGGCGGCCGAGCGGCCCGGGGAGCGCGCGGCGACCGCAGGGGACCCTGCGGGTTCTGTGTCCCGAGGGTCTTAAGGAACGTGGGATCTGCTCAGGACAGAGCCCCGTGAAGCCCCAGACAGACTTAGGGGCATTAGTAGCCGGAGGATCTTGTAGCGTGTGCTTGATGTCCAGTTGCAAAGGATGGTTCCAGGAAGGTGGGGAGGAGGTCTCTGCTCATCCTGCCTAACTTTGAAATCGTTTTCTGAGAAACGTTTAAAAACGAGTTATTACGTGATAGCTAGATCACAGTTTAGGGAGTAAAGCAGCTCAGAGTATGACTTCAGTGAGTTCTGTGATGCTCTTCTGCAAACGATCATATGTGTGTGTCACGCGTTCTGTGCTATCCTTAGTGCAATAGACTTGGACTAAGCACATGGTACTGTTCAGTTGTAACTGCTGTGGACACAGAGATTTGAAATTGGCCATAAGCAGTGACTCGGCACAGTGACCCAGTGGAGGTGGAATCTTTATGGTATTGGGGGCTTTAGGAAAGCCTCGTGAGAGGGGGAGCAAGGTACATAGGCAATCCTTCACCTTTGATTTTAATTCTGGTAAGAAACCTTTGGAAGGAATTGAATAAAAAGTAGTATGACCAAATTTTTAGAAGTTATATTTAAAAGGTGAAGAGAGGTGAAACTTGAATGGACTACAACAAAATCTGCTGAAATTTGGTGTTGAGGTTCAGATGGTGACACCAAATAGTCTATCAGACCTTACACTTAAGGTTGCTTTGAGATTTCTATGAAAATTGTGTGACAGAGCTTGATAATTCCACATTCTGGTTG
Organism: Typhlomys cinereus; assembly: GCA_023101885.1. NCBI lineage: Eukaryota > Metazoa > Chordata > Mammalia > Rodentia > Platacanthomyidae > Typhlomys > Typhlomys cinereus. The sequence goes on along the minus strand of JALPQD010000009.1, from coordinate 5,256,999 downwards.
CCTATAAGAATTTATTTTTCTTGCGCTTCTTGGGTTTTGGTGAAGATTTAAAGCCTGGTCTCATTTAGCCTTAACCAACCTTAAAACTACTACCTATATCTACAAAGCTTCCCACATGCTAGAGACCAACTGAGCTACATTCCCAACACTGTTTCAGTTTTGTTTACTTTGAATTTTAAGCATTGTCTGCCTGACAACTACTTACAATTAATGATAATTGACATGAGAGAAATCTGCTTCTAATGTTGCAAGTGAATCTTAGGCAAAAGCATGGAAAGTTGTTTTTCCTATTTGCTGTGACTGACATATTTTATTTCTGCCTCCAGGCGTGTGCCCGACCCCTCATATCGGTGTATTCTGAAAAGGGGGAATCATCTGGCAAAAATGTCACTTTGCCAGCAGTTTTCAAGGCTCCCATTCGGCCAGATATTGTGAACTTCGTACATACCAACCTGCGGAAAAACAACAGACAGCCTTATGCCGTCAGTGAATTGGCAGGTACATATTTATCTTTTCAAGGGTTGGTGTTTTTAAGGGCTTTTTTACAGCACTGATGAGATTCCACTCCATTGGTCCGTGTTTCTGAACCATGTGATTTCTTTGGATGTTCTGATGCTGGCTTGGCCAGTGTAATGATCATAAATTAGTGTAGCTAAGTAGGTAAAGCATTTCTTTTTCATTTTAGGTCACCAGACCAGTGCTGAGTCTTGGGGCACTGGCAGAGCTGTGGCGCGAATTCCCAGGGTTCGAGGTGGTGGGACACATCGCTCCGGTCAAGGTGCCTTTGGGAATGTATCCTTTGTTCTACTACCTAAACTGATCAGCATTCCGTGGACTGTAACAGACTGGACTGGTTATTCACATGAATATATTTTGAGGCCTGCCTAAAACTAGTATCCCAGTTAAGCAGTGTTCCAAAGGGATTTGCACTCAGAATGTGTCTTTCATCATTTCCTCAGAGGTTTTGCTTGCAATGATGTCGTAATTTGCGTCTTACTCTGTTCTCGGTGACAGTTGCCTGCTGTCAGTGAGCCGGTTCAGAAGGTTGACGAAAACTGTTGCTGAGCAAGGCATAACCATGGATCAGTCCCAAAGCATGAGAGGCTGTCCTTAACCAAGAAAACAGATGTGCCGTGGAGGCCGCATGTTTGCACCAACCAAAACCTGGCGTCGCTGGCACCGCAGGGTGAACACCACCCAAAAGCGATACGCCATCTGCTCTGCCCTGGCTGCCTCAGCCTTGCCAGCATTGGTCATGTCTAAAGGTATGTGATTCTCCTTGCTATATGGAAGGTCTGCTTAAATTGTCAAAATGATGAAATTCCACTTAATTGGTCCGTGTTTCTGAAACACATGATATTACTGGAAATTCTGATTTGGCAAATGACCACTTTTCCTTCAAAGAGTTCAGGGTAACCAGGTAATTGTCAAATTGGCCTTGTTAGGTCATCGTATTGAGGAAGTTCCTGAGCTTCCTTTGGTGGTGGAAGATAAGGTTGAAGGCTATAAGAAAACTAAGGAGGCAGTTTTGCTGCTTAAGAAACTTAAAGCCTGGAATGACATCAAGAAGGTAGGTTTGATTACACCTTGTAGTTCATCCTTAATACTGTGGATTTTTGAGTTTTAAAAGGTGTAGTATGAGGTTCAGGTGACTTTGTGTAGGTGCAGGGATGTTTGTCTCCTGTGGGTAGTGGTTGAGAGTAACCCACATATCATTTGTGGTGACAAGATCTGTTGGAGGGGTTATGCCCTCATCAGAATACTAACATTGACTTCCTCTGTAGGTCTATGCCTCCCAGAGAATGAGAGCTGGCAAAGGCAAAATGAGAAACCGCCGCCGCATTCAGCGCAGGGGACCCTGCATCATCTACAATGATGACAATGGTATCATCAAGGCCTTCAGGAACATTCCTGGTAACTATGTTCAGATTTTGTTCTGTGCAATCTTGCTCAGCTTTGATTGTGATGAGATTCCACTTCATGGTCCGTGTTTCTGAAACACAATGATTTTGTGGAAGTTCTGATTCCTGGTTGAACAAATTATACCATGAATGATTGAAGTTTCACAATAAGATAGTGTCTTATAATAATTGTTCCTATTTTTCTCTCTTCCCTTTCAAAGGTATTACTTTGCTTAATGTAAGCAAACTGAACATTTTGAAGCTCGCTCCTGGTGGGCATGTTGGGCGATTCTGCATTTGGACTGAAAGTGCATTCCGGAAGTTAGATGAGCTGTATGGCACTTGGCGTAAAGCTGCTTCCCTGAAGAGTAACTATAAGTGAGTGCTTTCTTTCCTGGTGTTTGTTGATCACAGATGTTTAAACTAGAGTGTTTACATTCCTCCTCCAAAAGGCAAGCATGCTGCCCTGCTTAGCTCTGTGCTTCATCTGGCCCATGTCTATGAGGAATTGTGATACAGCGGGGAGTTCTCCAATCATAAGTGAGGATTTGGGACATCACTTTTTTTTAATTCCTAAGCCTTCCTATGCACAAGATGATGAACACAGACCTTACCAGAATCTTGAAGAGCCCAGAGATCCAGAGAGCCCTTCGAGCACCACGGTGAGCTTGAATATTTTCAGTGATCTTGTCCCAACTTTAGAATAAGATATCAGCAGTCTTGAGTTTGAATACTGATGGGTGCCTACCCTTTTTGTATAGCAAGAAGATCCATCGCAGAGTCCTGAAGAAGAATCCATTGAAGAACCTGAGGATCATGTTGAAGCTGAATCCATACGCAAAGACCATGCGCAGGAACACCATTCTTCGCCAGGCTAGAAATGTAAGTCGTACTTTGCGTTGGTTTGTTTTGTGTGTGCCTGTGAAAGCACAGGAGTGACTTTGGGAATCACCCGTGCTTGTTCTATTTCCTCTGCCGTGCTGAGTTTCCAGGACTGGAAGGACACTGGCTCCCACTATTTCCACCTGACACTTTTACATGGAATCCAGGATCTGAGCTCAGGACCTTCTGCTTGTTAGGCTGAGGCTTATTAACCCTCCAGCCCAATTTTTTTGTTTTGAAAGAAAATTTCATCATGTCTTAATTTGTTGCAGCACAAAATCCGGGTGAAGAAATTAGCAGCAGCAGCAGAATTGGCAGCCAAATCAAGCAAGGAGCCCAAGGTGCCGGCCGAGAAAGGCGCGGCGGGCAAGAAGCCTGTGGCGAGTAAGAAAGGAAAGAAGTCTGTGGATGTCAAGAAGCTGAAGAAGCCTTTGGGGAAAAAGGCAGCAGCTGCCAAGAAACCAGCAGCTGAGAAGAAAGCAGACAAGAAGCCGGCTGCGTAATAAACCTTCGGATCTGTTGGGTAGACAGCCTGTCAATAAAAGTAGACAGCGAGGACAGCCTGTGACTCCGCTTTCTTGGTTAAATATTTGTCACTGCGTTTTCAATAGTTCAGCCTTTGGTTTGGGTTGACAGTGAATTCTCTTCAGACCATGTCAGAAGTGACCCCCAAAGGGGGAGTCGCAGGAGGCCCCAGCCACTGGGCGGCTTGCTTGGGGTACCGGTCTCGTGGTTGGGGTGACGCTGGGGAACATCTGAAGCGAAGCACTTACCAAGCCGGCTGCGGATGCTGTGACGCCCCGGAAGCCAGAGTCCCCGCGCGCTCGGTCTCGCGGTGGGCGCCAGGTCAGGGCCGGGTGCGCCCCTGGAGCAGCGTTCTTAACGGGGTGTCATTCGCCTGAGCTAAGGCACTGCTGGGCGGAGCGGGGGGCTCGTCCCCTGCGCCAGGATGGAGCGTCTCGCGCGTGCTCCGCGGGCCACAGCCGCCGCGCCGGAAGTCTCGCGAGCCTCGGCTAACATGGCCGCCCGCGGCGAGGACCGGAAGTGGCGTCATCGCCGCGCGCCCGCGGAGAAGGCGGCCAGAGCAGGAAGATGCTGAGCCGGCTGCAGGAGCTGCGCAAGGAGGAGGAGACGCTGCTTCGCCTGAAGGCCGCTCTGCACGACCAGCTGAACCGCCTCAAGGTGACCGGCCCCGTCGTCCCCAGCGACGGGTCCCCGGCCCGCACGTGCGGCCGCCCGCAGCCCGCTGCGCGACCCGAGGCCCCGCGCGAGGCTTGATCGGTGGGGGCCGAGACCCAAAATCTGTAGTGCCCCAGTTTAACATCCTGAGCCCCCGCCGCGCGTGAAAACCGAGGTCCACACTCGGCACCCTGGGGAAGACGCTCCCGGGATCTCGGCCACACCAGCCGCCTCCGCGACTCGTGGCTCGGCCTCTGCTGCGCTCCTCTCGAAAGGGACCCGGGGTCGCCGAGCGGGGAGGCAATCGTCAGATCCTCTCCGGGCGCCGAGGCCGCCTGGGTGGGACTGGTCCCCACGCCTGCGCTCCCCAGACCTGTTCTGGGAGACGCACTCCAAGCTGAAGGGGGGCGCAGAGTGACATCCACGTCCTCGCGGATCAGCAGTTCCCCTCAGGCCCGCGAACGCCCCCGCTGTAGCTCTGCAGTGCAGTGAATGCAAACCCAGGTTCCTGGTGCGCCAGTGGCATCTGCGTTCTTTGGTCTCCCTCACTTTCCTTACCAAGTAGGTAAGTGCAGGCCTTGGAGTGCCGACTGCCTTGTGGAACCAGGGCCAGACCTGGCTTTTTCTTGAAAACAGACCCTTGCTGTGTAACCCAAGACAGCCTCCAATTCACTACCCAGTGCAACCCGGCCGGTCTCAAGCTGGGGAGCCTCTTCCCTTCACCTCCCTGGTGTTGGATTGCAAGTAAGCAATAGTACAACAGACTTTTTTTTTTTTTTTTTTTAACATTTATTTGCTTATCTTATATGTGTACTTGTTGAGGGAAGTCTGTGTATGAGGGTCAGACAGAAATTTACAGGAGTCAGTTCTTCTACCACGTGGGGTTCAGGAATCAACTTTAGCTCAGCCTGAGCTCAGCCATTTTGCCTGCCCACCACTTGGCCTTTTAATGGTGCACTTACTTTTCTTCTCTGAACTAGATCTGGGAGAGTAGAAGCTTACTTTTAATGAAAGAATTCTACTAGTAATGAAAGTGAGGGAGACCAGAGACTGTAGCTTAGTTGGAATTCATGCTCCTCTTAAAAAAAAAAAAAAAGAGACGCTTCAGCCCACCCTTCTAGAACAGCACAGACAAACATACAGGTTGCCTTTCATGCCAGCCTCCTAAAGCCTACATAAGTCACTGTGAAATACTCCGGAGATGCCCTCAACTCTTCTTTCCTAGGTTGAAGAATTGGCTCTCCAATCAATGATCAATTCTAGAAGAGGAAATGAGATGCCAGCTCCTCAGGCAGCACCTGAACAGTCACATGATGTAAGTGTCACCAAGTAGAGGCTTAGAGGGAATGCAGAATCCCCTGCTCCCTGGCATTGGGGTGGGTGGGCAAAAAGTTGTACAGCACATTGCCAAACTCAAAGGACCCTGGGACATGGCAGTCAGAAGGGGCAGGGGATAGGGTGCTGGGAATTGAGCCCAAGACCTCACACATGGTAGGCAGGGACCATACCAGTGAGCTACATTTCCAGCCCTTCATTAGAATTTTCTAGTTTAATAAAAGTTACTCAACATTAATCTTTCAGGCAGCAAATAACTAGGTATACTTTGTCTTGTGGAGGCAGCCACTTACACCCAATCATTCATTCTCCCTAGTGACTCCAATATGAGCTAAGAAACTGGAGGGCTGTTACATCCCTAGCTCCCGCTCCCAGCCCCTTATATGTCCAGGCTGTCCCTGATTCACGGTGTAGTTGAGGGTAATGCTAGCCTTCTGATTATCCTGCCTCTACCTCCCAAGTGTCTCCATACCTGGTTTAGAAACTGGAGATCTTACAGGAATATATCATAACTTGCTGCTTTGTAAGTAAGTATTAAAAGTAAGTGTGTGGCTTCATCTACAAAGCACAGTGCTAAGGATTCATGCCACGCTCACCCTATCCCAAACCAGTGAAATTACATTCCTATATTTGGACATACACTGTATTTGAACAATTGTAAACTATTTTACATTAAGCCTTTAGTCTGTCTGAAGTTTGACATTTGGACATGTTCGTAAGTTGTAAATCTGGGTCATTTATTCCTGCCTCATTTTGGCAGTGAAAGAGTAGAATTGGGAGAAATCGGAACTAGAAAAGGTGTCCTGCCTCAGTCACAGTCACAGGATGGTATGTAAGAGGCATCTGATCTTATTGGCTGTTTCCGGGCCAGTGCCCCTCCTAACATGTTCTTGTCTAATAGATGTTGGTGCATGTAGACAACGAAGAATCAATCAACCAGACTGCACTGAAGTTGAGCATGAGGAGCCACGTAATGGAGGAGGAAGAAGAGGAAGAGGAAGAGTCAGATTCCTGAAGGAGGACTAGAGCTAGAGTAGGATTACCAAATTAAATTTCTGTCTTCAAAGAAGTATTCTTGATATGGGCCCTGGCCTTACTGGAAAGATAATCAGGAGCTATATAGGGAGATATGTGGTTGTAAAATAACTATCGATAACTTGAGCTTCAGAATGTTTTAATGAAAAAAATGAGTGACGCAGAAAGTCAAAGATGCACTGCCTAACCTGGAGCAGCCTGGAGATGGTGCCACCTGTAATTCAGTCACATTCAGTAACTCTAATTGTGCCCAGAACAAAATTTCCTCTGAAATACTATTATAAAAGTCTGACATTTGCAAAAGGGCAGTTTAGCACAAATGGCCTTTCTGGGCCACAATGCCTCTTTGAAGAAAACTAGTCAGGGGCCGTTCACATGCCACTGAGCATGCATTGCAAGCAGAGTTAGGGGATGGTTTAGGAGAGCAGTGACAAGGGCCGCTGGATTACAAGCTGCTGCCACCTCTGGGGCACAGCAATATGCACTGCCAGCAGACTGCTTTCTGCTGTGTGGCACTGCCATACCAGTTTGGAACCTTACTAGCAAATGTGTTTGGATATCACTGAAGTAGCTGTCACAAAATTGCTGGTTCCACTTACCCAGAGGGAAAGCAGCAGCCCCAGAACAGGACTGTACACTCAGCACAGCCCAAGAGGACCTGGACTGCGACAGAGGAAATTATTCTGCTAATGAGGCTGGATTTTTACAATAGACAGTAGGGAATACCTTTGTGTATTGTCTCCTCTCCACGGACAGACAGTTCTAAGAGTTGGGAGGCTCTGGCAGGGGAGCGTACCTACTTGTGTACCCCTGACCAAAGAACAGCCCCCCTCTACAAGTGGAGCAGTGAGGAAGGAAGGAGACACCCACCTAGCCAGCCAGATCATCCTTGGCGATGAATGGGTGCTTTGTCAGCTAGATCACCCTCACATCCAGTAGCTGCAATTCTGGACAGTTCATCTCCTGTCCAAGCAGTCAACCAGGCAAACGAAACAGACTCTGCAAGCAGAACTTCCATGTGAGACGTGGATCTATCTTTGCTGTGGGCCAACAGTTCATTAAAGTTGCTGCTATACAGTAATTTAGGATGGGGAAGAGTTTTTTGGTTGATTTGTGTATATGTGCATGTGGAAGTCAGTAGACAGCAAGATTTTGAAGCATGTTTTTGGAGTACTGTGAACATTTTGGGAACAAAGGCACAGAAGGCATGTTTTGGAGGTGAGTTAAAATATAAACATGGGGGGGCTGGAGAGATGCCTGAGGGGTTAAGACTGTCTCACAAGCTTCAGAAGGTCCTGAGTTTGGACTCCAGTTCTGTCATAAAAACACCAAGGTAAAAGGCAGAGGCCTGCACATCTGGCCCTGGTGGGCAGAGCCTGGGGAATTCCACAGCAAAGCAAGGAGGTAAAAGCAATCCAGGATTTCTGAAGTTACCCTTGGTACTCCACAGGGACACACAGTGCCCTATGACACACGTGCCCACGTACACACAATGTAGAATGGTGAAAGGAAGGGAGGGCACAGAAGAGGGAGGGAAGCTGGGATGACTACCCAATAGTATTGTAAAAGTAGAAAAAAATTGGTAACATGAAATTAAAACTACTAGAAGAAAACATTAAAGGTGTTTCATGAAATTTGTTGGGAAGTGGGCTTTTTTTTTTTTTTGGTAGATGTGACTTGGAGTAGAAAAGGAAATAAGAAAGAAAATGCAGCTGTTCCTGGCATCTCAGGAAGAAGTTGGAGAGTCGTTTCACTTTCTGAGGTGACCTTGTAAAGATTGGGACTCACCGTGTGGCCCTGGCCGAGCTCAGCCTTATGGGAATTCTGACTCGGCCCCTTCATGCTGAGTTGTGGCTGCACCCCCAGCAGGAGCACCATTCTGGAGATTGTGGTTGGGAAAAAAAAAATCTGAACTTTTGACTGAAAATGTAGTAATTTGGGGTGTGAAGATGAGCATGTATCTGTGTGTTGTGTCCCGTGTGGAGGCCAGAGGCTGACATCAGACATCATTCTCAGGTACCATCCACCTTGTTTTTTGAGGTAGGGTCTCACTGGCCTAGAATTTGTTACCAGCCATCTCCCCAGGTTTTTTACAGAGAATTTTTAAAAACTGTGTGTGTGTCAGAGGCCATGTGTGTCCTTGTGGAGGACCAAGAGAGACTTCAGAAGTCATCCTGTATAGCTTCTACCTCCTTGCTTCCCTCTGGGATTTCCCAGGCTCCGCCCACTAGAGCAGCCATGCAAAAAACCACTGCTGTTTCTGCCTGGCATTTTTATGTGAGAACTGAGATCCGAACTCAGGGCCTTCTGCTTTTGAGGCAGAGTCTTAGCCCTTGAGCCATCTCTCCAGCCCACCATGTACATTTTAATGAGACCTTGTTGAGTCACACTTGGCCTCCCAGCAAGGAAAAAAGTGACTGGCCAGCTTTGCAGCAGCATGTGCAATACTTCTTAAACTTCTAGGTGGAGCTCAATCTCTTGGTAGGTCCAGAGTTAAAGCACCTACACAAGAGATTATTCACTATTTTGTTTTAATGTAAAAATTCATTTTAAAAGTACACATTGGCTTTGATTTTCTGTAAACTACCCCTCCCCCCAAAAAGAAACTGGGAAAGTTCTGCTGAGCGCTCGCTACACAGATACCTGAACTTATAGGGGAGCGCTTGTTTCATGATGTCCTACTGCCTCGGGCATGGAGAGCAGGCACTGCCTCCCGGGAAGGTGTCTCCCCTCCTCCCGGAAGCAAGCTTGCCCAGTACAGCAAGGCTTTCTTCACCTGGCCTCTCACAGCTTCTTCCTGCCATGAAGACAAGAATCTTCTCCGGTCTAAGGGAGGATGCAGGAAGGCGCCGTGTGAGGTCAGCTCAGAGACAGCAACCAGAGCTGGTCAGAGCGTCTGCCGCCCTTCCCGTCTGCATCCTTCCCCATCAGCCTGGCTAACTCACTTGCTTTCTTGTATTATAGAGAAATTGAAGAGCCTGCCAAAATCAGAAAACAGCTTTTATCTTTTTTAACTTGATAGTATATTTATTAGAATAAGAGATCAGATTTGATAAACATCTGGGTTAAAATGGTTAAAAGGATCTTCATACAATTTTTAGGCACTATACACGTTGTTTACAATAGCATTGGTGCTTGGATTGGAGGGAAGATAGAAACTGACACATTTTTAATGCCTTGATCCATTTGCAACATTCAAAATAACTACCATTTTAGAAACACTAATCCAAACTTAAAGAGACACACACCACTAAGTACCCCACACAGTATATTTAAAAATAAATATAGAAATACAACCAGAAGTCTAGAAATCATCACAGTAGACAGACTGAAGCCCAGCTACCGCGGCAGTGATGGGCTCTGGCTGGATTGATGGAAACTGCTGAATTTTACACCAAAAGCAAAAGATAAAAAAACCACATGATGTACGCTTTCTGATGCTGATTTCAATAGCAGCAAAGCATGCTTCCCATGCATGCCTGTGAAGGGTCTTCCCAGGCTTCCTCCCACTCGCACTGAGAGAAGGTCACCTGGCAAGAGCCAAGTACCAAGTGTCCAAGAATCCTGACGCTATGCCGGCCAGCCAGTCACGGGACAGCAAGAGCAGTGCAATGTAAGAACAAGGACCCACGGCCACCAGGTTTGCTGGGATTCGGCCTGGCGCACATTGCGATCAGCACAGGAACAGCCCCAAGCACAAAGCCCACTCACTCGAGTAACGACAGTATAGACAGCGACAGTAAAGAAAGGACACAGGTGCGAGTTTGGCACATGCTGTGCTCTTCATCCGTGGTCACAGGTGAAATGCACGTCTGCACAGAGACAAGCATAGGGGAGGCCTGGAGGGAGCACACCCGTGGGTGGAGGACCTGCCCTCCGCTGCTGCCACAGGCTCAGATGGCAGCCGCGTGCGTGGGTGTGCTGGGCTGGTTAAGGCCGATGGTAGAGCACAGCCAGCCTGCGAAGTCCACCTCCTCCGCGTCCGATCTCTTGATGAAAGCGTGAACCTGTATGCGGAGACAGAGGACACGGTGTGAGAAGCCACTACACAGCGCCACAGCCTGGGGTCTGCAGCCCCCGCCACCCTCGCTCGCTGTGCGGCCTGCGTGGTGCATGCGCAGCGCGGAATGGGGATGGTAGGTAACCTGGCACTCGGTACCGTCTAGGGCATGGGCTAACATGGTGCAGGCTACAAAGGTGTTGGCATGCGGCATTCCCTGACCTGCTGCCACACAGGCAGGTCATGACTGACTAGGAGCCAAAGCTAAGGGAGTCAGCACTACAAAGCCGTCCTATCTGCGGAAGGAGGGGCCTTTTCTTTCTTCCAGCCAAGGGGTCGTGCCTGCCTCTCCTTTGTAGGCAGCAGAGACAGATGTTTGACCCAATTCAACCAGTGGTCAGGTCAGGGCAGAGAATGACTGAGAAGAGACCAAATGAGCAAACAAGCATTATGAGACGCAGAGAAACGGACTCACCATGAGCTGCTTCAGATCCGCTCTCTCAGCAGGGTTCTTTATTAAGCTGAAAGGAGGGAGGAGAACGTGAGTCCGCCTGGCTGATCCCAAGTCAAAGGACTTCCGCTTGCGCCCCTCCCCCCACCCACAACACCGCAAGCTCCAAGGGGCCTGAACCTTACTCTTCTTCCTTTGGGGCACAAAACACTACTGAAGTCTGAATTAAACCAGTCAAAAGACACCATGGCTCCCTGGGGAGATCAGACTCGTGGGTCCTGGCGCCATACAGAGGAGTTCAGCAGCAGCCAGGAGGTAATCAGGAGGGGCAGGGAAGACGGGGGTCTTGCAAGCCAGAAGCAAACTTACCATTTATTCACAAAATCTTGAAACTCCAGACTGAACACTCCACTGGGCAGTTTGGGAGGAGGCTGCAAACATGGCGGCATGTGAGTGGTTCCTGGCTGTGTACCAGCCCACGGCAACCCAGCCCTCTGCCAGCCCCCCTCGCCAGCCCACAGCAGTCAGAGCAGGGCCCTCCACACGTTCTAGCCATCGCTCCTTTGCTCCTGAGTCTCTTGTCTTGAGAAGTGGGGTGTGTTCTGGGATGTGCTCTGCTGTACCACCAGCAATTACTGGCAACAGCTGGGGGGTCCTGCAGACCACACTCAGTGTGGAGTGGCTCCCACTGAGCCCTGACCCTTCACATGTGTAACTGGGGCCGTGTGGAAATGCCACCAGCAAGTTAACAGCAACGACCAGGGATGCACGCAAGCCATCAAGCACAGCTCAAGCCTGAAGGTATCTGCAGAAACGAGGGAAGCAGCGCGCCTGTGCGCACACCCTTTGCAGGGCCCAGAAGCCAGGGGACGGTAAAGCAACGGGCAGAGGAGTGTGGAGACCTCTGGGAGAAGCAGAGGACAGCTCTGCAGCCCCAGGTCAGCAGCAGGTGGCCCCAGGGAATGGGTGTGGCTTACGCCCCGAGCTGAGAGTTGTGCAGCCTCCTGGGAGAACCTGATCCTGGGCCCACACCTGAGATATCAGAGCACTGACAAGTAGCCCCAACACCAGGGCACTTTAAAAGCCCACTGGGGGCTGTGTCCGCCTGGAGGCTAGAGGCCACTTGGGCCGGGAGTTTTGCAAGCAGCCTGTATGCTGAGACACTGTCTAAGACAAATGGACACCGGCTCTGGGGAAACGGTAAAGTGCTTGCTTGCCAGGCACAAGGCCCCAGGTTCAATCCCCCCAGAAAAAGCCCAGCAAGCCCTCCTGCCTTGAAGGCAGCCAGACAAGCCCTGCCCTGACCTGTCCCGTCCCAGCTGTGAAAGAACAAAATAAGCCTTGACCCCAGAAGCCAAGCATGGAGTGGGAAGTGGACGGTGTGGGATGAGAGCGCTGGGGAAGGAGGTGAGCTGCCGTCCATCCTCACCTGGGCCAAGCTGAGCAGGACAAACGTGGGGGACACTGGAAGGGAGAAGTGGGAGAGGCCCGGAGTACACACCACAGAGGCGCCACTGGGCACTCAGCCCCCAGGCAACTTCCCAGCCTTCCCTGACTCCCACAGGCAGCCTGCCCACCTGCCCACCAAGCTGAAGGCCTCAAGCAGCAGGGGCCAGAGCTGCAGGCTGCAGACCTGGCTCCTAGGTAGACAGAAGCAGTGACTGTGACTTATTAACTTGTGGTGAGACCAGCTGTGCCCGGTGGAGTCTGTTTGCAGAGATGATTATGGAATTCCCTCTTGAGGAAGACAATGGCTTCATCCTCGCCCCAGCTGCCACCCAAACAAGCTGGCATAGGCGTCTTCCCTTCAGCAGCCCAGGCTGCCCCAGGGGTCTCCAGCCTCCCCTGAAACCCTGGGGCAGGTTCCCCACTAAACCCGCTGAAGGATGAAGGCTCATGTTTCCAGCTAAATTCCATGGTGCACCTACTTTAAAAACGGTGTGACTTATTCTGTTCACATCAGCCAACAGCGTTAAGACTTTTAGTTGCCTAAATTTTCACTCAGTAACCTTTGTAATTATGTAACTTTCCAAACTTCACAGGCAAAAGATTTTTCTTAAAACTTCAGTTTTAACTTTAAAAGGCCACTTTTTTAAGCTTGTAGAGAGAATCAGCTGGCCAGAGTGTCTGTATTTTTTCTGACTGTAGCACAGGATTCCCCACATCACATTAACCTTCCTGCCTCGGTCTCCCAGGGAACAGGCATGAGCCACTGCGCCCTGCCCTGCCCTGCCCTGCCCTGCATGGCTCGCCTGCTTCTGTCACACAGGTATGATGAGTGTACCACGGCTGCAGCTAGACGCACGGCTTTGGAACAGCACTTGTTTCCAAGGAAAGGCAGCTCTGCTAACACTAGCTCCCCCGCCGCTGGCAACCTGCCGGCCACTGAGACATTTGCAGTTCCATCTTTGTTTGGTCCCGGCCCCACGTGGCCCCACACAGTGCATGCTCGACGCTCGGGGAGATACTGAAGCCAGGTGAGTACAGACACAGCAGGGGGCGTGAAGATGTCGCAGGATGCAGACATCAGAGAACGCCAGGACCACGAGGTGGGGGCGAGTCACAAGTGTCCCGGCCAACTCATCATGGTTTTCCTTTTTCCATCTTTGAAGACGGGGTCTGCTGTATAGCCCAGGCCAGCCTGAACTTGGGGTCCTCCTGCCTCGTCTCTTGAAGCTGGGGTCACAGGCGCTTAGCACCTCACTTAACTCACAGCTTCCTTTGCCAGGCAAAGGTTCCCACCACTTTCTGGACAGTCTGTTTCTTTAATTATTTTTCTTTTACATATGTGCATAGGTATCTGTGTTCAGGACAGTGTACAAAGGACACCCAAGCGACTGTGCCTGTGGGGTGACTTGGGGAATCATCTGGACGGATCTTCCTCTCCTCACTGTTTTGCTCTGGGGCTTCCCAGGTTCCACCTTCCAAGGCAGGGATCATAGGCTGACACCATTTCCCGCTGGCATTTTTACGTGGGATCTGGGGATCCAAACTCAGGTTCTTCTGTTTGAGGCAAAGCTTTCACTACTGAGCTGTCTCCCTGGCCCACAACTGCTTTTGTAAGAGCAGGAAATAAATCCACGGTCAAGGAAACCGGCTAATACTCACCTCATTTACTATGTAATCCAGCAACTCGAAGATTGCCATGGGAGGTCGGCTGTCCATTCCATAGGCTGCAGAGTGTAAGAAGGAAAACACTTACCGACATGAGACAAGGAGCCAGATACTGACTGTGAGATAAACAGAATCACCACCGCAGACCAGCTGGGGGTGAGGGCAAGAAGGCTGGCCAGACTGGTCTGCATCTGCTAAGTCCTGGGTTTGTGACCTTGGGCAAATCAGAATCAGAGGATAATTGTATCTACCTATCTTAACATCAGACAGAGGTGAAAAAATTGCAACCTTGCAACCAAGTGATAAGGATCGTGGGCACGAGATGATTTGGGTTTAGCCTACAGTGACAGTGGCAGGGCCCAAGGCCTCACCTGTGCTAGGCAGGTGCCCCACTCCCTTTCATCTCCCCCCCCCCCGAACATGATTTTTCCCCTTTCACATGAGAGTCAACGTCCAGGTCCTTTAGTGACTGGCCGCCAGCCCGTCATAGTGCTTCTCCCTTCCTGTGTGCTCGCCCGGCGGGCTTCATCAGGATAAGACCAGGGTTCCCTGGTTGGGTGGGAAGATCCAGCAAGAACCATGGAAGCACCGGAGAGCTGGGTCAGAATACCCCAAAGAACCAGGGGACCACAGTGTCCTTAGGGGTGCACGTCACCACCCCAGCAGCCACACTGCTCACGTCTCACAGCACATGGGCCCTGGCAAGCTGAATCTCATGCTCAGTTCTCTTCTCTGCAGCAGATGTAACCGTGCGTGCGTGGGCGCAGGCTGCTGTTAGCATCAGAGAATGAGGACGGGTTCATGGAGACAGAAAGGAGCTTGGTGGTCACCAGGGGAGGAGGGGGGGAGAAGGTGCTCTGTGAAGACAGCGCCGATGGCTGCTCAACAAGAGGAACCACTGCGAACCACTTAGCTATGTACTTTAAGACAAGAAAGTATGTTCTGTGACTTTTAACCAAAAATAACCTGCCAAAGCACAGCTGGAAGGCAGGTTAATGCAGATGCAGTGTTAAGCGCAGTTCTGGGAACACAGCAGGTTTTCCTCAAGTGGGGGACACTGTCAGCAGGAACAGTAATTTCCTCCAATTCCCCAGAGAACCCCTCTGCTCCCCAGGCCCAGTCCTCCAGAAAGTCTTGTTGTTAAGACCTCTCCAAACCCTCGCTGGGGACATGGCAGGATACTTACCACTGAGGGGCCGCCCAGGAGTCCTGGGCCTGGGGGGCGTCTCAGCCGCGTCTCCTTCCACCTGGCACCCGAACAGCAGCTCCAGCTCCTTGGCGTCCGGGGGAGGAATGGGGTACCTCCCGACGGCCATCTCCACCAGGGAGAGCCCCATGCTCCAGATGTCCGACTGCACAGAGTAGTGTGTGCCCTGGAGTCGCTCGGGCTGCGGGAGACACAGTCGTGAGCCAGGCCCTGGCTACCCTGCGCTGTGCCGCTGCGGCTGCCTTGCTCTGCACAGGAGCCCAGTGCGCTGTGCTGCTGCGGCTGCCTTGCTCTGCACAGGAGCCTCTCAGCCTCTTGGCTGGCCCCCCCACTCACCTCCAGACCAGGTCTGTACCAAGTCCACAGCTCTGACGTTGCTTTCCACTCTCCCTGGGCCTTGACCTGCGCTGGCAGCATCCAGCCAGGCCCTGGCTGCCTATGGCTTCAGCTCTGCCCAGCCTGGCATGCACGCGGCAACGGGGGCCAAGCCCGTGTGAGCGGCTCATGTTGCCCCCGAGTCTGACACATGAAGCCTGTAACGTGTGCTGGAATGAGGTGGTGCTAAGGCCAAGGGGAGGGAAGGTCCAGGAAGGGCAGGCAGGGACTGGAGTCCCAGTTCTGGGATCCTGAGCCAGTTTCCTCATCTATAAAATGGAGCTGGTGAGGATAACGCCAGCGACGCACCTACTCTAGTAACCAGTGCCACCCGGAGTCAGGTGTGGCAGATGCCGCCAAGTGTGGAAGCACCCAGAGTGAAGCACGTATAGCGCCTCGTAGGCGTGGAAGCTCAAGGAGCTCATGTGTTTTTAGAATTCTACAAAAAAAAATTCTTTCTTAAATCAGTACATTTACTTCGTGTAAAGCTTATGGGAACAGGGCATTTTATTCTTTCCTGTGACTCCAAATGCAACGTAGTCCAGCTTGGTAGGAGCCTATACCAACAGCTGGAGGAAACTGGCCACAGCACTGCTGACAGAGGGGCGAACTTCACTTGCCACACAGCACATGTGCCCAGGCATGCTACAGAACGCCCACTCCCTGAACCAGCTCCTCCTACTCAGCTGCCCATGGCCTCATCGATCAGACAATCCCCGTAGGCTGGCTCAGGGCTCAGCCATTAACTCTTCATGAATGTGACGAGAACTCTAGCCTTCAGTTGGCAAGCGGATGACTGTCACTATCACACTTGTGTCAAATTAACTTCACTCAAGGAACTTTTCAACTTGCCTCGGCCCTCAGTTCTTGGTCTCTGCCCACGGGGGAGGGGGAAGGGGGCACAGCACGTGACCATGGCTTCACAGGGAAGGAAATCTTACCGACATATAGGACCTCGTGCCCACGAAGGAGTTGGCCATGGAGTCAATGAGCTGTCCGCTGACGCCGAAGTCACACAGTTTGATCTCCCCACGGGAGTTCACCAGAATGTTAGAGGGCTTAACATCTGCAGGAGAGAAAATGGGTGAGGAGCGACAGGGCAGCATGGGGAGGGCAAGGACCAGCGCGCCACAGACCAGAGCGCCCTGCCAGGCTCCAAGACCACACCAGGCTCCCGTCACAGGTAGTCCTCGATCTCAAAGCGCTGGCCACCAAGGACACTGATTCCTCTTGCTCAGCACTCAAGGACGGGCAGAGAATAGATTTCTACTCTCTGAGGACGCCGATCTGGGCATGCGATCTGGGAAAGAGTCAGCATGAACAGCCAAGATCTCAACTCCATGGCTTCAATGCTTCCACTAGCAAGATGGGTCATCTACGATGCAGACCAAAGATGAAAAGAGAATGGCTACAGGGACGTGTATGGCTTGAACGTGAGCACAGGCTCATGTATTGGATCCTTAGCTGATGTTAACGTTTGAGAGGTAGTTCCAGCTTTAGAAAGTGGAGCTCGCTGAAGAAGGCATAACATGGCGGGGGACCTGGGCTTGGTTGTGATGGTTATGACCTAAACAGGCTACCTCTACCTCTACCTTCTGCCACCTGCTCACCATCCCTTTTCCAAAGAGAATGGACTAAACCTGTTGCAGTTTGCCTGCATGGTTGCTGATAAATCACCATCAAACAGCTAAGGGAACAAGGAGTTTATTTTCTGATAGTCTGGTTATAGTTCATATTCCAGCTTGACAAGAGAGCTCACACACCAGGCCGAGAAAACTGGCCACAACGGCTGAGAGAGGGACGATTCTTGTCAGACCAGCATGTCTGGCCAAGTGTACACAAGGATGCCAACCCTTTCAACTAGCTCTCTGTATTTTATTCCAGGGCTTAATCCCACCCACCATGGGCTGGACCTTCCCCATCAGCTAGACAATCTCCTGCAGGTTTGCTATGGGCCTAACTCAACCACTGATTCTCCACAAATGTGTCCAGAGCTCAAACCCTCAACTGTCAAGTTGACACCTGTACCTAACTATGCAAAACCTCCTCTCTGAACTGTAAGCCAAATAAATATCTCTCCCTTAAGTTGCAGAGTGCACAGCAGCAGAAAGTAAGTCACTACAACAGGGCGAGCTCCTTATTCAAGCAGAGAACACGTGGCAGAACTGAAGTCATGGAGCTAGCGACCTAAATGTGGCAGCGACAGTCTGCTACAGGCCAGAAGACCGAGGGGCTGAGGCTGCTCTTGCGGGTGAGATGGTACACCAGCACCGAGCACCCCCTCCCAGGGACACCCTCCCCATACCTGTGGGCTGTCACTCACACAAGGTCACATGTCTTTTGTCTGCAGAGAAAGGCAAACTCCCATGCATCTATCTGTTCTCCCGCCATCTTTCAGACTGGATAATTTTGTCTTGCAAAGTGGATAGGCCCCGACATTATTCTCATTTCCAGGCTGGGACTTGGTAGATGTGCTTAGTCAGGGTTTGAAGAAATATCAGCAGACAGGACTGGAGTGATGGCTCTGGGGCTAAGACTCTGCCTCATAAGTAGAAGGTCCTGAATTCAGATCCCATGTAAAAACACCAGACAGAAATGGCAGTCAGTTGCACTTCTGGTCCCAGGTGAAGCCTGGGAAACCCCAGAGTGAAGCAAAAGGAGGAAGAAGCAATAAGGATAACTACCAAAGTCACCCCCGGGCCTCCACAGGCACACATCAGACACAATACAACACAACATGACCATCAGCAACAGTAAGACTCACTCAAGAAAAGGCTGTGACCAAGGACTAATCCTAACCATGGCGGGGAGTCTTTATCAGCAGCAGTATGGATTCTGCCTACAATGTCTGGAAAAGCACAGGAAAGACTTGAACCTGCCGTAACTCCAGCCACCAGGGCTGCCATTAATACTTCAGTATTTTTCTTGTCAAGTCTTTCATATGAATGTATCTACTCTCTCTCTCTCACACACACACCACACCTACATATAAACCAAGTGACCTGAGTTTGATCCCCAGAACTCACAGGATGGAAAAAAGAATTGATTCTGGAAGGTGTCCTCTGACTTCCACGCACGCTATGAATGTCCCCCTTTCCTTCTTCTCTCGCTCATGTAAATTTTTTTTTTAAAGTTGCACTAAAAGACACTAGACCTTTGTTCACTAGTCTTGGCCTCTCTGCCTGGTACCCTCTGCTCACCAGCCCTGGCCTCTCCACCAGCGCCCTGCAGGTACACTTCTCACCTACTGCTCTCGCTGAGCACCTGCCGGGCAGATACCCGTGAAATCGGAAGGGAGCTACCCAAGTCCCCAGCACACAGCTCGTGGTTCAGTCTGAAGGGGTAAATCCACCAATGAGCAAGTGAAGAAGTTCCGTGTCTTAGGTGCCGCAGTAAGCCCAGGGGAGGGTTCAGTGAAGGATGTCGGCACGCAGGCAACCTGAAAGGACTTCTCCGGCCTCGACAGACCGGAAAGGAGCCACACAGCCTTGTGCAGGCCTAGAGCAGCTCTGGAAAGGGGGAAGGGACTGTCTCTTCCCAAGTCTGTGCCAGGGGGAGCCCACTGTACACGCTTGGAGCTCAGGGGTTCCAGCACAGCTTGCGGGAGGCTGTGTGGTCATCCTACAGTGCCCCTCCCAGACAGACCCCTGGAGGTCGCAGCTCAGCTAAGAGATGGGCACATGGTGTGCTATGGGACCCAGCAGGGCAGCACGGGGAGACCCTTCGACCTGAGAGCTCTCCTCCACCTCGCCCACCACAATCCTTTACCTCCACACCACATTCCTCCCCATCCCAGATGGTGCCAAGACTTGGCGCAAGAGAGGGGCACTGGCTGAAGACACAGGAGGCGCAGGCTACTCCTGTCACCTGCTCTACAAGGGCCTGAATCAGTTACTTGGCATCTCTCATCGGTAAACTAATGGAGTGCCTCATGCCAGCCAGCCAGACCCAATCCTGAGTGGCACATATACCACCCATCATGCTATAGGACCACAACACCCTCCCCAGACCACCCCTCCCACCAGTCCTGAGCAGGCCTTGGGTGGCCACAGCCTCTCCATACTCTCTCCCCCTCCAGGCCAGCTGCAGCTCTGTCTGGTTGAGCTGCCTCTGCATACCTAACTGCATACCTAACTACATACCTAACTGTCCTCCCTCGCCAGCCCCGGCTGCCTGTGCCCTCCCCAGGGAACAATCCAGCCTCCAGGCTGCAGAGGTTGCGAGGACTGGAAAGGAGGATGGGGATACCCTTAAGGATGTACCCTGATGTCCTCACAGGTGACGCCCCTCCCGGTGACCTGGAGACCCAGGACCCGGGATCACCAAGCTCCAGCTGGAACATCCTCTCCACCCCCCACTCAGGACAGCCCAGCCAAGCTGAGCCCTCTCTGGTCACACAAGGTCAGATGGGGCCCGAGTGGGTACCTTGCACTGGCTTCCCACAGAGGAGGCCCCTCCCACACTGCTCCAGTTCCCAGCACCCCCCACCTCCGACTCTGCGTGGAAATAGAACTCTTCCAGGACAGCCCCTGCAGAGTGGCTGCGGCTCCCGTCTGCCTTGCAGCAGTGCAAACCTCCCAACATCACGAGGCCTCTCTCTCCACCTCCTCTTGGTTCAGACCCGGCAGTCTCTAGCGGTGTCCCTTGGCTGCTCCTCCTTCCTACCAACCCGTTTCTGGTGCCTAGTTCTGACCCCCTTCCTTACCTGGGGATGGGCAGGTAAGGGGATGGCAGCCCTGGTTTACGGGATCCTACATTCTCCTCTAGTGCCCAGAGCAAGAGCCATGAGGGGCTCAGTGGTGGCCGTCATGACAGCAGAATGAACTAATAATGAATCTGAACTCCAGGCTCCTCCTAATGAGGTGCTCTTGCCAAACCAGACAGCCAGCCCCCACCATGGAACTCATAACTTGCTTGCAAATCATATGCATCGCATCGCCCTAGGCTCAGCCAAGCCATTAGCCAACGTGGTTAGTTAGCAGAGACTGCTTGTTCCTGGGAACGGATCTGACTTGGGGCAGCCTGCGGTCCTCGCAAGCCCACCACGAGCTGCTGCTTCCTCCTCGCAGCACCTCATCTGATTACAGCGAGTTCAACAGCAAGCCCAGGAGCGCCTGTCCGCCTAACAAGCAACTATTTTTATTCCCACCCCTCTGAGATTTTACAACTACATCTTCAGAACTGACTGGGTTTGGAATGGTTTATGCTGCGCTTCCTGAACCCCTCCCTCTACTCCACTGCCTACCCTAAGTCCCGGGCACCCCAGTGCAGCCGCTGACATACCATGTGGCAAGAATTTAGGGCGTCGCTGTAGCACCGGTCACTCAAGAAGCAGTTGGGATTTTGAAAATGTAATAAAGGTCAGGGCAAAGGGTTACATACAGGTCACACTCAGAGAGGGGTGGGGAATGGGGGAAGAGAGGAAGGGAGGAGGGAGGCAGAGTGCCAGAAGGAAAGAAAAGGTCAGGGGTGCCTGAGACCCAGGACACTGCCCCCTCGCTCCTTGACAACACCCGGCCGAGCAGGTCCATTTCACAGACATGGAAACTGAGCCCCTGCAGTCCAGTCGACTTGCCAAAGGTCAAAAAGCAACCTTTCCTGGGCCGGGAAGATGCTTCAGTGTGTGATGTATTGCCACTGCACAAGCGTGAGGCCCGAGTTCAACTCAGAGGTCACGGGTGCACCTATGTCAGGGAGACAGAGGCAGGACACGCCCTGAAGGGCTCGCTGGCCACTTAGCCAATAGCTGCACTCTCAAGACCTAAGATGGTGAGTGACAGAGGAAACCAGCACTGATCTATGGCGTCCCTGTGCACAGCTACCTGCACACCACGCACAGCAAACTTGGAGGGGGGAGGAGGAGGGGAGGGACACTGAATTAAGCCTTTACTTCTGCAACCTGTTTGTGTCACTTTGCAGAAGACAGGCACAGGCGTGCCATCTATCCCAAGCCGATCAACCCCCTGCAGACAGTCACTCTGCACTGACAAGCATCCACACTTACCATATACTATTCAAAGGGGAAATGAGCTAAAAACCTCTTTTGACTGGCTGAGGTTAATTTCCTCAGCAAGGGACGAAGGAAGAAAACAAGAGGCACAGATGTGTTTGCCTTAAATGGGAGGTGGGGGCCTCCATCTAGGGAGGTCACTATGTGTGTGGGATCCCAGGCACTGCCAAGGTCACACACACATCACCATTTGTGCCCGGCTTTTGGCTTGGTACAATCTACCATAGAGTCCAGGTAAGAGGTCAAGAATCCACTTGTCAGGCCTTGGACTGGCTGGGAACACATCCCTAAAGGAACAAGAGAATGATTTAAGGACAGACCCAGGCACCCATACTGGCGTTCAGAGGTCCACTTGCTGCTGACCTTACGGCATCTAAACCCCTGGCTCTCCTGGCAGGTACAAGGCGGCATCTGTCTGAGGCAAGGCACCTTGGAGTGTGACAATTCACTCAGCATCTTGAATCTGACCATCCTCACTTGGTCCAGCTTCTCCACTGTGGACCAGAAGCTCAGCAAGGGCAGGAACTAATGCTTTGAGCCAGGTACTGTGGGGCTTAAAATTCCAATACCAGGCTTGACTGAAGACTCAACAGTTAAGACTCTGGCTTACAAGCAGAAAGTCCTGAGTTCAGACCCCAGGTCCCACGTAAAAATAGCAGATGGAAATAGCAGAGGCCTGTACTTCCTGCCCTGGTGGTTGGAGCCCAGGAAATCCCAGAGCCAAGTAAGAAGCAGGTAGAAGCAATCCAGGATGATTCCCCAAGTCACCCTAGATCCTCCACAGGGACACACGGTGCCTTCTGACACACACACAAAACAAACGCCAGCACCTCAGTGCAACAAAATACCAACCAAAGCTTCATCTGATCTGACTACTCCAGACCTCGAGAAGCAGTGAGAGAACCGAGAGTAGGGGAGACTCAAGCAGAACTGGAAGGAACCTTCCAGAAAGTCCCACCTGCAGCCAGGATGCTAAAGGTAAGAGATGGTTGTGAGGCCATGTGGCCGGCAGCAGCTCCGGGGTTTCCGATGCCACCATCACGGCTTAGCGACAGCACCAGTCCAGCTCCGAGGCCAATCAGCGCTTATGCTGTGTCCACGTGGAGCAGAGGCACTACATGCGTCTCTAACCAGTGCGGTGTTTCCACGCACCCTAGTGCTGTCGGTGCCTCGCACCACTAGGGCTTCCATCCTGCGTTGGGTAGTGGTTAAACAAACTCTGTTCCCAGTGTGTCGAGAAGGCAGGGGAAGGGAGGGCAGGAGCTCTGCCCATGTGTGGGCGCCTTGAGGAGGTCCATGAGAAAGGACACTGACAGGAGGGAGAGACCTAGGGATTTATGAAGAGTTGGTGGTATCAAGGGAGCATAGTGTAGGCTTAGGGTGGGAGCGCACTGCAACAGAAGCGCAAAGAAGGTGGGGGCAGAGCCGCCACGGCAGCATGATGAGGGGGAGTGAGGACGTGGCGACCTGAGGGTCTAGAGACCAGGGGAAGAGAGACCCTCAGGCTGAAGCATTACCTGTGAACACCAAGGAAGAGCAGTAAGGACTCAGAATGTGGCCTCTGAAAAATGACCCCCTGGCTAAGGGGAGGGTCACAAGGCAATGACGGGACAGGGCTGCTGCCTGGCAGAAGCAGCATGGGGCTGAGGCAGTGGGTTCAGGAGCTGCCAAGGAGCTTGCGCGAGCTCAGCGGCTTCCCTGGAGCAGACTGCACTGAAAGGGAAAACGCAGGACATGCTTGCTTCTGGTCAATTACAAGAACTGAACTCATGTCTCTGAAGTTCCCCAACCCTAAGCTGTGCATCAGTGCGATCACAGGTGATTTCTAGATTAAACCAGTTCTCACTGGGCCACGATCCTCACAGGAAGTTGTCTGGAACTGAGGAAACACCCGGCCTCTGTCAGGATAATGCTCCAAGCTCCCGGGGAAGCCTCGGGCCCCTCAGCGCGCCCTGCACCAGGAAAGGGCCATGGCACATCTTCCTGCCACTTCTCCCACCTGCACCAGACCTCTGCTCTCCTGTCCCGGTGCAAGCCCCCTAACCTGAGCCCACATCCCGCGCCACCCCGAAGCTAGCACTTGTCTTCTCCAGATCACTTGGCATGAGCAGCCATCCTCGAAGGTCCGTACCTCACAGGAGCAGCATCGCTGCTTGGAGCAACCCTGAAAACCAGCCCCCACACTGCGACCCTCCAACTCCTGACCCAGCCTGTCTTAGACAATTGCAGCGGCTCCTGCTTCCAGTAAGGAGGAGTCGGGGTCGCCGACTGTTTATGACCCTAGTGGTCCCTGCCACCAGCCATATGCAGGTTTTACTTCTCCTTCCAAGTCAAGCCCAGGGCTGGAAAGATGGCTCAAGGTTTAATACTCTGTCTGGCAAGCAGAAGGTCCTGAGTTCAGATTCTAGGTCCCACGCAAAAAATGCCAGGCAGAAATGACAGCAGTCCACACATCTGGTCCTGGTGGGCAGAGCCTGGGAAATCCCAGAGTGAAGCAAGAAAGAGGTAGAAGCAATCCAAGATGACTCCCAAAGTCACCCTTGGTCTTCCACAGAGACACACACACTAAATTGATTGATTGATTGATTGATTGATTGATTGATTGATTGATTGATTGATTAAAAAAAGCTGAAGTTGGGGCTGGAGAGGTGGCTCAGGGGTTAAGCCTCTGCCTTGCAGGCGGAAGGTCCTGAGTTCGGATCCTAGACCCCTCGTATAGACGCCAGACAGAAACGGGGGCGGCCTGCGTTTCTGGTCCTAGTAGGGCGGAGCCTGTGAATCCTGGGGCGGAGTAAACAAGGAGGAGGGGGAGGTGGTCCATGGTGGTTCCCGAATTTGCCCGTGATTCTACACACACACACACACACACACACACACACACACACACCCATGGTGGTTCCCGAATTTGCCCGTGATTCTACACACACACACCTGAATGACTTTAAAAAAAAAAAAAAAGGAAAAAAAGCTGAAGTCGGCCCAGGACGGCCTCCTCCAGGCAGCTTCTGGAGGGGATGCACAGAAACGCTCTCCCTCCTCCAACATGCGGCCCTGTCCACCTCTTGCGGCGGTGAGACAAGCTCTTCTGCAGTCAACCCCCCATCGCTGTGAGGTGAGCAGAAAGCTCTGAGAGCAGCCCACCGGACTCCACTCTAACTGGAGGCCACCCCTCTGCCCCCCCATCCCATCTCCCCATTGAGTCCTAGAGCAACCTCCCAGCGCTGCAGAGAGGGGACCCGCTCGGCATACGGGGGCTCTGCACCGAGGGGGCGTGGCGCACTGGCAGGCAGAGCCAAGCTGACCTGCCAGGGAATGTTCAGGATTCCAGAAAAGCCCTAGAAGGCAGGACAGTGGCCGGCAAGAGACACGTGCCACTCAGAAGCACATCACACACAAACCCACAACCAACAGCTCATAAACAGATAAAAACAAGCGAGCCGCCTCAGATCTTGCTGCCGTGTGACAGGTCTGAATACTGTGGTGGGCCTTCAGTGAAACCCCACCCTTGCTAAGAGCCCGCTACAGGCTGCTGCGACGTGCTCTCAGGGCCCAAGAACAAAAATACCATCCTAACAGGTCTACAGCTGGTCTGGACTGGGAACACAAAGGACCAGGTGTCCTGCTGCAGGGGATCTGCTGAGGAGGGGGCACACAAGACCGGCTGTGACCAGAGTCCCAGGGCTGTCCTTCCAGTCCCGGCTCCGCCCCTGCATTAGACTGGTGGTCCCTCTTCTGCCTCTGTAGTCTTCAATCTGACCCAACTGAAAATTTCTGACTAATCAATTATGTCACATCAAATTCTATCTGAAGGGCTGGAAGGGAATGACTCACAAATAAAAAAACGATACTGGGCTGGAGAGATGGCTCAGGATTAAGACTCAACCTCTCAAGCAGAAAGTCCTGAGTCTAGATCCCAGGTCCCACGTAAAAATGCCAGGTGGAAACAGCTGGTGTCGGTCTACACTTCCAGCCCTGATGAGCGCAGCCTGGGAAATCCCAGAGCAAAGCAAAATAGAGGTAGAAGCCATCCAGGATGATTTCCAACATCAACCTTGATCCTCCACAGGGACACACAATACTCTCAGAGTCTCTCTCTCTCTCTCTCTCTCACACACACACGCATTCAAAATCCTGGAGACATCTTACTACAGACCAAGTTGTCTACACAGCAGTGATTCTCCCTGGAGACGCTGCTCACCCAGAGCCATCTTCGCGGCCTCCACAGTGATTCACAGCACACAAAGTTGGCAGGTATTGTACAAATATTTTACAAATAGAAATGCCTTGGTAGGAGGAAAAGACTGAGAGGAGGAGAGGAGAGATAATTATGGAGAAGGGGGGATCTTCATATACATATGAGGGGAACCACGTACATGTGCATGACCACCCACCAGAACATCATCGGACAAGTCAGAGAAAACCTAACACGCTCAGCGTGTCCAAGACCCGCGTTCTTCAAAGACAATAGTATCAAACAGCGCTATCTGTCCACAGTGATTTTTACCTTCTGTTTATATTTAATGTAGCACATTAACAGATAAACGTATGCAAGAGGTTTTCATGTAAAGAAATATAATGCAGCGTTGGCAACCATCTGCTGTGGTGGGGTTACAAAAAAAAAAATATAGGCAAGGACAAAGACAGACTGGCTACATCTGGATCAGACAGAAGGTTCAACGGGTAAAATGCCTCTCTCACTATTCCATCCCAACCCCACGGTGGGCTTCCAACAAGTCTGGAGGTCACTGTACTCTTCTTATTTAGCAATCAAGCTATGACTGAGCGCTCACGCCTCTGGGGTTTCTAGACAAGACCCCCAGACAGCAGGAGTCAGAAAAGCTGAGCAGCCACACCAGGCCAGAGACCAGGCAGACATGGACTCTGCTGCAGTGACACCCCCACTGCCTGCTTAGCAATGAGCCCCACTACAGCCCCGTCCAGATTCACGTCGCTCAGAAGGAGGGAAGCAAGCTGCTGTCCAGAACAAGCCTGTGCCCTCCCTTCAGGAAAAGCAGGCACAGTGCTCCCTGACAAACACTTCATGGTCCATAGCAAACACCCAGGAGAGAAAAACAAAAACAAAACGAAACCGTGTCGAGACCAGAAGGAGGGTGGGATTTGCTGCCTCCGCAGCCAAACTAAATAAAGACTTGTACTGAAGATAAGAAACATTAGGGAAAAGCTTTCATCCCAAACATGCAAACAAAACACACATGGAAGAAAGATGTAGCAACAGGTCTGCCTCACCTCTGTGCATGATCTTGTGCTTCTCTCGCAGATACGTCAGACCTTTTATCACCTAAGAAAGGGCAAAGACACGGCTGAGTGTAGACAGAAACCATCTCTCTTCTTCAAACTGACCATAAACCATTCCTAACAACACTGACAAGTTGCCTCATCCGACAACCATCTTCCTTCGTGGTGTGTGAAGCATCACTGCTTTGCACTACTAGTGGTAATTTTCTCAGACACCTTGCCGTGTTTTTTCAGATATGAACTTTAACATCAGGTGAGGACTGGGAGGCAGCACAGTTGGCAGAGCTTGCCCAGCAGGCACGGGGGCCTAGGTTTGACCTCCTGCAGTGCGTTAAAGTAGGTGGGATGGTGCAGGCCTGTAGTCCTAGCGACGACCAGAGGTTCCAGGTCATCATCCTCAGCTACCTATGGAGAGTAAGACCCTGTCTCAAAGGGGGATTAAAATTTTTTTAAACATAAAGTCACTTTTATTTTAATATGAAAGAAATATCACATCTGAGTCTAGACGGAAAAGTCCTAGTGAGAAGACTTTTAAATCACCTTCATGACCACATGTCTGTATTTCCTGCCAGTTTGTTCACTGTCAGTAAGAACTTGGAAGGCAAAGCTCTGCAGCGTACTCACAGCGATGCTGACTTTTCCTAAGATCTGCTCGGGGATTCTTCCGGCTTTCTTTAGAACTTGGTCCAAGGACCCGCCGTCCTGAAACAAGAACAGCAGGTCATTCGGTGATGACAATGATCACAGGCCATAAACATCAGAAGAGCATGACTCTCATGTAGCCAATCAATCCTCTGATAAAAGGCTAGGCTCGGCGCCCTTTTGCACCCTCTAGCTACCAAAGCACAGAGGCAGGTGTCAAGTGACGGTCATGTCACCTCCTCTAACATTTTTAAACACATTGCTATACCAGAGTCACAGACAGCTCTTGCTTTGCCCCGGCTGGCAAGCACGCATTGTAACTGTGCAGTTCTACAAGCAATTCATCAAAGTTAAATCTAGGCTGGAGAGATGGCTCAGGAGTTAAAACTCTGCAGAAGGTCCTGAGTTCAGATCCCAAGTCTCACATAAAAAAAAAAAAAAAAAAAAACCACAAGGCAGGAACAGCAGGCCTGCACTTCTGGCCCTAGCGGGCAGAACCTGGAAAATCCAGAGATAAGCAAGGAGGTAGAAACAATCCAGGATGATTCCCAAAGTCATCCTTGCTCCTCCACAGGGATACACAGTGCGCGCTCTCTCTCTGTCTCTCTCTCTCTCTCTCACACACACACACACACACACACACACACACACACACAAATAGAGTTAAATCCCTGGATCAATAAGACAGCTCTGCAGACAAGGCACTGGGTTCAATCCCTACAAGTCCATGTGGTAGAGAACGCTGACTTCTAAAGTTGTCCTCAGACTCCCCCTGCCCCGCCCCCCTTTGCACGTTCTCTGTCTCTCTGACAAATAAAATCTGAATTCCAACTTTTTGGTTTAATGTCTACAGGACCCACCACAGGTTACTCAACTTGAAAACTGATGGGAATAATTTTATCATCACAATCCTATGCGGCTGTGAGGACTGGGCAAGACAGGAGAGGCACGAACCACATCTAGCAGATGTAAGAATTCAATGAACCTTAGCTGTTCTATCTCTACTGTTGCAGCTGACTGACAGCTGGTATTAGCCTAACAAATCATCATTGACAAAAATCAAAGAAAATTGTCACAGAACACAATCATCCTCCCTACAAACTGTCATGGACCGTGAGAAATTTAAAAAACAAAGCAAAAACCTCCTCCTGGGTCAGATAGATGGCTCAGGGGTTAAAGCCGCTGCTCACAAGCAAGAGGACCTGAGTTTGGATTCCCAGATTCCACATAAAAATGCCAGACAAAACTGGCAGTGGCCTGCATGTCTGTCCCTGGAAGGAGGAGCTTGGGAAATCCCAGAGCAAATCACTAAGGAGGTAGTGGTCTCCAAAGGCACATAACTCAAGTGCCCACCTTTACACACAGCACACACATACACACACACACACACACGTGTGCACGCAACATGCGTGTGTGCGTGTATGTGTGTGCATGCGTGTGTGCCTGTGTGTGTGGGGAGGTTCCTCTTGTCCACAGAACGTGATAAAGCCGAACTGCCCTGGAGACAGGCTGCAGCACGATGGAGAGAGGTCACTCTGGGGAATACCGATGGCAGCGTGAGCTGAAATCATCCCAGAGTAAGAACTGGTTTCTGGCCAGGCAAGGGAAGGACAAAGGAAGATGAGAACAGGGTGTCAGACGAGAAGGAAACCCAAGAAGTCCAGAGAGTCCAGCACTCCTAGGATGGCAGTCACTTCACCAGGGGTCCACAGAGAGAGAGACCACCAGAGTCCACGGAGAAACAGACAGATCGCCAGGGTTCACAGAGAGACAGACAGGTCACCAGGGTCCACAGAGAAAGACAGATCACCAGGGTCCACGGAGAGACAGATCACTGAAATGGCCAGCTGTGGCGAAGGCCTCACTTGACAATAGAGGTGGAAGTGAAGGAACAGAAAAAAGGGAGGGAACTAGGGAGGGAGGGAGGGAGAGAAGGAAGGAGGCTAAAGAGGAGCATCACAAATTTGAGGCCCACCTGGGCTACATACTAAGCATCCATCTTATGCAAAGTAGTGTTAAAAAAAACTAAACCATTTTCTAACAGACACAACACTTGAAATTCAAGAACACAGACCTTCATGAACTACTACTATGTGCATTGAAGACAACCAGCATCTCCTTACCAAGGGTACAGCACAAAAAAAGATAGTTTGGAGCTGGGGAGCGCTCAGCCAGTCAGGTGTGTGCAGCATAAGCCAAGGACCTGAGCCGACTCCCCAGAACCCATCAACAGCCAGGTGTTCAGACGCGTACAATTGGGGGGGGGCGGGAGGAGGGTGCAGAGCAGACAGGATGGGGAGCTCGCTGGCCGGCCGGCTAAGCGAGTTCCAGGCCAGTGCCTGCTCACGGTCAAGAAACAAGGCGAGTGGCGCCTCAGGAGCAAAAC
Source organism: Typhlomys cinereus (assembly GCA_023101885.1). Lineage (NCBI taxonomy): Eukaryota > Metazoa > Chordata > Mammalia > Rodentia > Platacanthomyidae > Typhlomys > Typhlomys cinereus. The sequence goes on along the minus strand of JALPQD010000009.1, from coordinate 5,227,226 downwards.
TTGGACCTCGGGCCTCTGCGCACGCCCTTGCGCCCCCCACGAAGCACACTACTGCATACACACGATTTCTGTGAAAGTCAACGCTGTCTGATGGACGCTGAAAGGAAGAGAAGTGGCAGTGGTGTAGACGGTCAGCAGCAGCACGGTTCTCCGAGCACACAAACATCCCAGAGTGCTGAACACTCCAGCACAAGCCCCCCCCCCCCGGCAGGAGTCACCCAAAGGGAATGGTAGAGGATGCTGAAGTTCAACCGAAAGCTTCAAACACATCAGGTGGCCCCTGTCCAAGAGTCCCAGGGGGAGCCTAACCAGGCTGGACCAGGCTGAACTCAAGCCACCAGATCAACGCCGCGGCTCTGGCTGCCCTGAACGCCACACAGGCCCTTTCTGGCCAAATCAAGCAGGACAGAACCACAGCCCACAACACTCTCAATGCCCCTAGTCAACCAACGGGCATCTGAAAACGCCGCAGCACCCGTTTCCTGCACCCGCAGCCAGAGGGGTTCCATCAGAGAATGCCCCAAAGCTGATTTCACTTGCCTCTAACTCAGTGTGGTTCCAGCGCCTTTGCTTGGGTGATTTGGCATAATCATAATGGAAGAGCTGCTCAAGATAACGGGCCATGGGTCGGCTCGGTGGACAGAGGCACGTGTTGCCAAGCCTGGCGACCTGAGCTTGATCTCTGGAGCCCACATGGTGGAAACAAGAGACCCAAAAACTGTCCTCTGACTATGTGTGTGTGTAGGCACACATATACATACACACGCACAAAGTAAATAGAAGGGGGAAAGACCCCTGTAAAAAAGGTAACAAAGCCACTATAGCAGAGCTACGTTGGTGAGACAGAAGGCTGACCCTGTGGCTTTCAGGAGTCTTCCTCCATTAAGGCAACAAAGGACCCCAACTTTCAAATGACGCCAACCTCAGCTCAGGCCAGAGGCAGCACCGCTAAATGACATGTGCAGCTCCCTAGGGCTGGTAAGCCAAGTGTTTGTGCTTCTTTGTGGCCTGTGAAGGGATATGAGCATGATGGGGAACTGGAGATGGGCAGCCGTGGTCCAGGCCTCTCACCTAGAAAAAGAACCAAGACTTGACCTGACACAGGCACATGTGGAAGGTCTGAATCCACCCCTGGATTAAGCAAGGAAGACTGGAGTCATGGCTGGGGGGAGAAAGAGAAAGAGGGAGGGAGGGAAGGAGGGAGGGAGGGAGGGAGAGAAGGAGGGAGGGAGAGAAAGAGACTGTTCATGTTTCCCAGTAGTGGGAGAAATTGGCTCTCTTTCCTCCCCCCCCCCCAAGTCCTGCAGGGGCAGCAGCAGGATGGAACAGTGAGAAAGCACAGGCTACGCAGGACGCCTGGAGCCCCTGCAACTGAAATGCAGCTTTCTGGTCCCTGTTCTCTGACTACAGCTGCGCTTATTTTTAGAAGCTAATTATTAACTAAGTCAACGGCACTTTTGTGATGGCTTCCACAGAAGAGACAAGGGCTTTATGAACCCAACAGCTCAAATGCTTCTCTCCGCCCTGGGCCCCTGAGCAGCAAGGTCCTGTTCCCCGCAGCTGCGCCGAGAGCATAATGCTGCAGAGGAAAGGAAAGCGTCCCGTCCTGGGGGAAGAGCATCCTTCTCCACTGGGCTGGCGAAACTCAAGACCAGCCGAGGAGATGCTTCCCTTTATGGAGATGCACAGTGAGAGCTCACTAAAACGCCCCTCCACAATTCCCCCCAGCAGTGCACAGATACACATGATGTGGTATTGGCCAGGTGCAGGCTGCAGAACTGCAGTGGGGGGTTTGCAGTACGAGATTCCTTCAACTTCTTGTGCACTTGGAAACGTTCACAATGAAATGCCAGGAATGCATGCCATTGATGAGGCCCCCTGAGAAACCATGATTCGACCACAGAACAGTTCTCCAGGTAGGACAGAAAGCTACCTTGGCTCTCGTGGCTGTGTGGATGTCAGGATACACTGCTTTCTACAGTCGCGCTTGGACCTCTGGTAGCTCTGAGCTTCTCACAATGAAAGACTGCTCTAGGCCTTGGGGTGCAGCGCAGTTAGACAAGGTATGTCCATGTTCACTGCCACAAGGAAAAAACGTGTGCGTGCCTGTGTGTCTGTATGTATCAGAAGGCACTGTGTCTTTGTGGAGGATGATCATGGGTGACGGGAATCATCCTGGATTGCTTCTACCTTCTTTTTGGTTTGCTCTGAGATTTTTTCAGGCTCCGCCCAACAAGACCAGAAGTGCAGGCCGCCACCATTTCTGCCTGGCATTTTCACATGGGACCTGGGATCTGAACTCAGGACTTTTTGCTTTCGAGGCAGAGTCTTAACCCCGTTTCTCCAGTCCAGAAAAAGAACTTTTTAAGAAAAAAAAAAAAAAGAATGTTCTAGCAGCCTTGTGAACCTGTGACCTTCCAGGCACAGAAGTCTCTTGAGGTGAGCTCCCGAGGTAAGCCCCCAGCCTCATGTAATCAGTCAGCATCCACCCACGAGTTCCAGACACTGTGCTTGGGGCTCAGCAAGTATTTCTCTTCTGACAGCCGGCTTTCCAGGCTCAAGCTCCCAGTTCTAGAAATATCTTCTTCCTGGGAACTTGAGGAAAGCATCTCACTGATATTGCCAAATAGCCAAATCCATGGGGGAGAAAAAAAAAAACTTGCTTGTAGCTCCTGGAAGCAGACAGAGGATGGGCACAGAACGCACATGTCCAGGGTCACCCCCTCCTGCTGAAGGCCAGAGAGCACGTACAAGGGAATCAGGCAGGAGCCTCTACCTATGACGCCAGCGTAAACACAGTGGATTCCAGAACATCAACAGATGGGTCCATGGAAGGCAAATAAAAAGACTATCCTCAGGGACGTATGGCAGCATGCACCTCTAATTCTAGGCAGGAAGAGCACAGATCTACTTGGAAGCACTGTCTTTAAAGAAAAATCGTCAGGGAGGTGGGGATGAGAAATAGTTTAGAAGGCTAGAAGGTAAGGTGCCTGCTCAAAAATCTGGCAATCTGAGTTCAATTCCCAGAGCCCACATGGTGGAAGGAGAGAACTGACTTCCTCTGCAGTCTGCCCACGTACCATGGTAAGTGCGCGCATGTGTGCTCACGTCCCCTTCCCACTCTCCCCGCTTCCACCACTCTTAAAAGGATCTGGAGACATGGGAAGTAGTGAAGTGTTCGTCTACAACGTGAAGTCCAAGATGCATTTCCCACTGCTGAGAAAGGAGAGAGGGGAGGGGCTGTTTTGTCCACATCAGGAGGGCATGCAGGTTTGGAAAGGAGTTCCAACAGGGTCCGAATGAAGACAGCAGCCATGATTAATCTCTGGCACCTGACCCTAACACCTGCCCTTCGACCATGCTCACCCCACACATGGCCTCTTGGCCCCCCTATTAAAGAAGTTTGGGTGCACAGAACCTGCACATGACTCAGGAAAGAACTTTCGGTGTCCCGAGGAGAACAGGTTTCAAAAGCAGCGTCTGTCTGAGCAACCACCCAGCTGGCATACAGCGGCCGCGTCCTTGAGCGACTCACGTGTCACCTTGTACACAGCGAGCACTAAAAATAAACGTTTGTGCCGCTGGACCCGTGTTGGTTAGTTAACATAGACAGTGACTGCTACAAGTGCCCCAAACCATAGGAATATAGGATATGAGTACAGTGGGGAGCCCCGAGAGTAAAGCACATCCCAGCACCTCCCCTGAGCCACCAGAGCCCAGGCCCACCTGCTAGCACAGGGAAGCATCAAGCTCAAAGGCAGCAGGCCTGAAGAGACCCTGAGGCTCCTGCCTAGGAGAGCGACACTAGTCATCAAGGCCCCCACAGCCGCTGAGGGGGTCGTCAGCAACCATCGCAGATGAGGACGGCAGGATGAGTATCGTGATACAGAGTGGATGGACTTGGCAGGGGGTGGGCGATCTGAAAGCCACCACTACTGCAACCAGACTTGCCGGCCCACCTTCTAGTATTGTGCAAGACCTTCCCGTTTCTGACTTACCCCTAGAGCCCCACCTTCTTCCTCTTGCACTTAGACTTTCACTTAGACACTTTCATTCAAAATTCTTGGGTTAGAGCTTAAAAAAAATTCCAAACTAGCACGTAGGACACAGGAAGCCCGAAGGAGGCAGCGTGGTGCGGCGCTGCCTGGCAGAACAGCTCCCATCTCTGCGAGGTCAGCTAACTACTTTCCAGGAGCCACCAGCGCCGCTGCAAGGACACAGCGGCCGGGGACGGCCTTGACTCTTGCTCCTTGCGCACCTTCAACCATCAGGATGCGACTCTGCCGCAAGTGCTTGTGGCCCCTGCGCTCTGTGTGTCAAATAACATAGCTGGGACGGTTAACTGAAGGGGTGAACACATCTAGGCCAGGGCAAGACTTTCCAAGTAACTGCTCTGTGGTTACCCGCTGCGGGCAGCTCACCCACACTCTGCAGGCAGCCCCCCCCCACATCTCCAGGCAGCTTCACCCACACTCTGCAGGCAGCTTCACCCACACTCTGCAGGCAGCCCCCCCACATCTCCAGGCAGCCCCCCCCCATCTCCAGGCAGCCCCACCCACACTCTGCAGGCAGCCCCACCCACACTCTGCAGGCAGCCCCACCCACACTCTGCAGGCAGCCCTCACCCACACTCTGCAGGCAGCCCTCACCCACACTCTGCAGGCAGCCCTCACCCACACTCTGCAGGCAGCCCTCACCCACACTCTGCAGGCAGCCCTCACCCACACTCTGCAGGCAGCCCTCACCCACACTCTGCAGGCAGCCCTCACCCACACTCTGCAGGCAGCCCTCACCCACACTGCTGCTCACAGCACCAATAAATTAATCGGGGTGAGGCTTCATTGCAATCACTACTCTTGTCTGTCATTTTCCTAACAGGGGTGATACCCATCTGTCCAGTATCTCCCCAGAAGTATCACATAACACAGGCTTACGTAACAAAACCCTCCTTGAAAAAAAAAAAAAAAAAACTAACTAAAAGAAACAGTGCCGAGGGGAGGCTAAACTCAAATGGAAGGAAATCAGCTCCCAAGCCAGGGACCAGAGCAAGCCAGAAACTGCCCATGCTTCCAGACACAACCACTCTAGAGAAGCAAAAGGAAGCAAGAGCCTCAACAGCCTTTAAATGTGTCGATCTCCAGCATCATATGCATTCCGTACCTGCAAAATGGGCAGATGCCTGGGTGGTCTTCCTGATCATAAAGGTTAAGAGGCTCATATTGGGGTAGGGGGAGACACCTACAAGGGAGAGCCCTCCCTGGAAGGGTCCTGAAGGAAACAACAAGAACTGAGGGTCACCATATCAAACCAAAGGTAGAGCGGCCGCTAAGCATACGGACTTGTACCAACTGTCTCTCTGAATTGTCAGCCCCATGGGGTGAAGCAAAAGCTGACATTTGTAGAATACATCTGATCTGTTACTTTAATTAATCTGTACCACAATAAAGCAGATCAAGCAATAACCATTTTATTAAGAAGCAAAAGAACTTTAGAAATTAAAAGATCTGCTGCAGCCAGGCCAGATGGCTCAGCAGGTAAAAGCGCCTGCTGTGAAGCATGAAGGCTTGAGTTTGATCTCCAGCGCTCGCATGGTCACAGGAAAAGATGTTACTCAAGCTGTCTTCTGACCTCTGTACTGTGGTACAAGTGTGCTCATTTATCCATATGATGAATGCAGGAATATAAATTTTAATTAAAAGAAAAAGGTCTGGAGTTGAGAGACGGCTCAGGGCTTAAGACTCTGCCTCGAAGCAAAAGGATCCGATTTCAAATCTCCGATCCCACATAAAAACATCAGGCAGAAATGGCAACGGATTGTACTTCTAGCTTTGGAAGGTGGAACCTGGGGAATCCCAGAGCAAAGCAAAAAGACAGTAGAGCATCCAGGATGATTCCTGAAGTCACCAGGGCACTGTGTGTGCCTGTGATACACAGAGAAACACACTCACACGCAAAAATAGATGGATAGACGGATTAGACAGACAGACAGACAGACAAAAAAACAGATACAGTGGCAGGGCTGAGGATACAGCCTGGCATGCACAGGCTCCTAACAACATCCACATTCAAATTTATGTTGGAAAAAGATAAAAATAAACACCTGTCTAATTGCAAAGTCCTGCTTCTCACACTGCAGAGTGGAAAGCCAGTAGCTCCAGACCTTAAGGGCAGAACCCACCTCACACTCCTTATTGAAATCTCGGAGTCAGAACACAGGCACCGGAGTCAGCTGCCTCTGCTCACCTCTACCAACATCCCTTACTAGCTGCACAACCTAAGCTCAAGTAGGTGACTCACTTCTCTGTTGCTTTGGTTTCCTCGCTGGCTATGAAAATGCAGCAAAACACTGATTTGCTTCGGACACTGCTTGACATGACAAGCATTTGCTACTGTTGTTACACACATGCACATGCATAGTTACCAGGAGTGTCACTGCAATCACTAGGAAGGGGGAAGGCTTGCAGGAGGCTGAAGGAAACGAGACTAGCTGCCCACACATCCAATGTGCACAAGAAGGTCACTGCTCTCCCACCCACAGAAACCCCTAGAACAGCCCTAAAAGCAGACCTCGGTCTAGTAACGGCATTTAAACTGTATTAAACCAGATTTTCACCCCATCGAAATCCTATGATCATCTGGATAGGAGAAGATGGCAGATGTACACTGCATGATCCCCCAAGAATTCCCGGTTCCCACCACCTTTAAGAAAAGCAGGTAACTCAGAAGCAGCCCTGTCATCCCATCAATGTCAAAGTCTGTAGCCAGGATTCCCATACAGGAGCGCGGACCAGGAAGTCTCCGGCAACCAACAGGCCCCGCCCTGAACACAGAGAGGCAGAGCCGCCTGACCAGGATGCCGCACGCACCATGTGCTCCATGCAGATGCTGATCTCGCCGTCGCTGTAGAAGGCACCGTAGAAGCCCACGATGTACGGGGAGTTGCACTCGTGGAGAACCTGCAGCTCCCGGATGATCTGGTTTCGGATTGCAGGCTTGATCTCCAGGTGAATTAGCTGGAAGGAAAAGACAAAGATCATTTATGAAGGGAAAAAGGGATGCTTGCTTAGATGCGGTAAGTCTTAAAGGTAAGATGAGGTAAAAAAATGGTTTCACTATGTTGTCCTGAATCTACTCTGTGGTCCAGGTGGGCCTTGAATTCACAATCCTGCCTCCGTCTCAAGTAGCCAACATCACAGGCACGAGCTGGCACGCTAGGGAAAACAGGCATTTAAAGAAAAAAGTTTAGGGGCTGGAGAGGTGGCTCAGGGGTTAAGCCTCTCTGCCTTGCAGGCAGAAGGTCCTGAGTTTGGATCCTAGACCCTAAGTATAGATGCCAGGTGGAAGTGACCTGCATTTCTGGTTCTGGTAGGGTGCAGCCTATGAATCCTGGGGCAGAGTAAGCGAGGAGGAGGTGGAGGCTGGTCCATGGAGATTCCCGAATTCATCCATGGTTACACACACACACACACACACACACACACACACACACACACAAAATAAAAATTAAAAAAAAGAAAAAAGTTTATACATTTATGTATTTATTTGTGTACAAGTGGGTGTTCACACAAAAGAACACTAATGGAGATCAGAAGACAACTTTGAGGAGTCAGTCCTCGCCTTCCGTCACATGGGTTCCACATGAACTCAGGTTTTAGGGTGCATCACAAGCACCTTTACTCACTGAATCATCTTTCAGTCCAAAAACCGGGCAAGTTTTATAACAAGTTCTTGCTCACCCAAAGCACGGAGTGTCAATGTACAAGCAAGTAAGTATTGGCACCAGGACTGGGAAAGTGGGGGCTCACTACCCCCAGAACAAAGTAACGAAGGGCTCACTGCAAGTGACCTGCAGAGTAGAGGTGGGGAAACGGCCTTCACGGCCCGGCTCCCAGCTGGGTTGTGCGTGGCAACAGCGGGTGCAGAACCCGAGGAGGCTACAGAGTTGTGTAAGCTGCTCTTCTCTGGCCTCGGGAGCTTGATGGGGTTGATGTGGCTCATGCTCACTGTCCCTTGAAGCCCATGGAGACAAGCGGTGGACGCATTAAACGGCCACTTAATAAGGCAGAGCTCTGTAATGTGCCACAGTCAAACACTGAAGGACATGCGAGTGGTGGTCACCCCCGGAGGACATGGTGGTGGTCACCGCCGAGGGCCTGACGTCCCGCAGAAGCTACTCAAGAGGCAGATCCTGAAGGCAGACACGGCTGGAAAGCTGGAAGGAACGGCACCCACGCCACACGGGGACAGGACTATGTGAGGAACATGGGCGGAGCTAGGATCTCTGGGGCTGCTCTAGGATAGAACCCTGGCGTAGAGAGGACAGGGCAGCGGTGCCAGACTGAAGCATGGATGAGCTCAGCGTTAGCCATGAGCATTGCCACAGCTGGGGGGGGGACGATGGCCTCTCTCGCTCTTGAGGAACGCCAAGCTGGCAGCTGGCACTCATGCCACTAAATAAGGACACTAAAGAAAGGTCGCTTAGGGCAGCAAGATGGCTCAAAGGGTAAGGCACCCACTCCCAAACCTGGAGACCTAAGAGCGGTCCCCAAAGTCCACAGGTGGAGGAAGGAACTGACTGCTGAAAGGTGCCCTTTTGCCTTCCCTACGGCACACACGTGCATACTTGTGTCCGTTTAGTTAGCTGCTTGTCTCTGTCTGTCTCTTTCTCTGTTCTCTCAAATAAATAAATGTCAGTTACTATTATAAACAGACATTTGCATGTTTACGGTCTGATAGCCGCTTCAAAACTCAAGTAACACGTCAAAATACTGAGCAATGGGATGCGAGAGGCAGAGGCAGGAGGATCTAGACGTTCAAGGCCAGCGTGGTCTATACAGCGAGCTGCAGGTCAGGAGGACTGCGCAGAAACATCAACCTCAGAAAAGCAAAACAAGGGGGCTGGAGAGACAGCCCAGGGTTTGAAATTTTGCCTGAAAGCAAAAGGTTCTGAGTTTGGATCCCAGTCCCACATAAACACCAGGAGGAAAAGGCAGTGGCCTGAACGGCCAGCCCTGGTAGGTGGAGCTTGGTTCCCTTGGGTTTTTTTTTTTTTTTTTTTGGATCTTTTTGTAATTTTATCTTTTTTTTTTTTTTTTTTTTTCGTGATGGGGACCGAACCCAGGGCCTCTACCACTGAGCTAAATCCCCAACCCCAAGTAGGCGGAGCTTCGGAAATCCCAGAGCAAAGCAAAAAGGAGGTAGAAACAATCCAGGATGATTCACAAAGTCACCGTTGGTCCTCCACAGGGACACAAGGTGCCGTATGACGGGACGGGACGGGACGGGATGGGACGGAAAATACAAAGTTGCAAAGTGAAAATCTCTGTTTCTTCCACGGATCCCCAGAACCCTGAGTCCTGAGAGAGAATCCAGCTCGCTGGTTACCCAGCAAACTCACCTTCCTGGCCATGACCAGGCCAGAGGGCTTGTGGGAGACCTTGAACACCACGCCGCCGTTGCCGGCCCCCAGCTCGCTGATCTTTTCGAAGTCATCGTCCTTGAGCTCGCCCACCTTCTGCTTCTGCGTCAGGAAGGCCTCCAGGCGCTTGCGCTGCTGCTCGTCCAGCTCCAGCTCCTCCAGCTTCTTCTGCAAGGCCTCCAGGTTGGTCCTGCGAGGGAAGGAATCACGCTCAGCACGCGCCGCCCTAGCCTATGGCACGCAGCCTCCATGCCCAGAGGACAAAGCAGCGAAAGGGGGCTGGTGAGAAGGGCTCTGCCCCTTTGCTCCAGCCACCAGGAGGGCTTCCCCACCAACTAGCATCACTTCTCACAACTCCAGTATGCTGCAGGTTTGCGAAAGGACCAAGAAATTTACTAAAATCAACAATGAACCACCTAAAACAGCTCTAAAATCTCAGTTTAAAAAGCTCCACAGGAACCTATCAGGGAATCCAAAGCAGGACAATTCTGTACCCAAGGTCAGCCTGTGCTATTAGGTTGTCTTAGGTTTACAGCATATGCCTAATAAAATTCCCCAGGTTAGACTGGAAAGATGGTTCAGTGGTTAAGCCTCTGCCTCCCAAGTAGAAGGTCCCGAGTTCGGATCTCAGGTCCCACATAAAAACTCCAGGTGGAAATGGTGGTGGCCTATATTTCTGATTCTAGAAGGTGGAGCCTGGGAAACTCCAGAGCAAAGCAAATAGGGGTAGAATCAACTCAGGGTGATTTCTGGGGTCTCCACAGGCACACACACAGTGCTCTGACAGGCAGAGACACACATGAAAAACAAATTCCCCAGGTCTCCTCAAATGAAACAAACCCACTTTACTTATACCAGCTCCCAGCTGTAAGAACCTTCAGTTCTATTATCGAGCCCTGGAAGAGGGTTAATTTAAAAAGCCAGCAACATCTACAAGTTTTACTTTGACTAACACATGAATTTGCACTCATTCATTCCTTAACATGCGGCAATGCCTTCTGAATAAGGGCTCGCATCACTTTTTAAAAAAAAATCTGGGGGGGGGGGGAGACACACGCGCGTGGAGCACCATGGCCCATGGGTGGAGGTCAGAGGATTCAGAAATCAACTCTCCCTACCATGTGGCTTCCAGTCACTAAGCTCAGGGCCCCAGGTTTGCGCAGACTCCTGACTTACAGAGCCATCTCGCCAGCCCCAGGTCCCCTTTCTTCTGTGAACTAAACACCATGATTCTAAGTCTTGATCGTGTGAGATAAAGCAAAACTGCAGACCCATGCCACCGGGCCCCACCAACAATCTCAGACCTTCTGGGTCCCCCAGCTTTCTGTTCATGGAACCTGTTTTTTTTTTTTTTAGCAATTTGCCCTTCTTGGTCTTTCCATGGCTTACGACTAGTGTGTGAAGAAGACAAAAGAAAACCACTTCCTTCGTAGACACAGGTCATCAGCCAATCTCACACATAAGAGCATCACGCAGCTCTGAAGGCAGCTCTAACAATCCAAATGGGCTTAGGAAGCGCCTGGCCCCAGGGAGCTCAGCAAGCCGCAGGCACCGGCCTTCAGGCACTCCCTGCCCTGCTCTCGAGCGATCTCTATCTCTCACTGTTTCCTCCAGTCTACAGATGACACAGTGACACGCCTACTAGACTTTGGAGTCTCAGGGCTCGCCCTACACACAGCGGGCCCAAACTTCCAGGTAGAAACACAATCTCCTGCTCTTCCAAATGCCAGGAGACAAGACGACAGAGACCTCGAGCCTCCCACGCACGGAATGGTCCAAAACACAAGGAAGACACAAGATGGTGTCACTTGGTAGCTTCCTGGGGAGAGAAAGGATCGTGCCACGGACTCAATTATACCCCTTTTTCAACTCCAATGTAACTGCTCATGAAGACAAGCCTTTTCAGACGTAAGCAAGATGAAGGAGGTCATAGGGTGGGATGCTAGTCGGAATCAGTGCCTTCACCACCGTAGAACAATCCCTCTTGCTCTTAGTTCTGTTACCAAGCCAGAAGACGGCCCTTCCCAGAGCCCCACCGCGCCCACACCGTGATCCTGCATGTCCTGCTTCTGAGTGTAAGAGGATAGGTCTACTGAAGAAGTCCAGTCTATGGAGTTTTGTTAAGTGAGAACCCCCAAGCAGCTGGCCACACCCTCCACGTTAACACGGTTAGCTGATTCTCACGCCCCAGCTCTTCAAGTATGGGGACCCATATGTGCACAGCACATTCCCTCCAGAGCTTCTCCACGAAGAAGTCCCCTGAAGACCACATTTAGAAGCACATCCCAATGCAGACAAACAATGTCTCACCCCCAGCTAAACGTGGATGACATTACAGCCACCTGGGCTCAGCTGGCTAGATGGACTGCAGAATCCAAAAACTGTTCTTAAAAGTATATAGGCCAGGCCTGGGGTGCAGCTGAGTGGGGACAGTGATTACCCAACAGGATCTGCATGTGATCCAAAGCCTCCATAAACTAGTCACAGCGCTCAGAAGCTGAGGATCGTGAGATCCAGGCCAATCTGGACACACACGCCCCATGCACAGAGACCAGAAGGGAACTTGCCGTATTTCCAGGGAACTTGCCGTATTTCCAGGACCGCACGTCCTAGTGCTTCATGTTTATTAAAGCTCCTCTCCATGACTCTACATCAGGAGTAGGCAGATGACGTGCACGGGACATCGTCACAGGGCCAGGATTCACACTGGACAGAAAATCTCTGGCCGCAATCATAAGGCCCCTTCATAAAAAGCTCCACACTTTGAGGGAGACAACTTAACAAATGTGGGTGACTCTGCATGGGCGCCTCAGGGCTCAATCACAGGTGAGGATGGAGCACCAAGCTCTTTGTCCAAGACACAGCACGTCCCCCTGCAGAGCAGCCTGCCGACAAACCCCAGCAAAGATCAACTCTGCCTTGCGAGTTCTCGAAGACAAGGAAAGAGGAGGCTAACTGCATTTCCCTGACTCTCTGAAGACACAAAAACTGCTACCCAGGCATAGTGGTGCTCACTGCAATCCCAACATGCAGAAGGCAAAGGCAAGAGGATTATCACACATCTGAGACCAGCCCAGGCTATACAGCAAGACCCCTGCCAAAAGGAGAGGAGGAGGAAGGAGGGGAAGAAAAGGAGGGGAGGGAGAACAAGCTATGCTAGCACTAGAAGCACAGATCCGCCCGCCTGCCCTCCATCCCTCCCTTCCTTCCTTCCTTCTTCCCCCCCCTCACCCCACACCTCGCTGTCCAACCCTCGACCTCACTGCCAAGGAACCGCTGAGCAGAGACGCAGTGGAAGAAATGCCGAGGTCGACTAGTGTTGCTCAACTGACAAGACTCATCAGCACTCTGGATACTTGTGGGTCTTGGATTTCTCTTCCATACAATGAGAATAACAGCCCCATGCATACCCCACCAGGGCAGAATCAAAACCAACAACTCCAGAGAAGAAATGTGGAACGGGGCACATTTCTACACCTATGTCAGGCCAGAGGACCAGGCAGAGTAGAGAGGAGACGAGCGGGGACAGAAGAGCCGGGCCCAGAAGCTGCCGCCCTTCCTTGAATTCTTGAGGGACTGAAGAGATGGCTCAGGGGTGAGACTCTGCCTCTGCACGAGTTCAGATCCCACGTAAAAACGCCCCGAGGAAACAGCTGCGGCCTGCACTTTCAGACCCTGATGGGCGGAGCCTGAGAAAGCTCAGAGATGCTCAAAGCCACCCTTACTGAGTCCTCCACAGGGACACAGTGTCCTCTGATACATGCATACACATGTGCAAGCATATGCGCTAAACAAATAAGTAAAATAGTTTTAAAAAAAGACTTCTTGGGGCACTTGCAAGGTGTTTAATAATCTTTCTCGGAGAATGAAAAGCAAACGCAGAACATGAAGGTGGGGTGGTCGCTTGGCAGCAGGGCAGCTTCCTTCCTTGTAGAAACCATGGATGCCCTGGGGTGTTGGGATGTGATGGTCCTCAGGCTGGTTCCTACCCAGTGCTTCAGCACCCCTGAACACATCACAAACTTCCGAAGCCCAGAGGCAAGGACTGGCTCCCTCTGCAACTGCTCGTTGTCTGTATATGTCTTTTATTTTTATGAGAGGGGGGAGGGGAGAGAGAGAGAGAGAGAGAACGGTGGAGATCAGAGGACAACTTTCAGAAGTCAGTTTTCTCCTCCCACCATACGGGTCTCAAAGATCCAACTCAGGTGGTCAGTTTGCAAACAGGCACCATATCCTATGAGCTACATCATCAGTCACCTGCAACTACCAGTTCTCACTAAAATCAGAAGGAAACACTGAGACTGGATATTTAGAAACAATGAGATGCCAACATGGTAGGAAAGATACAGAGCCACAGTTCCCCCCCCCCCTTGCAGGACCAGCTGTGATCATCAGCTCCACCCCCTCAAGTTCAGCGCAGCAGGGCAGGCAGCACAGTGAAATGTGAATTCTGTGCAGCTGCCCACGTATAAACAAGAGTTCCCGGAGCTACAAGAAGATTACAGGTTGAGAAGGGACGACACAGAAAAACAGGGGTTGTCACTGCGTTCTAAAAGCCTCGCGGAACGCGAGGAGAGCCCCCTCCTCCATGCGAGAACGGCTCTGGCCCCTTCCCCCGGCCTGGGTTAATGAAGCAGCAGTGTAAAATGAAGACCACGGGATTCCCCCCTACTTCAGTCAAAAAAATGCAGGAACATAAGGCACATTACCGGCAGATTTCCCAAACCCCCAGAATAGAACTCCTTTCTCCATTTCATTTCACACAGGGTCTCAGGAGACCAGGCTGGTCTCAAGGCTGCCCTTGAACCCGTGTTCTCCTGCCTCCTCCTCTTCTCTCTAGTCAGACTCAGAACTCTGCGGGCCACTCCTGCAAGCCTATGGCTGCTATCTCAGCTGTTCCCCCGAAGGGCAGGAGGCACTGTCCTGACAAGGCAGAGGGGTCCTCAGGCTTCCACACTCACATGGACCACAGGTGCTTGACGGAGGTTGGGTGGCAGAAGAGGACAACTAACCACCAATCACTGTGCTGGCAGGAGAGCCAGGGCTCTGGCAAGATGGCCAGCGCTACAGCTCCGGGAGCCAGGAAGCCTGTGGGAGACCCAAGCAAGCAAACCAGGTCCAGAAGCCAAAGCTGCTAACTTTGATCCTCAAGATCTTTTCTGGTCCAGGGTCCACAAAGATAAGGGAGAAAGAAAGGAGGGAGGGGAGAGCTACCTGCACATCTACCTAAGGCCCAAGGACCCCCAGGTAATGCGAACAGGGGAGGGATATGATTAAGTCCAACCGTCTCCACTGGAGGGGATATGGTAGGTGGTTGAGGGCTCAGCAGCAGGCACGAGGCCCTGGATTTGATCTTTAGTAGCATCACCAGAGATAATAAAATAATGATAATAATAAATGATTAAGGGAAAAGAGTCATGACGTGCTCCCTCCCTGAGAAGTTACAGGCAATAAAGCTGGAGGGGAGGGAGCGCGCTCTATCATTCCTCGTGGTAGCCACTGGTGAGCTGCCCTTAGGTAAATAACATCCCACTCAGCTCGTGTAAGCAACACTATTGAAATGCACCTTTACCCACGTCACCACCCCTTCTACACTCAGAAGGCTACGGAGAAAGATGAAGCTCAGGACAGCCTGGACTAGACATGAGACCCTATGCCCAAAAAAAGACAACAAAGTATTATAATGCCAGTAGGCTGCCATTAGCTTTCAACAGCAATTCCCCCTGGTATCTGGTCTCACACACATCCCCTTGTTGGTTCTGTTTCTCTAAAGAACTCTGACCAATAAAGGCAAGGTGGGAACTGGGAGTTACTGGTGCCATGAATGTCCTGTTCTTGATCTGAGGGCTGAAACCCGGTGCTTGGCTCCTGAAAAGTTCATCCACTGTGCGTCTGTGGTGCTAGAAGCCTCTATATCTATACCCAGGAGTCAAGCCAGCTGAGTTCAGATCTGTTTGACCCCTTAAGCCGTCATGTCAACTCCAACAGGTTAACAAAAAGGCTTAAGCCTCCGTTTTCATCAGTAAAAATGAGCCAACAGTGGGAACCCATCATGGTGCTGTTAAAGGAGCACATGTATATTCAGAATATCTGGCTGCCAGTAGATGCTCCATAAACAGCATCAAGCTGAACATCAGTCTAATTAATCAATAATCGCCCAGCAAGACGTCATAATATTAAGTATCGTCCAGCATTCAGATGACCCCAATTTTCCTTTTATATGTCAACCCTTACTCTGAGCTTCCTCTTGTCAACATTACACCTTCAACGTCCTGTGCTGTCTCCACCCCCTCCTGCTTCTCCAGGCCAGCTCGCACGCTCTCCAGAGCAGACGAAATGATCATCAAAGGAAAACAGAGATGGTCGCCGGCATGGATGTGCTGCCCAGAGGAACCATAGCCACTAACTACTCAACACCGGAGGATGAGAGGAGGATGCGGCAGGAGGATGGCTGCAAATACGAGATCTGATGGGCTGCGCAGTATTCACTTCTGGTACAGCCTGGACTACAGTGTGAACCTGTCTCAAAAACATGCTTTCACCAACAAGACTTAAAGGCCACTTAGATTAAATGCTCCTGATTTAACCACAAAAAGAACAACTTATAAGTTCCAAAAGTAAGGATTGGAGCTGAACCCCAAAGCTTTGACGCCTCCTTCCCAGCCAGAGCCTCCACCAGGCACGCTGTGTGCTCACAGCCCCAGGGGGCTGGCTCTGGAACAGGGGCTGGGGGCTGCTTCCTGGGCAATGGCTGTGGCATTGCCCTTAACCATACGTATGCAAGCAAGCAGAGAAAAGTGGGTGTCGAGATGAAACATAGCAGTTTTCAGGCCACTTTGGGCTATATGAGATTCTGTCTAAAAAAAATGAAACTTAAGACTCAGGAGCTTTTATTAGCCTTTGCCTCACAAGCAAAAGGACTTGAGTTCAGATCCCCAGATTCCATGTAAAAATGCCAGGTGGGTGATGGAGGTCTGTAATTGCAACCCTGGAAGGAATAGCTTGGGAGATCGCACAGCAAAGCACTAAGGAGACAGAGCAATCCAGGATGATTCCCAAAGTCATCCCTGGGCCTCCACTAAAATACAGACGAATGAACTCTCTTGTGCATATATACACATAATACACTCAAGCACACACACACACACACACACACGTATGAAAAAATAGACCAAACCTCCGATTTTTAGAGATGGAGAAACTAACCTGCCCAAAGTCATACAGACCTGCGGAAATCATAAGTTTTGACAATTAAATACTTCCATGTGAAAAAGAATAAAAAATTCTATTCTCTCTGAGGGAAAACAAGTGCTTGCGAACAAGCACAGAAGGAAACAGGATCAATTACACTGGTTGTAGTGATGGAAGGAGGGAGTTCTCAAACTCCCCAGACTCAAGCTATTCACGCAAAGGGAAACATAAATGCTGCCACATCACTTATAACCATCCTCCCAAAGTCTTTGAGGCAAGGACTGACAGGTGCCACAACCCCTAATCCTCACACAGGACCTAGGACAGAAGATTCTGAGCAGTCCAGCCTAAGTTAGTGTGATCACTTTTGTAGAAATCCAAGATTTGAACTGGACTGAGATGATACACAGAATCTTCACACAACAGAGGAGAAAGAGGGGCCAGGCATGGAGGTTCACATCTGCAACTCCAGGCCACCAGAAGCAAGAAAGGGGGGCTACTGAGAATTCCAGGCTAGTCTGGGCTAATGAACACAGCAAGTACAACAAAACAGATGAGGGGCTTCTAGTAGAGGTTATTCTGTGAACAATGATGGAGAGTAGGTTAAAAACATAATCAAAGGAGTCGTGGAGCTGTGATGGTTCAGTATTAACTGTCAGTCCGAGAGGCTCTCTGGATGAAGGCTGGCCAGTGGGCAGGCCTGGGGACTGCCTTAGTTGCATCACTGATGTGGGAAGACCCAGTCCTCAGTGGGCAGGAGGATAAAGACAGACACAGAGGGTTGAGCACTGACTGGATGGCAGGCAGGCAGGCAAGGCCGCGAGCACACGCGCACACACTGGATGGCAGGCAGGCAAGGCCGCGAGCACACACGCACGCACTGGACGGCAGGCAGGCAAGGCCACATGCACACACGCACGCACTGGACGGCAGGCAGGCAAGGCCACATGCACACACGCACGCACTGGACGGCAGGCAGGCAAGGCCACATGCACACACTGGACGGCAGGCAAGGCCGCGAGCACACACGCACGCACTGGACGGCAGGCAGGCAAGGCCACATGCACACACGCACGCACTGGACGGCAGGCAGGCAAGGCCGCATGCACGCACTGGACGGCAGGCAGGCAGGCAAGGCCACGTGCACACACGCACGCACTGGACGGCAGGCAGGCAAGGCCACATGCACACACGCACACACTGGACGGCAGGCAGGCAATGCCACATGCACACACTGGACGGCAGGCAGGCAAGGCCACGTGCACACACGCACGCACTGGACGGCAGGCAGGCAAGGCCGAGTGCACGCACGCACTGGTCCCTGCCCTCTGCTCTGGCTGCTGATGCTTGATCACGTGCCTCAGTTCCCGCCGCTGTGATTCTGCCGCCGACGTGGACGGCCACCTGAGAATGTGGGCCAAGCTGCCAGGCATTTCACTGTAGTGATGAGTTATGAAATAAAACTCTACTTTATAATAAAATCAGTTAGAGAACAGATGTGAAAGTACTATTTTAAAGTGGAAAATAAACATCAATAAATGAAAATTTTACAAAGTCAAGAAAACAGGTTTTCCTAAAAGAATTAACCAAAAATCCTATTTCTATCCTCTTAAGCAACAATAAATTTACTCCTTAGAATCCAGCAGGCTTTTGCAATCATCTAAATTACCTTCCCACGATATGTTTCTACGGACAGTCACAGAGAAACACACACACACACACACACACACACACACACACACGAGTGCTGGAATCACCCACTCCCTGAATACCGCACAGCACCCTGAAACAGAGAGAGGGTATCATGATATTGCCTGAATGAACCAGCAGCCATGGCTCCTTCTACGTCCGTGGACTAACTCTTGCTTCACGCTACCACCAATGGACACTTCCTGAAGGCTCAGCCTTCTACAGAAGTGCAGGAAGGCAAGGAACAGTTCTGGAGGGGAGGAAAAAAGAACAGAAGCTGGCATTAAGGCTAGGGGGTTCGCTCAGCTGACAGAGTCTTACCCAGCATGCACAAATCCTGAGTTCTATCCCCAGCACAGCATAAAGTGGGGGTGCTGCATAGCAAATCTGAAGGCGACCTGGGACATAGGAGACCCTCATCTCAAAGAATGAAGCCAGTAAAAAATCAAAAGAGAAATGGAAAAGAGGCTGGAAGATGTCTCAGGAGGTGCAGAATTCACGTGAAGGTGGGGAGAGAGAACCAACTCCACGAAGCTGCCCTTCGGCCTCCACAAGAAATCCCGAGTATACACATAATGATAGTGCTGATCATGCTGAGCAATGATAAAAAGACCAAAAGAACATCACATTCACTTGGTGGGACAAATGAGGGACAAGACAGTTAAAGAACAAAAAGAAAAAGAAAGAAAAGGAAGTCAGATACGGCCGAAGAGACAAACCTGGTGCACTTGATTTATTTGGGTCTCGCACTAGATGGAAGGCCTGCGCTGACTGTAGTTCCCGCGTGTGGAAGGAGAGCAGCAATGATCAGGGACCTTCCCACGGCAGTGACTAGAGCTCCAAATTCTGATTTGTCCTCCACGCCAAACACCCTTCCTCCAGCCAGGCGCTTCCCTGTTGGTAACTTGCGCGCCGGGTGAGGTGAAGAACAGAGTATGAAGGTTCTGGAAGTATGACGGATTAAGCCCACTGAAAAAGGAACCCCCACCCCCACCCCAGTACTCCCAGCCTGACACGCAGACTGCAGGAAGGGCAGAAAGAGGGAAGAGCAAAAACTCTGGAAGCCACGGAAGGGGGAAGGGTGGGCAGGAGGGGCCAGAGTGTAAGAGGGAAGGAGGACGGAGGGCACCCCAGAAGGAAACCCCAGAGAGCACTGGCTCTATCAGCAAAGCAGGGGACCTGTTCCGTGACTGGCTGCAGCCCTAGAAAGACAACCCTGTCCTGTTCTCAAGAATCTGAGCACAGACCCATTAGAAAGGCTGGTGTTAGGGCTGGAGAGGTGGCTCAAGGGTTAAGCCTTCTCCTTGCAGGCGGAAGGTCCTGAGTTCGGATCCTGGACCCCACGTATAGACGCCAGACGGAAGCGGGGGCAGCCTGCGTTTTGGGTCCTGGTAGGGCGGAGCCTGTGAATCCCAGGGCAGAGTGAATAAGGAGGAGGTGGAGGCGTCCATGGTGGTTCCCGAATTCGTCTGTGGTTCTACACACACATATATACACACACGAGCACACATGCATGCACGCACAATTGAATAAATAATAAATAAATAATTTTTTTAAAAAAAGAAAGGCTGGTACGAAGCCAGGCAGAGCGCTTCACCAAGGACTGTATCTCAGCCCTCGAGAGGCAGAGGCGGGGATCAGGAGCTCAAGGCCAGCCTTGCCTACAAGAAAACTAGAGTCCAGGCTGGGGGAAAAACTTCCAAACCCCAAAGCCATGATGCGCACTGCTGTCTGCTGAACAGGAAGGGTGGGGAAGGCAGCAATCAGCAGAGGAGCAGGGCGAGCAGGGAGTGGACCCCGGAGCCAGGGGCCCAGCCTGCTCACGGGCCTCCCGGGGGCAGAGCCGGTCTAGCAGCATGCACGGGTGGAGCTGGAGAAACAAACTATTTTACAAAATGAAATGGTTCAAGAAGCTTGTCTGGGCAGAGGCTGGGGATCATGATAGGAAGGAAAGGACATACCAGAGCCCTAGCCAGATGGCAAAGACCAGCCAAGACCAAGGTCGCCTCATCCCAAACAGATTTTAAGTTGTCCCTGTTGCCCAAGCAGACTACATCCTGCCCAGCCTAGACCTTCAGGCCAATCTGCTTTGCACACAGGCAGCTTTGTGTATATTTCGGTCTTGCTGTTGTTTGGTGGAAACCAAGTAAAGGAGGCCAAATTCCAAACACAGAGCTGAAACAGAAGAGAAGAACCACAGGGAGGGGAAAATGGAGTCCCACCAAAAAGTGATGGGAGAACGTAGCTCTCCAGCCAGTTCCAGCTGAAGGAGATCACCAGTCGAGATGACAGTGGCCATTGCCGACCCCATCCAGAATCCTGGCTGCACACGTGCACTGCAGACGCCATCATGCACCCACTGTGTGACATCACCACGTGAACTAGCGGGTAGCAGGGTGAGGGAGATGGCAGATCCAAGTGGACGTGTGACCGAGAGAAGGGAGATAGGCAAACGATGGGTAGGCAGGTCACGCAGGTGGGCAGAGAAAGTTGGCTGAACACAGGAATGGTGCCATCCACTGGGTCCTGCAGAAACTCTGCCTGATAAAGCATGTCGGAGTGCTGTGAAGGAGGAGGGCACAGAGGGACATGGGGGCAGCAACAGACCCCCAAATGCCACTTGAGATTAGGAGGGGAAAGCTAAGTTCAAAAAATGTCATTTCCAAGTCAGTTCTGGAAGACCATGAAGCGCAAGGCAGCCCAGGAGGTAGAGTGCTGAGTGGAGGCTGGTGGTGAGCTGGGGCTAGACCACGAAGGGAATGGCACGCCGTGGGGGTCTCCAATATAGAAATCAGCCAAACAGCCCAGCAATGCATTAAGCAAAACTCTACGGGCCACCTCGTCAAATAACTGGTGTTCCCGGGGGTGACCATATCTTTTGCAGTCCTTCTAAACAGGTTTCTACTGAGCGTTTGCACTTTGTGGAAGTTGAAGGACAATTCTGCATAGTCTGATCTCTCCTTCCATCTTTGTACCTTGTTTTTACTTTTTTTGGGGGGGGGGAGAAAGGATTTTATGTAGTCAGGATGGCTCAAAACTCACTACGTAGACAAAGGTGGACATTGTGTCCATAATACAAAGATGATCCTAAATTCTTGACCTTCCTGATTCCACCTCCCAAATGCTGGGAATACAGGCATGACCGCCACACCTGCCCATGTTCACACACGCCCAACTATAGTATGTTTTACTGTTTTGCACAGATGAAATCATATATTCTGTAGTAGCAAACTCTTGTTTCTTTTTTGCTTTATTTGCTGTACACATCACTCTAAAGCCAGGCTGATCCAGAACTCACTAAGAAGCCCATGCTGGCCTCCAACTGTGGCAATCCTCCTGCGGCTTTCCAGAGTGCTAGTGCATAGCAAATCCTAAAGTGAGGAAGGGATAGATGCTTTTACGCTCCAGAACCAAGGCTCTGACAGCAGGGAGCATACAGCTTCAGAGCCAGGGCAGAACGGAATCAGTGGGGACCAGGAGGCGACAGGCGAGGCAGGCCCTGCACAGCACAGCACCCAGGGAACAGTGAAGACAGGAGAAGGACAAGCGGGCGTAGCAGGCTGGACTGGGTGGCTGTGCGGACAAGCAAGAGGGCAAGGTTGAGAGAGTCCAGGTTTCCAGCAAACCAAGACCAGGAGCTCTGGGGGTCGGGCGGTCATAAGAGGAGCAATCTGGCTGTACTCTGTGCCCCGTGGAAGGAGCACGGGTGTCTGAGAGATTATCAGTCACAATTGTGTCACGGTGTTTGTTCACCGCATTATGCTGAGGTGACTCATGGTGAGTCCCTAGACAGGCTGCTGAAAAGATGACACAGGATGGGGGCTGGCCACAGGACCAAGGTCAAGCGAGGGAGCTGCATGCCACCAGTGAAGCCGCCACGAACGAAGCTGCCACAAGCAAAGCCAGCAGGACTGGAGGTTGAGTCTCATCCTGGGGCCAGCGAGTAACCAACCCCCGAAGAACCCATACACCACGCTCTGGGTGGACGTCCCTGGCGGCTGGCCACTAGAGAGGACAGCATGAGGACCCATGTGGGCCTCTACCGTGTGTCTCCTCTTCTGGCTGATCCAGAAGAGTAACCCATGCTTTCCTGAGTTCTGTCATTGCTCTAGCAAATTCCAGGTGCTGAGAAGGTCATGGACCCCCAAGTGGTCTTTAATGCACCGTGCCTTGAACCAGGGAAGTGGCCCAACTCCCACAGCCAGACCGAAGTCACTACAGGGGGGCAAGAGGATCTGAACCTACCACTGAGGCTGGGCTGAGTTGGCGGCAATTCGAAGGCTCATGGGTGAAGGTTCACAATAGGTGTAAATGAGATCGCCCAGAGACTTCAACCACAGGCCAGAGACAAGTTCCAAGGATAAAAGAGGAGGCCTGGGAAAGTCACGGTCCTTGCTGTGGGGCACAGCTCTTCAGATGGGAACAGCAGCAGGTGGAGCCCTGTGGACTCCACTGTCTGTGCATGCTCCCCATACGGCCTCCAATCACCGCTCGCATCCCTAGAGGACTCAGCATAGTCCCCAAACTCGGATCTACTCCAGTGTGGGTATGGATCAAGCAATGGAAAACAGCTATGCCATAGAAGTGGGTATGGGTTGCATGAGATCTGCATGTTTCTTAGATTCCTGAGTTATTAGGTTCACTTAGTATTACTAGTAGTCAGAATTTCAGCAATCTGTTCATTGTTTAGTTGTTATTGTTCTGGCTGGAGCAGGCTGCTTGCTCGTCTGAACTCTCTCCTAGCCTTTGACTTAGTTTGGTGTCGGAGGCTGAAACAGGACCCTGTGCATAATTAGTGCTGCTATGTTTCAACCGGTTTGTCTGCTCCGACTCCACTGAGAAGCCAAGGCTGCAACCCCGGAGAAGCAACATGCCACTTCCCTTGTGGCATATTCTGAAACACCAGCCCAGTGCCTCGGGCACTCAGTCCAGTCAAGCGCACCAACACCCTGGTCTCAAAAAACTGCCCTAAAGGAATCGGCACCGGCAACAGGCGAAACCACAAGGCAGGCAAAGAGTGGGTTTGCGCCTGGGAAGCCCACACGTGGTAGGGGGAGAGAACTGGCTTCTGGAAGATGACCTTTGGGCTCCACGTGTTCCATAGCACGTGTCCCCCTCATTAAGTAATAATTTTTAAAGTAACAAAATTTAGTTAAAAAATTTTTAAAAGATGCCACAGAATATTTAAAATTCAAATATCTAAAACTTATCCAAGAGACTGTGGTTTAATCAGGATGCACTCTAAATATGCAGATTCTGAGGGAAAAAATCACCCATAACATGCTTGAGAAAAGACGACACTTAGAAGCCAGGGACAGTGATAAACCCCTGTAATGCTGATGCTTAAGAGACTGGGGCAGGAGGATCAGCAGCACGAGCTCATCCTCAGCTGAATGCAAGGTCACAGCCAGACTGGGCTGCAGGAGGTCTGTCTCAAGAGAAAAAAGGATGTGTGTGTCTAAAAACAACCCTTTGAAATTTAGAAACAAATGAAGCCAAGAACTGTACAAACACAGGAGTCAGTAACAACTTCTGGCTGAGAAGAGCTGTGCAGAAATCTAAGTCCAAAGACGCTGAGCTCAGCTCTCAGGCTTCGGAAGCCCACTGGAGACTTCTCCTTCGGGTGTGGATCTCTTGTGCCTGTTCCAAGGAGCAGCTCAGAGAAGCGTACACAGGCCCAGGAAGGCAACCATGTTTCTGCAGAGAGGGAAAGAACTAAAGCCTAAAATCCCAACCCCACACCCAACACTGATTGACAACACTGCTACAGTCAATTGAGAGTTTTCCAAAAACGCGGAAGTTCATCAAGTTCAGTCACCCTTTTAATTTCCTATGTGCACTCCCGGACCCTTGAGGGTGGCCTGCACTGCAAGATCAGCTCCTCTGCTCAGAATTCCCTCCAGTGGCTACGCCATATGCTTTGTGTCTGGCTGTTTGTTAAGATAGTATATAGCCTAGCCTGGGCTGGAACTCATTCCTCCCCACGGGTCCTCAGTCTAGAAGCACAGCCATGAAACTGCAGTCTTAACAAAAGGTACCAAAGGGCTGGGGGGTATGGATCAGTGGTTGACCACCTGCCTAGCATCTTTAAGGACTTCCATTTAATCCACAGCACAGAACAGAAAGAGGGAAGGGAGGGAAGAAGGAAGAAAAGAGGAGAAAGGAAAGGGAGGAAAGAAGAAAGGAGAGAAGAGAAGAAGAACAAGTTACCAAGAGTACACAGAGGCCCCTGACGCCAGCCAATCAGCTGCAGCCAGGCGTGTGACCTGGACTAAGAACCCTCCCATAGGCAGCAACATGACCTTGTCCTGTGTCTCCAGGAGGCTGAGCACCTGCCCAGAGGACGGGCAGGAACGCCTTCTGAGGGCACACGGAAAGGGACCAGACAGACCGCTTCTTTCCTTGTTTTTGTTGTGTGAAAGAATACAGGTGGGGGGGGGAATGTGGAGGCCAGAGGCCGACTCTGGAGTTGGCTTACTCCTTCAACCCTTACCCAGGTTTTGGGGATCTTGGCTTGTTACCTGCTGAGCCATCTCTCAGACCCTGGAGAGATGGTTTTCTAAAAAATATACCTTTCAGAATTTATTTTTGGTGAGAAAAGGCGTTACTTTTGTATCACAACTTTTGTCCATCTTCAAGAGACATGCAAGGGAAGGTATGGATATACGAATAATCAAGATTACCAAGCAAAACCCAAGACGAGACTCCTCTGAGTCTCAACTTGCGTTAGACTGGGGGGAGTCACCATACAAAGCACCTCCAAAACCAGCATTATTGGTCCCAGACCTAATTCACCTGGGTAAAATCCTACAGGGTCTGCTCAGCTTGGCGAGAACCACAGCCTGACAACACAGATGAAGAGCTGGTGCTTCCTCTTTCCTTCTCCCCCACCCACTTCCTTTTCTTCCAGAGAGAAGCCTCTCCTCTACCCTCTGGTTTGCCACATCCTGCCTCTGCTGCTTCCTGGGAGCCCCTGGACTATTCTAAGAGGAGTGTTAACTCCTTCAGGCCCTGAGACCACAGACTATTTATGACATCCCTATCCCACCCACGCTCCCTCACGACACTTTAACTACACCACGCGGCTGACACGCCGCCATCCTCAGCTTCCTCCATGCCAGAGAGTTAAGACTTTATAGAACAACCCAGTTAGAGTCCCACACAGAGGCTAACTGTACCCGTCAGTCAGTGGGGTAAGAAGACTCCAGTCTGGTTAGCAAGTTTAACCCAATGCCATTCACTCCCATGAGGCCCTGGGTTTGGTCTCCAGCACACGGCTGCACGCACATTACAAAAATCTCAATTCACACAAATGTTGGAAACCCCATGGGAAGGGTCTGTCCACGTGAGCACTGTTCACCAACACCGGCTTTTCCATGTCAACACATCATCCCACCACACCACACCTGGGTGATCGGTGAACCACCCAGACTGACATGTAGCAATTTGCCATGGAGACTAGAGACCCTCCCTGTAACTTATTTGTGTCCTGACAGATTCACATGAGTCTCACTGGGAATGCAGTCACAATAACGTCTGACTTCACCCTTAAAGAGAAGTGGACTCCGCAACGCTGCCGTGCAGATGAAGAAAAACTCCAAACAGAAAGTCAGCGGTCAGCTGACACAGTTCTGAGTGCTGGCCTTGAACTGCTCTATGGGAAACTAGGACTCAGGAGCCAAGTGACCGGCACCAGCACAGCGGAGCACAGTGGTGTCCGTCTGTTTACTTGTTCCAAAACAGAATCTTCCTATGTAGTTGAGACTGGCTTGGGACTCGCAACCTGTTTCTGGGGTGCTAGAATTACAGGACTATGCCACCATGCCTGGAAGGGACTAATCAAGCAATCCAGAACCAGCAAGATGGCTTGGTGGGTAAAGGTACTTACTGTTAGGCATGTTTGTTAAAACTAAGTATTCCAGCTGCCCCACCTCTGCTCCTAGCATACGTGTCCAGACACAGGGCTTTCCAGAGTTCCCAGCCCGCTAAGGCAGCTCCTCTCCCCCAAGGACTTTCCACAGCCCTCCCATCCCCCCTCCCCCCCATCCGCAGCTTCACGGCCACCAGCTTGTCTACGGGTCCTAAGGACTTTGCTTTTTCACCCCACCCCAGGCAAGTCCCCTTTCCCATCCCAGTATTTTTCCAACCACATGCCCCTGACCTATGTCACATGCTCCTGCCCCATGGTCACATACCCCCGTGTCCTGTAAGAGACCCCAGAGTTAGATTCTGCTGCTGTTTCTCTCTGATTCAGAGACATCCATCTTATTTGCTTGCTAATAAAATCTCCTGAGTGCATATATGCTGGCTTTACATATGACTTTGCGTCCCCGATCAATCTGAGGTGTGGGGGGAGGTGTTTCCCAAGAGAGTCCACACACTTTTACCATCAAGCCTGACAACCTGGGCTCAATCCCTGGAGACCACATGGTAAAACAGAAATGACTCCTGAAAACTGCCTTCTGACCTCTAGGCGCACACACACGTGCGCGCGCGCTCACACACGTGCGCGCGCGCTCACACACACACATACACACACACACATGCACAAGTAAATTCATGCGCACTCGGGCACACACAATCAGTAAGTATAAAAACTTTTGAGAAACCTAGAGCTAGTCGTGGCGGCTCACACCTGTGATCCCAGCACTCAGAAGGGTGACTCAGGCCCTGACTCAAAAAAAAAAAAGGAATGAATGGAGGGAGGGAGATTCAGGAAATATACAGAACTGGGGTCCAGCTCAATGCAAAACATCTGCCTAGCATGCAAAGGGACCTAGGTTCAAAGTTTGGCAACACACACACACCCCTGCGGAACCGGAGCCTCAATGTACCCGAGGTGTTCAGTGGGGTGGGACCATCGGCCGCTCACGAAAGCACAGCACAGTAGCAAAGACCCACCTGACTGGCTCCCACACTTCCGACTTGGACAGAAAGTACATGCCCACACAGAGAGGACCAGAGACTGGCCAAGAGCACCCCAGCACCTCGGCACCCCAAATTCCCCAGCTCTGCAGGGAGAGACACGATGCTTCCGTGAGCCGCGAGGACAAGCTGCAGGCTGGCATCTCGTCTTCAGCAGGCCCGACACTGTCTGGGGAACGCATCCTCCACCACACCTGAAACATCACAACCTGATGGACTTGAAGATATTTTATTTATTTATTGTATTTACGTGTGTGTATCAAAGGGGGCACTGTGTGTCCCTGTGGAGGACCAAGGGTGACTTTGGGAATATCCTAGATTGCTTCTACCTCTTTCTTGCTTCACTCTGGGATTTCCCAGGCTCTGCCCACCAGGCCTGGAAATGCAGGCTGTCACCATTTTCATCCAACTGGTGTTTTTACGGGGGACCTGGGATCCAAACTTCCGACCTTCTGCTTGTGAGGCAGTCTTAACCCCTGAGCCCTCTCTCCGCCCCCCCCATGAACTTTAAAGCCACAAAGTTACAAGACAGGATAATGTCATCATTCAACATTAACTGTTACAAGAAAAACTAAACTTTTTCTTCCTCCTAATGTCCTTCATTTTCTAAAATGTTTTTCTAAACTCAAACAGGGTTAAGCTGTAGGCCACATCTAACCCCACACTAATCTAACAAGACTCTTGGCCCTTTCAGAAGATTAGTCAAAGCTGTGTGTGGTGGTGCAGGCCTGGTACCACAGCCCCCGGGAAGGCGGAAGCAGTGGAGCCTCAGGAATTTGAGGCCCCCATCTCAAATAATGTTTTAAAAGCAAGTCAAGAGAAAGAACATGGGCTAGCTGAAAGCTGCCTGCCCAGGGCTGGGTCTCTAACTACCGTACACTCTTGACAGTTACTCATTTGTAACTGTGCAGATCACAGGCTCTCACGTGCTCATATGGGAACCAGGGCGGACAATGAGGCAGGTGGAAACAGGAATCCTGCGCCAGAGAAGCCAAGGGCTCCGCTCTTCAGGGGCTAAGACCCTGAGGAACCCACCCACCTCCCTGGCTTGGATCTCTTGCGGTACCCAGAAAGGAAGAACCATCACATTCTAAGGGCAGAGGGCGACGAAGATGATGAACACAACCAATCCTGGGCCCGGAGCAGCTGCCTGGTGCGGTGCTCATCCCATCGGCCTAGATTCATTAAGGGCAGGACCGGAGGAGGATCACAGCCACCTACTTGAAAGTAAGCTGTCCCCAACGAGTTCTGCTGAAGTGTGATCTATCCAAAGAGGGTCAAACAACTTGCCAACAGGTCTCAAAACCATGTTACCAAAATTGTATGATCACACAAACTTAACTTTTCCCCAAATGTGACTTGCACAGAGGATGCAGAGCTGAGAATATGCATGCGGGCATCTGTCCTTCCTGGTCCCCAGGGAGGCGTGAGGGGGAGTGTGAAGAACCACCGGGTGCCATGCAAATTCAGCTACCAAGGCATCAGGAGCCAGCGTGTGCAGGCTGCTAGGGAGCAGCAGGCAGCTTGAGTGCAAAGGAGCCACCCCAGCTTTCTGGGTTTCTCTCTCCAGGCCCTGCACGGGGCTGAGGACTACCACAAAATGGGGCCAGTTCACTCTCCCTAATTGTTTCCCCCTCTGGGCTAGTGAGGGGCTGTCTGGCTGAAGAGGAGGAGGATATGCTGGCCTTCTTCCTTATCTGTCAAGGAGAGGTAACGGTCCCCACCCCACCATGGGTTTTGAGGAGGGCACCCACAACCACCAGTGGGATCAAAGGCGGCCCCCACGTGGGCCAGCAGTGCCGGGCTCCTTTAGTCATCAGCAAATCGTCCACACCAGACCCCAAAGGCCCTCATACAGTCCAGTCTCTGGGCTTAGTGGTACCAGGACGCCAAATAAAACTTTAAGGAGCAGAGCCCAGGGCTGGGTAAATGGCTCAAGGGTTAAAAGCCTTTGTCTCAAAAGCAAAAGGACCTGAGTTTGGATCCCAGATCACACATAAAAAATGCCAGACAGAAATGGCAGTGGTTTGCATTTCCATCCCTGAAAGGTGAAGCCTAGGAAACTCCAGAGTAAAACAATAAGGAGATAGAGCAGCAATCCAAGATGATTCTCAATGTCACCTTTGGACCTCCAGAGGCATACACACTCAAATGCCCTCTTACACACACACACGACCTAGATATAAATCTTCATGTCGTCAAGGGTACACCCTCAAACCATGGAGACCCCAATCCCTTTCTTTTCTCACTTTTGTGTTTTGGTAATGAGGAAATCCATGAACTGCTACCAGGATGAGCTATCTTGCCTTAGGTCCAAAACAACAGGGGAAAGCTGGACCCAAACCTCCAAAAGCATAAGCCAAAATCAGTCAACTTACTGATCATCTATCTACTTATCTACCTCTCCCCCTCCTTCCAATATCCTTGTCTCCAGCAGAGAGGTGGGGGAGGCAGGTCTTGCTACTCAGCCCCGGTTGACATCAAGCACTCAGCATCTTTTTCTCTATATGAGCTGATTTCTTGGGGCATTAGTTACAGTGAAGGAAGCTGAATAAGGCGGCAGATGAGCTATGCGGAGGTAGGAAGGTTCTGCCCAGGCTCCTAGGCAGGTCCAGTTGAAATGCGACAAAAGTAACAGAAGTGTGACAGAAGTGTGGTGGGATGCGCAGGGTGGAGCACCGACCCCACAACAGAGAAGTCTGAGTGGGATTCACAGAGGAGCCTCCACCTGAGCACAGAGTACGATTATGGAGAAGGGACACGCAGCAAAACCAGCATGAGCAGAGGCCAGAGCCACTGGGAAAGGTCGTTCA
The DNA here is from genome assembly GCA_023101885.1 of Typhlomys cinereus. Lineage (NCBI taxonomy): Eukaryota > Metazoa > Chordata > Mammalia > Rodentia > Platacanthomyidae > Typhlomys > Typhlomys cinereus. Next base: position 5,197,190 of record JALPQD010000009.1, on the reverse strand, counting down.
GGCCCCGAGCCACAGCCCAACAACTAGCACAGGAAGAAAGTGCTGCTTCCCAGCCATGCCACCGAAGGCAGTGCCAGTCCTTTCCTCTCAGGTCTTCCCACTCGGGTGTATGCACACCCATAAAGCCCCGGAAACCTCCTTGGACAGTGGCAGAAGAACGCTGAGCCTGTGGGTGCTGTCCACAGGCAGGGGCAGCCCTGCAAAGCAGGGGATTCTATATTAAGAGCTCACGGCGGCACCTTTCTGCACACTCCTGTTTCACTGAAAATAATTCTGCTTCCTGCACACTCTAAAAAAATTGCAAGTATGCCTGGCGTTGTCTCTGTTCTAAGTCTGTGCGGAGAAAGAACAGCTGAAGAGGCCGGTGCTGGAAGTTCTTTGGGAGGTGAGAATTTCCTCTCCTCGCCTCCTGCAGGGAAGGCACCCTGGGGTGGGAGCTGGTCCTGCCTGTTACCCCACCTGTTACATCATGCCAACTAAACACAAAATGCAGTTTACTGACATGGGTGTCCAGAAACCTTTAGGAAAGATGTGAAAAAACATGTCTGAAACCACAGACACCAAGACGCAGGACCGTGACCCACGATCAAGGCAGAGCAGCACCAAAGCCTTCTCGCCAAGTACATGCTGGTGGGGGCACCACCAAGTGATGAAGGGTGCCTTCCACAACCACCCTACAACTGGGACTGCTGACTAAAGATCTCAACTATCCCCAACTTTCTAGAAATTAGACCCGACTTCCCAAAAGTCAAAGTGGACGCTGCTCCCTCACTGTGTGATCTGGTCAGATGTCAGGAGATCCTGCCACACATTCCTCCCTCGTTAAAGGGCCTTTCTGCTCTTGTCTCTGCACTAGGGGAGGACAGACACTTTTCTGGAAAATTCCATCATTCCAATGTGTCCACTTTTAATCTCTGAGTATATTCACAAAGGTGGCTTTAACATTTAAGAAGAAATCTGAAGCTTTTAACTTGTTTCTGAAAGGTGTCTTTCCAAACCTTGAATCTGTTAATTACACTGGCTTCCTAAAAATATTGCTTCAGTACAAAGCCTGCGTTTTACTCCCACGTGCCATCCCCACACTTTAGACTGCCACTTAGACATGAGGGGGGATATAATTTCAGCGTCTTTAGCAGCACCTGCTTAAGAACATTTCACGTGACTCCTCGGAGTTCCAACCTAAACTGAAGCCTCCACTGAATCCCAAGCAGCACTGAATCCCACAACAGACAGTGCGTGGACCATGCAGCGATGCAGCTCAGGTGAGGATGAGAATGCAACTGGCTTGTCCACAACATCTGCACTTTGCAACAATCCACCGGTACACAGTAAAATATAAACCAAGCCTTATAGTTCAGTGAGTGTTAAAACATCTTAACATAAATTAGGAACCCATCTGTAAATTTGAAGCCTAGTGGTTGGTACCTCCAATCCCAGCTCAAGGGACACTGAGGTGAAATGATGGGAGGGAGAAAAGGACGGAGGGAGGAGGTCCACTGTGATTCTGGTCATAATCACTATCTGACCCTACAGATACAATTTGAGTCAACTGGAAGGAAAAGACAGCTGCTGACATTCACGGAAGGCAGACCCCAGTCATCCGGAACTGTTTGGAAGTTGCTTACGCCTTGGGAGGACAAGTGGCAGCAGCTGAATTCAATTACAAAGCCCCGGTAGGAAGGCAGAGAAGGAATCAGAGGAATCCAGAGTCCACATCATGTATCTGAGAATTCCTTTCCAACAAACATCTTTCATTTCCAGGGAGGGGGTGCTGGGGGACAGATATGGATCAGCCCTCTGAACTTGGAGAGCAGAGGGCTGTGGCCAGAAAGAATCTAACTGCAGATGGGTGAGGCTGGGAGAAGGAAAATAAGTCACATTTCGGCACCTCCAGTCCACTGTGTTTAAGGAAGAGTTCGGGGCATGGGAGACCCCCTAGTCTGAACCATCTTGTATGTGATCCTGAACACCTACCACCTCTTCTGTCCCTATCTCCCTCACAAAGTGAAAGGGCAAGACTGACTCCTAGTCCAGCGCTAACAAATCTTTCTGTAATGGCGGAAACTGCCTCTCTGTGCTGCCCAATACGGTGGTCAGTAAGCTACCAAACACGGCCAGTGTGGCCCAGAAACTGGTATTGAAACTTTCTCGGAGTCTCAGTTAATTTAGATAGAAATAATAACATGTGGGTCCCAGCTAGTGTTGAGGTGCACAGTTCTAGCATTTTCCGTCTAGGGGGAAGGGATCCCAAGGATACAAGACTAGGAAAATGTGACTCTTATGAAACCACTTCACTTCTGTCATCTGTACAAGTGATGCCATGCCTTGGAGAACACTGGTGCCAAGGAGACTACCAGCGGAGAGGCCCAGTGGGCAAAGGCAGCACCAGCTGCTCAGCTGGCCCTTTAGGAAGAAAGTGTCCCTGGCTGGCTCCACTCTACAGTCCCTCCTGTGTAGGATTCCTGTCTATCATCTGGTAGATTAACCGCTTCGGCCCTGCACGTGCAACCTTGTCCATCAAGAAAGAAAAGAACTGTTGGGGCTGGGGAGATGGCTCAGAGGTTAAGACTTTGCCTTGCAAGCAGAAGGTCCTGAGTTCTGATCCCAAGTCTCATGTAAAAACGTCAGGCAGAAATGGTAGCGGCCTGCACTTCTAGCCCTGGTGGGTAGAGCCTGAGAAACCCCCTAGTGAAGCAAGAAGGAGGTAGAAGCAATCCAGGATGATTCCCCAAGTCACCCTTGGGCCTCCACAACATAAACAGACAGACAGACTGATTGACAGATAAAATTTGTAACATAAGAAAGAACTGTCCAGGTCCCCAGGTGCAGCCACACCTCCGGCCGAGGCCTGGGAACCACGGACGTCCGCCCATCCTGTCCCCTCCACCTTGAGGATCTACAGCTTCCTGGCCAGCACAGCAGCGCACCTGTTGTGCTGTCTCCCGGGAACTCTTGCAGCTCTACCCCTGCCCGTCTGGAATGAAGGTGGCTGCGCTTCTATATTTGGAAATGATTTGAGGCTTTAAAAAAAAAAAATGGATCAGTAACTTACCACACTCAGAACCAGAAATTCAACCAACTAGGATTTATGGCTGATCCAGCAATAATTTAGTTACCAAAACAAAGCAAAAAAGACGAAGTATTAGGACAGCTGGATGGCTCAGTGGGTCAAGAGTTCAGAGAGACCCAACTCCATAAAGTTGTCCTCTGCCCTCCGTACACACACTGTCACACACACCCCACATACGCACACATCACACACATCCACATACACACACACACACACACACACACACACACACACACACACACACACACGGTAATAAAAAGGGTTTTTAAAAAGTACATTTTAGAAAGAATGTTCTGGTAAAATAATTAGTGTGCTAGAGTCTCTACCAAAATTAATATACTGGGGTAAAATCCTGGCGCAGGCGACGTACTGGACGCCCTTGTGAAGGCAGCTGATTCTCGGCTCTAATGCTGAGCTTCATGGGGGCCCATCAGGGAGCACATAAGGCAAGCAACGCCATTTCTACAGTACTGAAATCATTAGGGTGCTCAGTGGTCCTCCTATTCCTGTCCCCCTATATCCATCACAAATCTCAGGGAACGGATGACAAACGGGCTGGCAGTGTGGTAAGATGTCAATCTGGATCCCATAAGCTGTGACCCAAAAAGTTTGTATTTTCCTGGAATGCTTGTTGACTGAAGCCTCACTTGGTAAGAACAGTCCCAAGGGATTCCTTACCCAGGGAGCAGCATAAGGGCAAATGACTTGAATTCGGAACTCAGTGTGATGAAGATAACTTATTTTTGTGGTCTTGGGAATTGGAATACCAGGACTTTACATGATCTGCTTTTGAAAACTAACCCACACATGCAGCAAACAATTTAACAAAGAAGGAAACATAATTCAGCCAGATCCTCACAGAGCTATGTAGGTAACAAATTACAGATTAAATTGGCGAAGTCTGGTCCCTGAACTTCTCAAACTTTAAGATTTCATCTGACTCTGAAGCTCAATGAGTTTCACTTCTTTAGATAAAGCAAACGCATTTAAGGGTATGCTGAACCTTTCTTGCTAGCAGTTAAACTCAAAATAGGTCAATTCCAGAAAAACTCTCATTTCAAGGGGACTTTCGTCAGTGGTTATTTTGAAAACCATTATTTCTAAAACAGGCCCTTCTACTAGGGATCGGGAAAATCCCATTTTCTTATTCTCTCCCCCCTCAACCACTTAGGAGAGTGGGGGAATAGAGGACTCACTTTCTCAGGATTTTAGATTATTTGAAAAAAAAATATTTAAGACTATGGAAAAAGGGCGCCAGTGAGATAGGTCAGTGGGAAGGTGTCTGCGTGCAAACCTGGTGACCCAAGTTCAATTCCTGGAAGCCCATACAGTGGGTATGTGCAGCTCTCTCTCTCTCTCCAAAATAAATAAAATGTTAAAAAATTTTTAAAAGGGGCTGGAGAGGTGGCTCAGGGGTTAAGCCTCCGCCTTGCAGGCGGAAGGTCCTGAGTTCGGATCCCAGATCCCACGTATAGACACCAGGCGGAAGCGGGGGCGGCCTGCGCTTCTGGTCCTGGTAGGGCGGAGCCTGTGAATCCCGGGGCAGAAGGAGGTGGAGGCGTCCATGGTGGTTCCTGATTCGTCCGTGGTTCTACACATACACAAGACACACACACACACACACACACACACACACACACACACACACACGCACGCACATGCGCACAGTTGAATAATAAAAAAAAATTAAAAAAAAATTTTAAAAATATGGAAAAAAAGGCAACGCAAGCTTGAAGAGAACTTTCTCCTTTCAATGAACTTTGCTTGCCTACCCTTGGGGGAGAAAGAATATTGGATGATGTTACCAAGTATCAACAGTGGGGAAGACCTGGAAATTTTTCAAACCATTAAATGCCCCAAATGAAACCTTGTAGCACACACGTCAGAGACAGTTGGGCAAAAGTTAAACTCTACCCCAGCTGCAGGTGTAGCAAGTTCCTCCCTCCCAGCTCCACTTGAGGAGGAGTGGCAGAGCCACATCCAGACCACACAGGTTCTGCTTCCGTAAGCTGGGCAGGTGCTTCCACCTTCCCGGCTCCAATCCTCCCAGGCTCAGACCCTTCTTCGGAAGCTTTATGCTACTCAGCACTCCCCTGGCTCACAAACTGCCCGGGAGTCAGGCAAGACTGGGACCCCAAGAAATCCAGAAATACACATGTAGTCAAGCAAACATGTATCTTTACATACAGGACCTGATCAATTTTCCTCTACTGTCGTGATTAAAAGTGTAAATTTAAACTGTTCAACTGTAACAACAGCAGATGTTAACTTGGGACCCAAAGGCATGATTGAAAGAAGCTATCAGACCAGAGAAGGAAAGCAGGGGAGAAAATACCACTACATGGGAAGACAACCAATAAATTTTTTTAGTTCTCTTTAACCCTACCAAAAATAAAAAAAATACAACTATCCAAGTACTTAAGAATAGAATAAGAGATTTCATAAGTAAAATCAAAATACCATAAAGACCAAGTAAAAGTAAAGCAGTTAAAGCAGATGGCGAATGAACAGCATTTGTTAAAGTCCAGTAAGACGCAAGAACTCGCAGAGAAAAATGAACCTAAGCTGCGATCTCACACCAACATATTGATTCCACATGGAACAAGGGAAAGAAAGAGGAGACCACATACTGCAGCTGGCTGGGGGCACTGCAGGGTATCTAAATGCTAATGCGACTCTCTCCCACACAAACACATGCTTGGGAAAACTGAAAAATAATGTAGCATTTCTTAGTATACCAACAAACATATATCTGGGATCCTGTAATAATCAAATAGTTTAAAAAGCCTTAGAAGCCAAAGCATAAGCCACGGCTGTAATCTCAGCACTTGGTAGGATATGGGGATTTAGAGCTGGAGGCTCTGTTCATATCAGGCCTATCACACCAAGAACTTAACAGAGCGACTCCAACCTCTGCTAGACCATTGCATTTGACCTAACAGCTTTCAAGAAATACAGTTAACAGCCTGAGACCGGGGTGGGCGTGGTGCGAGTCATGAGGGGGAAATTATTAACTCAATGGCTAGCCTGTGGGAGCCCAGACACACCAATCAACGCAGGCCCAGTGGATCTCACAAAGGGGGAGGGGGGAGAGAATGGGGGAAAGATTGGGAGGATGGGGGAGGGTGGGACCAGGGGATAAAAGACAATCATTACATGTATATATAAAAACCTCAAAAAGAATAAGACAAATTTAAAAAGGGAAATTTAAAAAGGTCAGAACGGAAGAAAAGTTTGTCCAGGGTTGTCCAAGCACCAATCCTGATGCGAAGCACCAACCTACCTCTCCAGCTTCATCTGCAACCTGGCCCGGCACGGCTCGCTGAACTGTGTGGCGGCTCCAAGCAGCCCCTCTGCCTGAACTTGAGTCCAGCAATCTTCCTGCCACGCCCCTCCCCCATTCCACAGACATCCTGGCCGTTCTCCAAACCTAGTTCATATGTCACAGCTTCCTCATCTTCTGCTGGATGCGTGGTTTACCTTCCCCAAGGAGCTCCCCTGAACCTCTTCTTTTGGGGGGGTTCTTACTCTGCAGCCCCTGCGTCCCGTCCTGGTTGGAGCCCCTACAGGGGTCTCCTCCACCCTCACACTATATGCAAACATCCTCCTCCACAGCAGGTCCCAGTTTTAATTTACATTAGTAAGTGCTCAATAAAGAGAAGCCAACAAGATGGAGGGCAGAAAACAATCCCATCTTAAAAACACAGCAAATAAAGAAAGTGAACTGGCCTTAGGAGCCCCGACACATGCCTTGGAACTGTCCAAACAACCTCAAAAAAAAAGAAAAAGAGAAAAGTTCCAAGAACGAGTTGACAGTTGAAATATACACATAAAGCAGTTACAGCTGGCTTTGGAACATAACCTGTTAATATATAACAGTTGTTAGCAGGGCTCATTGCCTGTGATTAGGTAAGTGAATTCAAATTCATCTGTAACAAAATTTAAAAGAACTGGCTCAAAAAACATTTTCAAGAGTATCAGTAATAAAAACCATAGGCTAGGCTAGGCCAGCAAGATGGCTCGGCGGGTAAGGGACCTGCTTGCAAATCTGGAGACCAGAGTTTGATCCCTGGAAGCCCATGTGGTGTGAATGTGCACCTTCTTCCCCTCTCTCAAAGAAAGAAAACATTAAAAAAAAAAAAAAAAAAAAACTGTGCCAGATGAGATGGAGCAGTAGGTCGAGGTGCTTGCTGCCAAACCTGAAGACCTGGGTTTGATCCCTGGAACCCACACAGTGAAAGGAAACAACTGATTGTTACGAGTTGTCTTCTGATCTCCATTTGCCCACCCTGGCACACATAGACATGTGAATACACATATGTGGTAAACAAATGTAACAGAGAGAGAGAGAGAGAGAGAGAGAGCTGGTGGCATCACCTAATGACCGTGGAAGTGGCATATGCTTCACCAATCAAACTTTATATTCTACTCTTCACCAACAAAGGATGTGTAGCCATCAGCCTGCATGCTGATAAAATCACCATCAAATGGCTTAAGGGAACAAGGGTTTTGTTTTCTCTTACGATTCCTGGTTACAATGTTTGTCCATCTTAGCAGGAGAACTCACGCCAGCACCAGGGCCAACAGGCCACACCATCTTCAGGAGATGAGCGAGGGGTGATCCTTACTTATCAGACTAGCATGTCTGGTCAAGTTTGTAGGATACCAACTTCTCATTTTATTCACTTGCCCTGGACTGGTCCCGCTCACTGTGGGCCGGGCCTTCCCCATCCATTACACAATCTCCTGCAGGTTCGCTCTGGACTTAACTACCAATTCTCTACACATGTGCCCAGAGCTCTAACCTTCGACCAGCAAGTTGACAACTGTGCCTAACTGTGACAGGTGGTAAATCTGAAGAGAACATCTATGATAAAAAAAGGGGCACCCCTGGAGTCCAGCATTAGGAGGCTGAGGCAGGAGTCTGAGTTCAAGGGCAGCCTACAGAGACCTGCCTCAAAACAGAAGAATAGGGGCTGGAGAGGTGGCTCAGGGGTTAAGCCTCCGCCTTGCAGGCGGAAGGTCCTGAGTTCGGATCCCAGATCCCACGTATAGACGCCAGGCGGAAGCGGGGGCGGCCTGCGCTTCTGGTCTTGGTAGAGCAGAGCCTGTGAATCCTGGGACAGAAGGAGGTGGAGGCATCCATGGTGGTTCGCGAATTCGTCCGTGGTTCTACACATACACAGACACACACACACACACACACACACACACACAAACACACACGCGCGCGCGCACATACACACGCACATGCGCACAGTTGAATAAATAATAATAAAAAAAAATAAAAAAAAACAGAAGAATAAAGAAAGAACAGACACGTCCTGCATTTGTACACCCAGGATTGCCAGAACTCTCCTGAAAAGCCAGCTACTCCAACTGACGCACAGAGGTTGCCCACTCTGTCCTCAGCCCCACCTGTGCCTTAACCCGACTCCCTCACTGACATCACATCAGGATGCCCCTGGGAGTTCTGAAGAAATCAGAGGCAGGATTGGCCCCTTTGAGGCCCAGAGCACCTGCTCTTTGAAGACAAAGCTTCATTCAGAGGCCGGAGGTCACTTAGCCAGCAGGTACAGCCTCCAGGGACCTGGTCAACAAACCAGGCCAGGCACGAGAGCCACGTCACAGTGAGACCACAGTGGATCTTCACAACGGATGGTTTCTGGACAGGCACAAATGTCGGCAGCACTGGCCTGGTTGGATGTGGGCTTCCTGTGGCTGTGGCGGAGGACAGGGCGCTCACACAGACCGAGAAGGGACAGGGGCTTTGTGGGTGGGTTCAAAATACTGTCTGGTTTGTCTTTTTTTGGGGGGAGGGCAGGTCACCCTATGCTACCCGGGCTGGTTGTGAACACCAGGACTCAACAACACTCTTCAGACTCCTACGCACACGGGAAGCCAGGCCGGCTTTTCTCTTAACAATGACCGTGTGGCTCGGCAGGGCCCAACAGGAAGGCTCCCCAAGAACAAAGATGATACACCAGGTACATTAGTAAGAAATGATACAGCACTGTAATAAACACTAAGAAAAGGATGATTCACTGAAAAACACAAACACTGCAGCCAGGCCTGCCAGCCCAGACTTCCTCTATTGACAAGTTCAAGGCCAGCCTGGGCCACTTGGTCACACAGTGCCTCAAAATATAATTAACTAAGGGGCAGGGAAGATGATAGTGCTTGCGAGCATGTGAGAGGCCTGGTTCCCCACAAGTGCTGCCAGGAATAATTAACTAAATGAAAAGCATGCTGCAGACAGAAGAGCAGAGGGAATTGGGGCGAGAAGTGTGAGGGTCAAGATGACGCTCAAAAAGACTGTGGACCTTTGGATATTGCTTTCTACACTCAGGAGAAATTATTTACTAACATCAAAAAGGCAGGGGGGAGGCCGGTGTGGGGATCCACATGCGCAATCCTGTTCTTCAGGGGGCTGAGGCTGGTGAGCCCAGGGGTCCAGGCCTCCCGGGCAACAGCCAGCAGCACCTCGTCTAGAGGGCGGAGGGCACTACAGCTCCAAAGGGGAGCACTGCTGGGAATCCAACAAGAAGACAGCCTGCCCGGCCTGCCCAGCAGCAGCCAATGCACCAAGGAGAAGCCCAGACCCCTGCTTCAGCGGACCCCCTGCATGATCCCCAGCACAGGGGAAGCACGTGTGTGCATGTATGTTGTGTGAGTATGTGAGAGCGTGAATGTTGAGTGATGTGTCAGGGTGCGCGCGCGCATGCGTGTGCATATGTGTATGTGAGAGAGAGAGAGAGAGGAGACCGAGGTTGGGCTGAAGGTGTGGTCTGGTGGTAGAACTTTTGCCTATCATGCATCAGGCCTAAGCTGGATGGAAAGGAAAGAGGAAGGGAGAAAGGGAGTTAGGGGAGGAGGAGGGGAAGGGGGAAGGGCAGGGGAAGGGAGAAAGTAAACGGAAGGTGTTTTAGACTCAAAGACATGCAAGGGAGAACCCACACAACACCAAGAAATGGGGCGCTGGGGACAGGAAAGCGCTACCACCTCAGTAGGAAAAGGAGAAAATAGACTGGAAGCGAGTAAGGCCACCTGCTTCTCCACCTTCCTACCCTCTCGCTTTGCACTGACGTGTGGAGCGGAAACAACACTGTCCAGACCAGAGCGCACAGAACCCTCAGCATCTCAGCTCTCTAGGGAGCCAGGGAGGACCTGAAACTTCTGATTCCCCACCTTCACCTCGGAGTCCATGTCCTGCTCAAGCAACGCTGAACCCAGAACTTCACGCGCGCTGAGCAAGAACTCTGACTACTGAGCCACATCCCCTGGCCCAGGCTAAGCCTCGCGTATGATGAGACACGAGGCCTTCCTCTTCTTCTTCACTTCAGCTGCACTAAAAGGCAGCAACACCAGCACCCAAGTCCAAGGTGCAGCGTAAAACCACTTCCATAAAGTGGGCATGGTGGTGAGGGCTTGTAACCCCAATACTTGGGGAGAGGAGGAACAGAGAGAGAGCGATGAAAGTCACTTTAAAGCTCCAATCCAAGGTACAGACCCTCGCTGCACAAGCCTGACAGTCTGACGACCTGAGTCTGTCCCTGGAAGCGCGCAATGTACACACATTCCACGGCTCAGGGGTGCCCATGCTCACACACACACAAGTGAATGAATAAAACACACTTGAAAACCTCTGAATACTATTTCACACCCAGAGGTATGCCTTGCAAAACCCAATGAATCTGCTAAGGCATGCTCGAAGCTCTAAACGTTTGGGACTGCTCAGAAATGGTTCAAAATCCAAGGTAGAGGAAAAAGATTTGTCACTTCTGAGCAAAACCTCAAGATTCCTAAAGACCTTCCATCTACAGAGCCTCTTGCAGACCTGAGTGAGAATCAAGCCAATGGATTTCCCGGTTGTTTCCTCGACAGGACCTAGTTACCCTGTCTCGGGCGGGTGTACAGCACAATAGCGCTGCAGAGACACACACGAAGCAACGCCACCAGCTCCTGAGGGTACAATACACAGGTGGAACCCAGAGTCATAGGTTTCTGCAGAGAAGAAACCAAAGCAAGGAATCCAGTGCCGGAAATGAAAAGCCATGGATGGGTGCGTGCCTGCAAAAGGTAAGGAAGGAGAAAAGGAAGAAAGGAGGAAAATAAAAGGAAAAAGCATTAAAAGGTTTAGTAAATATATTCTACAAATACTAGAACATTCATTCACTCACAGATGCAGTCAACAAACACCTGTGAACCTATCAATGTCCCAGGTCTATTCTACATACTATTTACACCGCGGTGAGTCAAAAACAGCAGCCCCATACAGACAGCTTATGGCACACAGTTGCATTTTAAAAATCCCTAGTTAAATGAAAACTTTATAGGGCGGAGCCTAAAACGACTCAGCACATACAAAGGCCCGAATCCCCAGCACAATCAGGTCTTATTGAAAGACAAGGGGCCATATATAAGAAAGAGGGACAGATTTCAGGTGGCTGTTGAGTGTTTTTCCTCTGTAGGTAGGAAAAAGGGAGGGATAAGGCTCCAGAGGTTAAGAGATGCAAAGGTCAGGAGGCGGTACAGCCCATTTCATGGCAGGAGTGAACAAGGGCCAGTGTGGCAAAGAGAAAGGAGCAAATGGGAGGAAATGAGTGCAGTCAGAGAAGGGGGGACCACATCACTCAGCCGATATGAGGATTCTGGACTTTATTCTAACCGTAATGGAACCAGGAACAGCAGCAGCAGCAAAAGCTAAAACACAGCAATGCTACGACCGCATTTCCAGTTTATTTCCTTTCAAAGTAACCCCAGATCCGAGCAGTATGCCCGCAGACTTCTGAAAACTTTGTGAAAGGAAGTTAGCTTTACTTTTTTCATTATTTACAGACCGCTAAGACTGACATGGACTTCAGGGCCCATAATCCCCAGCTTCTCTGGGAACAGGTAGGAGCTACCCCAGCAGTAAGCTCAGGTAGGGAAGGGCCGCCCTGCCATCGGGGCACCCTACGGCCCTCAGTGGATGTTTCTCCTCCCTCTCTTCTTTAGCTCACACCATCCTGATGTTTGGAACAGAGCCAAGGTGGAATCTGAAATCAGGAGCACAACAGTGTTCTTTCTGCCGGTGCCCCAAGACAGGAGCTTGGCTTGAGAAAAATGAAAGTGTGGACAGCTGAACCCCACTCTCCACGCGTGCTAGAAAACTCTGGGAACAGTCCCTGTTTGTCTCGGGCAACCTACACAGAGGTGGCTCCTACTGTCACCCGGCAGTGAGTCACGGGGATGGATGAGGATGGCATGGGAAACCAGGGAGGGTGTTTGTCCAGAAGCACCTTCTGCACACACAGGCCGCCGCCAGTGGCCACCAGCCCTCCGCGGCTTACCAGGGGAGAAGGTACTAGAGGCTGATGGTTGGGAAGGGTTATGTGCACACTAGTGCATTTAATCACAACTACCAGTAAGCAGGAGCTGTTATTAGACCTACTTGTAAAGATAAAATAAATAAGACGACTCGGACTCAGAGAGACAGACTCATTCAGAGTCACAAACCACAAGGGAGAGAGCCAGACTTCAACCCAGCCTGTCTCCAGAGCGTGGCCTCTTAGTCTAGCCACTGTCCAGAAGCTCTGTCCCACCCAAATTTTTCCATCAGGAGCTCACAGATAGTTTCTTCTTGTCTTCCCTAGTGTGTTCTCTCGATGTTAACTCCTCCCCTTGCAAGAATGCAGCTATGGGGTCCTCAACTAGTAAAAGAATGACCACAGTTCATCCACTCAGCACCTCCTCCCAACCCCAAGATTCCGAAGGATGGTAAGGCCTTCACCTTCAGCCAGAATCCTCTGTGAGCACCACCTTATCCTGCACAGGGCGTAGTGCAGCCTGGAATCCCTTGCAGTAATAAAGATAAGGCAGGAGGATTTCCAGTTCCAAGTCAGTCTGGGTCTTAAACTCAAAGAACCTTGTCCTGTAAACAGGATTATGGAAGAATCTCCTGCTTGGGGGGGGCGCTTGCTGTCTGTTTCGAAGGGTTAAAAATGCTGCAACCCAAACCTGAACAAACACTTAACAATGCCACCCACAGAAAACATCTACAACCTCTGCAGAAAAGGTGTTGAAAGGTCTGAGGTACGTGGCTGCGCCCACGTTAGTCCACTACCAAGCTTGCAATCATTGCAGGAATAGGCAAGGCCACCAGGCCAACAGGTCCTGAGTTATTAAAATCTGAAAGGAGTGGGAAGTTAGAGAAATCACGAAAGAGCAAATCGTCTAAGACTATTTTCTTCATTTTGTCAGACGCAGGGCCCAAGACAGGTGAGCTCAGAAATCCCTACAGAACAGCCATACTGGAAGCTGCAGACAAGCACGTTGCCAGTGGTTTCCATGGCGGCGGCGCTCAAGCCTCGGGGTCGGTTTGCGGCTCACCGTGCAATACGCAATTCGGGGACTGCTGAATGAAAGATTAGATGAAGAAGAGGAAGAAAGGTGTTTCCTTTTAGCAAGACAGTTCCTAAGAAGGCCTGGGAGGCCCCAAAGTGAGCAAGGGCACACACGCCCCCGCTGGCCAGGCGGCCGGCCGGCTGCAAGGGGGCGCCCCACAAGTGTCAGGCACCAAGGTAAGGACAGGGCTCGCCGATCCCAACTCCACACTCCACTCCCCCACGCCGGTCTCCAAGGAGCAGATGCGATCTGAATTCCTTCCAAGACCTTTGCCTCCGCGTCCCGTTACAGGCCAGAATCCCAGAGGATCACATTCAGAAAACAGCTGGGGGGAGGGAGAGACCGGGTAGCTCTCCTTTTCTTGGGGCGCGGATTGATCGAGGGTCAGGGGCGACCGAAAGGGTCGGGAAAGGACAGAGATCGGGGCTCGCTGGGTGCTCGGGCCGATCTGAGTCAGGCGCACGATCTGTGCTTAGTCACCGATAGCCCGGCGGCCGCGAGTCCTCGCCCCCGGCCAGCCCCGCAGTACGTGACGAGCCGAGCGCGGCCCGCGCACAGCCGGGGGCGCCCGCGCGCCCTTGCCCGGGCCTCCCGGGCCCGACCCCCGTCTCGCCGCCCTCCGGGACTTACTCGGCCGAACTGGTCCCATTAACCGCCGAGCCATCGGGGGCCGGGTTCAGCTGGATGGGCGTCGGCTTCTTCTTGGGCATTTCTGCACCCGGGAAGGAGCTTCTAACTCCGCGGAGAGCGCGCGGCCCGGCTCTCGCTTCCTCCTCGCTCGGCGCCGCCCCGCCGGACCCGAGTCGGGGTCGCGAGCCCGGAGGCCGCCTTCGGGGAACGCACCCCGCGCTGTCCGGGAACGCCGGCTTCCGGGGACCCCCCTAGGCACAGCCGCCCGGGGCTCGGCGCGCGGGGAGTCGAAGGAAGCTGCCCCCGGGGCGCGGAGCGGAGCGAGCTGCGCGCGCTCGGCAGCCGGGGTCCCCTCGCCTTCGCGCTCGGCGCACCGGTGCCTCGGGAGACGCCGCCGCGCACACGCCGAAATCCAGCTGCAGCCGGAACCCGGGAAAGTACGGCCGCCGCGGTCGCCGCGCTCGGAGCCGCCGCGCGTAGCCCGGCCAGGGAGGGACTGGAGGGCGGGGGCGGGGCGGAGAGACGAGGAAGCCACGCCCCCCCGGCCTGCGGCGCTTGCTCACGCCTGCCAGGCTCCTCCCCTTCTCGCGTCGCCAGCAGCCAATGGGAACAAGTCTCCGAGGCAGATGACGCGGAAATACGTCACGGGGGCGCGGCGCGCTGACCTGGGGGCGGAGTCGGAGGCGAGTACCACAGCGCCCTCTGCTGCCCTAGGCACTCAGCTGAACCCAATAGAAAAAAAGCAGATTTACGTCCGGGTTCTCCCGGCCAAGGTGCAAGGTGTTGCGGAGCCTTCTAGAGGGCCTAGAGACTCCTCCCCTGGACTAAGTCTTGTTGACGAGTAAAAAAACAAGAAAACGACCTTCTTCCTATGCCCAGAGAGGCCGAGTAGAAGAATAGAAACTCGTGATGAGACCCTATATCAAACAAACTGGCATGATTTTCCTATTTTAATACTACTGGTGGGCGTTGCAGAGCTGGGACTCAGTGCTAATGAGATTATAAATTAGTGCAATTTTTTAAAGTAAACCGATGTTATTTGGTCAGTCATGTATAGAACTACTCTTAGATTTCATGTAAAGGTCTCTCTAGCCTGAGACCTTCAGAAAATAAAAAGAGGGGCTGGAGAGATGGCTCAGAGGTTAAGACGCTGCTGCCTCTCAAGCAGAAGTTCCTGACCTGAGTTCAGATCCCGGTTCTCACATTAAAAAAAAAAAAAACGCCAAGCAGAAATGGCAGTGGCCTGCAGTTTTGGGTCTGGAAGGCACAGCCTGGGAAATCCCAGAGTGAAGCAAAAAGAGGTAGAAGCAATGGATCATGGCTCCTGAAGTCGCCCTTGTCCCCTCTACAATAACACATGGTGCCTTTGGATACACACACACACACACACACACACACACACACACACACAAAGTAAATAAAGTAAAAAAAAAACAAAAAGAGCTAATGAAATGATGGCTCATTGGGTAAACATGCTGTGCCCAAACTTGGGATTTTGAGTTTGAGCTCCATCTTTGGAGCCCGTGACTCTTGAAATTTGTTCTCTGATTCATTCGGTCACAGCTCTCTCTCTCTCTCTCTCTCTCTCTCTCTCTCTCTCTCTCTCTCTCTCTTCTCTGTCATAAATAAAAACCTTGCCAACCACTGCAGAGATTAGCCTTTTATTATTTGTAGACTAGTTCAAGATAAGAGGGTTCAATTCCTTCCAGAAAGACAAGGACTCATGCTCAGTCTACTTTTCCTGAGTGCCTACTGCAAACTCCGCCCATTCAGATGAGCCGCTCATCTGTGGGAGTAGGCATTTGATACACTGTAACAAAAGCCTTAGTTTGAATGAGATAAAGTTGCAACATTTGTAGGTCAAAAACATTGAGGCTTTACAGTTTCCTAAGGTTCCTCCTATACTTCTAATGTTTGATTGAATCATCAATATAAGGACCCAACAAATGATGATATCATGATCATGGGAGTACATTCAATCTAAACAACTCATGTGAGATCCAAAATCAAAGCAAAAGCAAAATGTGCTCAAAAGCTGCCATATACCTGCGTGAAAATGTTATATAACCCTGTGATAATAAATAAAACATGAGCATGAATTTAAGAGCAAAGTACCTGGAAGTAAATCTGGGTACCTAAACTTCAATTAATTCACCATAAAATCATAATTATGTTCCCTATTACTTAGGCGGTTGTCTTCGTTGACATTAAGAAGGATCCGACATGGTAGAAGAAGAGAACTGACTTCTGAAAGTTGTCTCTGAGCTCTGCAAGTATTCCACAACGGACAGTCTCTCTCTCTCTTTCAGATAATAAAGGGATTAAAGCTATATGCACATATACCTGTTTTATATACTCACTCTCCCTAAAGAGCCACATCTTCAGCCTCAAATACTTTCACTATTATCAGTTCCTCTGGCCTAGAACTCAAGTCTGTCCAGGTGAGGCAGCTGGTTACAGCGCACTGAGCAGCCAGGAAGCATAGAGAACCATTTGCTCCACTTTACACAGTTTGGGGATCCCCCCCCCCGCCCCTAAATAATGTGTGCCTAAAGAACACATTAAATCAGACCAGCCTCTGTAGAGGCAAATGGGGTAGGAACCTCGCCCCGGGAGACAGGCTTGATGCTGGGGTACGCATTGTGCGTAGCTAGGTTTTACACGTTTGCAATAGACCGTTGAGAAGTATAATCTATCATCTAGACGTTTAAAGTCCTGGGAACTTGTTAGTCGTTTCTGCTAACAGAGTGAAGGGTGACAGCTCTGCCCAACACTCCCCCTTTTCTTCTCCCCCCCCCCAAAAAAAAGCTGAATCCACTTCCTCAGTCCCTGAGGTCAGACATTCCTATTGTAATGAAACTACTGGGTTATTTTGAGAACAACCTTTCAGAGGAACTGGTCCTTCATTTAAAGGAAAAGATGTCTCCACTAGGTGCAGGATGACGCGATTTCAGCCACTAGCAAAAGGATGTGGCCTACTTGTGACCGGAAGTTAGACCAGCCCCTTTGGAACAGAAGTGGGTGGCCCAGGGTGGCAGATCTCTGGTCCTGGGGTACCCCGCATTTTACTCTCAGGCAGCACAGTGAAAGAAGATTCCCAGGAGACAACCAGCTTCCTAGAGAGCCAAAGTGGGCGGGCTAAAAAAGGAAGTCTTGACTTCCTTAGGAATCTCAGTCCAGGATGTCAGAATTTATTACTCTTCAATCTGGTCTGAGATTAAACAACTCTTCAACCTCTTTCTAGAACATCCATTCAAATGGATATTGGTCGTCGCGCCCCCCCCCCCCACTCCACAGGAAATTCCTGCAGCAGGCTTCCCTGTCAAGTGCTTGACAAAGATTACAGGCAGGAAATGGAAAAGGGGAGTGATCATTTGAGGGGGGTTTGGGTGCACCCAGGAGGTACACAGGCCAGAACTTTGTAACATGTGGCCATCAACAGTCCTGTAACTCTCTCTTGCAGGTCAGTTTAGAGAGAGCTGAGAATTTGCCTGAATTCAGTAATAAACATTGACCCAGTCCTGGTCGTGTGTATGTTTGAAGATATAATAAACTCTCACATTGGTACCTCAATGTGTTTTATAGTTTTATATGCTTCCAAGGAACAAGAAATCCCTTCTCTGCAATGTGTCAGGCTGCTGTAGAGATACAGCCCCGAAATATCAAATACTAGTATTACTATTATGATGATTACATCATGTCTCTAGAGTCCTGTGAACCACAGGGAAGTTACCTTTGCTCCTTTTTAGTTTTTTTCCTGAGTAATAGACCTTTGGGATTGGCATCTGATACCGGACTTTGCATTGAGAGAGAGATAGGCACATTTTTAAATTTCAGAGTTGGCTCCTAAAGAACAAGGGGGGAGAGCTGCAAACAAGCTAGGTCACACCCCCAGCCCCAGCATAGTTTATAAATGGGAAAATTAAGGCTCGGTCCCAGAGAATTGACTGGTGTTCTCTGACATTATACACCTCCTTAGAGGAAGAATACAGGCTCACCTGATTCAAACACTGAACTATTAAAATAATTGTGTGTGTGTGTGTATCAGAGGGGACTGGTTTTGCCTGTGGAAGTCGAAGGAGTAGCTTCAGGAATTGCTTTTACCTCCTTCTGCTTTCCAGAGCCAGAAGTGCAGGCCACCACCATTTCCAACTACCTTATTTTGTCGTTATTGTTTGTTTGTTTGTTACATAGGATCCAGGTTCTAAATTCAGGTCCTTCTGCTTTCAAGACAGAAGCTTAACCCCTGAGCCATCTCTCCAGCCCCTCAAAAATGAGCTACAAACTGAGCATGGTGATACATGCTCGTGGCCCCACTGCTGGGGAGGCTGAGGTGGGAGGATGGCTCAAGCCCAGCAGGTAACACACCTGCTCAGAAACTTGGAGGCCTGAGTTCGATTCCTGGAAGCCCACATGGTGGAAGGAGAGAACTAGCTTCTGAAACTTGTCCTCTGACCTCCATCCAGATGCTATAGCATATCTGTGTGACTTTTATCCCTCTATCTCTCACACACACATAAAATATCACAGAAAAGATTCACCCATGTTGCATGCTAGCAGTCCAATAACTGCTGAGTAATATGTCATTTTATAGATACACCACAATTTGCCCCCCCCAGGATATCACGAATGCCAGCCAAGTGCTTTGAGCCACACCCCAAATGCTTGGTTCACCTTTTTATTTTCATTTGTTTGTTTTGCTTTGTTTTGAAATAGGTGTCATGTAGACCAGCCTAACCTCAAACTCAAATTTGGCTATGGAGCCGAGGCTGACCTAGAACTTACAATCCTTCTACCTTCACCTGCCCAGTGCTGGTACAATCCGTGTTCGCCACCGGAGCCCGACTCATTTTCATTTCTTTTGAATAGAGATTGAGTGAAATGGCTGAGTCAAGCCGTAGGTGCATGTTGAACCTTTAGGAAATTCCAAACTGCTTTCCAAAGTCTGGATTTTCACGTTCCCACCAGCAGAGAAGGAGCATTCCAGCTGTCCACGGCTGCCTCAGGATTTGCTCCGGGAAGTTTTTTTGCATTGAGCTATTCTAGCCGGTGTGGAGTTTGTCTCACTGTGGTTCAATCTCCATTTCCTTACTGGCTAGTGATATTTGGAATATTTTTTGGTGCTTATTTAACACGCACATATTTTCATTAGTAAAATGAATGCTTAGATTTTTGGCCATTTTTAGTAGGGTTTGGTAGTATTATTGAATTGCAAGAGTTTAAAAAAATATTTTATTTATTTACTAGAGAAGGGAGAGAGAACAAGAGATAGTGTGTGGACTTCCTGGGATTGAAGTCAGGTCTCCAGGTTTGCAGTTTGTGAATAGGCATCTCACTTGCCCAGTTTGTGTGTGTGCATGTGTGTGCATGTGTGTGCATGTGTGTGTGCAGTCGGATGTTATGTGTCTGCGTGTGTGCAAAAGGGCAGAGGTTGATGTCAAATGTCTTCCTCTATCCCTCTCCACCTTAGTTTTGAAATTATTAGTGCGTGTACGCCCGTTTGTGTTATGTGTAGTGTTAGTGTGACAGTCAGAGAAAATTTTACAGGAGATGGTTCCCTCCATCCATGTTGATGGGGGTCCTGGAGATCGAACTCATGTCAGGCTTGCGTGGCAAGCACTTTCACCCACTGAGCCATCTTGCCAGCCCCTCTTCACCTTGTTTTAGAGACAGGTGTCTCTCAGGGACTGAGAGCCTCAATGTTTAAGCTAGACTAACTCACATACAGTGAGTTCCAGGGACCCACCTGTCTGTTTTCCCCTCTTGGGCTTACAAGCCTGAAGAGTGAGATCTGAACTCAGGACCTCATGCCTGTGTGACAAACATTTTACCAAGTAAGCCATCTTCTCAGCCCCAAGTTGTAAGTTTTTTTTTAAAGTAACTTTTATTTATTCGTTATTTAGTGTGCGTGTGGTGTGTATCAGAGGAGGGTCTTCCTTGTGGAAGACCAAGGGTGAGTTTGGGAATCATCCTGGATTGCTTTTATCTCTTTTTCATTTCTGCTTTTGGATTTCCCAGACTACCCACCAGAGCCAGAAGTGCAAGCCACTGCCATTTCCACCTGGTGTTTTTACCTGGGACCTGGGATCCAAACTCAGGATCTTCTGCTTACGAGGCACAGTCTTAACCCCTGACCCATCTCTCCAGTCCTTAAGATTTTTTACATATATATACTCTATCGGGCATGTCCAATCTTTTGACACTGCCATGTGCTATTGTCCTCTATAAATGTGTGGGCAGCAGTTCTAGCTCTTCTGGGACTCATGCAGCGAGGCCATGGGTTGATCACACAGGCTAGTACCCTTTCATACATAGACTTGCAGCTTTTTGCCCCTGTCTGGGATTTACCTTTCACTTTTCTTTAAAGAATGAAGTCTCATTTTTGTTTCTTTTCTGGGTCAGGTGATCATAACTGTAATCTGTACACTCAGGATGCCAAGGTAGGAGGATCACGAATTCAAGGTCAGCATGGGCTGAATAACAGCCCTGACCTCAAAAAAAACCCAAAAACTAAAAAATAAAAAAATTATTTCGATGAAGTTGCATTTGTTGTTTCTTTGCTGGCCCATGTTTTTTCATCTCTGCGTGTTCATATATGTTCCTTGTATAAGAAAGTTCTGCCATCCAAACACCATCAGAAAAATTTTCTCCTATATTTTCACTAACACCTCTTAAAATGTGAATCTTTCTAAGTGTGCCAGTCCTTGGGGAGGTTGGGGCAGGATTGCCATGAGTTCAAGGTCAGCCTGAGATATTGGCTCTCGAAATACCAAATCTTCTTGCTTATAGAATGATTTAAGGAACCCCTAGCTTGGGGAGAGTTCTTCAACACATCTGAACATAAGCTACATTTCAAAGTTAAGAAGAAAGTATTTTGGGGGGACACATTTCTTTTTAAAGTATTCATTGGAGAGAGAGCAGTAAAGAGAACGTGCATATCATGGCGAGAGCCATATGTGAGTACAGCCACGCACATGCCACCACATGCATATGGACAGCAGAGGACAGCCTTGAGTGTCTCTCTTCTCCCATGTTATTTTTACACGGGGATTCTCTGTCACTTCATTGCTTTGTGCATCAGCCTAGCTGGACAGCAAGCTTCTGTGCAGATGGAGGTCAGAGGTCACTTTTTGGAACTCAGTTCTCTCCTTCCACCATGTGGGCCTTCAGAAGCTGACTTTGTCTCCAGGTTTGTGAGCAGGAGTCTTAGTGTCTTTGCTATATCACGGGCCCTGGAGATATTTTTTCAAATTTCATTATTATTTGTGTGTGTGTCAGAGGGCACCGTGTGTGCCTGTGGAGGCCCAAGGCTGACTTCAGGAATCATCTTGGATTGTTCTACTTCCTTTTTGCTTTGCTTTGCACTGAGTTTTCCCAGGCCCTTCTTCCGAGGGTTGGAAATTCAGGCTGCCGCTATTTTTGCCTGGTTATTTTTAACGTGGGATCTTCCAGGCTGAAGCTTAACCCTTGATCCATCTTTTCAACCCCAGGTATTATTTAAAAATTTTTTTATTAATAGTTAATAAAGCCTCTAACAAATTTTGTTCTATATGAAGCTCTTGGTCTCATAGGTATTAGGTTGTTGTTATAACATATGTAAAATATATATATATAGTTCTCCCAAAAGTTTACAAGCAAATAAGAATACATTTGGATATTTTTAAAGGTAAAAGTGGGGACTGAAAAGATGGGTCAGGGATTAAGACTCTACATCGGAAGCTGAAGGTCCTGAGTTCGGATCCCAGATTCCACCTAAAAACACTAGGTGGAAATGGCAGCGGCCTGCACTTCTGGTCCTAGTGGGCAGAGCCTGAAATCCTAGAGCGAAGCAAAAAGGAGGTAGAAGCCATCCAGGATGGTTTCTGAAGTCATTCTTTGGCCTCCACAGGGGCACACAGTGCCCTCTGACACACACACACATACACACCGCGCACAAAATAAAAGTTTAAAAAGTCATTTGACTACAATAAAAAATAAATAAAATAGAGATAAAAGCGGACACGTTTTGCTACTTTTCCGCGTGACCACACTCCCACCCTGTGTCTTTTCTCCGATCCCTACTCATGGAGCAACACAGCAAGGAAGGCGCCATCTGTCTGATGCAGCAACAGTTTGCAGCCCATCGTGCTGGTCCATGTTTTGCTCTCTCTATGCTTGGGTCTCCTTTCCTCCCCTCTTCCCAAGACCACTGACTAGGTGGGACCACGCCGGCCCGGAGCGTGGAGTGAGCCTCCCGCCTCCGTCTCAGTTTGCAAAGCCTGAGCCCAAGTTCCAAAGTTTGTCAAGTGCCCGGGGAGGGACAAGTCTGAAATCTACCGGTTCAGAGCAATGGAGACTCCGCGCGCTCGACCCCGAAGGCCCCGCCCAGCCCCGCCCAGCCCCGCCCAGACGGGCGCGCGCGAGCTGCTCTCGCGGCGGCACTTCCGGCTCTCGCGAGAGCTGCCGTTGGCGCGGCGCCGAGCCGGGCGCCCTGGTGGCGGCAGTTGGCGCGAGGTGAGAGCGCGCGGCCGGGGTGCCTTGGAGCCCTGTAGGGAAAGGCCGCCCTGGAAGCCGGGGTGTTGGGGAGTCGCAGCGATGGGGGCGAGGAGGCTGGAGTCGGGGGCTGGCGGCTCGGGGCCCGGCGGGGCGGGCGCGTGGAGCCGGCCGTGCGCAGGCCCCAGCGGCGCCCCGGGGCCTCCGGCCGTGCCGGGGTGCGGGAGACCCCGGGAGCGCGGAGGACAGGGTGGGGCCGTCGGTGGGATCGACCTGGATAGAGTTGGAAACTTGCACACAGGAGGGTCTGGGGGGAGCTTGGAATTGGCTGCCGCGGTCGTCACCCATCCTCCTCTGCGAATTTCCAGGACCACGGCGGGAAATCGACAAAACCACGAGTGTCCAAAGTTAGGCGAGCAGGGTCCAGAAGTAAAGAAGTTAGAACGAATTACACGTGTGATTCGAATTCTTTGCGAACATTAAGAAACAGTTTACAATTTACTCATCAGCCCCAGCACGTCTGGCTTCACTGTACTTGCTAGTTTGTGCCCTGTTGTTAAAACTCAAGTTTCCTGTTCAAAACTCAGTTCTTCGTTTGGCGGGGCTGGGCTAGAACTCAGGACCAGCACTTGCAGAAGACCGCAGCCCTTCCTTGCCCTCCAGCCCTAAATACACTTCGTGTTGGAAAATACAATGGATTATGAGTCTTTCCAGCTTTGAAAACCTGTGGTATGGTTCTTGTAGCTTTCTAAGAGTCAGTGGCGTATTTTATTTTGCTTTTTGCGGGTGTGTGTGACTGTGCATCAGAGGGCGCTGTGTGTACCTGTGGACAGTCCAGGAGTCCTGGATTGCTCATTTTTGCTTTGGGCTTTCCCAGCCTCTGCCTTCCAGAAGGGAAAGTACAGGCTGCTGCCATTTCTGCCTCGCATTTTTATGTGGAACTCAGGACCTCCTCCTTTCCAGGCAGTCTTAATCCCTGAGCCATTTCTCCAGCTCTGTTTATTTTTGAGAGAGAGAGAAGGTACATGGGTTTCATGCCGTGGTGCACAGGGGGAGTTCAGAGATGGGCTTCAGAAGTCAATTCTCTTTCCCCCTCATGGGGCTTCTGAGAGTTGAACTCAGGTCATTGGGTTTGTGTGCCGTCACCTCACCCAGCTGAGCCTTTGCTGGCTCTATTCAGTTTATCAGCAGGATTTATGTTCACAGACGTTTAGAATTGGAGACATGTTAAGATGTCCTGATTCCAAGTGTTGCAGTTTGGAGAAACTTTGGAATTTTATAATGTATTTTAAAATTTTTATTTCAGGGTGTCATGTATTCTAGACTGTTGTGGGACTTAGCTGTTTATCTGTGGATAATCTTGAATTTTTAAAAATATTTATTTGTGTGTGTGTGTGTATCAGAGGGCAATGTGTGTCCCTATGGGGGACCAAGGGTGACTTGGGGAATTATCCTGGATTGGTTCTACTCCCAGGCTCCTCCCACCAGTGCTAGAAGTGTGGGTAGTTTACAGTTTCTACCTGGCAGTTTTTAAGTGGGATCTGGGATCCGGACTGAGAACCTGCTTGCAAGAGCCATATCTAGAGCCCAGTCTTGAATTTTTGATCCTACTCCTTCCTGAGTGCTAGGCTTATGGATTGTAACACCAGATCTGTTTATGGAATGCTGGGTATTAAACCCAGGGCCTTGTGCCTTGTGCATGGTAGGCAAGCATTATAATATCTGAGCTGCAGAGCCATCCTTTTTTTTTTTTTTTTTTTTTTTAAACCCAGACTGATTGATCTGGGGCCTACCTTAGGCTCCTGAGTGCTGGAAGTACAGTGAATGCCACTGTTTGTGGCTTGGAATTCTCTTTTTGAATGTTTTCACTCATACATACTGAACACCTGCTTTTTACCAGCATTGGGGCCACATTAGCAGGATATAGGGAGACCCGCCTGGTCTTTATTCTTAGAGATCTTCTATCTCATATAGGAGATAAGCATAAAATAACCAAACAAAACACTAATAGATGGTTATTATTATGAAACTTGTTCTTGGTACTATTAATGCTTACTAAAAGACTATCCAGTTTGATATGGTTTTTCTGTTAGCTTCTTTTATTTTTCTACTTTTCACAAGCATGTTGAATATTCACCCCAACTTCCCTCCCTCCCTTTTCTGTTAGTTTCTGAGGTCTTAGGAAACTCAGGTGGGATTGGAAATATGTATGGCCGAGGATGAGGTTCCCAATTCTCTTGCCTCTACCTCTCAAGTTGTGGGAGTACAGGCTTTAACACCTGGTTTGGGGTTGACTTTCTCGGAGGATGATGGTTAAAGTCTGAAGAAAAGGATGTTGGGGGGTGGCAGGGGGGGGGGTCTGTATATATCCCGGTCCTTGTGTTTGGAGTTGAAGATTGAAACCAGAACACGTGGAGAGGATTAAGGTGATTAGAGGAGAGAAAGAACGGAAGTCACAGACTCCAGATGTGTAGTGCATGAGGGGCAGGTGCCCTGGAGAACTTGTTACTTTTCTGAGGGTGAAATTAGAGGTGGGGCCCCACGGCTGCCCTGCGTTGACTGGGCTCTGGGATTGGAACCTGGGACTTCTGCTCTTTCACCGGGCCGAGCTGTCAGCCCCCAGCCCTGTAAGCAGATTTTTTTTTTTTTAAGCTGCTCTTGGTCTGCTGACGTAGCTCTGTAGTAGAATGCTTGCCTAGAATGGGCAAGGTGCCTCCGTAAGTATTATCTTCTCTGCTTTTTATGGTGATGCATTTGGAATGTGGTTTAAGTGATTGAAACACATGACTTTTGCTGCTGCTGGAACTAGAATGTGCTTGACATAAAAATAATTTTCCTTTTCCCCCCTAGAAGAAACAGAGATGCTAGAACCAGAAGAGAGTGGCTTGATTGAGCGACCGGATTATGAGCTTGTGGAAGATGAAGCTTTTCCTCCTTTTCCCCCTCCAGCATCTCCAGAGAGAGATGGGGGAGAGGATGCAGGAGCCGAAAGACCCGGAGAAGGTCTGCACGGAGAACCTCCCGAAGGACCGAGCTTCCTTCCTTTTTCCTGGGATGGGGTTCTTTCCTTTTGGTTGGTTGGGTCCCCCCTTCTCTCTTACTTTTCTCTGTCCTTCCCTTCCTGTCATGTGCCATGTCACTGTGCCATGGCATCCGTGGAGGTCAGGGGACAACCTGTGGGAGTTGGTTCTCCTTCTACCATGTGGATTCTGGGATCAGTTCTAGCTTGCAGCAAGCACCTTAACCTACTGAGCCGCCGTGCACGTCACGTCCTATTTGGTTGACTTTTGAGGCAAGATCTCACCATGTCGAAGCCTCACAACCCTGCTCACCTTCCTCACTGCCGTTATGTGCCAGAATGCTCTGAATACTCTGACGTGTCCCATATTGAGATGTGGATCGGATCAGCTCAGAGAGGGTACATTTGCAATCAAGGCTTAGGTTTTTCATACTAAATCTTGGTTTCTTTCACTAGAAGCAGAAAGCACAGCGCGTGTTCCTGTACCTCCAAAGAAAACTGTTAAAAGAAATCTACCCAAGCTGGATGCTCACAGGTATGTGCATTTATCTTTCCCTTCACAGTCAGTTTCCTCAGAGCCATGTGCTCTGAAGTGAGTTGGACATCGGATGGTTGTTTGTCTGTTTGTTTGTTTTTCATGGAGAAGAAAATATATTTTCTCATAGTCTTGTTTTTAACATGGTTAGAAATCCTGAAATTCTGTGTGTGCGCGCGTGCGTGCGTGTACCAGAGTTATCCTGGGTGCTTCTACTTCTGGAATTGCCCACAGGCTCTGCCTTCCACTGGGTGTTTTTTTCTGTGGGATCCTGGGTCTGGATTCAGCTTCCCATGCAGAGGCTTAACCGCTGAGCTGTCTCTCCGCCCTCAAATACTGAAATTCAAAATGTATTTCTCTTCACAGATTAACTTCAGAGAAAGGACTTCCAGCTTTAAGACACGTGTTTGATAACACAAAATTCAAAGGTAAAGGTCATGAGGTAAGAAATACCTGACTTTCATTTATTTGTTTTTATTTAGCAGTGTTGGGAGTTGAGCCCATGGATTTCCCAGGCTCCGTCCACTAGAGCTGGAAGTGCAGGCCACCACAGTTTTCCATCTGCTGCTTTTTCAAAGGACCTGGGATACAAACTCAGGACTTTATACTTGCAAGGCAGAGTCTTAACACCTGGCCATTTCTCCAGCCTACTAGCCCTGGTTTTTATTCAACTCGGTTTTTTTTTTGACATTTTTTTTTTATTATTATTTCCGCTCATACAAACTTAATAAGGTGGGGCTGGAGAGGTGGCTCAGGGGTTAAGCCTCCGCCTTGCAGGCGGAAGGTCCCGAGTTCGGATCCCAGATCCCACGTATAGACGCCAGATGGAAGCGGGGGCGGCCTGCGCTTCTGGTCCTGGTAGGGCGGAGCCTGTGAATCCCGGGGCAGAAGGAGGTGGAGGCGTCCATGGTGGTTCGCGAATTCGTCCGTGGTTCTACACATACACAGACACACACATACACACACACACAAACACACGCGCGCGTGCACATACACACAGTTGAATAAATAATAATAATAATAAATTAAAAAAAAAAAACAAACTTAATAGGTACACCGGTTCCCTCCATCCCTCCTCCTCCCCCTGAACCCCCTGCTCCCCCTCCCCTCACCCCTCCCTCTCCATCCTCCAGTGCCTCCCGCCTCAACTTGTTTTTTTATAATGGCAGTAAAATTGGGAATCCATTACCATGTTCTTGAGAGTCTCTGAATCTATCACAGATACTATTGTTAATGGTCATGTGTCTTAAGAAATAGTTGCAATATAGGAGAAAGGGTACTCTTTGAAGAATTAGAAAAGTGTCTTGTGTCGTCTCATTTTTTTGCTACTAGGTATAATATGACTTTGGGAAAATCATATCTGAGTCTCTGAACCCAAATTCATACTCTATAGAGGGAAAAAATTTATGTCTTCCCTTGAAGAGTCATTTTGGGCTTTGTAGATAAAGCACTTGCCATGCAAGTGTGAGGACTAAACTTCTGTGACACACAGCTGTGATCCCAGCGCTTCTATGAGGAGACACAGGTAGCTCAAGAGAACCCCGAAAGTCGTGGACCAGTCAGCCTGGCATAGACAACATGGGGTGGGGGATGGGGGGTGGGGGGAAGAAGGTGTGAGAGAGAGACAACAAAGAGATTCTCTGCCTTAAACACTGGAAGGTCAGGACTGACATGTGAGGTTGTCCTCTGCACATGTGCAGGAGATGTACGTGCCCACACAGGCATGCACACATGCAGAGCATATACACACACACTCCAAAGAACGACGTGATGCCATCAACATGGCTCAGCAGGTAAATGCTCTTGCCACGTGAGCCTGATGCCTGGTTCAATCTCTGGAACCCATGTAAAAGTGCAGAGAAAAGCGATTCCCAGCGCTGGTAGAGGTTGGTGTCAGGACTAGGTATTTCCAGTTTTAAGGTCGTTTATTTAAGAATAAAATAAAAGTCCACACAGATTTGCAAAAATAGGGGGAAGCTCTTACTAAAGCAAAGCAATAGAAAGTCAATACACTGTGAGGGAACGTAGGCCACATGGAGAAACTGAAGGACCTGATTATTGTTTGGGGGCTTCCTTTTATAGGATTTAAAAGAAAAAGGGACTGCTCACTAAAGGGTGTATTTTGGGTGGGTCTCTAATTTAATGGATAGATTGGGTTATCTGATTATTGTTCCTTTTGCTTAAGTACATTTCAACAGTGCATCTGATTTTGATCATGTGCACACCCGGTTATACATAGACATAAGATGGTATTTCCCTTAAAAGTTCACTTTGAGGATAGAGTTTGCCTTGTTGCTTATGCACAAAGTATGGTGATTACTAGAGGATGTGAAACTTATTCCATTCCCAGGAAAGGGATATATGTGTTGCCTGATGTGAGCTGACGTCTGCACTTGCTAGATGCATTATTTGCGGAGTGCATAGGATGTGCAAATAAAGAAACTAAGTTGCCAAGTGTATTAGCAGACGCAGTGGGTGGGAGCTACTTAGCCTAAGCCAAATGGGGGTCCCCAGTTGCCTAAACTAATCTGTGCTTCCTGCCTCAAAAGTTGACTTTTGACCACTACATGCTTAAATGGCTCCCTTGCTCCCCTCTGTAACACAGATAAAATAATAACAATACATTTAGAAAATTAAAAGCAGAGGTGTCTATATTTCTACTTTTACAAAGTCTTTTTAAGCTTCATGAGGGCAAAGACTCTTCGTGCATTGTCATGCACATGTCTCCAAAAGATAGCGTGGGGCTTGGTTCTTTGTTTCGTACTCTACGACAAGAGCTCACGTGGGTCAAACTGACCTTCATGGTCCTTCTGTCCTTCCCTCCCAGGTGCTAGAATTAAAGGTGTACGCTACCACACAGTAAGGCCCAACTTCCTAATAGGTACCAGTAAAGTTTAGTTCAAAATGAAGGCATTTAATAGCTGGGACTCCACAGGTGAACATTTTTTTTAAATTTTTTTTTTTTTTTTTTATTCAACTGTGCGCATGTGCATGTGTATGTGCGCGCGCGCGTGTGTGTGTGTCTGTTTGTCTGTGTCTGTGTGTGTAGAACCACGGACGAATTTGCGAACCACCATGGCCGCCTCCACCTCCTTCTGCCCAGGGATTCACAGGCTCCGCCCTACCAGGACCAGAAGCGCAGGCCGCCCCCGCTTCCGCCTGGCGTCTATACGTGGAATCTGGGATCCGAACCCAGGGCCTTCCGCCTGCAAGGCGGAGGCTTAACCCCTGAGCCACCTCTCCAGCCCCCCAGGTGAACATTTTTAAGTTCTCTTGTCCTTGAGTCACACAGGACAGTAGCTAGAATACTTCACATATGAGGACTCATTTTTATAGAGCTTTGAAGTTAAAAGTGTTTCAGGTATACTTTCTTTGAATTTTTACTCTGTGAGATAGATGTTATTTCATTATCTAGTTAAAGAAACTTGGTTTTAAAGCTCTAAGTGACTAGCGCTGTAAGGAAAGCTGAGCCTAGACTTGGCTTTCATAGCTAGCTAGAGTAATGAGCATGGTGCCTCGTACCTGGGAGTGTGGGACGGACACAGCGTCGTGGAAGCAGCAGCTCAGGGCGGGCACATTTTGTCGAGTGAGAGGGACAGAATATAGAATAGGATGGTTATGTACAGGAAGATAAGGAAGAGTCAGACATAATCCCAAGGTGGGGGTGGCTGGAATAGCAAGTGCTGGCCAGTGCGCACAAAACCTTGGGCTCCACCTCATCTGCATAGCTCAGGAGGTAGAAGGTGGGAGGAGCAGTATTTCAGAGGCATCCTGCATAGAATGGGAGACCAGCCTGGGTTCCATGAGACGCAGCTTCAAAACAAATAAAACTGTCCAGTCCAGCTTGGCCAGTTGCCTGCCCTTGTTAAAATTTTTAGGTAGTTGTGGTGATTTGGTGCTTTTAGTTTATGAAGTCTGAATTCTTTAACGTGGGTGATAGGTTTGTAGATCATTTGGTAGACTACTTGCTGACCATAATGTGGCCCTGAGTTTGATCTCTAGTGTCACAAAAAAATTATATATGATAACACTATATTATTAATAATAAAATATATTCATTTATAATAAATATACTTAAATATATAAATATAATTGATAAAATATTGATATAATTTATTATCAATTAACATTTATTGATATTAATATATAAATGTTTCACATACTTTTAAATATGTATAAATGTGAAACAATTAATAAAATGAAGTCGAATATGCTAAGGTACATAGTATAAACTTACATTAAGGATGTGCATTATGTATTTTGTATTCCTTCAGTGAATCATGGAATACTTGAGTTTAACTAATCTCTATTTTGTTCTGGAAAATTTTTTTTTCCCATGTACTTCTTGTTTGTTTGTAGAGTTTGTCTCTGTGTGTCTTTGTATATGTGTGTGTGTGTGTAACAGAAGCACTGTGTGTGCCTGTGCAGGTCCAAAGGTGACTTTGGGAATCACCCTAGATTGTGCTACCTCCTATTCGCTTTGCTCTGGAGTTTTCCAGGCTCCACCTTCCAGGATTGGAAGTACAAGCCACCACCATTTCTGACTGGCATTTCTACGTGGGACTTGGGATCCCAACTCAGGACCTTCTGCTTGTGAGGCAGAGGCTCCACCTCCGAGCCATCTCTCCATTTATTTATTTATTGAGAGAACGGGAGAGAGCAGGCCACACTGCATGCCTGTGGAGGTCAACGTCAGCCTGGGGAGAGCAGCTCCCTCCCTCTACCATGGGGCTCCAGGGATTGAACTCGGGTCAACAGACAGTCAGGTGCCTTTATTGGCTGAGCCATTTTCTCAGCCCCTCTTTTAAAGATCTTAATTGGGACTCTAATTAGAGAGAAGTGTTATGGTTTGAGACTTTTTAAACTGTTCTTGTTGCTTTCTGTATTTTGCCCTTAGGTTTCCAAAAAATACTAAGAGTTGTGAGTTCTCAGCACTTTCTTCTTTGATAAAATTTAGGAGTCTTTCAGAATACTCATTTATTCTTGAAAGATGCCACACCATATTAAAGCTTATTTTAGAGTTTTGCTTCATAGTTTATCTTTTAATTTTATTTGATTTTATACTGCTTTCTCCTTTCTTTCTCCCTCTTTTTGGAGTCCGCTCACGTGCTAGTCCTCAAGGGCTGCCCTGCAAGCCCTAGGGATCCTCCTGTGTCTGCCTTTTCAGTGCCGCCAGCCGTGGTTTCTGTGTGCTTGTGGGGATTGAACTCCGGTCCTCATGCTGCACTGACAGTGCTTTGCCAGTGAAGCTACTGCCCAACCTGCACCGGCAGTTTTTTTCTAATTTTAAAAAATCTGAATCTAAAGCAAACAAAATCTGTGCTCTTTTTGATTGCAATCTTCAATGCCTTTATATTCGTCCTTTTGTATCGTTCTGAAAGTTTCTCAACCTTGCAAGTATGACACCAGTGACTTTGTCCTTGCCTTTAAATCCTGAAATCTGCTGACAGGGTTGGTCGTGAGAGTCTTCTGTTTAGCATTTTTATTTTTATGTGTCAGGCTGAAGACTTGAGGACACTCATCAGGCACATGGAGCACTGGGCACATAGACTATTCCCTAAACTGCAATTTGAAGATTTTATTGACAGAGTTGAATACCTAGGAAATAAAAAGGAGGTTCAGGTAAGTGTCGTGCTTATCATGAATGTCATTCACAATGCTAAGTACTACAGGATATGTGGGCGCATTGCTAGAGAAGAAAACTGACAGTTGCTGTTTGAAGAACAACTCTTTCAAATATGGACGAGTGGTCATTTTTTCTTTGCATTACTGATGAAAATATAAAATATCTTTTTATTTTCAGACCTGTTTAAAACGAATTCGACTTGATCTCCCTATTTTACATGAAGATTTTGTTAGCAATAATGGTAATTATATGTTTATCACTTTATAACAATTTAGCTTTTATAAATAGTTCTGGGTGAGGTAGGCAATATTGCACACCTGAATCTTTTTTTTTAATTTTTTTATTATTATTTACTATGTATTCAATTGTGCGTGTATGTGTGTGTGCGCGTGTGTGTATGTGTATGTGTGTGTGTGTGTAGAACCACAGACGAATTTGGGAACCACCATGGACGCCTCCACCTCCTCCTTGTTTACTCTGCCCTGGGATTCACAGGCTCCGCCCTACAAGGACCAAAAACGCAGGCCGCCACCGCTTCCGCCCGGTGTCTATATGTGGGGTCTAGGATCCGAACTAGGACCTTCCGCCTGCAAGGCAGAGGCTTAACCCCTGAGCCACCTCTCCAGCCCCTGCACACCTGAATCTTAGCCTATATTACGAACATCTAGGAAGTACAGTCAGTAGTTGCTAGTTAAAATGCTTCGGTGCCTCTAGAATGCTGTTTCCTTACATTGTGCTTCATGCTTATCCCCATTACCTTCCTTTTAACCCTTTCCCTGGTATTTATTTCTTAAAGATGTGCTTACAGTTTCATTAGACATGTAAAACAATGTTTAGTGGTTAAAAAAAAGGAAATCTGAGAACCTGCTCACCTCATTGTTTACTTTAGTTCTTGTTGGTATAGACACATGTCAAGATAGAGTTTCATAGCTCTATATATCATCAGGGAAAGGTAAAGTACTTTGTTCCTTAAAGTTTGCATTTTACTTTCTTCGTGTGTGCGCGTGTGCTCAAGCACTTGTGTGAATGTATGTGCAGGAAGGCCCTTGAGTGTATGTGCCTGTGGAGTCCCAAGGTTTCAAGAATCATCCTGGATTGCTCTCTCTCTAGTGCTTTGCTCTGTACTTTCCCAGGCTCTGCTTTCCACCTGTTTATTAGCATTTTTCCATGGGATCTGGGAATCTTAGGAGGCTGACTTTAGTTCCTGAGCTATCTCCTCAGCCCACATTTTACTTTGAAGCGCAAATCCTTGAACCAGGTGTAGTGGCCTATGCTTGTAATCCCAGACTTGGAAAGTGAAGGTAGGAGAATCAGGAGTTCAAGGCCAGCCTGGACTACATGAGGCCGACCCACTTTTAAAGAAAATTAAAAACCTTTGGTATATGATTTAGGAGGACCTATGTGACTGCTCCTGGTATTGGTTGCATTTGTTAGTTGTACAATGCAACTGTAGACAGTCACACACATCAAAACAGATGGTTCCTGCCGACAGGGTCTGTATAGTTATCAGATTTTCTGTGCGATGGCTCCATACATACTTAGTTTTAAATAAGTAAAAGATATGATGTAAATATGTGGTGGGCAATTTAATATAGAATCCTCCAAAGTCATATGGTTTATGTCTGGGATTTTAATGTTTTGGAAAGAATGTGGCGTTACTGTGGTACTAAATACTAGAGATACTGGGTTAGTTTATTTGGCAGCATACTTTAAGCTGTCCACTATGCGTGAAGGTTCAGGGACAGATGAATAAGATGGTGAGATGGCTCACTGGGTAAAGGCGCTAGTGCAAAAACCTAGTGACACGAGTTCAATACTCAGAACCTGCATGGTGGTACGGAAAAAAACAGCTTCCAAAAGTTGTCCTCTGGCTACACGTTCTGTCTCTCAAATATTTTTAACAGATGAATAAAACTAAGTCTCTAAATTCATAGATTGGAGATGGAGTTGGACGAATCGTGCTGTTGCAGCGAGATGAATGAGTAGGGCCAGGGCCGCATGCAAGGACAGCATTGAATCCCTGGGTGGGGGCGCTCCCCAGAGGAGGTGGCACAGGTGTTTTTGCTGAGCAGCAGAGGTCACCCACAGCTGGCTTCTGGTGGAGGGTGTGCTTGTACATTGATGTACACTGACCTCATTCAGGGGGCCTTATGGTTGTCAAATTTGTTTTCTCGTTTTGTTTTGTTTGTTTGCTTGCTTGCTTGCTTGAGACAGTATCTCACTACGTTATTCCAGCTAGAACTCCACAGTCCTCCCACCTCAGACCTCTGAATGCTGGAATTTGAGGCATGTACCACCAGGTCTGGCTTTTTAAATTTATTTTTATTTTAGGAGAATAGTCTCTAAACTATAAAAGTAAAAATGTTTTCTGATCTGGAGAGGAGACCCATTTGGTAAAGTGCTTGCTGAACAAGTATGAGGACCTGAATTTGAATCCCTAGCACTCAGGAGAGCCGGGCATGGCCATGGCTCATGCCTGTAATCCTCACATGGGGGAAGAGACTGGAAGACCCTGGTGCTCGCTTAGCCAGCCAGTCTGCCCCTTAGTGAGCTCCAGGTGCAGTGAGAGACTGTTTGAAAAAACCAGGTGCAGAGCAGCACAGAAGCACAACTGTGCCAAGGTGTGGCTCCACACGGGCACAGGGCACATGCACAGCATGTTTTCAGCAGTAGATTAATTCATCTAATGAAGTGCATATACTTATATATTGGTATAATATACAATACACATTTTTGTTTTTACTAAAAGTATATTAAATTAGCATCTTAAGAATAATATGGTGGAATAATTTTTTCAAAACTCTTGGGCTAATAATATGTGGTATAATAATTTAAAAATAAGACCATAAATTATTTTTTCCCAAATTTTGGTTTACCACACAGAGATGCGTTAGGTTCAAACAGAAATTAAAACCACATTAATTGTACTTAATAACTCTTTCCTTCCTCCTCTTCTTACACCTCCTTTCTTCATTCTTCTTCCTCAGTACTGAGTATTGAATCAGGGCCTTGCACGGGCCAGGCAAGTGCACCGCTACTCTGTCAGCCCTTTCTTTCTTCCTTTTTTTCCTCCCCTCCTCTCCCTTTCCCTTCTCTTCCTCTTTGACTCTTACTCTTGTTCCTTATTCTTGAGATAAGGTCTCATTCTGTATCTTAGGGTGGCCTCATACATGCAGTAATCTTCCTTCAGCCTCCCCAAGTGCTGGTATGATGGGTGTGACCTGCACATCTAGCTTCTAAACACCCTTTGAAAGTGGTTTTTTTGCATGTGTGTCTGCACATATGTGTTTCTGTGTCAGAGGCGCTGGGCACTTGTTGAGGCCTGAAGGTGACTTTGGGAATCACCCTGGATGTTGCTGCCTCCTCTTTGCCTAGCTGTGGAATTTCCCAGGTTCTACAGACTGGCACCATTTTCACCTAGTGTTTTTATATAAGATCCTGGATCTGAACTCAGGACCTTCTTGTGAAGCAGTCTTAACCCTTGAGCCATCTCTCCAGCCCTCAAAGTTATTGTTTTGTGTGTACATCCATGCATGGTGTATGCATGTGTGTGGCTGCGTGTAGAAGCTGAAGGTCAATGTCATGTCTTTCTGTATTGCTCTCCACCTTATTTTTTTGAGACAGGTTCTTTCACTAACCTAGAACTAGACATTTAGGCTTCATTAGGCCCTGGGGTTTGCCTGTTCCCTGCAATGTGGGATTCCAGATGGGTCCTCTCCACCTGGCTTTTATACATGAGTTAGGATCGGAACTCAGGTCCTCGTGTGCATTTTCCACACTCTAACCCAGCCCTCTTACTTTAATCCCATTCATGATTGAAGGAAATTTTGTTGAAGATTACAAGCAAATTTCTCCCATTCTTTTTTCATTCAGTTGTTCTTCTCCCAGACTAATCTGGTATTCCATTTTTGTGCTTCTAGTAGACGTGAAGTCATTTCTGTCTGCAGGTGCCGTGCTCCTTACTTACTTCAAAGTAAAAGCCAAGAGTCTGTCCCAAGACCTCCGCGTGCTCTTGCACTGCCTAGCCTGCTCTTAGAGCTGCTGAGCTGTCACCTGGTTGCTGTCTGCCAGCACTCCTCCCATTCCGAGTCTTCTCTTCTGTGCCTTTCCTCCTCCTTTTCTTTCCTTTCCCGTCTCAGCTCCTCCCCCTTTCTTTTTCTGAGAATGGTTCTCAGGTAGCTTAGTCTAGCCTCAAACCTGCAAGGGTGACCTTCAACTCCTGATCCTCCCGCCTCTACTTCGAAGTAAGTGCTGGCACTAGAGACATGTGCCTGTGTCTAGTTTATTCAGAGCTGGAACTTGAGCCCAGGTTTCATGCATTCTAATAAACACGCAACTGAGCTACAGCCCAGACCCCATACATATTTACCTAGTGTTTCCAGTTGACCTGGCTGTCCTCATTACAGTGGTTTATTTTTTGCACTTGTTTGAATCAAGCATGTATTGGCAACATTCTGTTTTTCTTTTGGTAACAGTCTACCTCACAAAATATTTCTTAAGGTCAGGCCCTTTGCCATTTAATACTTTTTCAGTTAAAAGCTGTGTAAGCCTTTGTAACTCGCCCAGCATGGAGAATGAATTGTCTTTTCTACAGATGAAGCTGAGGAAAGTGACAGCCTTACTGCACCTGCTCCTGGGTTAGATCCCTTCATGACAAGCTCGTCTGCAAGTGAGATGCTCGCCTCGGAGCCGCGTCCAAGCCTGACAGAAGAGCAGCAGCGAAGAATTGAGAGGAATAAACAGCTGGCCTTGGAGAGAAGGCAGGCAAAGCTGAGTAACAGCCAGTGCCTAGACAGCGGTGAGTTTTATGCTTGGTTTTATGAGCTGTCGTTAGTATATCAAGGACATGTCAGAATTTTAACTTCTCTACCATCTCCCGAAATAAAACACCTTCAGGAATTGGAAAGTGATATTATGTATATTTGAGAGAGAAAGAGAGAACACTATTGGAATCTTTGAAGAATGTATGCATTTTCTGGATAATTCAGAATCCCTAAGGATTCTAAATTCTTCATAATATATTGTCCTCGACTGGTAAATTATGTTATGTTTTTAGTGTCATAATTACAGATACTCATTACTGTGGCACTTTTCAGTATTGGAGCTCAAACCCAGTGTCTCACATGTGCTAAACCAAGCACTCTACTCCTGAGTTATGTATCCTGACTTTTTTTTTTTTAATTAAAATTTGAGACAGAGTGTTACTAAGTGCCAGGCTGGGCCAGATCTTACTCTGTAACACAGAGTAAGAACTTGCAATCCTCCTGCCTCGGCCTCTTGAGAGCCGGGCTGTAGGCCTGCATTGCCTACTCCGGCTTGTTATACTGTGTACAAATCTGATCCCTTCTGTACCCACTAAGGATGTAGTGCCTGTGACATAAATGAGCATGAAATGCAGTGCTTTTGTTTTCTTCCTTTATTGAGGTTGAACTGAGGGACTTTTGTAGGCTAGGCAGGCATTCTGACCCTGAGTCACATTGTAGTCCTTTTGACAGGGGGTCCCCCCATCCTCCTGCCCCAGCCTTCTGAGTAGCTTGATTACAGTTATGTGCCACACACTTGGTCTGAAAGGCTTATTTATTGCAGTGTCATGCATCCTATGAGCAGTACTTCCCTTGACGATCATCTGTGGCATCTCCTTCCCACTTTTTAAAAAAATTTTTTTAACTGTGCTTTAACTTTATTTAAAAAGATAGCCAAATCAGTTTAATTACATATATATCATACTATCTATTCATTAAAAATTGTAATAAACATAATAAACTAGTGCTCCAAACTTCGGATGTTCATGTGGAAGACACTACAAGAAGGCACAAAGAGACGGCCTTGCAATTAACACAAACCCTTCCCACTTTTAATACTACTGTTTTTATTTATTAATGTTGGCATTTGGGTTTGGACCCCTTAGGTCCTTGTGTATTTCAGTACCTTTGCTCTACACCGAGGTATACCCTGAATTTGCTACTTTTAAAGTAGAGTTCACAGCTGAGATATGCCAGCTTGTTAAAACTAAATTTTATTTTTTAATTTTTTTTTTTTTATTCAAGAGGTGGAGAAGGCATATATTACATGCTATGGTGCATGAGCAGAGGTCAGGAGGTGACTTTTGGAGGTCAGTTCTCTCCTGCCACCATGTAGGCTTCTCCTGATTTGCAAATAGGTGCCTTATCCACTGGGTCATAGCACTGGCTCCAAATCTGTATTTTAAAATAACTGGGGCTGAAAGATGGCTCAGGGGTTAAGCCTTCGCCTTGCAAGCAGAAGATCCTGAGTTCAGATCCCAGGTCCCACATAAAAACACAAGGTAGAAATAGTGGCAGCCTGTATTTCCGGTCCTGGTGGGTGGAGCCTGGAAAATCCCTGAGTGAAGCAAAGAGGAGGTAGAAGCAATCCAGAATGATTCCCGAAGTCACCCTTGGTCTTCCACAGGGACACACAGTGCCCTCTGATACACACACAAACACACAAATGTGCATGCAAACTAAATAAATAATATTAAAAATTTTTTTAAAAAGCCTCCAGGTAGAAATGGAGCCAGCCTGCATTTAGTGCCCTAGAAGATGGAGCCTGAGAAACCTCAGTGCAGAGCAAGAAGATAGAGCAATCTAGAATCATTTCTGAAATCATCCTTGGGCCTCCACATAAAGTGCCCTCTGATACAGACACGAACAATATATACATACATACATACACACAAAGACTGAAAGTTAGAGGCTAACCTGGACTGCATAGTTAAATTACAGAGCTACCTGTAACTTAAAGATCCTGTGTTTAAGACAAGTTCGTTCTGAATGTAATTCAATTGCAACCTTTTTCTATTGAAATATAAAAAATAAGGATTATGAATAAGTAAATATCATGCTGTAAAATGTTTCACTCAGTAGAGCAAAATTCCCAAATGAATATGTGACATCGTCATGATTTGCAGATAAATGCAGAAGTTTTGCAAGAAATTTTTAATTTTCATAAATGATTGTTTCTTAGTACGTGAAAAGCAACAGGAAGACGAGGTTGACAGCACTGGCTTCCTTGCCTGTCAGTTCCCTGTGTAATAGAGAACTTAAAGTTTGCCTAAGTGTCTTAAACTCTGCTTCACAGACAGGCTCTCCTAAGGTCTGGATTCCAGAAGTGTGGCACTACATCTTGCTAGAAATTCTCTTCATTGTAGATTACTTTGGCTTAAAGTAATCTTTTCTTTTTTTAGCCTTTGTATAGTTTAATGTTTGGAGAAGTCATGTTTAGGGTTGATTTAAAGAGTTTGAGTGTGGTCTCACTGGGGCCCTTTGCCTTGTTATGGGTGTGTCAGTGCCAGGACCTAACCTCTAGTATGCTAAGCAATATTAACCTACCATTGAGTTACACCTACTCTCCCATCTCTTCGCATTTTAAGTGGGCTTAGTGTTTTTACATGTGTTTGTGAAGGCCGGAGGGCAATTTGTGGGAATATATTTCTAATTTAATTATAATTGACGTTAAGAGATCATAGATTTTGGAGAACTTTATATTTAAGCAGTAAGATTGGATTCGTTGCATATGGGTAATGTTATGATTTTTCTTTTAGATATGTTGATGAGCACACCCAGCACACAGACGGTGGGAGAGACTAATGTTACTGAGGACCTGGAGGAGCTGGCTGGATTAGACACAGACGCTGCACACGTTTGCAACAGTGCTGCTTCTGCCAGGGCTGTGGAAGAGGAGCAGCTAGAAACAGAGGGGACACAAGGGGAGAGCTCCCCATAGGACACAGGCTGGTAGACCTCAGTGGGAAGAAGCGCCCGCACACACCTGGGGAATAAATCCGATCCCTGAACCGCACTTGGTGGAAGGAGAGAGCTACCTCCCGAAAGCTGTCCTGTCTCCACGCTCGGTGCTGCGGGCTCTCGAGTAAAAAGTGAAAAGCTTCACCCAGACACGGTTCTGCTGTTTGATCAGCCTTATTAAAAGAAAAGACCCTGAAGGCTTTGAGATTACTGTGTAATTTTATCTTTGTCTAAAAATCTTTAAGACATAAGACTTGTACATTTTGTGTGAAACAGTGTTTGTAAGTTCGTTATGTACTAACTTTAAATGGACCTATTTTCAGTGTTTTATGTAAATGTGGCTTCATATAATAATGAAGCGCTTTCTTGTATGTCTAAGTGCTTTTTCATTATTAATGTCTGCTTTTATAAAGAAATACAATTATTTTGCAAATTACCATTAGAGGCTTTATGTAAGTTTCTCATTTCAGTTTAGATTGCAACTTAAATTTTAGTGTGATGTTTGAGGGTCTTTTTATCTTGTTTTGAGACAGGGTCTTGTGTTTATTCTTAGCTGGTGTGGAACTATGCACCGCCTGACCTGGTCTCTAGAGGGAGATGTTGCCTGGGCATGAAAGGTGCTGGAGGAGCTCAGAGAATGCTTGTTGGCTGAGTGTGTCAGGCCTTGTTTGGTCCTCTGCAGTGCTCTGCTGTGCTGCCGAGCAGCTGGAGAAACTTGCAGAGTCATGGGGACGGTGTATTGCCTCTCGGTCGTGATGATTACTACTGGGAAGAACGTGTACAGTGCCCGAGAAACCACAGAAAATAGGTCCATCTGACCTGCGCATGGCGACGCAAAGCCAGGGAGACAGGCCAGCCGAAGAGGTCTTAAACTGCTTTATGGGCTCTGAACTGCTTTATGAGCGCGGCCACAGGCTCATTACAGCCAAGAAAGCATCATGTGAACAAGCTGAAGGCCTCTGTTGGCAGAAGAGTCCCATGGAGGGGAGGGGAAGTATAGACTAGTCCTAAGAAGTTGGATGGTTTGTGAGGAGAGGAGTTCCCAAGCTTACCTTTTCCCTTAGGGAGAAGGAAGAGTGTTGGTGCTGCTGTGGCTTCCGTACCCAGGGCAGTGTGGGACATCTCAGGCAAATCCTGAGTGACAAAGGTGGTTTGAAAAATCAGGCGCAGAACCTGTGGCTGCAGACCAGCTGGAGCTGTCACAGTGACGGGCCGGGCCACTGCTCCAAGGGGGAGTCTGTGAAGATGGAGCCTGGGCTCAGATGCAGTGATGCGTCAAGAAACTGCTAGAGGGGGCTGGAGAGGTGGCTCAGGGGTTAAGCCTCTGCCTTACAGGCAGAAGGTCCTGAGTTCGAATCCTAGACCCCACGTATAGATGCCAGGTGGAAGCAGGAGCGCCCTGCGTTTCTGGTCCTGGTAGGGCAGAGCCTGTGAACCCCAGGGCAGAGTAAACAAGGAGGAGGTGGAGGCATCCATGGTGGTTCCCAAATTCGCCCGTGGTTCTACACACATACACACGCGCACGCACACACACAATTGAATAAATAGTAATAATAAAAAAATTTAAAAAAAAAGAAACTGCTAGAGGGTCAGCTGGTCGTCACCAGCCACTCGTGAGTGGGATTAGATGGGGGTGCCACAAAAAGTTCTGTTATTACTGCTTTAAAGCTTTCTTCATGTGTGTGTGTGACAGTGTAGGTGGAGGCTGGAGAAGAGCTTGTGAGTTGGCTTTTCTTCCACCCTGTGGCTTCTGGAGTGAACTCATCAGGGTGGGTGGTAAACACTTCACCCCCTCGAGCTACCTCACTGGTCTGTGGAGAGCTGGTTTGCCAGAGTGAGTTCGCTGGCAAGGGAACGAGTTAATTTCTCTTGGAAAGGACAATTCACCTCATCATCTACACAAGAAGTGGGATGGTGGGAAGAGGGCTTGGGATGAGATTCACCTGTGCAGCCCACCTCCTCCCAGCTATGCTGAGACAACCAGGGACTAGAGTCAAGGTTTACTGTAGCAGATGGGCAGGGCTGAGTATTACCTAAAGTTAACCAAAGTTATCAGACAGATGTCAGAGGGTCTGCAGCCCAGTGGCCCCCAGTGTGGATACTGCTGAAAAAAATTCATTTTGAAGAACTGTTTTGAGGCAAGATAACTAAAACTTCTGCTTCCAGAAGCTGAGCCACCTGGCCTGGCAGGGCCTCAGCCGCTGGCTGCTCCTGGCTGAAAACAAGCCCTGGATTAAGGAGATGTGACGTATGACGGACCACAGCCACTGAGCCTTGAGCATCGGGTGACGCATGTTTGAACAGCTGGCGACACGAGACAACACCCTTCGTGCACAAAGGTGCTTCACATTCTGCAGTCCTGTGAAACGTCCAGCAGAGCCAAGTCCCGTATCTCCTCCAGAAGGGCGTACAGACTTCTGCCCTTGGTCTGGCAGTACTCTTGGTATTCTTCCTGAGGACGCTTTCCTTTGACCTCTTGGGCAAGCTGGGCTTCCTCCACAGATCTGGTTACTTCTTTCACGAGCTCACTCTTCAGCAAGAGGCAACTCTGATGAGAAAGTTCTGGGTTTGGTGTCAGGTATGGCTTGTTGCTTATTATTTCAAGCCTGATGGTATCCAAATGGCAGCGCAAGGCCTGCACAGATATTCTGACCTATCAGAGAAAGGTGTTAGTAAGTCGCACTCTTACACTGAAAGCAGACGCTAACCACAGAACCTACCGTCACGTGGTCAAACAGATGGAAGGTCACCGTCTCCCCTCCTGCTGTGGTAGAGGTGATCTTGTTTTGAAATCGTTGAAGGGATCCAGGTTTCCATTCAGAACGGCTGTCCGGGCTGCAGGAGATCACTAAGCCTTCTTTATTTTTCAAATAAGCAGCACCTTTGATCCCAAACCTGAATCAATGCCAGAGTGAAAACCCAGATAATGAATGCTTAGAATGCAGATCCTGCGTGCTTAACAAATGACCATTCTGCGGTTTCTCTCCTGCGATTTATTTTCACTAAAGCACTTGAGAGCCACAAAACTTCTTTAGGTGAAAAAAGCCCCCAATATTGATACGGATGCATATATGTGTGCTCGAGTACCGCCCTGTATTTCCTGTGTGTTATACTGTATATATAAGATAATTTTGGAAATAATGTATATGCACGCATATCCCATGTTCTTTTTTTGAGACATAGTCCCTCCCAGGTAGTTGGGCTGACCTTGACCTCGCTGTGATAAAGCAAGGACCTTCTGATCTTGCTTCCTCTGAGTGCTAGGATGACAGCATGCACTGCTGCGCCTGCGTTTCTTTCATGCTAGAAACACTGGGGCTTCATGCATGCTGGGCGGGCACTCTGCCATGCAACAGCTGTGTTTGGGAGTGCTGAGGATGCTGCGCATGCTGGGCCCGCAGGTCCCGAGCCGCACATCCCCAGTCCTAAATAAATCTTTTCACAAGTTACGTCCCATGCACTGTTGCATTGTACACTGTGGGTCTGACTATGATTTCTTAGCTGCCCTTGTACTGGAAGCGCCATACCTCGGTATGAACACGAGGACACCATTTGTCCTAATCGAGTAGATGACTCCATCAGCTATGCACCGCTCCTCGCTCTCTGGGTCTTTGAAGTACATGCACTGGAAGAGCTCGGTGGACTGCTTCTGGGAATGCTGAGCTGCCTGCAAGAAGCACAAGCCCAGCCTTTGGCAGACACGGTAAAAACCCGAGATTCACCACGTTCCCATAGGAAAGGGGAGATTCAGCCGGCATGGTGGCTCCTGCCTGTAACCCTGCTGGGGCAGGACTGCTTGAAGCTAGCCTGGGGGCTACAGAGTGAGCCCCTGACTCAATTTAAAAAAGGAACATCTGTAGTTCCTCCAATCAGAGGCCACCATGTCGGAGAGGCATCCAATGGAAGAGGACGAGAAGCGGCCTCCTTCCCAAGCGTGTGCTCCCGAGATCTGTGTGAGATGGAACAGAGCTGTCTATAGAGAGCTTGGTCATGTAACCGCATCTGTGCTCAGCGGTTATGTAACAGGCAGAGTCAAACTACACCTGAGGACGGTGTATTTTCTGGACTGCTCGCCACAGTGTCCAACACAACATTATGCAGAGATGGAAATGTCTGTGTTGGCAGCAGCGGCTCAGCGCCGGGCATGCACTGCACCTCCAGCTAAGGGGAGGTGGGGGAGGGAGGCACTGAGGGGACTCGTCTGAGCCCCATAAATCCAACTAAGGCCAGCCTGGGCAGCACAGTGAGACCACATCACAGAAACACCTCCTGCGCTTGCTTCACATGAATGGTGCTGTAAGTTCATCCCTGGTACTGTCAGAAAAAAAAAAAAAATCTCCCAAAGTCACAACTCAAAACATCTATGACTGTAGGAGGAGGACTGGTTGGAAAGCCTGTGGGCTGTATGTGAGATATATGGTACCCACATTTTAGCGAAGCGAAGCTGATGCTAAGGAGGATGGACTTTAAAATCCCTTCTTACTCGGTTTCTGTTGTTGATATGTCTACATAGCTCTTCAAGGTCTTTGTTGCTGAACAAGTTTTCTTTGCTTTCCATTTTCTTGTCTTTCGAAATGGCTGCCATTAATAGTCGGTGCACTACAATATCGGCGTATCTTCTTATTGGAGAGGTAAAGTGGGTGTATTTATCTAATGCAAGACCTTCAAAAAATGAAACACAGAAATGAAATACATAATATATGCATACATACATACATATATATTCTTTCCAAACAGCTTGCTCCAGGTCACGGCCAGGCATAAGAAAGTGCAATCATTTACCATAG
Source organism: Typhlomys cinereus (assembly GCA_023101885.1). NCBI lineage: Eukaryota > Metazoa > Chordata > Mammalia > Rodentia > Platacanthomyidae > Typhlomys > Typhlomys cinereus. The sequence goes on along the minus strand of JALPQD010000009.1, from coordinate 5,152,902 downwards.
TGATGGAATTCTTCCTCCGCACACGAGCCCGTAGAGAAGTAGAGCGCGTTGGACATGGCTTGTGTAGCCATAGAGCGCAGCAATCTGTTCACCATGGGGTCATTGGGGTCATTGGCATTATCCAGAGAATCCGCCAGGGTTTTGTTGGAACTGCAAAGAGCAGAGAGGCTGCAGTAGCATTTCCAAAGTGGGTTTCAAACAGCACTTTTCAGGAGCTCATCTGAATATTTCGTCTGCCACCAGTTACATTTATTTTGGCTGCCTTGTACAAACAGCTATTTTCAAATGCAGAAATCTAGTTTGCACTGCAAAATTTAAAGAACTCCAGCATTTATTTATTTATTTATTATTTGTGTGTGTGCTTCAGAGAGCACTGTATGTGTGCCTGTGGAGGCCCAAGATTAACTTTGGGAATCATCCTGGATTGTTGTATCTCTTTATTGCTTTGCTCTGGGATTTCCCAGGCTCTGCATTCCAGGGCTGGAAGTGTGGGCCACTGCCATTTCTATCTTGTATTTTTATGTGGGATCCAGGATCTGAACTCAAGTCCTTCTGCTTTCAAGGCAGAGACTTAACCCTTGGGTCATCTCTACAGTTGAGTGTCAGTTTTTTATTTTTATTTATTAATTTATTTAATTGAATGTTTTTAACTTTGTATGCGTGCGTGCATGTGTGTGTGTGTGTCTGTGTGTGTGTCATAGGGCACTGTATATCCTTGTGTAGGACCAAGAGTGACTTCAGGAATCATCCTGCATAGCTTCTACCTCCTTGCTTTGCTCTGGGATTTCCCAGGCTCTGCCCACTAGGGCCTCACTTAGCAAGTGATTTGATGACACTCTGTTGCTACCTACAAGGATCATGCTTAAGAACACACAACTGAGTTACAACAAAAATCATGAAGACAGAAATCTTATGTTTTAAGTTTATGATTTTTTAATTTTTTATAACTATTTATTATTTATTCAATTGTGCATGTGTGTGTGTGTATTTGGGACGAATTTGGGAACCACCATGGACGCCTCCATCTCCCCCTTGTTTACTTTGACCCAGGATTCATAGGCTCCACCCTACCAGACCCAGAAACGCAGGCCAACCCCGTTTCCGCCCGTGTCTATACGTAGGGTCTAGGATCCGAACTCAGGACCTTCCGCCTGCAAGGCAGAGGCTTAACCCCTGAGCCACCTCTCCAGCCCCTAAGTTTATGATTTTTTAAAATAATTTTTTAAACTTTTTTTGTGTGTGTGCGTGTGTATGCGCGCGCAAGTGTGTGTGTGTGTATGTATGTGTGAGAGAGGGCACTGTGTGTCCTTGTGGAGGACCAAGGGTGACTTTGTGAATCACCCCGGATTGTTTCTGTAGACCACAGCAGAACCATTTGGGTCCAACCTAGGCAATGTAGTAAGATTCCAACTCCAAAGAAAGAAGAGGGAAAAAATGAAAAAGAAAAAAATAGAAAGAGAAAGAACAATAGAGAGATAGGAAGATCTAAACCTGATGTGAAAATAGAAATGAAAACAAGTTTTTTTTTAAGATCAAGGAAGCAATTTAACTCTGAAAGTAACTTTTTAAACCCTTTGAAACCTACGAGCATAATGAAAATGAAACTAGGACTTATGAACTGCGGTGACTCATGAATAAGCTGCTCACAGTGCAAGTGTGAGACCAGAGTTTGGGTCCCCAGAGCCCACGTGAGAGTCAGGCAACATGGCCGCCGTAACTACTCTTCCACTTAGGAGGCATCGCAGGGCGAGCTGACGGCCGCCTGGCAAGCTCTAGGTTCAGCTGAGAGACCCTGACTCAGCAAAGTGGAGCGGGATCTAGAAGACATCTGAGGTCAACGCTGGGCCTTCACGTGCATATGCACACACATACAAGTCCCCACACCTGCGTGCCCACATGCAAGCATGCATGCATGTACCCCCTATGTATCAAAATAAATAATAAAATTAACAACATAGCATGTAATTCAGTTATGAACAGCAGCTGGCTAAGAGAAAAAAGATGAAAGCAGAGGTAAGAACAAGAATGGACAAACAGGACTGGAGAGAGGGCTCAGGGCTTGAGACTCTGTCTTGTAAGCAGAAAGTCTGAGTTCAGATTCCAGGTCCCATGTAAAAACGCCAGTCAGAAATGGCAGCAGTCTGTACTTCCAGCCCTGGTGGGTGGAACCTGGAAAATCCCAGAGTGAAGCAAGAAGGAAGTAGAAGCAATCTAGGGTGATTCCTGAAGCCACCCTTGGTCTTCCACAGGGACACGCATTGCCCTTTGATACACACACACACACACACACTAAATAAAATAAAATAAAAAGAATGGATAAACGATGTGGCAGGTGGTCACTGATAGGAGCTTCTAAAGTTGAAGGCATTGACCCGCCCTGCCTGCTAATTACAGCCGTGTTATTTGTCCCCTTCAGATGCAACGTTCTTGTCTGTAACTAAATGATAGGATTTCCCAGTCAGCATCGAAAGGCCCGAGAGGCCAAAGTCTGAAAGCCTTTGGTCTATGTGCTTAGCATCCAGGTAGGCACACCAGAGACACCCCCAATACTATCATTTGAAACAGAAACCAAAAACATATTCTGTTAGACTGATACTTGACAGAGGTACCTTTTTTTTTTGAGGATCAAGGCCGAGTGTTTTAGAGGAGAGGAAGAATGGAACTCACGGACTTTGAATTGGGAGGAGCAAGAGAGTGGGGAGGGGGAGTGGTGCTGGCTGCTCCAGTGTCTGGGGACTGAAGTGGGAGAGCAGAGAAAGAAAAGGGAAGGAAGAAAAGAACTCTCCACAGGAAGGGCCAGGAGGGGCAAAGAAGCCACCAGAAGACATCTTAATCAGGACCCGTGACACGCTGGAATTGGGGCGCCGCCTGGAAGCCTGTCATGCTCAGGCCCCATGGGAGCAGCACGCATCCCAGCGCATCCTGCATCCCTGAGCATCCCCGTGCATCCTGCATCCCGGCGCCCTGCGAGCATTACCGGGTATCCAGGAGGAAGCCTTTGGCCCTGGCACATTCCCGCAGCTCTGAGAAGAACTCCTGGTGCGGCGGGGGGTGCTGGCGCAGCAGGGCCTGGTGCGGGAAGCTCCCCCAGATCTTCTCGCCACCCAGTGGTTGGCCAGAATCATGCATTCCGCCACCGTCTCGTGGACCTCCAGTGGCTGCTTGGGGATGAGGTCGTGAATGTTCTTTTTGTCATCGAGCTGGACCCGAATCTCCACCCCTTCCAGCTCCAGGGCGCCGCGCTGGTCCCGCTTGGCGCGGACGTGGCGCGCGATGTCCGTGAGCCGCCCGATGGCCCACACCAACGCCTGCAGCCGGGCCTGCCGGCTCTGCTCATCCAAGTCTCTGAGTTCTGGGATATCCGCCGCGACGCTGAAGTTGCCGTCCAGCAACTCCTGCGCCGCTTCGTAGAACAGTTTGTAGGCGGAGCGGATAATGGTTCTGCCGTACCACACCTTCCTGATTTCGTAGGAGCCGCTGTCCAGTTCCCACATGACGCTGACCGCGTATCTACAAAGCAAGACAGACACGGCACCGGCTCTGTGTGAGTCAAGCACAACTTGATCACGACTCTAACTTGAATGAAAAGATAATGCTACAGGTCTTGGTTCCAATTCAGAAGCCATCCACCCATCACTAAATCAACATATTGTAAAGTTAAAACTGACAGTTGTGTTGAGCTCTGATCCACAGCATTAAGAACCGAATCTTTAGAATAGCTTGGCACTGATAGAGTCAAGTCTATTTAGTGCTCTAGGAAATTAGCATAAGGCCTTTTAAATCTTGCAGAATGACAGCGAACTGTGATATCAATCTTGATAGATTAATTAGCAAAAAGCTAATTAATTTAGCAGAGAACCGCTCTGCCACCAAAACATTTTATTTTAAAACCCTATACATATTCACAGCTCATACATTAAGAAAGAGCTAGAAAAAAAAGCGGCTAATTTTCCTAGTATATAAAGAGCTGTTACAAATCAGTAATAGCTCACAAACCCAATGAAAGGTGGGCAAGGAAATCAAGTAATTCACGGGAAAGACAAAGACATATCCTTAAATTAAAATGTTTAACTTGGGACTGGAGAGATGGCTCAGGAGTTAAGACTGTCTCACAAGCAAAAGGTCCTCAGTTTGAATTCCAGGTCCCATGTAAAAATGCCAGGTGGAAACCGTGGCCTGCACTTCTAGCCCTGATGGATGGAGCCTGGAAAATCCCAGAGCAAAGCAAAAAGGAGGTAGAAGCAATCCAAGATGATTCCTGAAGAGTCCTCTACAGGGACATACGATATGCTCTAGTACACGCACACACACACACACACATGCACACACACGCACACACACACACACATACACGAGTATTAAAAATTTTAAGTGATGGGGCTGGAGAGGTGGCTCAGGGGTTAAGCCTCTGCCTTGCAGGCGGAAGGTCCTAAGTTCGGATCCCAGATCCCACGTATAGACACTGGGCAGAAGCGGGGGCGGCCTGCGCTTCTGGTACTGGTAGGGCGGAGCCTATGAATCCCGGGGCAGAGTAAACAAGAAAGAGGTGGAGGTGTCCATGGTGGTTCCCGAATTCGTCTGTGGTTCTACACACACACGCGCGCGTGCATACATACACACGCACAATTGAAAAAAAAATTTTAAGTGATGAATAGTATATATACATGTATAATATTCATATGAACTATTTGCATGTAATATACATAAATTGGTACATAGTATATATTATATATACCATGCCAAATTAGAATAAATGCTACATATAAACTTCATATATGTACTACTATATTTCTATTTATAGCTCTATATTCATAAAATTCTACCATTTTTTAAAAAATTTTTTTATTATTATTTATTCAATTGTGCGTGTATGCGTGTGTGCACATGTGTATGTAGAACCACGGACGAATTCGGGAACCACCATGCACCGCCTTCACCTCCTCCTTGTTTACTCTGCCCTGGGATTCACAGGCTCCGCCCTACCAGGACCGGAAACGCAGGCCGCCCTGCTTCCGCCCGGTGTCTATACGTGGGGTCTAGGATCCGAACTCAGGACCTTCCACCTGCAAGGCAGAAGCTTAACCCCTGAGCCACCTCTCCAGCCCCAAAATTCTACCATTTTTATAAAAGATAAATTACACACTCTTTTGTGTACATTAAATAGAAGAATAGAAAAGACATTGGTCGCCGAGGAGAGCGTGATGGGAAGGAGCCTCCCTTTAAATCTTCACAATCATTAGCTTTGAGCTGTCTCACTGGATGGCAACCCAAGGAAGACATGAACCTGAACCACAAACAAACTCTAAGCTCATGGGCATCAGGCAAAACAGCATCCATGAGGCAACAGATCGGGTTTCCCCCAGACCTTCGCGAAGAACAGGGGAAAAAGAACAGAGAGAAACGTAGGGCGGGGAAGGGAAAGTTGAGACATAAAACTGCTGACTGTGGGGTGGGTAACAAAGTAGGGGGCCGGGAACCAGGGTTGGGAGGAAGGGAGGGTTCACTTGCTGCCAAGCCCCTGCACCCCACACAGTGAGAGGAGAGAAGCCTCCCCGAGTTGTCTCTGACCCCCCATGTGTATCACGGTGCGTGTGTGTGCACACATAGGAATGAAGGTCGTGTTTCTTAGAGAGTCAAAGCAGGGGCCCCTCCAAAGGGCCAGAGAAACCCCGAGGATGAACACGATCGACTCACCTGTCGACGCCTCCCAGGAGGGAGCAGAGGTCGGCGCTGAGGACGGAGGGCAGCATGTCGTAGCGCCGGTCCGCTAGGTAGTAAGTGGTGGCCCTGTGGGTAACACACAGCGGTCACCGATCCTCAGAGCCACGAGCGGTGACAGCGCCCGCAGGAGGTGAGTGGCTGAGACTTGGGCAGATGCCCCAGGGCGGCCCCTCTTCATGAAAGGGCAGCCGACCGCCTGCTAGAACCGCTCCTGAGTGCCCACCTTCCTAAGTGCTTTGGGCTGAGTCTTCTCCCACTGCTGTCGAAAAGGAAAAGTGACGCAAATCTTGGCACCACCATGACCCAGTGGCATCTCAAGTAGTACATTACACGTGGAAACTTACCCGTCAACTCCGCAAGAAGTGACGTGTGGCAAGGTTAGCACACACGTATCAATGAAAGGATTGTTTTCCTAAAGAACAGGACGGTTCTTCAGAATTACAAAGAAGAAACTAACACAGACACTCGACACACTCATCGCAAATGCACGATCGAGTGCTGATACCTTGTTCTGGCTTCGACGTCGATGTAGGAATTAGGAGCCACGAAATGTGTGACGTCTGCGATGTGCACCCCGAGCTCTAGGTTGCCGTTGGGTAAGGCTCTGACTGACAGCGCGTCGTCCACATCCTCGCAGCCTTTGGGGTCGATGCTGAACACGAGGTGGGAGTGCCTCAGGTCCCTCCGCTTGCTCTCTTCCTCGGGGCTCACCCGCCAGGGGTTTTCTGGTGTGTTCACTGGCATCTCACACATCTGCACGAGAGAACACATAGCCGGAAATCCAGCATTACACCTTCTGGAAAAATCTGCCATCTAACAGTTTCAATGTGATTATATAGTAGAAACTCATTCATTCTTTTTTTAATATTTACTTATTTATCACAGAGAGAGAGAAAGAGTGAAAGAGCGAGAGAAAGTGAGAAAAAGAAACAGAGAGAGAGAGAGGAAGAGAGAATATACTCATTCCTCCACTTTCCACCACGTGGGTGGGCTTCCAGGAATGCATACTGCCAAGTCTGCACCAGGTGTCCTGCCCACCGAGCTGTCTTACCAGCCCAGAAACTCATTCATTCTTCTATACCCATCAACTATTTGGTTTCATTTATTTATTTGTTAATCGTTTGTGTGTGAGTGTGCATGCGTGTACACATACATGGTGCAGGACGGAGGTCAGCTGCAGATGTCATTCTTCAGGGACTGTCTCCCTTTTGTTTGTCTATCACTGAGGCAGGGTCTTGCTATGTAGCATAGCCTGACCATCCACTGGTGACCCTCCCGCCTCCCGAGTGCTAGGACCATAGGCCAGCAGCACCTCACGTCGGGAAGGGTGGGTTGGGAGACAAGTAAAGTCTGTTTCTTCTCTATGCTCACACTCTTTAAAGTATTTATGAGAGAGAGAGAGAGAGAGAGAGCACTCATCCCATGGCACATGGGTGGAGGTCAGAGGACAACTTTCCGAAGTCACTTCTCTCCTTCCTTGCTTCTGGGGATAAATTCAATTCACACTTTCATTGGAAGACTCTCGCATCCTACTGTGCCTGACTGGGCGGTGTCTTTTGCTGAACGGAAGTCCCCAGCAGGTGGGATGCGAGCCTTGTACATCCTTGCAATTTCACGGCCATCATTTTATAAAATAGGTTTTAAGCTGGTTCTACTTGCTTTGTGAGCCGGGGCCCCTCATTGGCCTGGAACTGCTGAGCAGGTGAGTCTGGCTGGCCGGTGAGTGCCAGGGAGCCGCCATCTCCAGCTCTCAGCTCAGAGAACACATACCGGCACCACACCCAGGCTTTCCTGTGTTTCTGGGGATGGAACTCAGGTCGCCATGCTTAGCGGCAAGTGCTCTACCAGCTGAGCCGGCTCCTCAGCCCTGCTGGATGCTTCTGAGAAACAACTGTTTGCCAGGAGTGTCACACGCGTCAGGCACCTCCGGGGGTCAGGAGGCAGTTATGGTCTGAGAGCAAATGTCATTACTCATGGGACTGGGTGACTTGGGAAAGTAGGAAATGCACCCCATTTCCAAATGAACTCGGTGTTTAAATGCAGTCAAGCCAAGCTCCAGAGGAAAAAAATCCCTATGTCCCAAGTAATAAAAGCTAACTCTTTAAAGACAATTTAAAGAAGGTCAGGCTGGGCGTTTTTCTCCCCATGAGCACCTGCTGAAGCCATCAATTAGCAGCCAGTGGAGCTGAAGAGGGGAGGGATTCGCACCCTATGATGTCTAATTCACACTTTATTTTATTCTAAGATTCTTGCCAAGAGATGCCAAGAGAGTCAACAAATAATTTCCAGAAACGAATGCTAACCATGAAAATTTAATAATGTAAAATATCCTAAATTTAATAATGTAAACTATCCTGAGCTATTTTCTTCTTAGAGCTCTCGTTCTGTCAAAAGCTATAATGGAAGCAGGGACACCCGGCACTCTTGATGGGATTGCAAACAGCGATTTTTTTCTTGAAAAAAAGTCTGCTGATATATAACAAAGCCATTTAAATTTTTTATGCCCTTTGACTTGGTAATCTCACTTCAAGGATTATATCCCAAGGGGATGATCAAAAAGAATGAAAAAGGTAGTGTTGATTAAAAAAAAAAAGTTTGAAGTAGCATTTTTCTAATACTGAAAAATTAAACACCAAGGATGCCCAACAATTGAGGAATGTTTAAGCAAAATGGGGTAAATTAATTTCAGTAATTCATCATTGATACTAAAAATAAGTAAGCTATGACGATACGCAGAAATAATTTTAAGGGAAGGAAGCAAGACAGAAAACAAGCATGCACAGTGAATATGGTGCTACAAGGATAATAAATGAGATTTACTAGGATTTTTAGAAGATTATAATGCGATGAAAATTGCTGACTTTTATGATCATTGGATTTTTGTTTTCTATAAAGGTTACAAGAACGGCTTCAGAATGACCGTGAAATTTTGACCCCCGTGGCTGGAGATGGAAGGACCTGGGAACCTGCTCCCTGCAGTTTCCTGCCGCTCAGCTGGGGGCACAGCTCAGCTGGGGGGTCAGCTCGGCTGGGTCTGTAATTAAGCAGGGCATAGGCCCTGGATGGATGGGAACTGACTGCAAGATTCTGACGCGCCATTTTTAGGCACAGTTGGATAATACAAAAACTTGAGAGCAGCAAGTAGAAACTAATTCCACTCTGGGAATTGCCTCTGGTCTAGTTCAAGCACAGAACCGAGGGTATGCACTACAGCGTGTTGTGACATACTGTATGAGCTTCGGGGGGCTAGGGAGAATGGGAAGACAGAGATCCTGGAAAGCCCGCTGGGCTGAATTGTGTCACAAACAAGCTGGAGAGCGCGGAGGAGGGAGATGTGACCTGGGGTCCAGAGACACGGCTCAGCAGCTGCAGCGCCTGCGTCCAAACATGGCGACCCAAGTTCAATCCCTGCAAGTTCCTTTTATGCAGGAAGTGATCGCAGAAAGCTGCCCTCTCGTCATGTGTGCCACGGCACACATGCACCCACCTTCTCTCTCAATCCCAGTCTCCTAAATAAATACAACTAAAAAGAAAGATGCCTGGAACCGACCTCTGGCCCTCACATACGCGTGTTTGCGTCCTGCGTGCACACATCCTCCATCCCCACAAGATTTTTCTTCACAATGAAACAAAAACAGGATGAAAATGTCCCGAGAACAGAAGCCTCCGCAGTCTGACCTGGGCTTCGGAGAAGGGCACCACGGAAATGCTGTTCTCCACCAGGATGGTCGCAATCTCCCCTTCCAGGTCCCCGATTCTTCCTAACACGCGCACAAAGTGTCCATTCGGATACACGGATGTTGACTCCCAGGAGTCGATGCGCACCACCACCCTGAAGTCCTGTAAAGGGACCGAGAGCGAAGGGTTTAGCAGTCAGGAGTGGCAGGTTCTAAAGAGAGGGACCAGCAGTGGCCAGAGGTGGCTGATTTTGCTTCTTGTCTTCCTACTTGACGGCCCTGCCAGAGGGCATGCACGTGCTCGCCATGGCGGAAGGGAAGCGCTGCTTCTCTACACCCAACAAGCCGGCTGGGAATTCTGGTCTATTAAAGGAAGCCCACTGGAGCGCAGTTTAGTTAACATTTGCAACACAGAGGCAAAGCTCCATTATGAATGATCCAGATTTGAATTTACAAACCACCATCTTCAAGTTGAGTGTGTGGGATGACTTTCTACTTTCAAGTCATAAGCTAGTTCTTAGAAGGACAGAAGCTACGGAGCAGAAACCCTCAGCAAGTGCAGCAAACAGCGAAAATGGAAAAAGCACACCATCCTAACCCAGTTTCTGACCCCGGGTCTTTTGAAAGCTCCAAGTGAGTGGGGACAGTCGTATCAGTGTCTCATTTACAAACTGGAGAACATCAGGCATGTGACACTGGACCGCGCTGCCCTCTGTGCTCCACATGAGGGTTAATTTCTATCAATTGCGAGAAGTACACTCCAACGTCCCTCCAGGGACTGTATTTCTGTATCACTTGCTGTAAGAAAGCTTGTTAGTGTTGCCAAATGCACCTGCTGGAAGTTTCGGACCTAGACAGCTGGATAATGTATGTTAGCTCAGGTTGTCCTAACACGGTTTTCTGGGACAGTTCCTCACTGGCCTTCATTTATTAACGCAGACAATTTAATAGATAGTTCTCATATATTTAGAATCTTTAGAGCTGGTATCTTGGAGAGCCAGATGCCACCAATAACTCATGCCCTGTTATGCAAAAGAATTAACATCCGCCCTGGCACCCAAAGCTGGCAGTCGTTAAGGAGCACCAAGGAGCTCCATGCTCCCTACCTGGAGGGCCTCTGCCTGCTGGGTGCTGATGCGGATCTTGGGGATTCTGTAATCCCAGGGGGTGACGAGGATCTTCTGGGCGTTCTTGCCCTGGGACTGGACCTCCTCTTTGGATGGGAATGTCACCACGTAATCTCGCCAGTTCTTCTGCAGGATGCCCACCACTCGACCTTGGGAAGAGACAACAGCATGCCAACTGGTTAGGTGTCCCCTACCGGACCAAGCGAATAGTGTAAGGTAGTGACTAAGGAACGCCAAGTCCCCTGTTCTCACACACATCCACACAACCAAGAGGTGCTTAAACATCTGCCTTCGTAACATTTTAAAGAGGCACATCATTTGTTTGTTTATTTACCTTGTGTGTGTGTGTGTGTGTGTGTGTGTGTGTGTGTGTGTGTGTATCAGAGGGCACTGTGTGTCCAAGTGAAGGGCCAAGGGTGACTTTGGGAATCATTCTAGATGGCTTCTACCTACTTTTTGCTTCACTCTGGGATTTCCCAGGATCCACCTTCCAGAATTAGAAGTGCAGGCTATTATTGTTTTCACCTGGTATTCTTACATGGGACCTGAGATCCAAACTCAAGATTTTTTGCTTGTAAGGCAGGTCTTAATCTCTGAGCCATTTCTCCAGCCTATTTTTAAAGATGAAAACACACACATACACACACATACACACACACACACACACACACACACACACACACACAAACCTATTGGTTCCACTTTCTCTTCTATGTCACCGTCTCAATCTTGGGTATATGGGGGGAGGGAAATCACAGTTTTAATTCCTTTAACTTTTTTCTTCTTTTTATCCCTGCATGTGTGTATGTGTGGCACGCGTGTATGGGCCAGAGGCCAACTTCAGGAATGTTGTCCATATTTATTTATTTATCATGTGTGTGCCTGTGAAGGGCCAAGAGTTACTTCAGGAATCATTCTGGATTGCTTCTATCGCCTTCTTACTTTGCCCTGGGATTTCCCAGGCTCCATCTACCAGGGTCAGAAGTGCAGGCCACTGCCATTTCTGCCTGGCATTTTTAGGTGGGATCTGGGATCCAAACTCAGGACCTTTGTTTGTGCGACAGAGTCTTAACTTCTGAGCCATCTCTCAAGCCCCTCAACTCACTTTCTAAAGGATCACTGAGAGACCACCGAGGTGACCAGCTGGATGCTCATGTGGTGGTCCTGCCAGAGGGTGCTGAGTTCTACCCCGAGAGGTGCCCTGAGGCCTGGGAAGCTGGCTTAGTCCAGACACTAACTTTAGGGCTGGCTGACTGCTGATGAGGGGAAAAGTCCCGGCTAATTCCAAAGTCTTTGGGGTTGACCAGCTCTAAGAATCTCAGCAAGAGCTTGCCTTTACAGAGCTTATAAGAACAGCTGGGGAAGAGCGAGCTGGGGTGGAAATCAGGTGCTTTAGGCTGTGGTGCCCATCTGACATCCAGCGAAGGTGTCAGAGATGAGCGAATGGCCAAGCCGCAGGTCTAGTGAGGACAAATGGCCGAGGACAGGGCCGCAGGCTGAACACAGTGGGAGCGCAGGGCCCCGAGTGGAGAAGACCTGAGTTAGGCAGGCAGCAAGGCGGGGGCAGGGAACCGTCCAGGGCTGGCAGATCCACCAGCCAAATGTGGCTGTGCCGATGCGCTGGGGGAGTGGCCAGTGATGGAAAGCAGGGCCCTCGGAGCAGGACAGGTAAAGGAGAGAGCACTAGGGAAGTCCTGCTGAGCATCCCATCACGGAGGCAGAGAACAGGGTGGCAGCTGGAAGCCACACAGTGGGCTTTGTTTCCCTGTGAAGAGCCTCCTGTCCATGGAGGGGCAGACACGGTGGTGCACCACAATCCCAGGACTGGGGAGCTGGAGGCAGGAAGATCAGGGTTCAAGGTCCTCCTTCAGACCAGCCTAGACTGAAACCTTTTCTTAAAAAAGCTAAGCAGGTCGCGTGTGATGGCTCAGGACTGTCAAGCCTGATGCCCCGAGTTCAACCCTCAGAATCCACAGGACGGAAGGAGAGAACTGACTCCTAAAGGTTACCCTCCGATCTCCACATGGGCACCTCCACACGCAAGATCCTAAATAAACCAACCAACAAGCAAAGCGAACAAACCTGAGGCTGGAGGTGCAGACCAGCGGTTGAGCACCCGCTCACATGCTTGAGGCCCTGGGTTCAGATCCCAGCACTACATACAACAACGACAATGAATGAACTGCAGAGCGGGAAGCCAGTAGCCAGATGCTGTGTCTTGTGCCAATGGCTGTTGCGCAATCGAGTGACTGCAGCTAACAAATCACCGGAAGACTAGATTTTATATGTTCTCACCAGGCAATGTTGATGCTAATTAGCTTGAGTACACACAAAGTCAGTGTCTATTCCTAGACGTTGGCAGAAGCAACCCTGGTCCCTTGAGACAATGCCTCCTTGTGGGCACGGGCTCACCTGTGGGCTCACTTGTGGGCATGGGTTTACCAGTGAGCATGGGTTTACCAGTGGGCTCGGACTCACCTGTGGGCATTGGTTCATCTGTGGGCATGTGCTACCTGTGAGCAAGGGCTACCTGTGGCACGGGCTACCTGTGGGCACAGGCTACCTGTGGACTCACCTGTGGGCACGGGCTACCTGTGGGCTCACCTGTGGGCATGGGCTCATCTGTGGGCTACCTGTGGGCATGAGCTACCTGTGGGCATGGACTCACCTGTGGACTCACATGTGGCATGGGCTACCTGTGAGCATGGTACCTGTGGGCACAGGCTACCTGTGGGCTCACCTGTGGGCACGAGCTCACCTGTGGGCATGGGCTCGCTTGGGGACTCGCCCGCGGCCTTGTCCTCGCTGTCGTTGTCACACAGGGCGCCCGTGCGTCCTTTCCACTCGCTCCTGGGGAGCAGTTCCACAACCACCACGTCTCCGTGGATGGAACGGTTCCGAGCCTTCATGCCATGCACAAGGATGTCACTAACCAAGCCTGTGTTTACAGCACAGAGAAGCCGTGAGCTGCTGTGGCGTCTTCAGCGGAACACATGCTTGCTGCACACAAGTAACACTTCTTCCAAAGGGGGCGCCGAGCTTCCTTCTCTCCCCTTCAACTACCGCTCTGCAGGCTGAGGTGTACGGACGCGGCTGCCACCAGACACCGCTGCACAGTGCATCGGTGTTTTCCTTAGGGGCTCTCAACACCGGGCTGTTTTTAATTCTTTCCCATGCCAGGACAGGGCCTCTCATCCCCCAGGCTGCCCTTAGCTTGCTGTGTACCAAGAAGGAGCTTGACCTTCTGCTGCACCGGTGCAGTGTTGGGACTAAGGCGAGCACCGGCCACCTGTTTAGTGCAGGGCTGGTGGGGAGCCGGGGCTGCCGTGGGGCACAGGTGGAGGTCACGGGATAACTTTTTGTACTCTCCTTCCACCGTGTGGTACTGGGGACAGAACTCAGGGTCTGTGAGCAGGCACCTTCCCTGATGAGCTATCTTGTCGGCCCTCTCCAGTCAACTTTGAAAAAGGTCTCTAATCCTTCCCTGCACACAGTTCTGGGGCGCTACACTGAAATTCTGTCCGACGCTTTCAGGGTCCTGCTTAGCCAAGAAGTGGTCAACAAGCTGATGAATTACACGAGGAACTGCAAACCTGCTGGGATGCCGAGCAACAAGTCCTCCGGGAGCCGAGGCTCAGTCGCCTTCAGCTAACCATTCGCTTCGACTGTCAGGTTTCTCCCTTCCTCCCTTCCTGTCATTCTTTTTCCATTTCTGCATACATTATGGTGCAATTTATGCTACTTTTTCATTCCAGTTACTTTTTAGGCAACACCGCACACTCAGGCAGTGCTGAGGGACGGTGTGAGAGACAGTGCTGAGGGACACTTAATCGTCTACACAGCTTGCTGCAAGCACAGCTCCAGCATTTACCAGCTGTGTGTCCTCAGACAAGTTATTTTGCATCCCTGTATCTTAATTTAACCTTGTTGCAATAAACCAGAACTTAGGATTGCAGCTGGCTAGAAGGATTTTTTTTTACATTTTTTTCAAATTTTTATTTATTTATTTTTTTACATGTGTTTATGCGTATGTACATCACTATATGTCCCTGTAGAGGGCCAAGGGTGATTTCAGGAATCATCCTGGATTACTTCTACCTCCTTTTTGCTTTGCTCTGGGATTTCCCAGGCTCCGCCCACCAGGGCTGGAAGTGTAGCCCGCTGCAACCACCTGGTGCTTTTACATGGGACTTGGGATCTGAACTCAGATTCAGGGTTAACACAGAGTCTTAACTCCCGAGCCATCTCTCTATTCTCCACCTGGTATTTTTATGTGGGGTATGGGATCTGAACTCAGGACCTTCTGTTTGTAAGGCAAATCTTAACCCTTGAGCCATCTCGCCAGCTCCTTATTGTTATTGTGTTTGTGATGGGGGTGGCGTGTGTGCGGGTCAGAAGACAAATCTATGGAGTCAATTCTCTCCTTCCATCTTTACATGGATCAAGGGATCAAACTTGGGTCACTAGGCTTGTATACTGGTGCCTTTACCTGGTAAGTTGTCTCACTAGTCCCAATTTTTAAAACTCTAAAGCACAGTCAGGAATGGATGACGATGATGTATTTCAAAGTAGCTAATAAGATTTTTAACATTCCTAGCAACGAAAAATGTTTCTAATTTACTTATGTTCCTCTGACATGTCTGCCCAGTGTGTGTGTGTGTGGACTGAACTACCACACTATACCTTATAATAAATGCACTATAAAATATGTGCATTTATGGTGCATCGAATTATTTGCAGTTCTAAAAAGTGGAAAAGAAAGTAGAGCCAGAAATTATACACAAACAGCATGCACAAGGCCCTAGGTTTAATCCCTAGCACCAGGAGGAAAAGCCCTGAAATCCACAGCCCTGATGTGCCTGGAGAAACGTGATAGCTCAGCTTCGTTCTCCTACGAGCAGACTGTACCTGAGTCTTTGCTGCTGGCCCCCTGAAGTCGGACAAAGGCCTCCATCTGCGCTCTGTGCTTGTTCACATTCAGAGTTCCCTGAAATCACAACCGACAATCATCATGAACACAGCTCTTTTCTGCCTGGTTTATTTACATCTAAAAGATTCAGTTTTTAAAACTTACAAAAATATCCGCCTACATTTTAAATATGAACATTCCTAACACGGCTTTTCCTAGGCACTGAAGTTTCTTTTCTCAAGAGAAAGCACTGTCCTTTTGACCTAGTCTGCAGCCATGTTGTTCTTCTGTGGTGTGGGGCTCTAAGCTCTGGCTACCACAAGAGGCTTCCGTGCTGCTTGTCAGAAACACAGACTGCCGTGAACAGTGGCGGACACACAATCTAGGCGTGTGACAAGACTGCACATGTGCGCGCACACGCGCACACACACACACACGCATTGAGAAAAGAAAGCTGAGTATCAACTGTATCTCTTGACTGAGACCATGACGGCACCTGAGTTCTGGGTCCCCAGGAGCGCAGGGAACCTCGGGGTGGGCAGGAAAGTGGGAAGGAGAAGCCTCATGGGGTCTAGGACACCGCCCGGCCTTGACGCTCTCTCCCGGTGGCGGTGGCCGCATGAGGTCATGTCCACTCTACCTGCTTCCAGCGGGGCAGCCAGGGCTGGGCAAGAGGGCTCCGGGGAGCCCTGCTCACTCGCACCCATTCTCTCAGCAGCTTTTGAACTCCGCGTCCTGGGACGGGAGACAGGCCAAGCAGACAGGATGCTGGCTGCTCTGCCCCCTCACCTGGATGTAGCGTCCAGACTTGATGCCCGCCTCCAGGACCTCCAGGGGGAGGTGCTCGGGGTACTCTTTCCCGTGGCTGTCCTGACTGCCGCTCTCCCTCTCCCGGCGGGCCTGAAGGAGGGACTCGCAGAGCTCATGGGCGGGCTTTAAGTCGGGCCAGAAATTGTCCAGGTAATCCTGCATTGGTGGGGGACAGGGAACACGGTCGGTTGGATGATGGTGAGTCGTGCTGCCATGGCCACGAGAACTCTGCAGAAGCCCCACCCAGGCTCGCTGGCACATGGTGTCAAGTCAGCGCAAGCTCCCGGCTTCTAGCTACCGGTCCATCTGCAGCGGCTCATTCAGCCCCAGCTGCACAGCCCCCAGAGGCCAGCAACGCTGTCTGCAAACATGCATGTGCACGTGTAGACACACAGGTGTACACACACACACACACACACTCGGTCTGTCCTTGC
Source organism: Typhlomys cinereus (assembly GCA_023101885.1). NCBI lineage: Eukaryota > Metazoa > Chordata > Mammalia > Rodentia > Platacanthomyidae > Typhlomys > Typhlomys cinereus. Next base: position 5,136,224 of record JALPQD010000009.1, on the reverse strand, counting down.
ACGCATCTCACTTCTGAACACGATGGTCTTTAAAGGGCAGACAGAGAAAGGTGTTATGTATGCATTCATACCTTTGTGCATGTGGTGTGTGAGTTTAGTCAAGATCAACACCAGGTGTCTCCCACCACTTTACCTTTTGAGACAGGGTCTCTCCCTGAACCTGGAGCGCACCTATTTGGGTAGGCTGGCAGCCAATGAACTCGAGGGACCTGTCTGTGCCTCCCAGGGCTGGGGCTACAGAGCCCAGCGCCAGCCTAGCCCAAGAGTTAACTCTTTTTTTTTTCCTTTTAACATGAGTGCTGGGGACCCAAACCCAGGTCCTCACGCCTGTGCGGCACACGCGCCACCAGCGGAGTCGTCTCCAGCCCCTTGCACTCAATCGAAGGCTCAGAGAAGCCAAACGCATTCTCTTTCCCCTTTGTGGGAGGCCAGCATCTCTCTTAATTTCAGGGTCCTGCTCCCTTTCTCCCTCCTCCTCGGCTAATGATGGTTCCACAGCTCTGGGCTCGCGTGTCACTCAGCGTCCCTCTGCGCCACACTTCTGAGTCAGCCCTTCTCCAGAGGGGCTTATTACTATGGCTCTTCTCCATCGAACTTCAAGTTTCCAAAGGAAAACCCGAGCCTCCCCTCATCTGAATTTGACAATCCTTTTTTGCCTGCTTTCATTTTCCTTTATAGGGCCCTTGGTCACACCGTTTGCTCAAGAAATGCTATACGAAATAACACTGTCCTATACAACTGGAATACAAAGAAAAATAATTCTCAAAAAAGTAGAGGAATGCAATTTTAGTCAGCTGTCCTCTTTAGGAACAAGACATGATGTATTACAACAGAAAAAACAAGCGACACGTCATTAATATCTAGTGCCCTGGAATCCTCTGGTACACCAGAGCACATTTTTATAGCAGGGCCAAGAAAAATTCTATCAGCAAATATCTAGCAATATGTACACGTGGGAATGTTTTTTGGAATCTACAATTCAAAACTGAGCTAGACGCTCTGTGACTGGCAGGTAATGGAAGGCCTCATCCTGGTTTCTGCATCAAAAAATGTGATTGGCCAGCGGACCTGAGAGACTGGTCATCTATGGAGAGTTTATGTGGCCCTAACCCCTCTAAAGGGACTTCAGAGCTGGGAAGAGCGGCGTCCCCATGGCATCACCGGCATTGATAAAGCCACTGCTTGACAGCTTCACAAGAACAGCGCCTCAAGCTGCTCGCACGTCTCCAGCTCTCCGGGTGGGAAAGGGCAGGTGGCCAACAGGAAAGATTGGTTTCAAGGGGGTGGCGCTGTGGCTCAGCTGGCAGTGCCGTTGCCCACCACACAGGGAGCCCTGAGCTTGAACTCAGCATGTAGACCAGAAGCGGTGGTGCACACCTGAAATCCCAGTACTTAAGGGATGCAGAAGGCAGGAAAGCAAGGAAGGAAGAAGGAAGGAAGAAGGAAGGAAGGAAGGAAGAGAGGGAGGGAGGAAAGAGACAGAAAACCAAAGAGAGAGAGAGAAAGAAAGAACAAGTTAGAGAGGTGTGGGAGGTGGAGGAGGCTAAAGAAGAGGGAGGCAGGCTGGCTTTCCAGCACCTTGCTTTTTGTATGTGAGATATTTGGGGAAATGATTTGGAAGACGGTTTGGTGTTGGTGCCTGGAGAGGTGGAGCCAGGTTCTGGGTGCTAATCCTGATCTACCATTGCACACTGCTAAGAGTAACGCAGCCCTCTGTGCTTCATTTTCCTTAGCAGCAAATAGGATGATGTACCTCACTGAGTTGTTGCAAGAATCAAATGAAACAACACACTTACTCGATGTATTATTATACTTATGTAACACTGTTACACTTGCTGTAGACACATGTTAGTAATTACTTGTGGGAGGGAACAAGTAAAACTACCATTCTGAAGTAAAAAAAAAAAAGACTATTGGCAGTCTTATTCAACCTGCCGCTACCACGCCACACCACCTGTACCAAGTATAAACATGGCTAAGGGGCTAGAAGCATTACATAGTGACAGTGTGTGCTTGGCATGGTAAGGACCCAGATTCAATGCCTAATACACACACTCACACACACACCATACACACACACACACACACACACACACACACACACACACACACGACCATGCAAACACACATAGCCATGACATTGGAAATACCTTGAAAGAAATCACAAACACGCCTTCTGTTTCACTTCCATACTGATGAATGGCCTCTTGGTCTTCTGTCACCATGACGACGGGCATCTTGTCTTGGCAGTGGTGATAGTACCAAACAGCTGCATTGTAAATGCTCCTGGACAGCAAAGGGGGGTGAGCTTGGCCCCAGGCAGGAACAGCTGTGCTCAGAACGCTGCGCCTGGCTCCTAATCTGTCGTCCTGTGGTCCACATGGCTAACTACTCATTCATTCATTCATTCATTCATTCAATGGACCACTTCCTGGGTATCTATATAAATAACCCGGGGCCTGGAACCTCTGGGGGAGATAAGCGGGAGTCAAAGACCACACGACACCATTTTTCCCTTCATGTTCAGTCCCCATAGCAACTGTGCTCAGTCCGTGCTCTGGCCTGGAAAGCTGAGGCTCCGTCGCCTCTGACTGGAGAGTGGACTACAGAGCGCACGAGCGATGACAGGCCAAGCTGGGAGAGGCGCAGCGAAGTCTGTCTGGGACAGGGGAAGACTAGGCTGCAAGCTGCTAAGGACAGTGATCCAGGGCTGCAAAGATGGCTCAGGGGTTAGGACTCTGTTTTGCAAGCACAAGGACCTGAGTTTGGATCCTGGATCCCGCATATAAATGCCAGGCAGAAATGGGGGCGGCCTATATTTCTGGCTCTAGAAGCAGAGGCTGGGAAATCCCAGAGTGAAGCAAAAAGGAGGTAGAAACAATACAGGAAGATGCCAAGATGTCCGAGGTCACTGTTGGTCCTCCACAGGGACACAGTGCCCTCTGACACACAGATAAATTAATTAAAAAAAAAAAGAGCAATTCTGCAAGGCCCGGGGAACCATGGGGAACCTTCCAGAACAGAGCCTGGGCTGCTCTGGGAACCGGCCTATGAAGCACAGGGACTGGACATCCACTTCTCTAGGCACTGTTTCCCTTTCTGTAGATGAGGGGCTGAGGGCTACGATGCGCACGCTGTGCAGTGAACTGATCCTGCGGGGACCCCCTCTTCCTCTCAGTGCTGAGTTCCATGAGTGTGAGGGAGTCATAACAGGGGACTCGGGAAACCTCAGTGACGATCCTGCTTTGGAGAGCGACAGTATTCAATGGCCACTATGTAAGTCGTTCAAAGGAAAAGATGACCTGCGTGTTTCGTACAGGTGAGACGCGTGATAAGCCCCAGCGGGATGTGGCAGAGGGCGCTGGCACCAAGGGCGGCACTGGGGTCACCTCTGAAGCAGCTGCTGCTGGGAACAGACCCATCTGGCCCAAGGAACCGCAAGCTGAGTGACCGCCCCCTGGGGACCCCTTCGTGAAAGTGGTAACTGCCTAAGCGCCTGAGTCCGTGAGTTCAGACGCAGCCTGAGGCTTCGTCCCAGGTCCCTGGCACAGCTGAGCCTCTGTTCCGTCATAACCTCGTCCACTGCTCCCACTTCTTCTCTTGCCTCTGTGAACCGCTCACCCCAAACGCTTGCTGGGGCTCTGCTTTGGGTGGGCCTCGCTACGGACACTGTACTTCCAGCAGCTTCTGTCTCGTGAGGCTGGTCGAGTGCACGAGCGTCAAAGCAGCCGCTCCCACCTCAAGATCAGAGGGACAGGTTATCGTCCCCGAGTCTGGGCGACCTTGCTCTGGCTCCTTCAGCTCCTTAATGACAGCAATTAAAATGCAACAACTGTGTCTTCAGATGACACCCCTGAAGCACCCCATCTTTGCGCCTCAGCACTCATCGTAGTTCTAGAATATGCTAGAAGCTCGAGGCGAGGGAACGGGAGCAGGGGCCGCGTATGCCGTGGGTACAGGTGCGCACCTGGTCTGCCAGCGCTCCACGGACTCGCCCTTCTCTCGGGGCAGGTAGCAGTGCTGCTGGAACTCGTTGGCGAAGAGGACGCAGTCGTGGCGGGCATCCCTCAGCAGGCTCCGCAGCTTGTTGTACTGCCTGCAGCGCAGAGGAGAGAACAGATGGGCACAGCCGGCACTTGGAGGCCGGGGCAGGAGGATGGCAAGCTCCATGCCCAGCAGGGTACATCAGGTTGGGGACGCGGGGTATGTCAGGCCCGGGGGGTATGTCCATTACTTCAGTTACTTTGCTTCCCAGTACTGGGATCCAACCCCAGGCCTGCTGGTATACACTAGGCAAGCCCTCTACCACAGCCAGACCTCCCTCTACCACAGAGCCATACTCCCCCCCCCCCCCCCGGCCAAAGTCACCACTTCTTTACGAATGGATTCATGTTAAGCAGAGGTAACATTAAGTTCTCCAAGATGGGCAGCTGCCCAAGACAGTAACATCTGTCTCCTTCATCTTCGCCTCCCATGGGCCACAGTGAACAGAAAGCAATCTTTCGGGATTACAGGTTGGAAGAGGGTAGTTCGGTGGGCTCGTGCTTGCACGGCATGTACAGGGTCCTAGATGAGTCCCCCACAGCACACAGTCCTTCCACTAAAGAAAAGGCAGAAGCCTCCAATTTACACTAAATGAATACTGGTCAATATCTGTGTGGCCTCAAACACATAAGCGAACAAAATCAACTTCCTTCACACAGTAATTGTCATTGTGAATCACCCCCAAAAAGAATGGGACTGAGGGTTCAGCTTGGTGTTGGAAGTTTGCTTGGCATGAATGAAGCCCTGCGTTTGTGCTTTTACTTACTTATAAGGCACCACAGTTAAAAAAATTCTGTTCCATCCTTATGGATGGCAGCTTGTACCAGAATTCTCCTTGTGCAAAGACAGCCATCTCCCACAAGATCAGGAGGGCTGTTAAGTTGCCCAAAGATGTGTTTAAAATTCACCCTAAAGGCCTCTGAGAAGAATCTACCTCATGCTGTTAACAGTGGTTGGGTTTTTTTTTGGGGGGGAGGGATGTTAGTATGGGCTATTTTCTCCTTTACATATTTCTATAATTTTTTTAATTCAGTTGTGCTTGTATGTGTGTGCGCGCGTGTATGTATGTATGTGTATGTAGAACTACGGGCAAATTCGGGAACCACCATGGACACCTCCACCTCCACGTTTACTCAGCCCCGGGATTCACAGGCTCCGCCCTACCAGGACCAGAAGCGCAGGCCGCCCCCGCTTCCGCCCGGCATCTACATGTGGGGTCTAAGACCCGAAATCAGGACTTTCCGCCTGCAAGGCAGAAGCTTAACCCCTGAGCCACCTCTCCAGCCCCACATATTTCTATAATTTTTTATGAGTTCTTGTTAAAGATTTTTTAAAAATATTACATGTGTATGTGAGTGAGAGAGAGAAAGAAGGAGAGAAAGAGAAAGGATACATTCATGCCTCAGTGCCCCGGTACAGGTCAAAGGGTAACTTTCGGAAGCCTCTTTCCACTACGCGGGTTTCTGGGAATAGAACTCCCATCGCCGGGTCTGTGAGCAGCTGCCTTAGCCACTGAGCCATCTCACTGGCATGAATCATCAAGGTTTTTGAGGTGCTAGCTCACAAATATGTGTAACTTGCTATTTCGGGGGCAACGCTGAGAAATGTTTTTCATTCTTGTGTCATCTCTCCTGCTACGGTTTGAATGCTCCCCCCCAAGGAACCCCAGATCCCATGGTGTTTAGGCAGGGCGTGAAGATGAGGGTGATGATGAGGCCAGGGGCTCGGCTGCTGCCCAGGACGGGGACGGACAGGCAGCATTCACCACGCTCCCCTGGAACAGATCCTGAACTCAGGAGGTTACTTGGGACATGATCACCTTGCTAACCTACTTTATTCAACAAGTGTTTGCTACGCTCCATTTGGGGACCAGGCCTGATGCTGGGCAAGGCAAAGTCTACTGCACAGAGCACCCCGGGGGACACCACCTCCACATCTCACCATATCTGCAGAGTGTCCCAGGAGAGGCCGGAGCCTCCATCCAAAGCAGTCTGGTCACAGCGAGCCAAACAGAAGTACCCTGCCTTCAAAAAATCCCAATCAGCCCCCCACGAGCGCCAGCAGCCTCCTTCTGCACACATCCAAAAGGATGAAAAACGAGGACTGGGCTGAGCTCACAGGAGAGTGCTCCTGGCAGGCATGAGGCCTGGGCTCAAGGCTCAGAGCTGAAAGGGAGAAGCAAACGACCAGACAGACAACATTTGTGTCCCTCTGCTCTTGGTTCACAGCAGCATTACGCATAGCAGCCAAAAAATGGACGTGATGAACCGATGAACCAACGTGGCAAACATTACTTGGCCTTCAAAAAGGAAATAATACTTTATAGACATGCTGTCACATGGATGGACCTTGTCATGGTTTGAAATGTGTCCCCCACAGTCTCATGTGTTTGGGAAGGTCATGGCACCTTGAGAGGTGGAACCTTGCTGGAGGAAGGCAGTCAAAGGGGTGGGCCTTGAGGTGGATTAGTCCCACCCTACCTCCAGGAGAAGTCTGCCTTTGCAGCAAGCAGTCTGCAGCTCTCAGCTCCCAAGATGTCTGCAGTGACTTGGTCTCCTCCAGCTTTGGCCAGCCAGCCATGCCGCCTCCGCTTTGAGAGACTGTCCCTTCCCTCTGGAACAGCCTTGGCAGTCCTTCCTGAGCCTAACTTAACAGCTGAGCTTTAACATCAGCGCACCTCTCACGCACTCTTGGAGACGGGAGAGTGGCCACCCGGCTCGGGAATGCGGAGGGAAGTCAGCAAACCAACAGCTCTGTGGTGGCAGCAGGCTTTCTGGTGTCGCGTGGCCTCCTGGGGGTGCGTCAATGTGCGCACATGTGATATGGCCACCATTTCTGCTAGTGGGCTTTTCAGTGCTTTTGATTGAAGGCAACAGCCGAGGGGCCGTGGGCAAGTCTGGCCAGAATGACCGGAGGCCGATGGCTTAGAACGAGCGTGACACAAGGTCTTTCTGGGGACCTGTGAGATGGCTCGGTAGCTAAGGCCCCTATTTGAAAACCTCGAGACATGAATGGTGGACACCCACATGGTGGAAGGAAGAAAACCCATTTTTAAAAGCTGTCTTCTGACCTCCTCCCATGTACATGCCTCCCTCCCTTCATCCCCCTCCCTCTCTCTAGTCACCTACAAAACAGCTCTCGAAAAATACCCATTTCCCCCTTACATCTAAGCTACCAGCGTCTTTGGTTCATGTGCTGAAATTTGATTCCCCTGGTGAGATGTTAACAGGGTGGAAGCTCAATCTAATTACTGTGTCTAGAGGGGCTTTGGAGAGTAGTTGGGATTCAATAAGGTCACCAGATGGAGCCCTCAGGATTCAATTAATGGTGGCTTTATAAGAGAGAATCTGGGCTGTGTGTATGTGCGCATGCGCGCGCACACACACACACACACACACACACACACACACACACACACTCCCTATTGGTTGCCATGTGACATCATCATCAAATGCAGCCCTTTGACCTTGGAGTCCAGAATGATGAGCTGAAAAATAAACCTCTTTTCTCTGTAAAGGTGCGTGCTTCAAGTGCTCTGTTACAATAATGCAAAACAGGTCAATACAACAACTCTTCTGAGTACAGCTATCCCTGCCTGCCTTCTGTTCTCCGGGCCTCTCTATCTGACCCAGTAATCTTTACAAGGCATAAATCTGATCAGGTCATCCCAGCCTGCTTAAAACCCCTCCTTGCCAAGCCCGAGAGCCCACCGCAGAGCCTCCATCTGAGCTAAGTGCTCCTACAGCGCCTCAAGCATGCGCCATTCCTCGTTTCCCCAGCTTTCCCCCCTTGCCCGTCCCCATCCCGCAGAGCGGGGGCACAGAGACTCCCCTCAGGAATCCCCTCCTGGCTCCCTGCTATGCTGTGCTGGAGTCACACTGGTTCTTCAGGGCATCTACATCTGCTTCTGAAGCTGCTGAGCCTGCCTGTGCCCCCTCGGGACTGAGTGTGCCAGTTTACCTGTGTGTTCTCAGCACTGCCAGCCTCTGCAACCCAGAGGTTCTGGATAAATATTTGCATTAACAAATGCACACAAATACACGAATGTCTGGACACAAGAGCGTCCGGAGTTATCAGGTGACCCTTCGTTAAATAATCGTCTGAGGATTGTTAGAGACAGGCGTGTCTGGCCTGCACAGCCAAAGACACCGTATGCCTCCCACTGCTCCGTGCACCAGACTTACAAGAACAGGTGTTCTCTATGTTCTATTATTGAGAACGAAATGTAAAAGTCATGTCGCCACCCTGAACCAGATTAGAGGTTGCATCTTTCTATTGTTGCATGCGACTCTGCTGATTTCATAGTGCCACATCAAATTAGAGATGGCTCTCTGCGCCCTCTCGTTGGTTACCTGAGGGCACAGCACTCACAGATGGGAAATATCTGTGACAAAATGATTCATTCCCTAAACAATGAGTTTACAGAGCGTTCCCATTGCAGGGGAATCTAAGCAGTCTAGGTAAGTTAAAGCATGTGTGGGGTGGGGGCACAGAGCACTTGTGACCACCACGCCATTCACAGAAGGGACTTGATTGAACATGCTCAGATTTGGTACTGTGGGTCCTGGAACCAATTCCTTTTGTGTATCAGGAAATTTCTGTAATGTCACGTATGGCTTTCTTTCTACTTTAGTAAATATAAAGGTCGGGGGCTGCAGAGATGGCTCAGGGGTTAAGACTCTGCCTTGCACGGAGAAGGTCCTGATTTCGGATCCCAGGTCCCACGTAAAAAAAACACCAGGCGGGAAAAGCGGCCTGTATCAGCCTCAAACTTGCTGTGCAGCTGAAGTCCACTTAGAACACCTGATCCTCCTTCCTCTACCTCCCAAGTGCTGGGGTTACAGGTGTCTGCACTATGCCCTGCATTTAGAAACAGAGGTTGGATGGCATTGTGGGTAATCTTAGGGTCTCTGGGTACCTGGTTTACCTGTTAAGCAACCAGCAGGTACATTCAGGTTTGTAGGAACCAAATTGTGCGAACCCCAAGTGTCACGCCTTGAAGGCCGGTGCCGTGCCCAGCTGTTAAAAGTGCTTAAGCCCAAGTCGAAGACTCAGTCGATCCCTACATCCCTCATGGAGACAGAAAAGAAGTGACTCCCAAAAGCCGTTATCTGATTTCTCGCATGTGCTTGTGCGCACACACACTAAGTATCATACACTGAAAGCTAACTTGAATTCTGGTGCCTCCTTCTCCTTCTTCGGCTAATCAAACTCATTGTAGACCTTCTAGAGTTACCAGTCTTAGAGTGCTTCTGGTCTAAACACACCATCTCACAGGGGCTTCTGGGCTTTAGACGGGGCTCATTTAATTATCTTCCTGTGGCTACCATGCCTCATAATTACCTTCTCATGCCTTTACCTAACCCCAGCAAGACCACAGTCTTGTGAGAGAGACTAAGACATGTCTGTATTCCCCAAGGCCCGGCACTAGACATTCCAAGTGCCTACCCAGTGGAAAAACCAAAGCATTAAAAGCCGATTTCATAACTTCTCATCTTCAGTTCCCTCATGCAGTCTAGTCTGTTCAGAGACTAGTAAAGCACTGGGAAAAGCCAATAGTTTTTCATCAAATTAACTACTACTGAAATGCTCAAGAGAAAAGCTTTAAATTCCAACTCTTTGCTTTTGAATGTCCCAGGAATTGGTTTTCAAAACAATCCTGAATATTAAAAATACTTTAGAAAACCGAAGATGAAAAGGCTTGTGGTTCCAGCAAGCCGAATGATAATAAGAAATTGATTTTAGTGGAAGCAATTGCAGTAGGACACCTGCAACAGCACAGAAGCCAGGATGTGTGTAAACATCTAAATCTCAGGCTCTGAACAAAATCAACTTCCAGCTCATTTTAAAACATTCGATCTGAAAAAAACCTGCACACATTCTGGCTAATGTACATTTTTTTTGAACTAAGCATATCATAAGGACAATTTATCATTTTCATATTCAAATAAAATTACTTTATCTTTTACTGCCAAGGTTGAAGCCACCAAAGCATTTTTAAAAAGCAGAATAAATTCATAGTTTCTGCTTATTAAATAACTTGGGGTGTTAAGAGACTGGGTATATAATGCTAATATGCTACTTTTTATACCATCCTAAGTTCAAATCACAAAGCTCTTTCCCAGGGTTCAGTGAAGTAAAGCTGTATTTGAGAGTACTTGCACAGAAGGCAGATAACTATTCTTCATTTTAGGTACTGAGCTAGTATTTTAGACTAGTTCCTTAGCAAATACGAGGACTCTAATAATTTAAAAATAAAACAAGTTATTTCTGATTTCATTGAATAAATCATTCAAAGTACGGCTTGCAACTGACATTAAAGTAGCATAACATTTAAGAATATTCTTTTTTCCCAAGAGAAGAATATATGCTTCCCAAACAATGTATCTATAAATAAGATTTAAATAACATACATTATCAGTGAAAAGAAAAATAAAGATAGCAATAACCCCGTATGGGAAAAAAAAAAAAAGAAAGCAAACCTCATCAATCAGGTTAGAATCTCAAATACCTAACCCAGGAAGCTGCAGTTTATTGATCTACAGTCAGATCTTTTGGTCAGGTGTAGACGCACACATATAAAACACTATCGCATTCCTTACTAGCAAAGAGAATGCTAAATTACTTTCAAAAGTCCTTTCTGACACATAGTGAATCCTTTTCTCCTCCTCCCTTCTCTGAAAGGGGAAAAAAATCCACTGTATACACAAATAAAGAATGCAAAACGGATACCTCCGGCCTCTTTGATGCTGCACAGCTAGACAAGCCGTTTGCATGAAAATAATTCCTTTCAACTCCGGAAATTCAAGGATCTCAAGGTAATCCTGGACCACTTTCCAGTCTGGGATCACGTAATGAGTCACCTCGGTAGACAAGAGCTTCCCATCTGAAACATCATTCAAAATGGAAGAGATTAGATAACATTTTCCAACTGGCTTATTACTATTTCAATGACACTGTGCCTCAGTGTGCAAAATAACTTCCCATCTTAATTCCACCTTGAAGCTTTTAAAAGACAAGACAAATCTACTTAAGTAGAGGCCCAAAGCTCAGTGCCTTCATTTTTTTTTTTAAAGCTGTGATTAAATACAAGCTCAACATGGTTTATGCTGTTGCCAGTCCCGCAGGAGGGGATGACTGATACTTTAAAAACAAACACATCTTCAGCAGAAGCTGAATGTTTCTATAACTCATCAATGACAAGCATTCACATTTGTGTGTGTGTGTGTGTGGTATGTGTGTGTATACCACTTGTGTGTGCCTAAAAACTTCAAGTTAGTTCTGTAAGAACATTACGAACGAGATTATAAGTCTCAAAGAGGTCAGAATGTTCTAGAAAAGTGGGTTAGTGCAAGCAATGGGCAATGGCAGAGTTTTCACCTAACTGTGTGGATGTTTAGCCAAGCTGTAAGGCCAGCTATAGACATTCTGAAAAGACCCGCGCTCTCCTCTCACCAGGGGTAAGGGAATTACAATCTTGCAGCCCGGAAACCAGTCCCAATTTTTTCACGTCCTTCTTTTACAACGAGGGACCAAGTACACTCAAGCTCTGCTTCCAAGAGGTGGTCTCCTGGATCAGTGTCCGAAGGGTCAGCGCTTGAAGGGTCTGCAAGTCTGCAGCAGCAAAGGGGCAGGCGATGCCGAATGCTCTGGCAACCCCGCAAATCCTCATCTCGCCGCCACTGCCCAGCGGCGGGCACATGCCACCCCGCGCCTCCGGGCTGCCGGGGCGCCAGTCCCTCCGGCCTTTCTGAGTCCCGCGAGAGGCGCCCCAGAAGCCGCGGACCGGTGGGCGACCCGCAGCCGGGCTGGAGGTGAGGCCTGCGGGCGGGCGCAGTGCCGACGCTCCGCCCCGCACGGGAGCCCTGTCTGCGAATGGGAGGGTTCACTCCGCCGGGTCGCTCTTGCTCGCGCCCGGCTGTCCTCGCTACGCCAGGCCCCGGCTTCACTCGCTCGGTCAGGCCCGGCTCCTCTCGCTCGCGCCGGGCTGTGGTCGCTACGCCAGGCCCCGGCTCCGCTCGCTCCGTCAGGCCCAGCCGCTCTCGCTGCGCTGGGCCCCGGCTCGTCCGGCTCTGCCCGGCCCCGCCGCCCTCGCCTGCACCCGGGAACCCTCGCCACGCCAGGCCCCGGCTCCCCGCACCCCGCAGGCCCCGGCGCTCCCTCCCCGCTCTGACCGTTGCGGCAGGCGGCGGGCTGCGGGCACAGCGGGCTGTTGCAGGGCACGCTGGGCCGCAGGTAGTGCTCGCGCACGATCCGCAGCGTCCGGCCCTGGAAGGTCCTCAGCAGCAGCACCTTCTCCCGCTTCTGCAGCATGCTGCCGGCGGCGTCCCGGCGGAGCCCGGCGCCCCGCGAGGCTCGGCGAGCTCCGGGCGCCGGCGGGGCGAGGCCGCGGCTTGGAGGCCCGTCTCCGGCCGGCCGGCCCGAGCGTCCGGACACCGAGCCCGAACCGCTGCAACCGCCGCGCGGGGTCGAGGGCTCGCCGGGCTCAGCCGCAAACAAGCTCCCGCGATCAAGCTCCTCCCCAGGCCCCAGTGCCCCGGGCCAGGGAGGGCAGATGGGACGGATGGGGCTGAGCCCGGGTCAAAAAGACCTGGTGCCGAGCAGCGCAGAGAAAGGCGCTGCTGTATTAATATGAGCAATAACTAGAACTTTGTCTAAAAGAGATAGAAGGCCCAGGGTGAAAGCTGCCACCCTTGCCGGCGAGTGTCCCCTTCAAAAAGTCCATATTTTAGATTTTAATACATGAAAACATTCAAACACTGCAAATAAAATGAAAACCAGCCCTCCTCCCCCCAGGTAAGCACGGGTCAGTGGATAGCGTGAGGCAAAGAAATTCTTGAAATTGCCATTGGCACAGACACATGTACTGTGTGGCTCTCCACAAAGTCTCTTTGGAGACCCCACACCCTTGATAGGTAGATCGAATTGCCGGTTCCTAGCATCACGTGACAAACTGGAGCTAAGTCAGCGGCCTGTCTTACAAAGGTCGCCTGATTGATTCCTTGAAGGAGCAGGGCATTAATACCCCTACCTTACAGACAGGCTGGAGGAGGGAGTTTAAGTGCCAAGGAAACCTGGTTGAGTGGTAGCACCAACAGTCATGCCAGGATGTGGTTGGGCCCCAGCAGGTAATTAGATGGTTCCCAGGTGGATCATAGACACAGGACCTGGACGGGAACATCTCTTTGATAGGCCCTTATCCAGCGGGTGCCTCACCAGCTAGCTGGCTTTAGCCTGTCTTCACTGTAAGAGAACACATGTAAAACCAGCATTGTGCCTCTGTGTCAAGTTATGCCGCAGGGTGAGATACAAGATGGATTTGCAGAATTAGAAAATGTATAGAGCTACTGCCCAGGCCGCAGAATAATCGAGGAAGGCCTTTTCCAAAGGCTTTCAAGCATGCAAGAGACCCTCCCTAATGCAGGAGTCAGTTCCTGAGAGCCCGGAGGACAGATGGCAGCCAAAACTGTCCCCTACGTAAAAAAATGCTTCAGACAGCTGCCCACACATCCCTCCCTGGCTCTCCATTATTGTTTTTTTTTTTTTAAACCTCTGATTATTTGAGGAGAGAGGAATAACTTTGAGTAGATACTAATCTACCCTTCATATCTCTCGTCAGCACTTTGCAGCTTTAAGCTTTCTGCAAATGATCTTTTTAAGGAACAGGGTATATGTCTGGGGTTGATTTTGTTGGTTTAGTGCTTGCTATGAATGCACAGAAAGCCCTGGGTTTAATCCCCAGCACTGAATAAATCCGGTGGGGCAGAGCATGCCTGCTAATCCCAGTACCTGGGACCTAGGGCCAGGAGGATCAGAAGTTAATCAGAGTTCACGGACAGCCTCGGCTGTTTAGAAGACGAGGCAGATCTGGGATCCTTGACATCCTGTCTCAAGAGTCAAGAGTAAAGTGCTGGTCAATATCCAGGGTTGCTCGTTTGTTTGTTTGTTTTTGATAAATAGCCTCGTATCTATTAACAAGTTCCTTAATTTCCCCTTTTTTAAGAAAGGATCTCATATAACCCAGAATGTTCTCGAACTTCTTAGATCCGATGATCAAAAATGGATGAGGACCTTTTTGATTGGTTGGCATGTTGGTTTGTGTTGCTGGCCATTTGAAGTCTCTTGACCGAAGAAAGGTATCTATGGCAACCAAAATAAACTAGATTATGTTGCAGCAATATGCAACTTTGAGAAAAAAAAAACAAAACACACCTCTGTTAAGTCAGAGCATTGCATAGGTACTAAGCCTTTCATTTCCTTCTTGGAGACCAGGCTTTCCAGGCTTTGGCAAAGGGGAGAGAGAACCTAGTTTCAGTCAACAATTGGAAGTTCATTCTGAAAGTAATGCTGTGGCTTCTTCCATTGGCCAGAATTAGTCACATGACCACACACCAAGCTCAGGTGTTGAATAGGAAGGAGTTTTTACTTCATGGCCTGAAGGAAGATGCCAGAAACCTTTGAACTACAGAAACTATACTTACCTCAGTGCTTTACCCAAACCCTTTAGCCCTAAATGAGCCAGCTTATGCCCTCAGCTTAACCCCTGTGGCTCGGGATAGCTTCAAGTCATATCTGCTGTGGTCACGGCTCATCTCTTTTGGAATTTTAGCCCCTGAACCAGTAGCTAAACCTTTCCCACCGCAAGTCTCTCATCCTTATCACAGTATTTCAGGTAGGATTCCATGGTGGCCAGAGGCCAAGTCACCAAATCCAGGTCCCCTTTTTCTCATGAGCACACAGATGACTCACACAGATAAACCAGTGTGGTCTGGGTTCTAGCCAGCAGAATGTAGACCTGTAACAATACCATAACTCCCCCAACCTCAGGCCTCCTTGTATGCATCTCCCTTGTCCACCCGCTAAAATCTAAGGGCATGTGATTGGCAGCATTAAAAATGGCAGCTTTGGTCCCTGGAAGACTTCAAGAGTAGAGATTGGCTTCCCCCTACTCCACAGACTCTGGCAGGGGAAACTGTGAAGCTGGGCCATCTGGGAATCACAGAGTGCAACACTCCTGCTTAACGAAGGAGATGAGGGCGTTAGGGATGGAGCTCAGCTGGCAGTACAGTGCTTGCCGAGCATGCACTAAGCCCTGGGTTCCATTCCTGGTGCTCCATAAAGCCAGGTGTGGTGGCACACCCATAATCTCAGCATTCAGAAGACAGAGGCAGGAGGATCAGAAGTTCAAGGCCATTGTAGGCTGCATAGGGATTGCAGAGCTACCCCGGGATGTAGGGGGACCCTATCTCAAAAAAAAAAAAAAAAAAAAAAAAAAGCGAAAAAGCCAAATTAAACAAAACTCGATGGCGATAAGGAATTTGTCTAATAGCTCCAGGTCTGTTTGTTTGAAATAAGCAAACGACCCCTTCACTAGGTGTCAGCCTAGTGAAGACACCCAGCTCCACCTGGATGTATATCGTACTTCTTAATACGGTTTTCTAGTTGGTGGGAACTGTGGAGGTCTGCCAGCGTAGGCAGCAGCCTCGCATTGGGCAGGGTGCCTGGGGGCTTCTCTCTTGGTCGCCCCCTTTCCTTGTCACTCCAGGGGTAGCTTGTGGCTCAGGCAGCAGGATCCAGACAGCTTCCAGCACTGCGTGGCTGTGACCTTGGTCTGGAGAACATCACCATTGAGCTTACACTGCGCAGGCGTGCCTTCTCGCACACGCGCTTCAGCGTTCAGACTGAGCTTCTACCAGCTACTGGATCACAATCAAAAGATCATCACACATTAGCCCGGGCAGGGGCCATCTCTACAAAAGGCTGAGAGTACGGGGAAGGTTCAATGTATCAAGCAAATTCTTCAGATGAGCTCCAAGAATCGGGGTGCATTCAGAAGCATTGGGGTGTCCTGTTTATTCAGTAATAGTTCACCACACTTACTGCAACACTGTCACCCAAAACAGGACTCTGGGAAAGAATGTTGATGTTTGCATCAAAGTCTGCTCCTCTGAAGTTGATCCACCGTTGGAAGCTTGAGCGGTTCTTGAGAGTTCTTAAAACAACCCAGAGTTGTCAACTCTGAAGAGATGGACATCGGGGAGTCAGCTCAGACTTTTTAAGCTTATATCAGACGCTTATGTTGCTGTAGGCACTTCCTGCTTCCTCCTTCCTTCCCTCCTTTTCTTTCCTCCTCTCTCCCTTCCTCCCTTCCTTTCTTCTCTTCCTTCCTTCCCTCCTTCCTTCCCTCCTTCCCTCCTTCCTTCCTTCCTTCCCTCCCTCCTTTCTTCCATCCTTCCTTCCCTCCCTCCTTCCTTCCATCCTTCCTTCCCTCCCTCCTTCCTTCCATCCTTCCTTCCCTCTCTCCTTCCTTCCATCCTTCCTTCCTTCCCTCCTTCCTTCCTCCCTCCCTCCTTCCTTCCTTTCCTCCTCCCTCTCTCCTTTCTTCTTTCCTTCTTTCTTTTCTTCCTTCCTTCCTTCCTCCCTCCTTCCTTCCTCCCTCCCTCATTCCTTTCCTCCCTCCCTCCTCCCTCCCTCCTTCCTTCCCTCCCTCCCTCCCTCCTTCCTTCCTTCCTTCCTTCCTTCCTTCCTTCCTTCCTTCCTTCCTTCCCTCCTCCCTCCTTCCTTCCTTCTTTCCCTGCTTCCTTCCTTTCATCTCCCCCTCTTTTTTTCTTTTGAGAGAGAGAGAGAGAAGATAGAAAGAGAGGAGACTCTACCTATAGCTCAACCTGGCCTCCAATTCACAATCTTCCTGTCTGGGCTTCCAGACACACCCCCTGCCCAGTTCGTGCTCCTTACACTTTGACATTTAATTTTGACAATGCTGTGTGGCGATATTCCTGTTTGCAAATCCTCTCCAGGCACAGAGGACAAGGCAGAGCAGGTGAGGTGACGGTCCGGCCACGCACACCAAGCAGATGGCAAGACCGGAGCAGGCTGCCGCAGAGTCCTCTCTTCAGTAACTCAGCTGCATGACTCCTAATGAGCAGCTGGTGAGACGTGGCACAAGGTTCACACCGCGTGGGGGTAAGGAAGGGGAGGCGTTGCAGATGGGTCACAAAACTGGAAACAGCGACACTCAAATATTGACCCCGTCGTTTACCTACCTTCTGGGGCCTGAGCGATCCTAGCAGTAAAAATGGCTGGCCACACAGATGCTGTGGGCACGATGCTAATGAATCGATGGTGCTAAGGGCCCTGCGAGCTCTACAATTACCCCATTATCTGAAGAATCGGCTGCTTTCCTCTGCGCTCTGCAGCGGCGGGGAACAAATGGCTGCTGAGGCTACTTGGCTCCTTGCATTGAGGATAAATTTCATTTCCCATCCGTTAAAGGCTGCTAATCCCTGGTTTTCACTTTTCCCAGCATCTAGGAAGAATCCATCTTGGGATCCCAAACACCCAGGGAGTATCTCATAATCCACTTTGCAGCGATTATTTTAAAATGATATTCTGCCGAGCTCATTCTAATTTTTAAAGGAAATTTATTTTTGCTCTTAAAATTGTCTTATCTCAGCAAGTTTTGGCTACAGTGAACCTACTGATATTTTGTTATTCTACCACTAGGAGGCGATATTTCATTGATTTTTTTTTTTTTTTTTTTTTTTTTTCTTCTAAGTTCCTCAGCTAAAGTCCCCTTCCTGGGAATGTCTGGTAGTCAGCACAGAGAACTTTCACACCCACTGTTAAAATGTATCCAATTACTTGAGACAAAAAAGAAACAAAGTGACTCCTTAGTATTTTGACAGCATCTTTATCCCAGGACCTCAAAGGTCCAGATACTCCCACATTAATTAGAAACTAAGCTTCATTGATTCATATAGAAAATAAAAAGAAAATCCTCTAAGACAGGGAGCAGAATACAAGAAAATTCACTTCCGAGGATTGCCAATTATAATTCAAAAACAGAAGCCTTGTTGTTGTGGTTTAATTTTTTTGGTATTGATGTTCTTTGATGAAATTAAGTTTTCAGTTTTCATCCGTCTTGGAGGATTATTAGTGCCAGTCAAGATAAATGCTTATTTTGTTGGGTGAATTCATTACATAGAGTTTTCCTATTTATTTTGCTTTGTTAAAAAAGCTTCCTATGTTTGAGCACGAAACCCATTTTATGTCTGCACTGATAGGCTAGGGGTTCTAAAAACTGTGTAATTACAATGCAAAGGATGAGAAGAAATGGAAAACAAAATAGTTCACAATGGTCCTAAACCTTCAGGTTTGGGATAAATATGAACAAGATATTAGTGTTTTTAATGTAAGTTTTATTACTTTTTATTTATTTTGCGTGTGTGTGTGTGTGTGTGTGTGTGTGTGTGTGTGTGTATGAGAGAGAGAGAGAGAGAGAGAGAGAGAGAGAGAGAGAGAGAGAGAGAGAGAGAGAGGGAACTGTGTGTCCCTGTGGAGGACCAAGGGTGACTTCAGGAATCATCCTGGATTGCTTCTACCTCCTTCTTGCTTTTCTCTGGGATTTCCCAGACTCTGCCCACCATTCCCATCCTTTCCCACCCCTTCCACTTGGCATTTTTATGTGGGATCTGGGACCCGAACTCAGGACCTTCTGCTGAGCCATCTCTCCAGCCCAACTTCTATTATTTAATAAGTAAAATAAAAGGAAGAGTTAAATGACCTTCTATGTAGTTATAAAGGAAGAATGTGGGCTGGAATATGAAATGGCACTCAGATTCCACTTTCAAAAGCACATTTTAGACCAGAATAAACTCACCTGCTAGTATTTGGTTTCTTTCTCTCTTTCTATTTCTATTTTTCATTAATGTTTTAGAGGCAAAGAGGGCTCAGTAGTGCGTAAAATTGCTTGCTGCTGCCCCTGACCACCTGTGTCCACATGGTGGAAGGAGAGAACAGACTCCTCCCAGATGTCCTGTTCCTGCCATAAGTGTACATGCACCCCCCACACCCCAGATAAATAAATGTCAAACAAAACAAAATTGACATTGTATGTGCGTGTGCACATATGCCGTGGCTGGCGTGTGGAGGCCACGGGACAAGTCATGGGAGTCAGTTCTTCCGTGGAGGCCACGAGGATCGAACTCAGGTCACCAGACTTAGCAGTAAGTATCTCTCTTCCCTCTCGCTTTTCCTGTTTCGCCCTAGGCAGGGTCTCCCGTGGCCTAGACTAGCCTGACACTTGCTGTATAGCCAGTGATGACTTTGAACCTGGGATTCTCCCCAGTTGCTGGCATGTGTCACCTGCCCGGCATGCTCTCTCTCTCTCTCTCTCTCTCTCTCTCTCTCTCTCTCTCTCTCCCTCTCCCTCTCCCTCTCCCTCTCCCTCTCCCTCTCTCTCTCTCTGTATCAGATGAGATCCCACACATTCAGCAGCTCACAGCCGCTCATTTATCATCTCAGTTTCTGTCTATTGGGCAGAAGTCAGGCCCAGCTGAGTTGCGTTTTCTGCTCAGCGTCTCACAGGCTGGGGTGGAGCTGTCCATTGGGCTGTGGTCTTTTCTGGAGCTTGGCATCTCCTTTCAAGCTGGCATGCCTGGCACAGTCCAGTTCCTCGTGCTTGTGAGATTGCTGCCTGGTCTTGTGGGTGCCCAGCCAGGAATGCCCTGAGCGTAGAGGCCACCTGCAGGGTCTTTCCTTGGGACCCCATCGTGCCTGTCCCACTCCAGTTAGAAGCCAGATCCTCTCGTGTTCATCTGATTAGGACCAGCCCACTGTCTCCTCTCTGATTGTCTCCTCTCATGAGATCAGCTGATTTGGGCTCGTTGTTGCATTCATGAAAGACCTTGACAGCAGTACCCAGTTTTCTCCTTTGACTGAATAATGGGGAGAAAGTGTGGTACGCCAGGGCCAGGAATGTCGAGGATCCTATCAAAATGACAAAATTTAAAAAAAAATCAGGCTGGAGGGATAGCTCAGGGCTTCAGCCTGAGTTGGGATCCTCAGACCCTACCTAAAAACACTGAACCGAAGTGGTGGGCTGCACTTCTGGCTCTGAAAGGCAGAGACTGGGAAACCCCAGAGCAAAGCAATGAGGAGCTAAAGCAATCCAGGATGATTCCTGAAGTTACCCTTGGGCCTCCACAGGGACACACAGTGTTCTCTGATACACACACACACACACACACACACACACACACACACTGTAATAGTTACTCTTAACTATTGCTGTGAGAGCTCATTCAAAGTCAAGCAACTGAAAGGAGAAAGGGAGATTTATTCAGCTTACGGTTCCAGAGGGGAGAAACAGTCTTTCATGGCGGAGGCGACATGGCTGGTGGCTGAAGCTGGAGGCAGCTAAGTCACTGCAAACATCCTGGATGCTCAGAGCCGCTCAGTCCAGTAGGCCAGTGGGTGACGGCTGAAGGCTGGAGGATTCCTGCAGAGTCGAAGAAGCTGGGCAACAGGAGGGAAGAGTTTTCTAGAACAGCTATGGACAGTCTCTCTTCAAAGTCTTCTGTTCTATGGTTCCTTTTATCCGGTCTGCTACTAGGAGGTTCCCATCAGATCTAGGGCTGGTCTTTGTATTATAAGTGTATTGATCTGGATCATCTCTTCAGGTAGTCTGACAGCTGATCTTGGTTAATGCCAGGTGTGAGACCCAGGATTAACACACACACACACAATTTAAAAAAAAACTCCCAAACTGCAAAAATTATATTGAAAAGTACATTTGCTAAGTATTCAAGAGGTGTTGCACACTCTTTTCAGAAACAGTGTGGGGTACGGGTCCATTCCCCAGAAGCTAGGAGACCATAACGAATGAGCACCATGTCTCGACCAGCCCAGGCAGAGGGAGCAAGAGCGAGCGAGACTCTCCGTGCCCAGTAACCGGAGGCTGTCCATCTTCAGAGCCCAGTCCCTGCCGGGTCCAGCCCCTGCTTACTGCAGGCTGTGGGGGAGGGTGACAAGGACACTCTTCATGGCTTTACCCAACTGTTCCTCACAAGGACAAGTGAGGCTGTGTCCCATCGATTGGGAGCCACACTTAGAGCCCCTGTGACAGGTGGGAGGTGCCTGGCACAGCTCGAAGATTTGAATTTTAAATTTGAGATGCCACCGTCATTAGAGGCTGCCGTCATCTTCCAGCCAGAGACCAAGCCTGTGAGAGAGGGTGGCTGGGCTCTGTGCTGCCCACCTTTACTTGAAGAGGGTCACATGGGGTGGTCTCTTCTCTGAATATAGCGCTTGGGTGGGAGGAAGCAGGGGGGTTCTCTCTCTCTTTCTCTCTCCGTCTGTCTCTCTCTCTCTCTGTTACACCTGACACTTTAACAGGCATCATTAAAAACATTCTTTCCTACCAGGAGAGAAAGGCCTGGATCTTCGATTCCTTTCCCTGAAAGCACAAGGCTCTCATGTTTACCATTTTAGCCAGCAAGGTCTCTTCCCTTTCCTGACCCGGAGCCCCCCAGCATTATGATCCCCTGCCAGTTTTACAAATATTGCTCTTTAATGAGCTTAAGGCATTGGGGTGATCAGGAAGCACCCAGCACTTGCCAGTCCCAGCCAGCAGCCGCAGAGGAGGCGTGGTCGCTGCACACCAGAGGGGCTGTTACTTCAAATGTACCTGAAACTAGACAAACCCAGAACCTGAAGCCTCATTAGCGGATGGAGATCAAGCGGGTGTTACCAGACTTCAGAGAACGCAACGATTGCACCCACCAAACCTGCTTATTGACCAGTGGCTGGAGTGAGATTTATGATCCCGATGACATGGGGTTTCACGTCCTCATCAGGGTGCAATGTGCAAGGAAAAATGACTCAATAGGAAGTAAAAGTGTATCATCAGCAGTATTCCTGATTAGCACCAAGCAGGCCACAACCCCTACAACACTGCTTTTCCTCTCTCAAAGTACTTGTCTTAAACTTTCTTTTTAAAAATATTTTATCTATTTATTTAAGAGAGGGAAGGAGGGAAAGGGAGTGAGAGGTGGTACGTGTATGCTACGGTGCACTGGTGGTGGTCAGAGGACAACTTCTGCAAGTCACTTCTCTCCTTCTTGTCTGTAGGTTCCCAGGAATCAAACTCACATGCCTTAACCCGCTGAGTCATCTCATGTGTCTAAACTTTCCTTAGCTTATTTATTTAATTTGTTTTTTTTTTTAATTATTTATTATTTGTTCAATTGTGCGTGTATGCGTGTGTGCACATGTGCGTGTGCGTGTGTGTGTGTGTGTGTGTGTGTGTGTGTGTGTGTGTGTGTAGAACCATGGACGAATTCGGGAACCACCATGGATGCCTCCACCTCCTCCTTGTTTACTCTGCCCCGGGATTCACAGGCTCCATCCTACCAGGACCAGAAACGCAGGCCGATTCCGCTTCTGCCCGGTGTCTACACGTGGGGTCTAGGATCCGAACTCAGGACCTTCCACCTGCAAAGCAGAGGCTTAACCCCTGAGCCACCTCTCCAGCCCCTATTTAATTTGTTAATAGCTTTGTAGATACGTACCATATGGTCTGCCCATTCAGAGCTACAGCTCAGGATTGGAGGTACAGTTCAGCAGTCGACCCTAGCATTATATGTGTGTGTGTAAAATTCATGGGTTATTATATTAACAGGCATGTTCCATTATTCACAACTGCATTTAACTGAGGACAAATTTGCATGTTTTGATATTCTCAAAATGAATTTCATTCTTTTTATCTACCACCCCTCATTCTCTTATTTGCCAAGCAACCGTAATTCTACTTTATGTCTTTGTAATTGGCATATTCTGGGGATTTTATAGGAAGAGTTACATATGTTTTACGTGAGTGGTCTTTTTTCACTTAGAATGATTTCCTGAGGCTTGAACCCAGAGCCTTGTACACACTAGCCAAGTGGTCTTCCACCAAGTCACAAGTCCAAGTGGTCTTCCACCAGTCCTTGGCATAGTGCCATCGGGTTTGTGCATGTCATAGTATACCCATGCTTCATTTTTAAGTATTGCTGAATAACATTTTATTTGATCAATAAACCATGTTTTGTTTGTCCATTTATTATTTAATGGATGTTTGGAATTTTTCCACATTTTCGCTATTAGGCTTAAAATGTGTATGAGCATTTCTCAGTATTTTTATGTTGACATTTTTAATTCTGCATATAAGAGCATTTTTCTTTTTTTCTATTTTCATGTGTACATATGTGGGGTGTATGCATGTGTACATGTATGTATATGCATGTTCTCATAGGCGTAAATGCATGTATGTGTGTGGGCATGCTTATATATGCAAGTGTAGCATGTGGAGGCCCAAGGTTGGTATTGGGAACCATTCTTGGTTGCTCTTCCACCTTATTCTTTCAAGACCAGGTCTCTAATCAAACCCAGAGTTTGCCTTGTGGCACTATTGATTCAGGGAGGCCCTAGCCTGGGCTCCTGGATCCAGGAGGTCCGTTACAGACAAGCCCCAACAAGTCTGGACATGCCCCAAACATGTCCCAAGAGAGGAACCATACAGGCGAGGAATGAATAACCAATGGGAAGGAGGGATGAACAACCAATGGGAAGGAGGGATGAACAACCAATGGGAAGAAGGGTAAACAACCAATGGGAAATGGTCATCTAACCTGCCTCTGCAATGGACACCTAGTAAATAGCTAAATGATTGGTGGCTGCTCCCCCTCCCCTCCCAATAGAGAGGTGGCAACACCTGATTGGATCCTTGATCCTATATAAGCTCAAGCACTTCCTGAAATAAATGAGTCTGCAACAAACTCTTCCTCTGCCCAATTCTAACCTGACACCCGGGGTCTGTGGTGATTCCATGCTGTTTGCTTCCGAGCTCTCCGAGACCCCGCGGTTTCCCTTCCTTTCCCCGGCTCGCCCTGTGGGGATTCGGCAACATCCTGGGCTAGCAGCTTGTTCTAGAGATTCCAATCTCCACCTTCTGAGGCTGGAATTATAAGCAGGTCGTCATTTCTACCGACGTTAGTAGTGTACATGGGATCAGGGAAGTTGCACTCTGGTCCTTTCGTGTTTAACTAGTAAGCAATCTCCCCAGACAGGGATCTTACTGTGTACCCCAAACTGGCCTTAAACTTGTACCAATCCTCTTGCCTCTGCCTCCCAAGTTTGAAATCAAAGGTGTGAACCATCACAATGGCTTAAAAATAGTTATTTATTGATATTGTGTGTGTGCACACATGTGTGTGAGCATGTATGTGTGTAGATGCGTGAGTGTGGGAACACACATGTCACAGTGGACATGTGGAGATCAGAGGACAACTTTGTGCAAGTCAGTTCTCTCCATCCAAGTCCCTCCTCATGGGCTCCAGAACTGAACTTAGGCCATCAGGCTTATACAGCACGTAGCTTTACCTGCTGAGCCGGCTCTCTGGCCCGAGATGGCTTTCTGCCGGAAATATATGTATGGTAGAAAGGCTGTGGTCAGTGGTAATTTCCCCCATTTTAAAAGCATGGCAGTGGTGTGAGTGAGATTTATGTTATAAGTACTATAATCCATTCTGACCAGCTGGGACATGCCACAGCAGCAAAGGCCCTGCCAAGGTCAGCAGGCTAGATGGCACAAGCATATGTCTCACTCACACCCGTGACCCTCTAGCCAGACACACTCGCCAGGAGACCTGGGCTGTTGGAATGCTGCAGCCTCTTGATACGAGAAGAAGAAAGAGGCAGCTTCCAGTCGGAAAGGGCACAAGTGGCTTCTGCTTACTGTCACTAGCCAGGGCTCTTGGTCACTTGCGATTCCAAAGGCAGAAGGTGGAAAGCCAGAACTATCTGGAAGAAATAATGACCCCTTCCGTATACCTCTGTATGTGCGTGTGTGCATGTGCGTGTGCGTGTGCGTGTGTGTGTGTATGTGTGTGTTGAAAACAAGGGATAGGCTTCGACTGTAGCCAGGAGGGACAACTGATAAATTTAAAATGATGATGTAAACCTTATTCAGAACATTCATGGAAAAGAGTGAGGCTGATCTTCACATTTGGACATGCAAATATTCCCATCAAGATGTAGTAAAATTAGAGCGGAGCAGGTTTCAGATTCCTGTGATAGCATTTGTGGGAAAACACAAAAAAGTACATAAATTGTGTGTGTGCAAGTTTGTGAGTGTTAAATGCACAGGAAAAGGCTTAGAAGTGTTATTAACAACAGTTGCTCTTTGTGGGGGAATAATAGAGGGATGTGTGCGGCATGCTGGGAACTTTACCCCGTTGCTTTCTGTGGTCCTAGAATGTTTGCAGAGATGACTGGGAGATTTATTATGTGAGATGAGGCGTCCAGCTGTTATGGTTTGAATGTGCAGTATCCTCCCCAAAGATCACGCATTGAAGGAGTGGCCCCAGCACGGGCACTGCTCACAGTGGGGGTGCTTTGAAGACATGATCAGGTCATGAGGGCTCTGACGTCATAGGTCAATGAGTGTATCAGTGGATTCAAGTTTTGGGAGGTGGCGGGTTTGTTGGAGGGTGGGGCCTAGTTTGAGGAAACGGGTCACTGGTAACTTGTCTTTGGCAGGTATTCCTTGGCCCTAACCCCTTCCTGTCACTCTCTCTGTTTCTTGGCTGCCATGAATTGAGAGCAGCTGTTCCTCCTCCTCCTCCTCCTCTTCCTCCTTCTCTTCCTCCTCCTCCTCTTTTTTCCTCTTCCTGTGGAGCTGGGAGCAGGGATAGCTTTAGAGCCAGGGCATTGTAGCCAGGCCACACAGAGCCTCTTTCTGGGTTGAGCACCCAGGACAAGCCACGTACCTCTCTCCAGAAGCAGATGTTGACTTGTAGAAATTCAAACACTTGTTTTAATGACAGCCACAAACTTATCGAGCACAGGCTGTGAGTGCAGGATAATTTCAGTCCAAGACACTAACGTGTCTTGTTTCTGCACCGTGTTGAAAAACTTGAAATTATTTGCCAACTATTTTCACCCACAAATTTGGGTTCTGCTGTTTTTCCTGGTCTACGGCCTTGGGCCTGCATCCTCCCATTTAGCAGCAATTTGCTACAGCAGAGAGTGGCCGTCTCTTTTGGGTGGGTCACACACAGCACAGAGCCTTTCGTTCTCCCACTTGCCCAGGTCCGTGCCACCCTGCATTCACACTCTGCCCCTGCATCAGGGCTTGCAAACTCCAGAGGAGCAAGCGAGGATCCTGCAGTGTGGTGCATGATGAGTTAAGCAGGCTGGTGCTGTTACACCTGACTATTCCTGCTTCCAGGGGAAGAAACACATTCTAAGTTGCAAATGGCTCACAAATGAACCAGCCTGCAACTTGTTCATAAATCGGTGACTCCACGATAGTAATGTTTACAGTCTGCTTAAACAAGTAATGCAAAATGCATGTCCAGGTATGCACTCAGAGCAGAAATTCAATTCCAGGGGCAACTAGGGAATGGAGTCTCAAAATCCTGCCAGGGCTCATTAAGTTGTCTCCATCTGTTCACGGAGGGATGTGTGTGTGTGTGTGTGTGTGTGTGTGTGTGTGTGTGTGTGTGTGTATGCAACGTGGATGGGGAGTCCTCATGGATCATGAAAAAACCTTTCACTCCTTTAAGGCCCAAGGCTGTCCTCCAGTGGTGGGGTTTTGTTACAAACCAAACTTACCCGCAATCTTATTGAGTTAGAAGTCAGCACTTTGTGGAATCTCCTTGCGGACAGTGGCTTTGACCAGTGGCAGGTGTTTCCAGCGAAGCTCTTGAATCTTTCATCTGAGCTGAGTGGTGTTAGTTGGAGGAGCTGGCATGCTGGCTTGCCTTGGGTGGGAGGGCATGTTGCCTCGGCTGGGGCTGGGGTTTTCTCAGAAGTCATTGAAGAACATTCTAGGCGGGGCGTGGTGATGCACGCCTGGTCTCAGTTCAGGAGTGCAAGGTTGTCCTCAGCTCCATAGTAAATTCAAGGCCAGCCTGGGCTACCTGAGATCCTGTCTCAAATATGGGCTGGGCTGGAGAGATGGCTCAGGGGTTAAGACTCTGCCTTGAAAGCAGAAGGTCCAGAGTTTGGATCCCAGGTCCCACATAAAAAAACACCAGGTGGAAATAGCAGCGGCCTGCACTTCTGGTCCTGGTGGGCAGAGCCAGAGAAACCCCAGAGCAAAGCAAAAAAGAGGTAGAAGCAATGCAGGATGATTCCTGAAGTCACCCTTGGTCCTCCGTAGGGACACATGGTGCCCTCTGATACACACAACACACACACACACACACACACACACACACACACACACACACACACACACACACCCCACCCCAAAAGAAAAAAAAATGTATCAAGGAGCTTTCAGTCAGTCTGTGACATGGAGACACAAAGGCAAGATGTTAGTATACTGGCATGTGCTGTGTAAAGCAGACAGGTGTGTAAAGCAGACAGCATCTGGCAGGTAGGTAGTGTGTCACCTGCCGTATGGGAGAGTCCCAAGAGATAGTCTCTACCATCTGGGATGAGAACTTTGGATGGATCCTGGCCAAGCCGTAGATACAGCAACCGGCCTGAATATGCACCATGTAGGGATGAAATGCCAGTGGTCACGTGGCGGTGGGAAGAAGTGGCTTGTGCTGTGACACAGAGCAGCTCAGAAGGTTCAGGGTGGGCCCGTAGCGAGTCTTCAATGTTGTCATGGTCTAATGTGAGCTTCCCCCGCTGGCTCGCATGTTGCATCCTTAGCTGCTGCTAATGTTTGGGGAGGTTGTGGCACCTTTAGAAGGACGAGCCTTGCTGGAGGAAGACTCATCACAGGGCAGGGCCTTGAGGTTGGACAGCCCCGCCCTGCTTTCTCTAGTAGTCGCCCTTGCAGTTCACTACTTGATCTTTCTGCCCCCGTGATGGATGTGACCAGAGGCACCTCCAGCTTCTGCCCCATCTCCCCCAGTTGCGACCCTTCCACCACACTGGACTGCATCCCCTCTTTGGAACTGCAATCCGAATAAATCTCCCCTTTCTCTCTCAAACTGGTGGCTTGAGTGCTGTCTCCCAGCAGTAGAAAGAGTAACTAGAACAAGTCTCATGACACCAGTTTATCCCACACCAGTGAGAAACCCTAGGGAATTTTATTTTTGATTTCTGCATTTCTTAGTTTGAGGAAAGGAAAGATTTTTGGCTCACAGTTTCAGAGGTGTTGGTCTATTGTGGAGGGAGTGAAATGGATCAGAGCTGCTCACATACAGGAAGGAGCTACGTGTAGCCCTGGGACCTGCCGGAGTGACGACCTGCTTCCCCTTGCTTCTTAGCGCTCCTGATAATGTTGCTATCACGCTGCAACCACATCAGGGGACTAACACAACCGTTAGATGAGCGTCCTTGGGATCTGATCGCTTCTTCAGAAAGCCCACTAGTTGGCAATCAAGCACCCCAAACGTGGACCTATGGAGGAAATTTCATATTCAACTCATAGCCTTCTGCCCTTGGTCTCCAAAAAGCTTATATCCATCTCCCCCCCCCGAAAAAAAGAATCCCTCCACTCTTAACCATTCCAGCCTGACTCCAAAGTGTCCTCGGGGTCTCCAGGTAATCTCTTAGCTGTTGAGTCTTGCAAAGTCAAAAACAAGTTCCAGGGGCTGGCATGGAGCTCAGAGGAGGGAGCCTTCCTTGGCAAGCACAGAGCTCTGTGCTCCATCCCCAGCGTCACATAAACTGAGTGCGGTGGGGCCCATGTCTGTCAACCCAGGGTGCTCCAGAAAGGGAGCCATCAAAAATTCAAGGTCATCCTCACTGCACAGTGAGTTTGAGGACAGCCTAGGCTATATGAGACCCTGTCTTAACCCCCCCCCAAAAAAAACCCAAACAGAACCAAACAGAAATACTCAAGTTACGTTGCCTACATCCGGTGGCACAGGCTAGACAGGCCTCATTCCAAAATGGAGGAGAATGAAACAGGAGGAGCTGCCAGGTAAAAAGAAGACTTGGCAGGGCAAACCCTCAACCCTACAGCTCTGGGTCTGGCCTCTGGGGCGTGTGGATGGCAGGACGTGAGTGCCCAGGTCCCACAGGCCGGCCGCTTGCAGCCCAGTGGCCTTTTTCTTGAACTCCGGGACATCGATGAGTAATGAGATCCAGGTAGCATGTCAGGCAGCGCATCTGGAGGCCACATCATGGCTACTTGGGTGGATGAGAGAAATGGAGATGTGTGTATAGATCAGGGGCCTTGAATGGGAGGGAGAGGTGGGGGGAAGTCAGAGCCGAGGGGTGGGAGGGGCGGGGGGCAGGGATGGGTATGAGGACAAACAGTGACACAGCACGGTGCCTGGATGGCTTCAGGTTTGAAGCCAGAATCCAGGATGGTGGAAGCACCGCCGGCCACAGGAGCCCAGTGTGGAGGGGCGTGCCAAGCAGAGAGACCGGGCTGCCCTGCTCTGAGTTCACTGACACTCCCCCCACCCCCATGACCTGGCTTCTCAACCTGAGTCAGGGCAGAATGGAGCGGGAATGCTGAAGCCCACTTGGTAGACATCAAAGACCCCTGTGCTGCCTCTGGCCAATGGTCCTGAGCCGCTAGTGGAGCGGATGCTCTATACCTAGATAATCTGAAAAACACACGGAGTTATTCTGTCCCATGTCTACACCCTCAGGTCCCCTGGGATCAACCTGTTCTGACCCTGTTTCTTGAGCTTGCTTTCCTTGGCTTCTGCACTTTGACCTCCCCTGAAGACTTCTTCTGTGCACCTCTGTTTCATCTGAGCCCTTAACATCTCAAAGCTCACGGGTGCATGCACAATGAAATCAAAGGAAACATCCTGACTCTGGCATATGTTTCTGTTGAGTATTTACTAATTACCGTGACACCTTCATCTGCATGAAGGCAAGCAAAGAAATCAGTGTCCTGGGACCCAGGCTTTCTGGATGCACAGACAGATCCACTCTGCAGAGCTTGTACTTCCATACCAGGGAGAATGGCTGGTTCACCGGGGACCCCCGAGGCCCAGTCCCAACGCCTTGTTCTTACTCCTCTGTCCCCCTCAATTTTCCCCCAATGACCATCAATTCCCCCTTCTTTGCCCTTCGAGCACCCTCTCTACTTCAATCCCCACATTTCCCTCGTCTGCCCCACAACCAGCCTGCATTGATATTCATTCCAAAAGAATTGGCCAATCCATTCGGCGGTAGCCAGCAGAGCCGGGTGACTGGTACAAACGCTGGAATGTGTAACTGGGACCTTCTTTTTTCAGGTAGCATCTAAGATGCCAGTCTTAGCAGCCTCATTTAAAAAGCGATTTATATTCACAAAAGTCTATAATAGCATTTTTATTGTGTGCGCCTGTGATTTGGGTGCATTTTTTCCCCCGTGCCGGCTTCTTATTATCGTTCAACACTGGCTACAGCCTTAAATGATAATGAAAACAGAAACAGCCTTTTAAAAAGGCGAGCTCTGCCTCAGTGTACGTCTGCTCCCTGCCTGAAGGGGGTAGCTGAGTGTTTAAGCTGCCGCCGCTCTCCACTCTCTTAGAACCCGGAGTTCACATCCTTGCAAGCATCGGCTCAGCCTTTTATTCTTCAGCAGAGAATAAATTGAATACCATGCTCTACCAGTGTGTGGGTGTCTTTTAGCGGAGACCCGAACACCCAAAGGACTTCTGGTGCCCTTGTCCTGTCGTGCTTGCCCGTGATACCAGTGCCTGGTCTGGTCCCAGATGACACTCCCTGGACTTTTGAGGCGGGGGGGGGGGGCTTTTTCCCCAGCGGCTGCTTCTGTGACTTGGCCTGTTACTCTCACCCCTTAGCTTTGTGGTACATCGGGAAGGAATGAGGCAGCAAAGCAACTTCCTTTGGAATCAGAGGGCTGCAGACAGCTCACTCTCCGGTTTTCATTAGCAGGAATAACTCACCAACTTCCGTGCCACGCGTGTGACTTGCACTTAAAGGTCATGCTTTATGCCAGCTCTTTCAAAGGTATCCCCCTTTTGGTAGCTCCCTAATCTGAGCTCAGGTGGATATTTACACCCCCACCCCATAGCTACTGTCTCCTCCCCGTCTCCCAAGCCTCAGTACTAGGGCCTGTAATTGCTGATGCGAAAATAATACCTTCCAGTTGGCATTTTATGCCTTTTCAAAACCACATTCCTTCTTGTGACTGACTTTCACAAAAAAAAAAAAAAAAAAAAAAGATTCTGGCGCGGGCAGCAGAGTATTATGGTCTGGCTGATTTGTTCAGCTAAGGAAACAGAGCAAGGGGAGGTGAAGTGACTCGGCCAAGCGCTTCTGCCAGTGTCAGCTGGAAGATTTCCTGATTGCGAGGCGGGTCGCCGTCACAGCATGGGTGAGGCCTGCTGTTACATGTGATCCCTGCTTTGGCCTTACAAGGTGGGCGTGATAGTGTCTTCACCTTTCAGGTCAGGGGGCAGGAGCCCACGGCAGCAGCCTTCCACACGGGGGGGGGGGGGGAGGGCGAGGGGGCACCAGACTCCAAGGCCCTGCCCAGGGGACACTTTGCTGTCTGCTTAATGGCACCACATTCGCTGGCCCCGGCCCACATCAGACTCATCCTTGATGCCTTTTGCTCTCTCTTTTCCGTGTCTGAACTGTCAGCAAAGCCTTACTAAGTCTGCTCTCAAGATACAGTTTGAGGGCTGGAGAGATGGACTCAGGGGTTAAGACTCTGCCTCGCAAGCAGAAAGTTATGAGTTAAGACCCCGGGTCTCACATAAAAATGCCAGGTGGAAACGGCGATGGTTTGTATTTCCAGTCCTGGTGGGTAGATCCTGGGAAATCCCAGAGCGAAGCCAAAAGGAGGTAGAAACAATCCAGGATGATTCCTGAAGTCACCCTTGATCCTCTGCAAGGACACACAGTGCCCTCTAATATACACACACACATACACACACACACACACACACACACACACACACACACACGCACGCACGCACGCATGCGCACATACAAAAAATAATAAAATAATAAGATGCAGCTCGAGTTGCCCATTCAGATTCTCCCCTCAACTGCTCTCAACAGCAGCCAAAGGAGTGGCTCAAGGGACCAGACCTCCGGTGGGATGCAGAGGATTCGATGCTGCCTGGGAAGAACAGCCTGAACTTGAACAAAATCTAGTTACTGTGGAAGGTGCTGAGCCAGGGCACAGCGTGGACCCCAGCGTGGTCCCAGTGCAGTCTTGAGCCCCTGGAATCCCGGCAATCTCAAGGCTGAGGCAGGAGGACTGCCAGTGCAAGGGGGATGTGACTGAGTTGGCTGAGTGCTCACCTGGCATGTGGGGACCCCTGGATTCACTGGGCAAGGGGGTGCCCATCTATCACCCCGAACTCCAGAAGTGGCTCTAGAGGACTCAGGAGGAGTTCATGGTCATCCCTGCCTGCATGGTGAGATTGAGGCTAGCCTGGGCTAATGAGACTCCGTCTCAAAGAAAGAAAAATAGTCTCAAGTAAACCAGAGCTGCAGATTCCGGGCCAGAGCTTATATGGAAGAAAAGACGTTTTCAGAATATTTCATCTTTGCCTTTTCAATTTCTGACTATCAAAAGTATCATTTTCTATGGGTCTTAGTGTCAGCATGCAGAATGTTCTAGAACGTTCCATGGTTTCCTCTGCCTTTCTCTTACAGAGCCTCCCTAATGGACAGCAGCCCCCTCCCCAGCTTTCGAAGTAGCCAGGTGTCAGCAGTCTACAAGTACTTCCCAGAGAGGGGTGGCTTGGGAAACTGAGGCTGGGTTCCTTATGAGGTGACCAACAAGCTCCCTTTAGAAGTGGCCCTGAAGACCTCAGGTTCTGTGCTACCCCGGGGCACCTAGCTGGCGGCTTCGACGGCACACGTCCCTCTTTTCCTCTAGTTTCAGACAGGCTTGGGCGCATCCTCCTCCTTCGGCCTGCCATTAAAATGCAGGTCAGACGTAAAGACGGCCAGCGTCTATTGAAGAGCCGCATCGACGTGTTAAAAGGTACCCCAGTGGCCCCAAGAACT
Source organism: Typhlomys cinereus (assembly GCA_023101885.1). Lineage (NCBI taxonomy): Eukaryota > Metazoa > Chordata > Mammalia > Rodentia > Platacanthomyidae > Typhlomys > Typhlomys cinereus. The sequence continues at coordinate 5,103,455 of JALPQD010000009.1, read as the reverse complement.
TAATGCAGCTTTTTAAAATGGCTCATTTATACCCTGGGTCGTTTCAGCTCTCCCTGATGCGCTGAATCACATTCTGCAAAGAAGGAGACAGGAGCACACAGAACAGGCGGCGGCGGGGCTTTGAGATGACCTTATTTTCACTGATAAAGACAGATCTCATAATTCACTGGTGGCGATGCCAGTCTTTTATCTTCTCGCCGGTCTCATGAGGATACGAGTCACATCCTCCGAACCTGCAGCACGTACGAAAGACAAGGAAACTCGGACGGCCAGGCATCACGACGTCGATTGGCCATGTGCTGCCGGACACTCTGTTGGTTAAAAAGCAGTGAAAGTGCTCCGGCTCCACGCAGCCCCCTCCCCCCCACGCCCCTCCCTCTCTATAAAAAGCGCTTACTCAGCTGAAGTGCCCGCCTTCGCTCATCTCACAGAGCTGCTGCACACATGACAGGTGGCAGTGGGAAGTGGGACTTTTGCCTGAGGAACTGACGTGTATGTGTAATATTTGTACATTTCTTAGATGTCCATGGACACTAGTCAATGCTTCTGTGTTCCAACGTCGTGCACAGATAAAAATGACTGTAGATCTTGATTCCCTCCCTCCCTCCTGGTTTCTTTCCCTCCCTCCCATCTTCTCTCCCTCCCTCCCTCCCTCCTTCCCTCTCTCCCTCCTATCTTCTCTCCCTCCCATCTTCTCTCCCTCCCTCTCTCCCTCTCTCCCTCTCTCCCTCCCTCTTTCCCTCCCATCTTCTCTTCCTCCCTCCCTCCCTCCCATCTTCTCTCCCTCCCTCTCTCCCTCCCTCTTTCCCTCCCATCTTCTCTCCCTCCCTGTCTCCCTCCCTTCTTCTCTCTCTCCCTCCCTCCCTCCCTCCCTCCCATCTTCTCTCCCTCCTTCCCTCCCTCCCTCCCATCTTCTCTCCCTCCTCTCTCCCTCCCTTCTTTCCCTCCCATCTTCCTCTCTCCTCCCTCCCTCCCTCCCTCCTTCTTTCTCTCCCTCCCTCCCTCCCTCCCTCCCATCTTCTCCTCCCTCCCTCCTCCCATCTTCTCTTCCTCCCTCCCTCCCTTGCTCCCTCCCGCCCATCTTCTCTCCCTCCCTCTCTCCCTCCCTCTTTCCCTCCCCTCTTCTCTCCCTCCCTCCCTCCCTGTCTCCCTCCCTCCTTCTCTCTCTCCCTCCCTCCCTCCCATCTTCTCTCCCTTCCTCCCTCTCTCCCATCTTCTCTCCCTTCCTCCCTCCTCCTTCCCTCCCTCCCTCCTTCCCTTCCTTCTCCTTCTTTCCTTCCTTCCTCCTCATGTAGCTCCAGCTGGACTCTAACTCACTGCGTAGCCACTTTGAACCTCCTGATCCTCCTGCCTCCACCTCCCGAGAGCTGGGATTACAGGCGTGGGTCAGCATGCTCAGGGTATGCAGCAGACACTGTGTGAACTGATCTGTTCCCCTGGCTGTCTGTGTGTGTGCACATGCGTGTTGGCACGTGTGGGTGTGCACGCGCATATCCATGTGGAGGCTAGAGATAGCTGGGGGTGTCTTTGGCAGGGTTTCTTACTGAGCCTTAAAGCTCACTAATTTGACTACAGTGACCGGTCAAGAAGCTCTGAGGATCCTCTTGTCTCCCCAGCGGGGGTTACAGGCACTCGGCTGTTTTACCGGGGGGGGGGGGGGGGGGGGGGGGGGGGGGGGGGGGGGGGGCTAAGGATTGAACTCGGCTCCTCTTGCTTGTCCGGCAAGTATTTCTGACTAAGGCATTTCTCCACCTTGGAGTTTACTTTTGAACGTGCATTAGACAGACAAAGCAGGAAGTGCAGCGAGAGGTAATGCGTCTTATACCGGGCCTGGGCCGCAGTGGAGGGGAGTGTGCAGTGTGTCTGTTGCCAGTCAGAAGAGCCACCCCTGCCTGCTGGCATGTCCCCTTGGGGTCCTGGTGCTGACAGCTGTTTCCACCTCCTGCTCTGTCCTTTGAGCTCTGACTGTGGCCACAGAGGCCCAAGCCACCCAGGAAGGACCGTGGGCACAGGGAAGATTTCAGAAGACCTGCAGTTGTCAAGGAAAAGGGAGAAGCAGCGTGAGCGGTGGGGGCGGGGCTCCAGCGAGGCCTCGCCCACGTCGCCAAAGCCAGATTCCTCCTGCGGGGCATGAATCAGAGAAGGGCTCTGGGTGTAGATTTCCAAACCCAGTAGCCACTGGGCCCTTTACGATCCGGGCTGTGTGAAGTTACGTTGGCGCTGGACGCAGGTCATGGCAACAGCTAGAACAGTGACAGTAATCTCGTGGGTCACCGCCCCCCAAACTGTTGTGCGCCAAGGGAGTTGAGAGATTTAAGGTTTCCTGGGGTTGACATGAATGTCCCCGGCCCGGGGCAGTGGGGGAGAATCTTCATTTGTACCTTTTTCTGCGTTCTCCCATCTGCTTAGAAAGGCTACGGGGAGCCGGGCAGGGGGTCACAGCTGCCCGGCATCCTGAGTCCTCATCTTCAGAAGAGTTGCCAGGAGTAGTGTGAGCGCACCCCAGAGCTCGGGCAGCTAATCAGACTCCTTTGTCCCATGAAACCCTTTAGAGAGGCAATAATGTGTCTGAGGTGGTGGCTCAGCAGGCAAGGAGAGGACCTGAGTTCGAATTCCTAGCACTTACATCAAAGTTGGTGTGGCTGAACTTGTACCTGTGACCCAGCGCTACAGTGTGTGTGCATGTGTGCGAGCATGTGTGCGAGCACGTGTGTATGTGTGCATGTGTGCGAGCATGTGTGTGTGCATGCTTGTGTATGTGAGTGTGTGCATGTGTGTGAGCATGTGTGTGTGCATGTGTGTGAGCATTGTGTGTGCATGTGTGCAAGCATGCGTGTATGTGCGTGCGTGTGTGTGCATGGTTGTGTATGTGAGTGTGTGCATGTGTGTGAGCATGTGTATGTGTGCATGTGTGCGAGCATGTGCGTGTGTGTGCATGTGTGTGGACGCATGTGTCTGTGAGTGTGTGTATGTGTGTGTACATGTGTGTATTCATGCGTGTATGTGTGTGTGTGTGTTCAAGTGTGTGCATGTGCGCGTGAGTGTGCGCGCGGGTGTGTGTGTGTGTGTGTGTGTGTGCCCCGAGATGGGCAGAGGCTTGCTGGGTTTGCTGGCTACTGGCCTCACTGCAGAGTCAGTGATAGACTCTGTCTCCAAAGAATAGATTGGAAAGTCACACAGCAGGACATGTGAGCGTCTCCTCTGGCCTCTGCATGCTCATGAGTGCACACACTTGCACGTACATGAACCACACATGCATATATACACCTATGTACAATCACATACCATGCCATATACACACCTACACATATACCACACATATACAGATTACATACATACACACTTGCAAACAGAGCATATATTTATCTACATGTACATATACCACAAACACCATATACATCTACCACACATATACACACCACATGTACACCTACACACACACCATAGTCAAATGTACTCATATACACACACCACACACACCATATACACACCTAATATACCATGCACATAAGAACCCCCACACAAGTATAACCCCACATATCACAGTTAGGCACAGGTGTCAACTTGACAGTTGAGGGTTTGAGCTCTGGACACATTTGTAGAGAATTAATGGTTGAGTTAAGCCCAGAGCAAACCTGCAAGAGATTGTCTAGCTGATGGGGAAGGCCCAGTCCATGGTGGGTGGGACTAGGCCCTGAACAGGTGAATAAAATACTGAGAGCTGGTTGAGGAAGTTGGCATCCTTCTGTTCACTTGGCCAGACATACTGATCTGGCAAGTAAGGATTATCCATCTCTCAGCTGTTATGTGGTGATGGTGTGGCCAGTTACCTCGGTCCTGATGTTGGTGTGAGCTCTCCTGTCAAGCTGGACTGAGAACTGCAACCAATAATCGTAAGAGAAAATAAATCCCTTGTTCCCTAAAGCTGTTTGATGGTTATTTATCAGTAACCATGCAGGCTGACTACAATACTACATATCCCCACATACCCCTACACATATATACACCTTCCTTCCTTCCTTCCTTCCTTCCTTCCTTCCTTCCTTCCTTCCTTCCTTCCTTCCTTCCCTCTCTTTTCCTCCTTTTCTTTCCCTGCCCCCTTTCCCCTTTCTTCCTCTCCCTTCCTCGTCCTATTCAGAACTGCATCTTTTAAATAAGGTGTACCTGAGTTTCTTGTTATCCTGCCCATAATTAAATGCAGTAGGGGGTACTCTTTGGCCCTATTTTCTTATAATTTTAATTACAATGATTTCAGCTTAAAATAGGATCTAAGTATGGAGGAGATTCGTGCTTTCTGGTATAGTGTGTGTGTGTGTGTGTGTGTGTGTGTGTGTGTGTGTGTGTTGGTGGGGGGTGGTCTCTATTATACCTTGGAAGAAGATACAGCTGCAAGGTGGCCTAGCTTTGAGCCCTGACTTACCTCAGCTTCTCGGGTCCCCAACAGGGACTCGGAGGGCTGCAGGACAGAACTCCGTCAGTGAGACTGGCATCTCGTCGTCAGCGGCAGCCGTCAGGGTAGGAAGATGGAGCTGGCTGCAGAAATTGTCCCGGCCGGATGCTGAACACTGCGAGGCTCTTTCCCAGTGGAGAGGCTGCTCTGTCCTGCGGCTTCCCTTTCTCTCCTGCTTCCTCCTACTTCCTGCCATTGCCTCCTCCTGCCTCCAGAGCCCTTGTGACAACTGGAGGTCACGGGTTCAGACCCAGCACCATGGGCGACTCACCCTTGGAGGACTGGGGCCCTTTTCTGTGGAAGGGGTGCAAGATGCCAGGTCGGCAGAGTGTCGGGGAGCTGCAGATGCTAGCGGACCCCGAGTGAGCCCTGCACAAGGCCCGGGTGCCCTTCATGTTGCTTCCCTGCTTCGGAGGAGGAGTGAGCCAGGACCTCAGAGGCAGAGGTGTGCAGGTAAGTATAGCTGTGAGTGATTGCAACAGGGCCGGAGAGATGGCTCAGGGGCTAAGACTCTGCCTCTCAAGCACAAGGTCCTGACTTCAGATCCCAGGTCCCACATTAAAAAAGAAAAAGCCAGTAACCTGCACTTCTGACCCTGGTGGACGGATCCTGGAAAATCCCAGAGCAAAGCAAAAAGGAGGTAGAAGCAATCTAGGATGATTTCCAAAGTCACCCTTGGTCCTCCACAGGGACACATGGTGCCCTATGACACACACACACACACACACACACACACACACACACGGACACATGGGATAAATAATGTAATTAAAACATCAGGTCCTGGCTGGGCTGGGCGCAATGGCTCATATCTATAAATCGACCTTTAAGAGGAGGGGGCAGGAGGATTGGCCCAGCCTGGACTACACAGGATAGACAGCCTGAAGAAGGGCCTGTCTCAAAAAAAGTAATTCCTAACCACAGACCCCACAGGCACCCACACAGCCACACAGCCACGCAGCCACGCAGCCACGCAGCCTCCCTCCCCATGCAGCCCTTCCTCAGGGTGCTGTCCACAGGTTGCAAGATCACTTCTGGCCTGTACAGATCCTTCCCTTCGCGGCCACTGCCTCCCTGGCGTGTCAGATCCCTGTGCGGTGAGGCAGCTCTGGTAAAGGACCATGCCGTTCCCTTTCCTGGGCTCATCTCGCTGCCACTGGGCACGTGGCAGGTATGCAGCAAGGGGTCAGGTATTAATTTTGAGGGGCGGGGCCACCCCTAGTCCTCCCTGAGCACAGAGATGGTATTTTAAATGTTTCTGTGTTTCTACCACCTCAGTTCCATAAGTGCTAAATATCTGGACCGTGGCCATGAGTTGGAGGACTTGGGCTTCAGGATACCGTTAACTCTTGATCTGTAAAGTGTAGAGACAGCGAGAGAAGTGGGTAGTAAATAAAGGTACTGGGGTAAATCTCTCTTATGACTGTGTGTGTGCGTGTGTGCGCACGTACGCAGACCTGTGTGTGCGCACGTACGCAGACCTGTGTGTGCGCACGTACGCAGACCTGTGTGTGCGCACGTACGCAGACCTGTGTGCGCACGTACGCAGACCTGTGTGCGCACGTACGCAGACCTGTGTGCGCGCACGTACGCAGACCTGTGTGCGCGCACGTACGCAGACCTGTGTGCGCGCACGTACGCAGACCTGTGTGCGCACGTACGCAGACCTGTGCGCGCACGTACGCAGACCTGTGTGTGTGCACGTACGCAGACCTGTGCGCGCACGTACGCAGACCTGTGCGCGCACGTGCGCAGACCTGTGCGCGCACGTGCGCAGACCTGTGCGCGCACGTGCGCAGACCTGTGCGCGCACGTGCGCAGACCTGTGCGCGCACGTGCGCAGACCTGTGTGTGCAGAGGTGTGCATGCACGGTGCACATGCAGAGCTTAAGGTACAACCTTGTATGTTAGTCAAAGCCTTTCATTGATCTAGAACTTCCCCACACAGGCCAGTGAGCGGTCCCGTCAACTTCTGGGTATTCTCCTGCCCACCCCACTCCCCATCTTGCAGTGCTGGCATTATAGATATGCAGCGCTTTCTACGCGGGCTCTGGGGATCCGAACTCAAGTCTGAACTGTTGGAGCCATCTCCACAGCCCTCCCACATGCCACCTGTAACTCATCCCAGAGAAGAGCTGAAAGCTGGTTTCTGGGCTGCACTGAGACCCCCCACCTGACCTTGCTTCATTTCCCAGGTCTGGAACAGGTCACCTGTTGGCTTCTGGCATAAAGCAACAGCCAGAGTCCCTTGGGCATTTGTCACCTCTCAGTGAGCCTATTGACAAGCTCCGGTTTCTTCTGACAGCCAGATAGTGCCCTTTAGTCCTCACGCAGAAGAACCTTCAAGGAGGCAGATTCTCGCTGGGCAGCATGTCAAACAGCGGCCGCGGGAATGTGACACTGGGACTCATGGGAGGACAAGGTGCTGAGCCCACCTCCCTTGTGAAAGACCAGGGAATGGAGCCCGCCCCTCCCAGGCTGCCACTTCCCTGATCCTCGAGGTCATGGACTCTCAGTTCTAGCTCCATCCCTTTCTGGGCGTGGTGCTGTGGAGCCCCACAACCAGAGGCCAGAGCGTCCCCGACCCGAGAGGGCTCAGTGCACTAGGTCTGTGTGCCCCCAGGGTGGGCTTCACCGGGCGCATAGCCTGTGGCTGAAGAACAAATGCAAGAAGAGCAAAGGCCCAGTCCCTGATTCGAATCCTGACCTGGCTTCTTGCTCCTCCGCTGGAGGGTTTGGGTGACGTGAGCTGGACCAGAGGTCGGGGCAGGTCCTGCTTCACTCCGCGTGGTTCTGCCCAGCCTTGGTTCCCTTACATGAATACAGGTTCCCTTCCTTTCTTTCCTCTTTCTCCTTCCTTCCTTCCTTCCTTCCTCCCTCCCTTCCTCCCTCCCTCCCTCCTTCCTTCTTTTTCTCTTTTCCTTTTTCACTTCCCTCCCTCCCCTTCCTTCCTTCCTTCCTTCCTTCCTTCCTTCCTTCCTTCCTTCCTTCCTTCCTTCCTTCCTTCCTTCCTTCTTTCCTTCCTCCCTCCCTCCCTCCCTCCTTCCTTTCCTTCCTTCTTTTTCTTCCCTCCCTTCCTTTCTTCTTTTTCTTTCTTCTTTTCTTTCTTCCCTTCTTCATTCCCTCCTTCCTGTCTTCTCTTTCTTTCTTAAATTTTTTTATTATTATTTATTTAATTGTGCATGTATGCGTGTATGTGTGTGTGTGTGTGTGTGTGTGTAGATGAATTCGGGAACCACCATGGACCACCTCCACTTTCTCCTTGTTTACTCTGCCCCGGGATCCACAGGCTCCGCCCTACCAGGGCCAGAAACGCAGGCCGTTCCGCTTCCGCCCAGGGTCTATACATGGGGATCTAGGATCCGAACTCAGGACCTTCTGCCTGCAAGGCAGAGGCTTAACCCCTGAGCCACCTCTCCAGCCCCTCTTTCTTTCTTTCATAATTTTGAACTCACCATGTAGCCAAGGATGACTTTGTATATTTCTAAAGTACCGGGAAGACTGATGTACACCAACACCATGCCTGGTCGTCATCGTCATTCTTCTTCTTCTTCTTCTTCTTCTTCTTCTTCTTCTTCTTCTTCTTCTTCTTCTTCTTCTTCTTCTTCTTCTTCTTCTTCCTCTTCCTCTTCCTCTTCCTCTTCCTCTTCCTCTTCCTCTTCCTCCTCCTCCTCCTCCTCCTCCTCCTCGTCCTCCTCCTCCTCCTCCTCCTTCTCCTCCTCCTCGTCCTCCTGTTCCTCCTCGTCCTCCTGTTCCTCCTCCTCATCCTTCTCCTCCTCCTCCTTTTTCTCCTTCTTCGTCTGTGTGTGTGTGTCACAGGGCACTGTGTGTACCTGCGGAGGCCAAAGGGATTGCTTCTTCCTCCTTTTTACTTCACTCTGGGATTTCCCAGGCTCCACCTTCCACAGCCAGAAGTGCATTCCTGCCTGATATTTTTATGTGGGTTCTGAATGAACTTAGGTCCTTCTGCTTTCGAGACAGAGTCTTACCCCCTGAGCCTTCTCCCCAGCCCCATGCCTGGCTTTTACGCAGCGCTGGGGAGAGAATCCAGGATGCATGCTATGCAAACTACCAGCTGGTCTGGCTTCTTTCGGCTTTCCCTTGCATCCTCTCAGCGGTGAGACGCAGGAATCCATCCCTGCCAGCTTGCCGAGATTCCAGGGCCGCAGCACTACAGACCTACAAGCTTTCATTAATCCACCAAGTGTTATCCGCCAGGGAGAGGCCTTATTGTGGTCATCCATCACCGACTCTGGAGAAACTGAGGCAGGAGGCTGCCGGATTGGCTCCTCTCACAGGGAAGGAGGAGGCGGCTGCAGGGGCGTGTCCAGCGTGTGGCTCTGTTGGCCAGGGCTGCAGTGTGGCGATCACATTCCAAGTCAGACATTCCATCCTGCCACACTCCTTTTCTTTTTAGGTCTGTAAACCAAATACATTTTGATTCGATTGGAAGGTTCTGGATTAGTAGAAGGGAACGAGGTTTAACAGAGGTCAGCTCCATTGCTCAGCGTTATTAATGATGCTGTCGGCGGTTAAAATCTCAAAAAACTGGAAAACTAATAAATTTTACATAATGAAAAAAAATCACAGATGGATCAGGCAAATGGATAAATTCTTAAAAGTATTTAATATCTGTTAAGAGGACAGAATGATAAATTCGATATTGAAAACCAATATCAGATCCACAATTACAGGCCATTTATCATAACCAACCGCACGGACAGCAGCCTCTTGCGGGAGCACAGTGTGATTCATACGAAGAGACCCGGAACAAGTCTGAAGGAAACGAGAAATAAATCGGCTTTACATATTGGAAACTTATTTCCACTTCCTATCTTTATTGCCAACAATAATGTTAGCTTTCAAGAACAAATTGTTACACATTAAACCGGTACATAATGAGCCCAATTGACTCAAAAACTTCCCTAAAAAGAGCTCTGAATTATTCCCAAATTAGGTTATTAGCTTTAACTCTAATTTGCCTGAGAGGACCCAGGGATCTGATAGTAAGTTTCAGCTCTTAACCAGACAGCCAATTTCTCAGATGGGGTTCCAAAGTTCTAGAATGTTATCTCTCCTCCTTCTTCCCACCACCCCTGAAAAATTGCTCTTTAATTCTTCCATGGCAGGTTAAAGAACAGGCAGGATACTATTTAACAAAGATGGTAATTTAGCAAATTTCGAGAACTGAGACATTTTAATATATTTTTAAATTATTTTATTCATTTACTCATCTATCACAACAGCAGTAGTAGGTTCTCCAGTAGGGCCTAAAATCTCACCAGCTATGAGTTTGTGACTAGGTTTACAGTACTAGGCATGAGTTCCTTCTTGGCAGCAGACCTGGAATCAGAGAGTGGTTGGTTACCCTCCTAACAGTAATGTCACTACAGCACCGGCAGGCACCTCTTGCCTGGCAGGTTGATATTGTAGCACGCAGGGTATAGCCCTGGTTAAGAGCACTGATATCTTTCTCTTTGTATAAGCTGCATGACACCTTCTGCCACTATGGAAATTGGCCAGCAGGGAAGAAGTTTCCGGGTCCGTTGCAGTTTGATTTCTCTCTGTCTTATAATCAAAGGATGTGACATTGTTAGAATAAGGTCTTACCATCTAGTTATGGTGGGCAACCAAGAACTGTGGCAGTAATGTTGTTTTGGGAGCCTCTGGGGTCTCCCTAGCCAATAACTCTTAGGGAAGTACCCCCATGTGTAGCACTGAAATTTTGGGTTAAAAAACTCATGACTTCAGAGAGCAGCATTTTTTTTCCACCATGCAATCAAACCTCCATTCAAACTCCTTCTTTTGTTATTATTTTTTAATTGTATTTTTAATTAGCTTACAAAGTAGTGTGTTCCCATGAGGCTTTTTTCATACACCCTTAGTTTTAGTTTGACGCCCCCACTTCCTTCCTGGGAATGGATTTTTGAGAGAATTTCTGATTATTTGATCTTTATTCCCAGAAATCTCAGAGTGGGTTAAGGAGTGTGAACCATGTCACCTTTAATCTATGCTAAGTCTGAAAAAGATAGATGAGAGCTTCTGATGCACGTTACCATGTGATGGTTGAGATCAAAGTCTCTGGAATCAGACCTGTCTTGCATTCAAGTCTCCACAGGCTCATCTATGAAATGGGCGCCAAGATTCAATCCTCCCCGATCTGTCACGAAGATAAAATACGATGTTGCTTAGATATGCCTAACAGAGAGTCTGCTTGACACAGAGTAAATGCTCCACAATAGGCAGACCATATTGGCTTTTATTGTTTTTTTTTTTGTGATCGAGCATTATAATCTATATCTTTATGTATAATATATACATATAGGCATCATAAATTTTAAAAGCTTTAAGCTTTAATCCCTTCTCCATTATCTCTAGAATAAAGCGCTGCCTTCTTATCATTCAGTATCCTTCATGGCGGAGCCCAGCACACTCCTCTGACCTCCCTCTCCCTTCCCCTGCAGGTATAGCTTGCTCCAGCTGTCCCCAAGGTGGCCAGTATCTTGGGTCACTATGTCAAGGCACTTTCCTCTCTGTCTCTTGCAGTTCTCTACTGTTTGCTAACTCTTTCGTGTCTTCAAGCCCATCCTGACACCTCTGTGGGCAAAATGAGTGTGACGACCTTCAAGGCGCTAGAAACGCCTGGTGGGTGAATACCTGAGTTGTAGCTTCTCTCAAGATGACGAGGATCAGCAGCTGTGTCGCTGTCTGCCTGAGTCCCCTCCCCCACCCCACTACCCTGGGAGCTCTGGAAAGGTCAAGTTCCTGTCTTGTCCATCTTTGTTTTCTTTAGCACCTGTTCCAGGAGGACACAGTGGAAAAGTTGCCTCAGAAGCGTCCCTAAATGGCATTTAAATGAAGTCAATTGAATTCCCATTGAATTGAGAGCTGATTGGACTTCAGGTTTTTTTTTTATTTATCTTGGGATCTTAAGTACAAATGCTTTTTGTGCAATTGTGAAGGGTTTTCTAAGCCTCAAAATGCTTAATGCTATTTGCGGAATGTTTCTAGGCAAATTATTGAGTTATTAACATGCTAGAGGAATTTCGGAGGACCCTGTGCAAACATACAGGGATATCTCATGGGAGACTGCACCGTGTGTCTATTGTGTGGGGGCAGAGAGACCATTGAGTGATGGGCCCTGAGCTGCTATCTAAACTTAACAGTATGGTTACAGCTGAGCTTCAGTAAGTACATAGGTAGGTGTGTAGGTGTGCATGTATACGCATGTATTTGTTCTTATACATGTGTAGGCACATAGGCAGGTCGGAGGTCACCTCAAGTGTCTTACTCAGTTGCTCTCCACTTTACTTATTTATTTTTTGAGACAAGGATTGATTTTACCTGAAACCCACCTATGTGTCTACACTGGCCGGTCAGTGATCTGCCTGTCTCTGTCTCTCCAGCTCTAGGATTACAAACATGTGCCACCATGCCCAGCTTTATCTTCCTTCCTTCCTTCCTTCCTTCCTTCCTTCCTTCCTTCCTTCCTTCCTTCCTTCCTTCCTTCCTTCCTTCCTTCCTTCCTTCCCTTCTTTTTCTTCTTCATGTATATGTACATGGAGTGCGTGCATTTGTGTGTGGGTAGATCATGTGTGTATGCATGTGTATAAGAGTTCATTTGAGTGTCTGTGTCTGTGCCTGTGGACGCTCAAGAGGGACACGGGGAATCATCCTGGATTGCTGCACCTCCTTAGTGCTTTACTCTGCCTTCCAGGGCTGGAATTGAAGGTGCTGTTATTTCCACCTGGCATTTTTATGTGGTATCTGAAAATTGAACTCAGGTCCTTTTGCTTGCAAGCAAAGGCTTTAGCCACTAAGTCATCTCCCCAAACCCTTACTTTTTAAAATAGGCTCCAGGGGATCAAACTTGGGTGCCTTGAGTGTCAAACACTTTACTGACTGGAGTTCTCTACCATTTAACTAGGCTGGTAAAAGATGTGGATCACGCGTGATTGACAGGCACTCCATCCATCATCATCTCTGGCTGTTGGGCCCGGCACTGGATCTCCAGCACCTAGGACAGCTCTTGGCACACCCTAGGCGCTCCATCAGTGTTTGCCAAATGACCAAATGAATCAGCGATCACGCTCAGTGTGACCTAATCTGCATCTACTTTGGGGTTGTTTAGTTCAACTTGACAGATCTTCATAGAGTGCTTTCTATGTTCCAGACACCTTGCCAAGGCACTGAGGGGAGGAAGATGAATGGCACACAGTCCCTGTCTTCTAGATGTTTCTCGTTCCGTGCAAACAGCTGCCACACACCAGAGAACTACAGGGTGTGTTGTGGCCAACGGGAAGCCAGGCCTGTGTGTAGGTGCCTGATCTACTCTAGCGGTTTTAAGGAAGAGCTCCTGGGGGTACCTGCAAACCCAGTTTGCCTGGATGAATAAGCATCAGGCTAAAGGAATGTGGAGGGTCTTTGAGCACAGGGATGTCCCTGTCATGCCTACAGTCACCATGAGCATCTATTTGTCCCAGATGCTGTGGAGGCTGATATAAGATGACAGCAGGCAAAGCAAAGCCCCCTGTCCCCGCAGAGTTGGCTTCTAGGCATATGGGACCCCTTGTCCTTTTAATGGGGACACAATGCCCAGAGCAGGACAGGTACCGAGGAGGCTGAAGAACGGGGGATGAACTGCTTTATGCTAGAGCTGAGCTGCTACCCCATCCACTCACACCGAGGATTCGAGACCCTAAAAACAGAGCTCAGGATTTTCCAGACAAGCCGTCCTGCGCTGTCCTGGACCCCCTTCTAAGGAGCCCGCTTCCTGCAGAGTGGGGCGAGGGTGACTGCAGAGACACTGCTGAGTGTGCTGGGGGTGGCGCTGGGCAAAGCGGCCCCTGCGCTGACTCAGGGATTTGGCTTGTGATTCCAGGCAGTGAGCGAAGAGCCAGGAGCAGGGAAGGAGCCGCTGAAGTGTTTGCGAAGGAAAACATCGTTCTTGGATGGATCCTGAGCTGATGCTTCTTAGCAAGAGAAAGGAAGGGTTAATTTCTCTGCATTTGACTTGGGCCGGGTAATGAGCTGGTAGAGTGTTTGCCTAGTACCCGAGAAGAGCGAGAAGAGCGAGAAGAGCGAAGCCCTGGGTTTGATCATCCCCGCATAAACTGAGTGTGGGGGAGTGCAGCTCCCGGGAAGAGGAGGCAGAAGGGTCAGAAGTTCAAGGTCATCCTCAGCTATATGGGGGGTTCAAGGCCAGCGTGTGCTACATGAGACTCTGTCAGGAAGGAAGGAAAGAAGGAAGGAAGGAAGGAGGGAAGGAGGGAAGGAGGGAAGGAGGGAAGGAGGGAAGGAGGGAAGGAAGGAGGGAAGAAGGGAAAAAGAAAGGATGAAAAGAAAGAAAAAAGAAAGGAAGGAAGGAAGGAAAGAAAAGAAAGAAAGAAAGGAAAGAAAGAAAGGAAAGAAAAAGAGGAAAGAAAAAGAAAGGAGGAAAGAAAGAAAGGAGGAAAGAAAGAAAGGAGGAAAGAGAGAAAGAGAGGAAAGAAAGAAAGAGAGAGAGAAAGAAAGAAAGAAAAAGAGAAAAAGAAAGAAAAAAAGAAAGAGAAAGTGCTCGCTTCGGCAGCATATATACTAAAATTGGAACGATACAGAGAAGATTGGCATGACCCCTGCGCAAGGATGACGCGCAAATCTGTGAAGTATCCCATATTTTTGACAAAAAAAGAAAGAAAGAAGGAAAGAAGAAGCAGACTAACCTGAGACCAGGAATGAACGAGGTGATGACTTTGCTGAAAAATACAATGACCTCAGCCTCAGCGTCCTGCATAATCCATGTCAAAGAGTAAGAACTCAAAAGTAAGACTCATGTGCCTTAACTAACAAGTCCACCCCTCTCTGTCTATCCATCTATCCATCTGTCAGTCTGTCTGTCCACCTGTCTATCCATCCATTCATCCACCTAGCTATCCATCTGTCTACTTATCTGTCCAACTGTTTGCCTGTCCATCTATCCATCTACTTGTCCATCTGTCTATCAAACCATCCAGTCATCCATCCATCTATCCATGCACCCACCCACCATCTATCTGCCTGTTCAATTGTCTGTCTACTCAGCCATAAGTCTATCAAGTCCCCCATCCATCCATCCATCCATCCATCCATCCATCCATCCATCCATCCATCCATCAATGGGTCTGCCTGTTCATTTGTCCATCCACTCATTCATCATTCTATCTATTTATCCATTCTTCCATCCATCCATCCATTTATCCATGTGTCTGTTTGTCCATCTGTCCATCCACTTACTCATCATTCTATCAAGCCATCCATCCATCCATCATCCACTCATCCATCTGTCTATCAAGTCATCTATCTATCTATCTATCTATCTATCTATCTATCTATCTATCTATTCATTATTAGAATCCGACACTGTGCAGGCCACTGGAGATACTGAAATGACTTCCTGAATTGACCAGTAAAGTCTGCTGGGCTTCTAGCAGATAATCAAACTCCAGAGAGAAATTCTAATCAAGATAAGTAAACCAGCCCAGTGAGGAGGGGCCCAAGAAAGGTTTATCGATGTTTGGAATTCCACGGGATGAGACTGGAGCTTACCAAGCTTGAGAAGGAGTGGTGGAATCCTTCAGGCCAAGAGAGGTAAAGTGGGGAGGACGACCCAGACCTCTGGGGGCTTCAGGATGGGCAGCACGCCGTGGTACGGCCAGCTAGCCAGCAGTATTTTGCGGCTGGCAGGTTAGTGATGCCAGAGAGGAGTTTCGAGATACCCTAGCAGTCGATGTCCTAGACAGGAAGGTCTTCAGGGTATAATTTTTCCAATTTTCTGTCGCGAATGAAATGAAAACAGCATGCAGGAGTACACCCATTCCACTCAGCGGCTCCTCTCCACCGATCATTTCTTGATCATGGTTATTCTTTCTACAGCGGTCTTTTACACCGCTGTGGACCCCGAATCCAAACACATCCGGAGGTGGCAGAGGTGTGCCAGCGAGCAGCATCACAGGAGAGAGTGTGCAGTTGCTCTTTCATAAGTGGTTTGCATCCTGCTGGGCCTGCAGCTGGCTGTGGCATAAGGATGAGTTTCAGTGCCCCCCCAACTCCCCCCACCCTGCCACTTTTAACAAACCACTCCATGTTAATGGCTTATTAGCCAAAGAGCACCGTTAGTACACGCATAGTAACTTCTGTACACACAGGGGCAGGGGCATGTTAAAATTCACTCATTGTGTCCGGACTTAAAACTTTTGTCCCTAAAGCAAAAGGACCTGGGTTCTGATCCCAGATCCTATGTAAAAATGCCAGGCAGACATACACCAGCCTGAAATTCCGGCCCTGGAAGGTGGAGCCTGGGAAACCCCAGAGCAAAGTGATAAGAAGGAGAGCAATCCAGGGTGATTCCTAAGATCATCCTTAGGCCTCCACAGACACACACACTTGAGTGTTGTCTTGGACACACAACACACACACACACACACACACACACACACACACACACACACGCACTCACACGCAGGCACATGCACAACAGAATTCATTCATTTCGAACCTGTGCACATTCCCGACTCTCCACCATGCCTTTGAAATCTGCCTTCAGTACAGTATTCAATTCTTATGTCTTCTTGCGAAAGTGACTCAGGAATCCATGTTGCTTGTCTCTGCAAAGCAGTTTCGACTCTTGGGCAAACGTGCTAGACAAATTTTGTCACATGAGTATGCGCAGATCATCTTGTGATATTGGGAAGATCGAGAGCTGAAGACAGGCTGTGTTTCCCAGTGGACTATTTGGCTTCCATTTCTGGTAAATGTTGAGGAAAGCAACTCAGACATCCCATCCATCTAGACACCTATCATTGAAATAAACTCAGGAAAATGCAGAATGGAGAAACCCCCCAATTCAAAGCAACTGGCACTTCTGATTTTTATACACAAATTACCCTCCGCCAATCTCATTCAATATTCAATCCATATTCAAAGTTATTAAATATTGAACATGATTTAATAAATACAACCAAGTTAATCAAGCCTTCGATTGGTGGTTGTGGGTTCATGAAAGCTCGTGGAAAGATGAATCCCCAAAGGCCCTCCATCTCTCTCGCTGCTTTCCAGTGCGTGCAGAAAGCACATTGCATGCAAGCGTGGGCTTGTGGGTGGTGGCGGTGTGTGTGCAGGTGTGTTGGATTGTTACTACCCAGCACTCATGCGTGGGGCGGGATTGCTGCGGGTAGGTCCATCTGAGCATGCATCTGGGTGTGCGGGACCCTGTGCATTATGTGCACGTAGGGAACGCTGATGAATTCCCTGAGAGCCTAGTTCTTCTCTGGGTCTCAGCAGCGGCTAGGATTCCATGGTCCATGGTCCCTTATGACCAAGAGTGGTTTCCACAGGGGCTTCCTCCTTGGGTTCTCTCTCTTTCTCTCTCTCCCTCTCTCTCTCTCTCTCTCTCTCTCTCTCTCTCTCTATCAATGTGTATGTCTGTGTGTACTCAGTCCCCCAGGGAGTGAGCACCTGATCACTTTGCTCCTTATCACCCTAGTCCCAGCCCTACAGTGCTGGACGCTGATACAAGGAAAGGCTTTGAGGAGGGCTTGAGCTCAGCTTCAGGTCTATTACTTGCTGTGTGACTTTGAGAAACTTACCTTCTTTGGACCCTCAGTTTCCCTCTCCGGGGGATGCTAAAGCTTGCGGTGCAGGATGGCTGTGAGGCTTCAGTGATATCGCAGGGGCACCTTACTGTTAAGTTGTCAGCATGTGTGGTGGTATTGATTACGGGGTCTGCCCGATCAGGCAGGGCTGCTCTGCATTAAGTCTGGCCTTTTGACATGCCTGTTAGGGATGGTCGTGATTGCTTAATTGCTATGGGAGGGCCCTGCTTATTATGGGCCATTTTGGAGGCAGGTGATCCAGAACTGTGCACAGATGGAGATGATCCAGGACTGTGCATGGACGGAGAGTATGCACTGAGCGTGGGTAGACGAGCGAGCGAGCGAGCGAGCATTGACTCATCGCTTCATTGTGCTCTGCTCCTCCGTGGATGTGACCTGCCCTGTTCCCTCGGCTCCTTCTGCAATGACTCTGCTGCTGTGATGGACTGTCCCCCGGAATTGTGAGTTGGAATGAACCCCCTTTTTCTCTTAAACTGCTGGGCCCAGGCATTTTGTCGTAGCAATGTGTAATGTAGCTAGCACGTCTTCTTCTTTTGACAAGGCACGGCTCTGAGCTGGGCTTCGCAACACAACCTGGAATAGGCCCTAATACCTTAGTGTTGTGCATGTGTGTGTGTGTGGAGGGGGTGCATGCTCCTAGCCCAGCACTCTCCAGTGTCATGTTCTTCCTAAAGCGTTCAGAAGGCCTGCCAGTTTGGAAGTCTTCCTTTTCCTCAAACAGTCCTGGTCATCTCTAGGAATCCTTGGTGGGTTTCTCTCTGGGGCTTCGAGGGGGACTCTGTAGGAGGAGGGAGGGGAAAGGTGATTCTCCAGTAAGGAGAGGGACCCCCCCATCACAGTCGGAGCCCTAGGCACTGTCCGGCACCCTGGTCTTGTGGTCATTTATTCCCAGGAGGGAGCAGACCTACTAGTTAAGCCACCAGCCCCCCCCATCCAGGCTGAAGTATGAGGGGCTGCAAGGCACTTGCTTAGGATCCCGTAGTGGGAAAGTGATGGTCCCAGGGGCTTCACGGTGACCCCTGATTCCAGTCCTGTGTGTTTCCTAGGAGACTCCCCCACCTTTTCCCCAGTGTTTTCTCTCGCCCCATGGACAGCCTATGCTTTTATATATTTATTTAGTGTACGCAACTTTTGTTTCTGGATAGGTTGGGGATGTATAGTCAGATACAGCTGGCAGCTTGGCAACTGAGGGCCCTGAGCTCTGGCACAGTTGTGAGAAATTAGTAGTTAAGCTGCAAGCGAGCCTGCAGCCGATTGATTGATGCAGAAGACGCAATCCACAGTGAGCAAGACTATTCTTTGGGCAGATAAATAAGGTGGAGGAAACTGGTAGAGAAAGTTGGCATCCTTGGTATACTTGGCCAGACATGCTGGTCTGGTAAGTAGGTGTTGTCCTTTTTCGGCTGCCTGTGGATGTAGGGATATGGTTCCCTTGGCCCCTGGTGTTGGTGTGGAGTGTCCTGCCAAGCTGGATTAAAAACTATCATAAGAGGGGAAGAAAGGCTGGAGAGATGGCTCAGGGGTTAAGACTCTGTCTCAAAAGCAGAAGGTCCTGAGTTCAGATCCCAGGTCACACGTAAAAACACCAGGTGGACGCAGTGGCAGCCTGCACTTCTGGCCCTGGTGGGTGGAGCCTGGAAAATCCCAGAGGGAAGCAGGAAGGAAGTAGAAGCAATCCAGGATGATTCCCAAAGCCACCCTTGGTCCTCCACAGGGACACACAGTGTCCTCTCTAACACTCACTCAATCAATCAATCAATATTTTTTAAAAAGGGAAAAACAAACCCTTATTCCCCTATAAGCTATTTGGTCATGAATTTGTCGGCAACCATACAGAGTAACTGCTGCACATCCAGCTTGTAGAAAGCTCTGGGTTGATTCCCAGCATTGCATAAAACCAGTGTGGCAGCGTATGTCCGAGATTCCAGCACATGGGACACAGAGAAGGAAGATCAGCAGTTCAAAGCTATTCTCAGCTGCATACTGAGTTCGAGGCCAGGCTAGGATTCACCACCGCATCCTGCAGAGTGTTTAAGTCTCTTGACAGCAGAGTTTCAAGTTCACAGGATGGACAGTCATTTCAGCTTATGCTTATTGGCGAGGAGCATGGTATTAGACGTTAACACCTTCCCCATTAAACTTATATGTGGATCCAGTTTCAGCGTGCACACTGCAGGGCTTCAGGCAGGCAGGCCCCCGGGGATTGGCAAGTGAATGATGAATGGTGGGTTCCAACCCGACCCCAAGCTGACTCCCAGAGATGTTTGCTAAAAGTGTTTCTGGCTCTGTTGGGACATGTGTCCTTGGAGGCCTGCCATGTGGGCGGGGAAGGCCCAGCTTTATAGATCCTCGGAGCTTTTTAGAGTATGGCAGAAAACCAGGCAACCCCCAGCCTTCCTCACACACATAATTCTTGCCTGGCGGGGTCTGCAGCAGACAGAGAAGGGCAGGGGCGGTCGGCTCCGCATCGCTCTAGACGTGGGATGAGTCAGAGAGACCTGCCCACTTCCCTGAAAACTGCCAAAGAAGGGGCTGAAAGTTAGACTCCAGTGACCAAGGCATACAGGGGAGGTTGAGAGAGCCTCAGAATGAGAAGAGGCAGGAAAGCTGCGCAAATCCTACCTTGGATGGTAGCAATGGCCGACCGTTGCCATTGGTTGCTACTTGCCAAGCCAGGAGCTACGTCTTGGTTTAATCTTCACAGGACTCATTATCACTCCCATTTTATAGATAAAGGAAATGAGGCTAGTGGGGTCAAGTGATGGCCAGGCATCTCCTTGAGGGAGAGAGTTTATGAGACTCGTGCACTGTTAGTGCTACTGAGCAGAGATGCCCCCCAAGAGTTTGTAAAGCGTTCTTTTCATTGTCTAGTGGGGAGCTGAATGCCATACACAGCTGTAACACCCCCTCCCACATCCCAGCCCTGAGCGGAAGTTTCCTGGTGCAAACAAGAGAAGCCTGTGCTTTGCTTTGCTTTGATTGTGCATTCCAAGGTGTGGGAGATGTTCATGGCTGATATTGGAAGGTGTTCCCCCAGGCTGCTAAACTCTGTGGTCCCACAGTCTGGGCAGTTTGGGGTGAGCCTAGGAGAAACCTCAGCAAAAGCTGAGCAGCGGGGTGGGACCTTGGGAAAGGAGATTTCCTCTCTCTCTGAGCCCCACTGGGCTGACAGGTGTGTCTCAGGAAAAGCTCTTGGGGTAGGGGCATGCTGCTCACTCCAACAAGGGAGCCTCTGGAGAGGTGCTGGGCCCCCAAACTCAATGTGCTTGTTTTTCTACCAGGTGCCCACAGCCCTCTTTCCCCAGTGGGAACGTTTGCATTCCTATTTGACACACCATCCCTCCCGTCTGGCATGAAATGAACCCCCTATCTTGGAAAGGCAGGGAGAGTGGAGACGGGGTTCCCTGTGCCACCCTCTCCTGGCCAGGCGCCACGAGGAGTGGTCTGATTGAACACACTGCTGCAGTGGGAACTTGCGGCGGCAGGGTCTGGCAGTGACCTCTGGCGCCGGGGCACGTCCTGCATCAGGAGCTTGCCCCAGCTGAGGTGGTCTCAGCTTGCCTGGAGTCAAGATCCTTTGCTCTGAGGGACTCCAGGCGCTGCCAGCGCGCATCGGTTGGGAGCATCCTGAGTTCCTTGCTTTTTTTAAAAAAAAATTCTTCCCATTCTAGATGTTTCTCCAGCCTCCCGATCTCAGTCTGTAAAAGCTTGCTCTGTGTGTGTGTGTGTGTGTGTGTGTGTGTGTGTGTGTGTGTGTGTGTGTGGCGGTCCGGCTCCAGAACTTCCAGGAGGGGTAGCTGAGTTGACTACTCTGATCCCCTTCGGCGTCCCCCCACCCCCGAAAGGTGGGGGAGGAAAGAGACAGGGGAGCAGAGATGTGAAGGGTTAAAAGGAGAAATGCAAAGAGCAACGGAGAAAAGGGAAGGCAAAAGAAGCACCAAGCAAGCAGGAGGGAGGGGTGGGTACCGGGAGCAGGGAGGTGAGAAGATGCTGGAACCGAGGGAAGACTCCAAAGGTAAAGTGAAGACAGACAGGGAAAGAGCGAGCCAGCGACCGCGCTGTGGCCGAATCTGAAAGGGCCAAAGAGAAAGCGGGTGGGAGGAGGAGGAGCGCGGGGAGGGAGGAGGGAAGAGGAGGGAGGAGCAGAGGGACGCAGGAGGTGGGGGCTGGAGGCAGCAGCCGCCGCGGCTCCAGCCGCTCGCTCTCTTGCTCACTCGCTCCCGGTGCCTGCCGCTCGCTGCCCGGCTCGCGGCGGCTCGCAGCTCCCGCTCCTGCCCGGCGATCCGGAGAGGGGCCCCGGAGGACAGGACGGTGCGACCAGCAGGCTGAGCCCTGGACGGGCTGCGGAAGCAGGTAGATGGCCGGGTGGGGTCCGCGGGGATCGGGAGAATCGGAACACCGGCAGTGCCCGGCCGTCACCGGGGATGGGAGCGCCACTCCTGGGCAGGGGGCTTCGGAGCCCCGCGACTAACTTTCCCAGCTCTGTGGGTTCCCTGGTCGGATCCGGGCTCCAGAAGGCGAGTTTGGCACGGGGAGAAGGTGGATGCCGGGGTTCGCTAGAGTACGGGTGGAACAGAGGGGTCCCGGTTAGACGCGGGGTGCCCTGGCGTGGATAAGGCGCGCGCCCTCCGGCTGCAGTCTGGACGCAGCGTCCGCCGCGCCCCCACGTGCCGGGAAAGACCCGAGAGCGGCAGCGCGGCGTGGGTGTCCCAAGGAGGAATCCTCCAGCTCCCTCAAATAATTTGGGGGCACTCGTCCCGGAGCCTCCCAGGATGCGCGTGCCTTGCGCCCGCCATGTGCGCCCTCCCCGGGGTCGCGACGCAGAGCTGCAGGGCTGCGCCCAGGTCCCGAGGGGCGGGCGGTGCCATTCGCACTTGAGCAGACCCGGGAGCCCGTGGTGGACCCATCTGGTCTTTTCTTTCTCTTTCCGTCACCCCAACCCTCTCCAGGGAATCCGGGACTTCTATGGGTCGGCCGGGGTGACAACCCCGCGACCCTCGGCGACTACCCCAGCGCCCAAAGTTAAAAGAAAAGCGAGTCGTTCCCCTTGCCTTCCTGGGGAGTGTCCCCGAAGTTCCCAACTTCTTTCTTGGCCGCGGGAGGTTATGTTGGAGATGGAGAGGTAGGACACGGTGGTCTTTCTAGTGGCCCAATTCAGCCACCTACTCTCAGGACTTGGTTTATTTCCCCAAATTTGTCAGAAAACATAGGACTTCAAAATAGGCAAAATCATTCCTTGTGGTCTGCAAATGGGACTGAGCCACTCCTCCGGAGTCTGGGAGGGCGAGGACCTCAGCATAGCTGTTCCCGAGTCTCGAGCAAGCCCCCCAGCTTTCTCCCAGACCGATTCCCACGCTCCACCCCGCCTTAGTAGTAGCGAAGACTCGGGATCCGTCCCCGCTCGTTGATTCATGAGTCCAATTGCCTCCCACCAATATGTCAAGGTCTCGAGAAAAATTGGTGCAAGCGGCTGGGTGTTAGGATCTTCCACGCGCGCTCCTTTCTGGAGCCGGTGGAGCAGGACCTGGGGAGAGGGAGGCTGGAGTCGTTAGAGGGAGGTTGGAGCTTCGAGCCACCCTAGTTCTCTCTGGCATGAGTACTCATGCCCGGGCTTCAGCGCTTCTCCCGCACTCTGTAGGGGGAAACGTGGATTAATGACCCAGCCAGGTGGTGGCGCGCAGCGAGCGGCTGGGGCCGTGGGAGCCCGCGGGCAGCGCTGTCCTCTCTAGCTCCGGAGTTCTCAGGCTGGATCGTGCTCCTGCCTGCCTCCCATCGCGTCTTTTGTTAGAGCGCGGTCCCTTAGGGTCTGTCGTGATGACTGAGCCGAGGGTCGCCTAGCAGGTTGGGCCCAGTGCCAGGATGTTGAACTTCACCCCCCACCCCCGGGGCCCCATCCCCTGCTCCTTTGGCAGATTTCCCAGCGGTGCGCAGAACGCACCAGCTCTCCCTGTGGTTCACGTGTTGTTTAAGCCGCTAGAAATTTGACGTCCACAATCTCAGCCCTCGGCTTTTCCTTCCATTCCACAGATCAGCAGACTGAGCCCCAGAGGAGTGGACGGACTCGTTTAGAGTTGGTTAAGGGTGGAGAGGAAATAATCCAGTCCCTCCACCCCCCCCCCCCAGGTCTTCTCTTACACACTGACTTCATCCCTTTCTATAAGCAGGGCAGGTGGTCCCTACCAGGCCACTGCAGCCCTCGGGGAGTGGGGGTGGGGTGGAGGCAGTGTGATGTTGGAGAGGAAGACTGGCTGCGTGCCAACTTTGACCATTTCCCTGATGAGCTGTTTATGTGAATTTGTTGCATACCCAGCCTGTGCCTGCCCTGGGGGAGGAGAGGGGAGGTAAAGGCCACAGGCTTGTCTCTTAGGGGGTGTGTGAGGGCTGCGGGAGGGCTTAGGGGTTTTCCCTGAATGGCATGAGTCAGGCATTCTCAGGTGAGAACACTCCTGCAGGATTTGGAGATGGCCAGGGGGCAAGGCCTGCTGTGACCCCAGCTAAGCCAGAGGGAGCTGGATAGTGGGCCAAGGACATCAGAGGCCAAGCCAGTGAGAACTCAGGCACAACGCCTGGCCCCGAGGTCTGCTTCCTAGAACGGGTGGAGGGTGAGCGGACGGTCTTGAAATCACTGAAGTCAAAGCCCAGGAAACCCAAGACCGAGGCCGCAGCTGGGAAAGAGCCGGGGCTTTTGCCTCTTTGCTTGTCATTGACTGTCGGATGTCAATCACTCACTCTCTGCTCCATCCCAGCCTCACCTTTGAAATCTAGGTGCTTGATGGTTCTGGACTTCCTACAGGTCAGGCATTTCCTGTCCTCGGGACATTTGGTTAATAACAGTTAGTTCTGGAGCTCTCGTTTGATGCCAAACGCTATGTAGGTCCCGGTGACCCAGCTGTGAATAGACAGAATCCTTACTCACCTCAAGGTGACGTTCAAGGTCCTGCCCGCTAGAGCCACATTGTCTAGTTGGAGGAGGCGGCATAGACATAAACGTCTCTCAAGGATTGTTGACGGTCCGGCAGAAAACCCCCAGCTTGCCCACTGGTGACTCAAGACTCCACTGTGAGAAGGTCTGAAGCTAATGCCTGGGAGGTTTGGAAAACCTTAAACTCACCCTCCCTCCCCCCTCCCCAGCTGCCATCCCATCCTCAGCTCCTGGTTGCTAGGGGTGACCCAGGACCGCTGTACTGAATGGCCTTACATGTGGCATTGGAGAGATGGAAAGCTTCTGCCAATCAGAGTATGGAAGGAGGGAGCTGGTGTATGTTGGCAACTATGATCTTCCTGGGTCTCCATAGAGACCGCTGCCAGGTGACCGGGTGCTTCCGAAACTCCAGCGCCCACAGCTGCTTGGCAAGCTGTGGAACCCCATTGTACAGACGGGTAAGTGGAGCCCCCACTCAAGTCCGTCGAGTGGGCAGCTGTGTGGTGAGAGGATCTGGCCCCTGTCGAGAGCATCACGTGTCCCTGACAACCTCATTCAAGTTAAAACGACCCCTTTCTTCCTGTTGGCTAGATTGCGTCCTTGGGGGGGGCTTGTGAACACGCAGTGACTTGGACCCACCCTCAGTGCCTGCCTCCAGGCAGCTAGTAATTGGCACAACTAATGCATCCCAGCCATGTTAATGCTCCTACTCTGGGGACTGCACTCTGGGATCCCGCGTGTGTGAACGGAGAAAAGCAAATGATTTCTCCCCCACCCCACCCCAAGACTCTGCAAGGGGTGGGGTGGGCGCTGAGACCAGGCTGTGATTTAGCACCAGGAATTCCCTTATATGGTCCCCTCCTCCTACCCCCCAGGTGGCTGTAGAATTAAAGGAATATTTTATCTTCATCAGCACACACACACAGAGAATATATTGCTACGTAATTAGGGAATAAATAGGTGCTGTGCGTTGGCTGTGGACTCCGTGCCCCATGACTCTGGGGGGGGGGGTTTATTAGAGCACTGCTATAATTGAGAAGGTGTTGTCCACTCCCTAAGCCCTTCCTGAAACTTTCATGGCTTGGGTGGTCATTGTCCAGAAATACATGCCTTCTTCATTTTAAAGGAAGGAAGCAGGCTGGGCATGTAGCTCGGCTGGTAAAGGGCTTGCCTAGCAGGCATGAAGCCCTGGGTTCGATTCCCCAGCACTGCGTGAACCCAGCACAGTGATTGACACGTCTGGAATCCCAGCACTTGGGAATTGGGAACTGTTACATAGTTTGAAGACGGTCTGAGCTATGTAAGACCTTGTCTCAAAAAAAAGAAAAGAAGGGCGCTCAGGAGATGGTTTCAGGGTAAACCTTTGTCATGCAAGCAAAACGGCCTGAGTTCAGATCCCCAGAGCCCATGTATAAATGGTGGGCAGAAACGGAGTCCACTGCAGTTACAGTCCTGGAAGCCGAGCCTGGGAAACCCCAAAACAAAGCGGTAAGGAGACATAGAGCAATCCAGGATGATTCCTGGTGTCACCTTTGGGCCTCCACAGGCACACACTCAAGTACCCTCTTGCACACACCCGTGCAGATGTACCGCTACCACATGCAGCGCACACACAGAAGGGAGGAAGTCGGTAAGATCGCTTCTGCTTCCTTTCCTTTGGTGAAGGGCGTGGGACGTCCACTCGAAGGCTGTAGGTCAGCTTTCCAAGTGTTTAGACGCATTGTGAAACTGATCCCTGACAGGAAGCGGGGGTCTCAGCATCCCCTGGCACACCCTACCCCCGGGTGCTCAGGAGACCCCGAAGGAAAGAATCATAAAACAGTTGTCCTAAAATGCCGGCATTTTTCATCTGAATCCTATGTATCGATTATTCCACAGGGGAGACGCAGGCGTCCATGTTTCTCCAGCTCTGAAGCTTAGCTAAGCTGCAGTAATTACGCAGGCTCGACATGTCTGTTCTAGAACGGCGAGTTGGACGTCAGCCTGACTCTCAAACATTTGGGCGAGATCTAATTGAGAAAGACATAGTCAAAGAACAAATATTTAGAAATCGCGCTTTGCACCCAGGGCCTCTGTAGGCCAGCGGAAGCAAAATGAATCTCAGAGGTGGAGGATGAGGATGGAGGCCCAGTGGACAGATCACTGTCAGAAGGTGCGGCTTCCGCTTAGAGACGGGCAGCGAGACTTAGTCAAAGCTCCAGAGAAAACGAGATCCAGCGTGCCAACTATAGATCGAACCTTATTGAACGCCCAGCCTTGAAGTAGGTTTAGGGAGGTAGGGGAGGGAACTTCTTGCTATTTGTCTCTTCCACAGTTAGCTCAGGTAGCTATAGTGACAAGAGTCGCTGACCGCAGTGGGGGTCAGGACTGCAAGTCCGGGAAAGCCGAACTGGAATATCAGGAACCCAATGTCTCCCATAGCGAGAGGTCTGGGCTGTTTTTGCTCTGAGCTTGCTTGCTTCAGTAGCAGCGGCCCCCCAAAACCCACTTGCTTGCTGTCCTTCGTTCCCAAGGTCACACAGTGGTAGTGTACATCCTCAGACTCCTGGACTTTCCCAACCTCTAAGTGCCCTTTGCTGCCCATCTTTTTGGCGGGAATCGTGAATCGGGCATCAAGCTTAAATTACCCCCAGGTAAGGGGAAGAAGTGATTGTAACTGACCTAGAGCAATCTTGATTGGGTGTATATCTCAGAAAGGCACAAAATTAGAGAAAGAACGGAGAAGCGCCTCAGCAGTGTTGGCCAGCCTCAGAGTCAAGACCTGGGTTTGAATCTTCTGCTCTGCTTCTTTTAAGCCCTGTGGCTGTGAATCAAGAATTTTACTTTTCCTGTCTCAGTTTACTTTATCTGTCCAGTAGGATTTGGAGGCAAGATAAATCTGAGTTAGTCTGATAGGTGCACTCACTCTCTACCAGGAGTATTGCTGAGTTTGACCTTGGACACCAAAGGATTTATAACAATATGATGGGCAGAGCAACTGTCCGAGGAAGATGATGTCATCAATCGGAACCACAGCAGGTCAGGCAGGCGTCCTGGAGGAGGTGGTTCAGGGTCCATCCTGCTATTGCTTTTCAGTGGTAACAATGGAACTGTTTGGCTAAAATAAGATACTACCTGCGTAATCACAGCAGATTCATTTTTTTTTAAAGATTGGTCTTCACCTAGCCAAGGCTGGCCTGAACTCCATAGGTAGCAGAGGGTGACCTTGAACTTCAGAGCCTCTGTCTCTAGGCCTTTCCACCTGAGTGCTGGGATTGTGGGGGTGCAGGACCCCGCCCATGCTGTGCAGAGTGGAGCCCTGTGGGTGCTAGGCAGGCGCTCAGTCGGTCCACCCAGCCTGTCCCACCCCATACAGTGTGCAGTATTTCCACACAGGGAGGATACTGACCAGCATGGCTTAGAGACCCCATGGCGCTCTCAGCTCTGGATTCTTCCTGGGTCGGTTGGTTGGTTCCCTGCTTTGTTTTGGGGGACAGGCTTATAAGTATCCAAGGCAAGGATTTACTCTGAAGCAAAGGATGACCTTGAACTACTGACTTTCCTGTCTGCACCTCCAAAGTGTTGAGATCATAGAGGAGTGCCACCATTACTTGTCTGTCTGTCTGTCTGTCTCTCTCCCTCCGTGTCTCGTCTGCAGCTCAAGTTGTCCTTGAGCTTGGGTGTTGTTACCTGATGGGACTGCAGGACACTGGGTATTATTATTTTTTAACTTTATGTTTTGTGTATATGTATCAGAGGACCCTGTGTGTCCCTTTGGATGACCAAGGGTGACTTTGGGAATCATCTTGGATTGCTCAATCTACCTCTTGCGATTTCTCAGGCCCCACCCACCAGGACTGGAAGTACAGGGCACAGCCTTTTCCCCCTGGAGTTTTTAAAGTCGCACCTGGGATCTGAACTCAGGACCTTCTGCTGATGAGGCAGAGTCTTAACCCCTGAGCCATTCCTCCAGCCCGACTTGGATATTAGTAGTAGTAGTATTCAGTGCGTGGCTGCAGTCATGAAATCTGTATGTCTAAAGTGACATCTTCATCATCTGCCTCTCCAGCGCTTCCCCTTCTAGACTCTTTGTTTTCCCTGCTAACACCTTCCTGGTGCTTGGACTCAGAAGCTTCCCAACACCATTAAGGAATGTGCACGCGCCTGCAGCCAGCTTCTCCCTCCTCACCATGATCCTGTGAGAAGTCCCTCTCGTCACAGTGGCTGAAGGCACCGACCGCCTGCTCTGCTGCTCTGTCATCCTGTCTGTGGGACACACTTTCTAGAACTCTTTGTCCAGCAGCCAGGGCGTTTTCCATCTCTCCCCTGTTCATGGCATCTCAAAATCTGGTTTGCATGGACTTTTAGTTTGTTTTTTTTTTAACTTCATTTGTGTGTGTGTGTGTGTGTGTCAGAGGACACTGTGTGTCTTGGTGGAGGACTGAGGGTGACTTCAGGAATATTCTGGGTTGCTCTTTACTTCACTCTGGGATTTCCCAGGCTCCGCCCACCAGAGTCTGAAGTGCAGGCCTGCCGCCATTTCTGCCTAGTATTTTTATGTGGAATCTGGGATCTGAATCAAGATGTTATGCTTGTGAGACAGAGTCTTAACCCCTGAACCACCTCTCCAGCCCAAGTTTTAATTTTTTTATTTAGTTAATTTGGGGTGTGTATGTGTTCCCATGGGTGTCCACACACATGTGGGCATGCGTGGAGGCCCAAAGTGGACATCGAGTCTATTCCTCCATTGCTGTCCATCATGTTCACCGAGAGAGGGTCTCTTGCTGAACCTTGAGCTCCACAGGTGCAGCTAGTCTGGCTGGCCAACTTGCTCCAGAGATCCCCTGTCTCTGCCTTCTGTGCACTCACCTTTACGTGGACTCTGGAGATCCGGTCCTGGGGTTCATGTCATGGCTAAATGCTTTCCCCACTGAACCATGTCCCCATGTTCGTTCTTTTTCTTTTTCTTTTTTAACCTCCCGTTTTCCTGTAACACCCATGGATGAAGCTCAAGCTCTTCTCGGAGACACTTGGCGTTTCCACAGTCGGCCTCACTTCTCCATCAGGCCTCCTCCCTCCGAGTCACCTTCTGGACCTGGTTGCTGAGGTCGATGGCTTCTCTGGGTTTCGCTCCCCTCCCTTCACAGGCCGCCTCCGAGCGGCGTCCTCATTAGAGCTTCCCTGAGCTCGGGCACCCACAGCGCTCTCCGAGCATCGACGCTTCCTTCCCGGCCTTCTGTGCAATTATTGCCCACACCACGGACTCGGTGTTTGATAGGATGCTGCTGCGGTCATTATTCAACATGGGGGTGGATGTGCCTAGCCTTTCCCAAGTGGAATATAAGCCCATTGATTCAGACTGGACTGGGCTGGGTCCTTCTCTGGGACCAGCCAGCACACAGTGCTCCAGTGGGCTCTCTCTCTCTCTCTCTCTCTGTTTCTCTCTGTCTCTCTTGCTCTCTTTGCAGATATGTGCATGTGCATATAGGTGGGTATGCATGTGTGTGCAGGTGTGTGTCAAAACGGCACTTGAGTATGTTCCTATGGAGGCAAAGGGTAACATTGGGAGTCATCCTGGATTGCTTGTACCTCCTAATGCTTTGCTCTGAGGTTTCCCAGGCTCTGCCTTCTAGAGTCATAATTGCAGATAGCTTCCATTTCTACTTGGCATTTTTTTAATGTGGTATCATAGTTGGGCACAGGTGTCAACTTTGCCGTTGAGGGTTTGAGTTCTGGGTACATTGTAGAGACTCAATGGTTGAGTTAAGCCCAAAGCAGACCTGCAGGAGATTGTCTAGTTAACGGGGCAAGACTCAGCCCGTGGTGAATGGGACTAGGGCCTGAACAGGTGAATAAAATACAGTGAACTGGTTGAGAGAGTCGGCATCCTTTTGTACACTTGGCCAGACATGCTGGCCTGGTAAGTAAGGATCATCCCTCTCTCAACCATTATGTAGAGATGGTGTGGCCAGTTTCCTCGGCCCTGGTGTTGGTGCGTGCTCTCCTGTCAAGCTGGACGGAAAACTGTAACCGGATTGTTGTAAGGAAATAAACCCCTTGTTCCCTTAAGTCGTTTGATGGTCATTTATCAGCAACCATGCAGGTGAACTTCAGTATGTGTGATCCGGGAGGCAAAGGCTTTAACCCCGAAGCATCTCCCCAGCCCTTCAGTGGGAATCTTGCCCCAACACTGGGAGACTCAACTTTTGGGCCCTGTGCACACTAGGCAGTTTAATGGGTATGTATTTACTTTTTGAGACGTGTAGCTCAGACTGGCCTCCGACCTCCTGTACACCCAAGGCTGACCTTGGACGTTCATCCTTCTGCCTTCACCTCCAGAGCAGAGATCACAGGCATGTGCTGACAACAAACACCTGGGTATCAGTTGCATTCATGAATCACAGGAATAGATTGTTTACCTGAAAAAGCAGTGTTTTTCTTCCCTCACCCTCAATGGAAGGGACTGAATTTAACAAATGTCTCCTGTATGTGGAACATGACTCGAGGCGATTTTTAGGGAACGTTTGAAGTCACCTTGCAAGAAGCCTGGCAGAGGCTTGGAGAACAGTGGGAGAACAGTGGCCAGCAGGGGGCGCTGAGGGGCCCGGGTCAGTGCTCTTCTCTGTCTTGCTGAAGTTCTCAGGGTCTCACTGCGTTCCCCCATGCCCGGACTTTGAGATCGTCCCAACTATCTGCCCAGGCTGTAATTTGGTGCAGAAAAGACAAAACAGGACAGAATACAGGTCCTTGAACCACAGTGAGACCTAACAAGTGCTCAGGAGGACTGGGGGTGTGGCTTCTTGAAGGCTCCATGATTGAGCACACACACTCCTGGAGTTCATCCCCAGAGACAAGGTCTTGAGAGTTCAAGTGACAGGTTCTCTCCAGCAGCCCACCTTTTGGAGCCTTTTCCTGGGTGGGCTTCATGGATTCCCCTCCAAAGACTATGCCCTGGATTGACTTTGTGGGTCCAGGCGGAACTGACTTGCCTCGGGTCTGAAAGATCTGCCTTTCCACAGAGCAAAGAGAATTTCAACCCATTTCTGCCCTTGGCCCTCGTCTTTTCCTCAGCCTGACCCAAGAGCTTCATCACCCAAGCTTAAAATAAATACAACAAATAAAAACACCCCAAACTTTTTTTTTCCTGCAGAGGATGAGCAATAATCTACATATGCAAATAAGTGGCACTCTAGTCCCATGAATATTAATTCGGAGAGGGAGTCTGAGGCTCTGAACTACACTCAGAAGCAGCGATCTGGCATTTTGCAGCCCCTCGGGCGTGCACTGGTAATCACGTCCTGCGTTTTAAAGCTTTTGCGCTCCCCCCGGCCTCCCTTCTCACCTGGAGCAGCTAACGGGCAGATGGAGAGGGCCTCAGGTACAGAGCCAGAGACTGGGGGGTGGGGGGTGAGCCTCACTCTGGGCCTCCATATGCTCCTTTCAGATCTCAGCGGGAATAGAGAGTCCCCACGGTGGGGCAGCCCTGCTGGGAAACAGAATGCGGGGGTTACAAGATTGGAGAGGGTCACGGCTTGGGAACTAGTGTGTCTCAGCTCTGATGGGCAGGTGGGAACACCGAGGCTTGGGGAGGTGTGACAACATGCTCAGAGCGACCCCAGGCAGCCTGGCAGGAGGTGAGAAATGTTACTTTTTGTCGTTGTCGTTGTTCTGAAGAGCGCATCTCTTCCGTATGGGTGGAGAAGGGGGCGGGCAAAGTGGCATTTCAAGTTTGTCTACTTTTGGGGTAAAGAGTCATTCTTCTCTTATGAACAATCACCCAGGAACAGGTGGCAATGAAAAATGCCGTCTTGTGCCCTATTTGGGTTGAAAAAAAATTTCCTTCCTCCCTCAGATTTCCAAATTAGATGAGCCGTGAACCAGAATGAATGATCACCTTCAGCTGAAGCGATGGGTGGGCAGGAGGGAGAAGCCCGGTGTCTGCAAGGAGCAGATGGGGTGAAAACCTACTAGCCAGATTGCCAGGTGGGAAGGCAAAGAATGTGTGGGCATTTCTTGACCCACTGTGGGCAGTGAAGAGGATACAGGAGTGGGCTAAAGCCACAGCGTGTGGGACCACCAAAAGCCAGATCTGGAGCCAGGACTGGAGTCCGTTGGAGAGAGTGCCTGCCAGGCATGCACGAGGTCCTGGGTTCAATTCCTGGCACACCCACAGACTTTTTGCAGAAAACTCAAGTTGGGGTCATAAATGAGGAAGCTATTTAGGCTACTCCAAGATCAAAATATGGGGGCTAGAGATGTAACTCATTGATAGAGCGCTCATTTAGCATGTGGCAAGGCCTGAGGTTGAACCCCAGTACTGCATAAACTAGCTACAGGGCACATGCTTACAATCTCAGCATTTGGAAGTAGAGGCAGGAGGGTTGGAGGTCCAAGGTAATTCTGGGCTTCTAGTCCCAGGCCAGCCTGGACTACATGACCTATCTCAAAAGAAAAATAAGACTATGTGTCTGAGGTCGGGTGTGGTGGTACACCTCTGTAATTCAGCTACTTAAGAGGCGGAGGCAGGAAGAGCTTCAGTTTAAGGCTAGACTGGGTTATATATTGAGACCCTGTCTTTTTTTTTTTTAAGTTAAGTCTTGGTGCAGGATACAGCTCAGTGGTGGAGGGTCTTGCCTGGGATACGTGAGGTCTTGGGTTCAATTCTCAGCACGTCCTAAAACAGATGTTTACTTTTTCTTCTTCTTCGCTGTTACTCATTGGGCAGGATCAATATCAACTGTTCAGCTCATCTTTTTTTTTTTTTTTCTGAGATGGGATCTCAGGGGTCCAGGCTGGCTTTTGAAACTCCCCAAGTAGCTGGGGCTGGCCTTGAACTGCTGATCCTGCCGCCTTTTCTCCTGGATGTTGAAATTGCAGCTGCGGAGGTGCTGTAGGTGAATATCGACTCAGCCCTGCTTCTCAATGCGGCTTCACGATGGTGACGTTCTCGCACCGCGCCGAGCACACAGCTCATGGTCTGAGCCTCGCAGTCCCGGACAGATCTGCTGGGCTGTGCCGTGGCCGTGTGAACCCCACGTAGGTCTGTGTTGCTGTGCCCCTGTGGTCTCTGCCCGTGCCCGTGGGTGTGTTGTGTGTGTTTGTGGGCGTCGTGGAAATGGCGGTGAGAGAGTTCTTGTGTGTCTGTTGTGATGTGTGCTAGGGGTTGCAGCTCTGAGAGTCAGTGTTCCCAGGCCCGCATCATTGTGCTGCCTCCACCTGTGTGTCTGTCTGGACACGAGCATGCTCTCATGCATGCAGATTGAAGTCTCATATGACCACATTTCACCAGGGTTGAGATGTTTGCCAGCGCATAGAGCTCCCTGGGCCTGGAGACCCTTGGGATCTCCAGGGTATCCCCTACTTTCTCCTACCACCTAGGAGCAAGCTTCTTGTAGTTGGGGATCCCTTGCTAATTGCCCCCGTCCCTTACCTTTACCTCTCCCTAGAGATGCACAGGGCGTGGGAAAAGTTGGTGCTGCTCCACAGGTCATTTGCATTCTCATCTGCATCTCATTTGCATTATCTATACAGATTCAGAGTACGGCTCCGCAGTTTTCAAGGTAAAAATGTAACTGCTTTTCTTGAAGGTCATCACAGTAAGCCCCAGACTGAAGCCCCAGGTGCCTCAGATTTCCCCTGAACCCCTCCAGCCACAGGGCAGAGGATCTGGCAGGTGGGTGGAGACCCTGACACAGGACTCTGGGGGGCTGCGAGAGATCTCCCCCCTCAGAAACAAGTCCCTGACAGCCCATATTTTTAAAAAATTCTGTTAAAAAATGAATATCTGTGTTTGATTTCCCCACATGCATGTAAAGCAGCATGTATGGGAGCATGTAGCTACAACCCAACACCATGGTGGTGGAGATAGGAGTTCTCTGAGTCTACACTGGCCATTCTGGGTCTCAGTGAGAGACCTTGTCAAACAAAACAGGACAGGTGATGCTTGAGTAATGATGCTCTAGGCCAACCTCTGACATGCATACAGGACTATGTGCACACATGTGTACCCGTGACATGCACCCATGCATGCATGAACATGCACATACATGAATGTGTAGCCATGTACACACAAACATGTGCACCCATGAGCATGCACATATGAAATTCACCCATGCATGCATGAACATGCACATACATGAATGTGTAGCCATGCACACACAAACATGTGCACACATGTGTACCCATGAACATGCACATATGAACATCCACCCATGCATGAAAGAACATGGACATACATGAATGTGTAGCCATGCACACACAAACATGTGCACACATGTGTTTCCATGAACATGCACATATGCACATGCACCAGTGCATGCACAAACATGTACATACATGAATGTGTAGCCATGCACACAAATACACATACGATGAATCCATGCATGCATGAACATGTGCATACACATATGTACTCATGAACAGGCACACTTGCCATGCAGTAATGCATACACAAAAATGCACATATATGAATGTGTAACCACGCATGCATGAATGTATATATACATGCACATGTATCCATGCATGCATTGAACATGTATGTGTACATCCATACATGTATAAACATGTGCACTCATGAATGCATGAACATGTGCCCATCCATGCATGAACATGCACACACATGCGTATATACCTGTGCACACATGAACATGCACACACGTGTACCTGTGCACACATGAATATGCATGTGCACTCATGCACACACATGCATGTGTACCCATGCATGCATGAACATGCACACACATGTGTACCCATGCACACACGAACACACACATACACCCAAAAGAGACTTCATGCTGGGTCTTCATTGGGGGGCAGGGGTTCCACCTCAGGGTGGAGAGAGGAAGAGGAGAAGGAGCGCAGGCTGAAGAAGCGGGACAGTATTAGGATGCTGAAAGGCAGTTGTGTTCCGAGGGCCACCATCATGGGCAGGGGAGCCTGGTGCCTGAGGACAGTTGTGGTGTGGGAGGCGATAGGGATTGTGCCAGCTCTTTGGCCCAGCACCATGCCACATTGGCTTGATTTCCCTGGATGCCTGGAGGCACGTCACCCTGAGTGGGGTGCTGTCTCCTCTGGGTGCAGAAGAGCATCCAGCCCCTCCACAGGTCTAGACGGATGACCTGAGAGTGTATCCACAGACTCTCACACTCTGAAAAGGCAGCTGATGGCCGGGGAGGTAGGTGGGCTCAAGGAACCTAGGGAGGTTCTGACTACAAGGTGGGGTGCATGCACTCTGGGGGCCAGGCTGCAGCCAGCTTCACCTGCTGGCAGGGAACGTCAGCAGGTGTCAAGCAGGTGAGATTAAGATCCTCTCTCTTGGCTCTGCACAACTCCGCTCTCCAAGAGTCTCGTGGGAGCTGTTCCTAGAAAGCCCTGACTTCATTCGTAAGTCATTTTGGGGGCTCCCAATGAACTGTCGTCAGGGTGTCTCAGCAAGGTGGAGGCTGGAATGCGCTCAGTGTGTCATTCAGAGCGCCACATCAGAGACTATAGTGTCTGAATTTGAACACAGTTCTGCATGCTAAAGCTAGATGATGTAGGGCTTGATGGTGTGTCACTCAGTCTTTCTGAGCACCTGCTGGGGGCTGGTGGGATGCGAGTGGTGGGAACAGCACCAGGAAACTGAACCCAGGGGCTAGAGAGACAGGTCAGGAGTTAAGCCCCTGCCTAGAAAGCAGAAGGACCTGAGTTCAGATCCCTAGATCTCACATAAAAACGCCAGGTGGAAATGGTGGCAGCTGTACTTCTGGCCCTGGAAGGTGAAGCCAGGGAAACCCCAGAGCAAAGGAAAAAGGAGGTAGAGTAATGGAGAGTGATTTCCAATGTCAGCCTGGGGCCTCCACAGTGCCCTCTGATAGTCACACACAGACACAGCAGAGAGAGAGACAGAGACAGAGATGGAGAGAGACAGAGAGAGAGACAGAGACAGAGAGACAGACAGACACAGATACAGAGAGACACAAAGAGAGACACACAGGGAGAGACAGAGAGACACAGAGAGAGACACACACACAGAGGGAGACAGAAAGAGACAAAGAGAGAGAGGAGAATCCCTTTCTTATGGGGGTGCCAAGCTATAAATAAAGCTAGTGGATGTCAGAGCAGACAGTATGGATGATGTATGATACAGGGAATAAGGTTGCAGTTTTAAATGGGGAGATCAGGGAGGGTCTCTGTAAAAAGGAGACACTACTCAGTGCCTCAGTTTCTCCATCTGTACCTGGCATTTATTTTTCTTTGTGTTCATGTATCTGGACATCAGAGGGTCAATATTGGGCATCTCTCCTCCACATTTTAAAAGGACGTATGCATGTATGTACTTGTGTGCATATGTGTTAGTGTATACGTTGTGTGTCTGGAGCCAGCAGGTCCATGTCAGGTGGCTTCCTCACACACTCTCCACCATGTTTATTTTTTTAAAAAGATGTATGTATAGGTTAATGTATATGCATGTTCATGTGTGTATATAGGTTAATGTACATGTATATTCACATGTGCATATAGGTTAATGCATATGCATATTCAATGTGTATATAGGTTAATATATATGTATATTCATATGTGTATATAGATTAATGTATATGCATTTTCATGTGTGTATATAGGTTAATATATATGCATATTCATGTGTGTGTGTATGTGTGCACAGGCCAAGGTGTGCATGTGGATGTCAGGAGACAAGGTTTTTGTGAGTTGGTTCTTACTTCCACCTTGGTTTTGCGTAAGGTGTTTTGGTTGGTTCTCCTCCTCCTCGGCCCCCCATCGCTCTGTAGGAGTGCTGTGGTTACAGCTGTGAGCTTCCAGGGATGGAACTCTGGCCATCAGGTTTGCAACAACAAGCGTTTTACCCACTGAACCAGCTCACTGACCCTTCTTACCTTGTTAATTAATTAATTGATGCAGTGTTTCTCACTGAATTTGGGACTCTGATTAGCTAGACTGACTGGCCAGCGAGCCCCGGGGATCTTTCTGTTCTCTGCCAACCCAGCAATGGGATTACGAGTGCACCCACTGAGTGGTCTCCCCAACTTTGTCGTTGCTGGAGGGTTCATCTGGTTAATTTACGCTGTGGATGTAGACCTGCTGGGCCTGTGGTAAACACTGTCCTCGTTATCATCATCATCATCATCTCTTTGATGGGAACTAGTCCCTGGGGGGGGGGGCGGCAGCATCGTGAGCTCCATCCTTTGGGGTCTTGCAGTCCTTTATCTCTCCAGCTTGCGACTCTGCCGTCATCCTCCCAGCTCCTTGCTGCACAGGGCCACACAGCCGTGTTGCGGAGAAGCATCGCTTCTGCCTTTTCCACCAGTGCGTCTGACTCCCAGAGGGACCCTCAGCAAAACCTTCACAGAATACAGCTGCAA
The DNA here is from genome assembly GCA_023101885.1 of Typhlomys cinereus. Lineage (NCBI taxonomy): Eukaryota > Metazoa > Chordata > Mammalia > Rodentia > Platacanthomyidae > Typhlomys > Typhlomys cinereus. The sequence continues at coordinate 5,066,114 of JALPQD010000009.1, read as the reverse complement.
GAAGCGGCTCCTCGCCTGTCTCTGGAACCCTTCGCAGAGGGACATGCTGGGCAGGCATTTGGGGCTCAGATCAGGGCCAGAGAAGGATGGGGTTCACCCACCAAAGAATCAGGCTCCTGCAGCAGAAAAGAAGCCCTGGCCCATTTCTGGTTCTGACCAGGTGGACCCTGGCTCATGAGCAAGCATCGAGATTCCCCTCAGCAATCCGGACGCCATATTTACGATCGCTGGGATTTTTGTGGGTGTGTAATTTACTGCCACCGTGAAGTTGGGGACCGCATCCCAGCGGCCCTCGGTATAGATATTGCATCTAATCAATCCTCTAATACTATGCAGACTCATCCGATAGGCTGCCAATGTCTTTTCCTTTCAAATACTTAATGCATAATTAATACGCTCTGAATGCCAAAGACGACACCAGCCCTAAAACTCCCTGCGTGATTTATAGCCACCGGCCAGAGAGTGGCTTATCTGTTCCATTATCTCTCCACAGTGGCCTCCCCACGCTTCATGATGGGGGTAGGCACAGAGGAAACAGCCCCTGGCTGGACAGCCTGCCCTGCCCATGCAGGACCCTGGCTTGTGTGACTGCACCAGAGGGCATTTCAGTGTGCGGGCCTGTGGAGGTCCAAGGGCAAGACAGGGAGTCATCCTAGATTGCTCCACCTCCTTACTGCGTTGTCCTGGGGTCCCAGGCTCCACCTTCCAGGGCCAGAATTGTAGGACACCATCTTTTCCCACCACCATCATTTCCAGGATCCGAACTCAGGTCTTTTTGCTCATGAGGCAAAGACTTTAACCCCTGAGCCATCTCTCCATCCTTACTGCTGCTGCTTCTGTGTTTGTTTTTTTTTTTTGTTGTTGTTGTTCTTTGTTTGTTTTTTTTTTTTTCCTTAAAGACAGGGTCTTATGTAGTCCAGGTTATCCCCAAATTCAAGTTGAACCTGAGCTGACCTTGGACTCCAGAGCCTTCTGCTCTCTGTCTCCGTCTCCTAAGTCCTGGGTTACAGGTGCGCCTCACTACGGCCTCTTCATGCGGTGCTGAGGATTGAACCCCCGGCTTTGTGCACGCTGCGCAAGTGCTTTACCCACTGAGCCACGCCCTCATCCCTTTGCTGCCAGCGTCTGCATGGCTCGCCCATCCAGTGCCCTCTTAGAGGGCACGCTGCGAGGAGGTCCTTGTTGCTGCAGAGGAGGACATGAGCTTGAGGGGCAGTCGGCCTTGTCTGAGTCACGTCTGGGCGCCTCTGCAGGCCCGGAGATCTGAAAGGGGGAGCACCTGAGGTGTCCTGTCTCAAGAGGGGGAGCACCTGAGGTGTCTCGTCTCTAGAGATCGCAGGCATTGCTGCTCTGAAGAATCCAGCGAGTTCCAGATCATGGCCCAGGGTCAGCGCCTCCCCCATGCCTCCTCCTTTGGAGGTGATGCAGGGCCAACAAGAACCCCGAATTCCACACCCAGCACCGCGTGACCCGGGTGAACATCACCTGTGATCTCGGCGCTCTGGAGGTGGGGGCAGGAGAACGGGGAGATCAAGGTCGTCCTTGGCTCCACAGAAAGTTTGCAGCCAGACTGGGCTACGCCAGACCCTGTCTCAAGACAAGGAAAGGAACAGGGGCGGAGAGGAGTCCTGAGGGTGGGGGACACAGTGTGCGTGGAGCTGTCTGCTCTGTGCAAGTGGACGCTGGGAGAACCCCCAGTGTGTTCTGAGCATCTCAAGAAGGAGGGCCACATGCCCCAGCCTGGGGGGGAACAGGTACAGGGGGAGCAAGAGGTGGGGGTGCAACGGAGTCAGAAGGAGGCCCAGGGGACCGGGGTGACAGGCAGGCACATCCTCGAAGGAGGACCCCTCCTAGGCTAGAATGCTGGATTCAAACCACTTTCATCCCTTGCACCTGCGCCATCCATCCGCCCACACCCACCCTCTGCCCTGCGGGACGTAGTCCAGCCAGCTGTGCTCTGAGCGATGGCCTCGGTCCTTGCCTGGAGTTCTCCAAAAGGGTAGTCCCCTTGCTCCCTGCAGAGAGTGTGGCCCCCATCCAGGCCACACTGCCTTGAGGCAGGTGGAAGAATTTAAGTGCCAAGTGAACTCAGACCATGCCCGTACCCCGTGGGAAGCCCTTTACTGCTGCTTCGCCCTCGGAATAAAGTCACAACTCATTAGTGGGGCAGTCAAGGCTCAGCTGCCTCTTTCCATAGTCACCTCCCTTCATCCAGCTGCTTGGTCCTCAGCTCGTAGGACACGCCCCCCTACAGCCCCCTTCTTCCTCTTGTGCACACACTGCTGTTTGGCTGGCTTTCCTCCATGATCAATCCAGACCCTGCCTCCTCTAAGAAGCCTTCCAGAGCCCTCTGTCTCTACTGGGCCAAGCAACGGGTCTTTCTGGTCCCCAGCTGTCTTGTAACTTCAATACCGCAGGGAGACCTTGTGTCATGGAGACCTGATCAGACATGGCTGGGTAGCCAGGGCCGCCTGTGACGCCAAGTATCTCAGTGAACCGGGGAGGAAGGAGACTGGCCATCGCAGTGTGGATGGTGGGAGCTTGAGCCTCGAACTTCCTCCAGGATCTTGCTAGAAGAATTGCTAGAAGAATCCTACAACATTTGCTGACTTTAAAGAACATCTGTGCATTGAGTGACTGGGGTGGGGTCTTGGGGTGTGGCGGGAAGGTGAAATGAGATTGATTCTGCTGGTGGGAGGAAGGTGGGCAGTCATTTTAAAATAACTCCCATTGCCCCTTCTGGTTCTGTCTTTTCATACATCTTTAGACATGTTGGGTGGCTTAAGCCCCCTGATTCTTGTCCCCAACTTGATTTTTCCACCTCCTCTGTAGCAAAAGGGATTTAGGGAGGGGAGCCTCCTCAAAAAGAAGAGCCTCCGTCCTGCTGTGGGGAGCACAGCCGGCCGTGGGACAGTTCAGGGATGAGGACAGGGGATGACGTCACTGATGACGTCACTGACGAGCTTGGAAGGTGGGAAGGGCAGAGAGGACCTGGGGCCAGGCCAGGAACCGCTTGGGGGGGGCTTCCCACCGGAGGCCTGTGTCCCTTCTGGGTAATTTCCATCTTTAATTTCTCAGTGTTTTATGAACAGGGAGTAAATCAAGATCCCACACCGACTGCTTTGCGTAAAGGATTAATAAAGCAGAGATTTATGGAGGTCGTCCCGAGGAAGATGGGAATGGAGGCTGAAACGAGACTCGCTTCCCAAGGGACTCACGCTGGGCCCGGAACCTTCCTTCTGGCGCAGGGTAGCTGGAGGGGACTCGGCTTGAAGTCAGGGGCGTCTGAATTGCGTTTTCTACCCGGGATCAAACAGCTTAAAGTCCGGGGAGGGGACGGACCCATCGTTAGGGTCCATCTAGATCAACAGCCTTCAGAGAAGTGAATAGATACCGGCTGTGGGTTTGGACATGGAGGGCCTGACATGTCTATACTTGGTGACTGTATCTGTCAGATGGCAAGTAATAGAAAACCTCGGTCTCATGGGTCAGGTGTGAGTGGTAAGAACCCAGGTCCTGTCTACCCCTCTCCCACTCCCTGGATGCTTGCCAAAGCCTATTGGCGCATCTTCCTGAGAGTGCCTCATGGTGGCAAAAATGGCTGCTGCGGCTCCAGCCCTCTCATTCAAGCATGACGGTGTCCAGTAAAAGAAGGAGATGTTGTCTCTTCACAGACACCTCCTTTGAACCACCAGGAAGAGTTTCCCTGGAAGCCAGATGACACAATCCTTCCTAAACCAATCGTGGGGAGTTCAAGGCCAGCCTGGGGCACATGAAATTCCACCTCCAAACAAACATGCACATTTAAATGAATAAACTTAAATAGCAATTTTAATATGATAGTGATTCTTCACTTGCGTTCTTGAGGGCGTCATGGTTTGAGATGTGTCCCCCAGGAAGGTCAGGGCACCTTTGAGGGGTGGAGTCTTGCTGGAGGAAGTTGGTCACAGGGGATGGGTCTTGAGGGGGATGAGTCCCACCCCACCTCCAGGAGAAGTCTGCTTGTGCAGGAAGCAGTCTGGCAGCTCTCAGCCTCCTGGATGGATGGATGACCTAGGCTGCCTCCAGCCATGCTGCGCCCATCATGAAAGACTGTTTCTCCCCCCTGGAACCGTAAGTTGGATATATCTCCCTTTCTCCCTTAAGTTGCTTGACTTTGGGTATTTTCTCACAGCAACAGATAAGAGTAACTTATACTACAAGGGGGTTTTGTTTTCTTTTTGAACCATTTAAAAATTTATTATACATTTATTTATCATGTGTGTGATACACATGTGCACATACATGTGCCACAGCACACGTATGGAGGCCAGAAGACCAGCTTGTGGGGCAGTCCACTCTGGGGATTGAACTCAGGCTGAGAGGCTTGGCAGCAAGCGCCTTTACCTGCTGAGCCATCTCGCACGCCCTTTGTGAAGGGGACAGGGTGTGCTCAGGGAACCTGTCTTCAAGAGGAAAGAGCGGCGCCACGCCCTGTTCTTCAGCTGCCTTCTTTTGCCTGCCTGATTCCATCCCCCTCCCCTACTTTTTTTTTTTAACTTATTCAGTTATGCATGTGTGCACATGTGTGCATGTATGTATGTGTGTGTATGTAGAACCATGGGCGAATTCGGGAACCACCATGGACCATCCCCACCTTCTCCTTGCTTATTCTGCCCTGGGATTCACAGGTTCCGCCCTACCAGGACCAGAAGCGCAGGCCACCCCCACTTCTGCCCGGCGTCTATACGTGGGGTCTAGGACCCGAACTCAGGACCTTCTGCCTGTAAGGCACAGGCTTAACCCCTGAGCCACCTCTCCAGCCCCTCCCCTAGTTTTTCTAAGGACGATTTTGAAGATGACATGAAATCAAGCCTGCCGAAGTGCTTTGGCAGCTTCAAAGTGTCACACAAACATAAGCCTCTGTCATCCTGCTATTAAGTTTGCCACTCTTAGTCCCAAAGTTCAAAGCGCAACGCCAACCACGTGGCAGCTATCATTATGCAGATGGCGTGTCCTCGCTGTCCCTCGTCACGTCACCAAGAATGACTACTTCTGTGGTTACCCATGGGCCTCCATTTGTGGCTCGCTGGGCCAGCGCCCGAGGGATGTAATACGTGTGACCTGGCGGTGCTGCTGGTGGTATGAAGTAGTCCACGTATTTTCCTGGTGGTGTGTGGCACGGGGGAGGAAGGGGGACACAGGCAGGGACACCGTGTTGGGCTGGACTCTTCTCTCCTGGAGCGGCTGCTGTCTGCCCTGCTCTAGGATCCTGTCTCGGTCGGCTGTGGTTGCCAGGATATGATGTCCTTTCCGGGACCCGGTCACCTTTGCTCTGGCACTACAGTGGTCCGAAGGGCTCTTGTGGTCGACACTTGGCTTCTTCTCTTGGGGGAAGCTGAAGATGCTGGTCTTGCCTCCCTCCCAGGAGGGGCAGTGGGCAAACCTGTCACTTCCTCGTGGTGTATGGTACAGCCACCAAACAGCCACCAGACACGAGACAAGCAGACCCGGTATGGGCCGCAGCTGTGGGAGGCAGGTCGGAGGGAGGGACTCAGTTCTCAGACTGCCAAGGCCTTTCACGCCTCCCCCTGGCTGGTGGGGGGCTTGCCACGCCTCTTCCTCCCCCACAGCACTGACCCAGCCACGTGGAACCCACAGCCCCAAGACACTCACTAAGGATACTGGTGGTGTAGATGGGAATTTTAGCACCAGGAAGTAACTGGCAGATCCCACGGCTGGCAATTGGCTGATTGGCTGTGCACGTGACTTGAATGTTGCTTTCAAAGCACACGAGTCAAGGGGCTTCGCATAAAATTGCCTTTGGGAAAAAAAAAATTGCCTTTGGGTGCATCGAAGGTCTGCAACCCTAGATCTGCATCCCCGCCAGCAGCCATCATGAGGGGGGTGAAGGTCAGTGACTTTGCCCTCCTTTAGCAGAGTGTAGAGTGTCCAGGTGACCAGGGCCCACTGGGCATTTTGGGCTTCTTGATGTCTGTCTCTGACTTGGCCTTGGTGAGATTTGGGTGTGTGGGGGCCACCGTGGATAGCTCAGATGTTAACAGGACAATACCTGGTGCCCCCCAAAGTCATTTCCACTTGACTTTATTACTTCTGGTCCTGATGATCTTATCATTATCATCATCATGTAGCCTCTCTGGCCTTGAGCTCCTAGGTAGCTGAGGAGACTTTGTATCTCCCCCTCCTGCCTCCATCTTGCAAGAGCTGGTATTGCAGGCCTGTCCCACCAGCCACAGTTTATGTGGTGCTGGGACAGAACCAGGACTTTGTGCATGCTGGGTGGGGCTCCACCGTCTGAGCCACAGCCCTGCTCTGGTTTTTCCTGATCTGTGTGTTGGCGTTCTGGCAGGAGACCAGCGCCACAGCCAGCTGGACCATTGGTGAGAGGAGGAGGAAGGGACTGGCCACCAGGTGTGGCAGTCACCGGCACTTCCCCCTGGGACTGAGGAACCCAGAGGAGCTAGGCACGAGGCAGGTCCTGCTGCCCACTCTGCTCTGCTTCTGGAGGGTGCCCCGTGGGCCAGCTCTATGCAGAAGGCAGACCCCAGGGAGCCCCTCACACAACTCATGTTCTTCTGCCCCTGGGGCCCAGAGCAGAGGAGACACACAGGAGATGCTGTGGGGAGCTATGGAATGTCCCCCAGAACAGACCACCTTAGTGCTGGAGAAGGTACAGAGGAGGAAATGGACAGCTGTGGAGGGGCTTCCACGGCAGTAGGTGGGTGTGGGCGGCTGAGGGTCCCAGGCCGCATCTGACTGGGTATCAGAGAAGCAGAGTGTAGATTCGGGATCATCATCCGGGAAGCATCTAGACTCACCTAGGAGACAGGTTTCTGAGCGTGTCTGTGAATGATTTGCTAAGCAGAGTTGTCTGCACTGAGAAGACCACCCTAACTGTGGCTGGGTCCGCTCCTTGGCCCAGATCCTAGGCTGAAGGAAAGGAAGCCAGCGAGCTAGGCCTGCGCATTCATCTCTCGCCGCTTCCTGATTGCGGATCCCACGTGACCAGCTGCCCGGGCTTCAGCCGGCGCCTCCCCCGCCCTGGCAGACTGCGCCCTTCAAACAAACCCAAACAAACCCTTCCTGCCTTAGGTTGCTTTAGTGAGGTTAGTTTGTTGTCGCAAGGAGAAAAGTGGCCAGTGTGGAGGGCTTCCTGGAGGACGGGACATTTGAGCTGGTCTTCAGCTCTGGAAAGAGGATGCATGAAATCTAGTTGGGAAGCAACCCCGACATGAGGAGCGGGAAGAGGAGGACAGGGTGGGAGGGGCCGTGGAAGTGGGTCCGGGGATTTCAAGAGGAGCAGCCCAAGGAGGCCCTCAGGGACTGTGGGGGAGGGGCTTGGAGAGGCTGGAAGTGTCCTGCGCAGGAGCTCCCCTAATAGTAGCTGAGGCTGCGCCCAGGACCCAGGTGGGCCCCGTTCCTGCTTTAGTCATAATCTTGCCACCCTCCAAAAATAACTTCACCTCGGGAAGAAGGAAAGTTTGATAGTGGAGAGCTGCTGCCCCCGAAGCGCCGGCGGCCTTGCCGAGACCATAAATCCACGTTTTAACAAGCACAATTAGGAAGGCTTATTGCAGGCGGCTTGAGGCGCTCAGGGGAGGGCCGCTCTGCTCGTGGGATGGAAGGCGCCGCTCATCTGGCGCCCAAAGAGCCGCCAGGGGAACAGGCTCAACTTGGATCGCCGGGGTGAACCCTAAAGTGTCTGTCCGAGGAGGTGGCAGGTGTGCAGCTTGCTGCATCACCCTCGGGGTGGAAGCAAGCAGAACCTATGGTTTTGAAAAAGAAAGAGGGGATCCCTGTGGCCCACACATTGGGTGACGGTGGAGTCCAGACCTCAGCGGCCCTGTTGTTGGTGGGGAGGGGCAGGCCGGCTGGGGAGGTCGAGGTCAGTTTCCCAGCTGCCTTGTGACGCCATTAGATATGGGGGATGAAGGACAGGGGACGGTCGGAGCAGCTGTTGGTGGAAGGAGAGAGCGTTGTAGGTCAGGACAATGCAGAAAGCTTTCAGAGTTCAAGAGTTGTGTGGTGTTCTGGGAGGGTTTTGTCAACAAGCAGTGCAGGGGATGGGGATGGGGGGTGTCAGCAGGCAATGCAGGAGATGGGGAGACAGGTCAATCAGGAAGCAGTACAGGGGGAGAGGAGATGAGGGTCAATCAACAAGCAGTGCGGACAACCGAGGGGCCAAGCTCTCCTGGGGAGCATTGGTGAGAGGCGGCCAGAAGATCCACGCTGCACGGGGTACTGCTCAGATAGGACCCACAGGGAGCGGGGGCACAGCCACATGACCCTCACATGGAGACAAGGAGGGCCCCTTCACAGTGGGAAGTGTCCTCCCCAGCGTCCCTTCGGCGACCTAGACAGCTCTCCAAGTGCAGCGCTAGAGCTGGAGGCCATTGGGGGGCAGGGTTAGGAGCCTATGGTGGCCTTAGGGCCTCCGGCAGCTCCAGGAAATTATAAGGGTGGAAGATGACAGCACAGGAAAGAGGTTACCCTTGGGGACAGAGAATAAGAAGTGTCCACGGAGCCTGGCGCAGGCAAGGGTGGCCCTGCCCCTTCAGGAAGACCCTGACAGAGAAGGGGGGACTTCCAATTGTCTCTTGGTAAGAAGGAATGGGGAGTGAATAAGTGAATGAGTGAGTAAATGAATGAGAAATGAAAGAATGGGTAATGAACGAATGAATCAATGAATAAATGAATGGACAATGAGAGCGAATGAATAGGTGAGTTAATGAATGAGTAACCAGATGAGGAATGAGAGTGAATGAAGTTGAATGAATGAATGAGTGGACGAGTGGATGATTGAATGAATAAGTGTTCAAATGAATGATGAATGAGAATGAATGAGTGTATGAATGAATGAATTTGTGAACGAATGAATAGTGAATGGGTGAGTGTTTGGTGCCTGGTACCAGGAATCGGCCAGGCAAGCTCAGGTTTCATCTACTCATTGTCCTTAGCTGTGTGTCCTTGGACAAGTTACTTAGCCATTCTGAACATGTGCTGAAACGTCACGATATTTATATCACAGTCTTTTCCGGGAGCATCAGATGAACGAAATCCCGTGCGTGGCCTGTGGCACGTGGCTAATGCCTGCGACTTCCCACGGCCCCATTGCAGTCCTCGCCCATGTCTGCACCGTGGCTTCTGTCCATCCGCCCAGCTTCTAACTGGTCTGGCTGGGGCTCCAAGGTGGCATCACACCTGTGTGGCAGGTGAGTGAGTGAAGCCGCTTTGGAGCAACTAGGTGAAGAGGGAGGAAGAGTGTGTGAGAGAGTGCGAGTGTGTGTGTGAATGTGCATGTGTGTGTCTGAGTGTGTGTATGAGTGTGTGAGGATGTCAGTGTGTGTGAAAGTGTAAGGGTGTTGGGGTGACCTTGGAGCTGTACCCTAGAACTCTAAGAGCTGAATGGTGTGGATTTCCAGCCCCCCCCCCGTCCTGGGGATCGTGTTGAAATGGTGCCAAGGAGTGCCAGGGAATGGGGGGGATGTGGCTATGCCCAGAGAGCCGGCATCCAGCATGGCGCTAGGTGAAATACGCATCAAATGGTTTCCGTCTCTGGCAGTTGGTGTGTAAACCCACCCCCATCCCCACCCCCGTGACATCGTCTGTGAAGCCACCTGTCGATGTCAAAATATTCATTCCTGACCCAGAGCTGTCTGGAACCCACTGCTGATGGTTCCCTGCTTCCCTTTACAAGTGAAAGCCACAGAGCCTTCCCCACATGCTTCAGGTAATCTGGGATGTGCGCGATCCTCCTCTTCCAGGGGTTGCGAATGTGTGGATTTAACCAGCCACAGCCTGAGTCCATTTGGAACATGTGGAGCTGCCCCAAGCCCCTCAGACCACACAGGAGAGCCTTTTACACAGCCCTTGCACGGGACTAGGTGTGAGTGACCACAGGAAGCACAGGAGACTCGGTGGTCCTTAGATGAAAATACTAGGCTGCTTTGTAGAAGGGACCTGACTTCCTGCCAATATCAGATCTTTCAATATCAGCATTTTTCCGAGTTCCTGGAACCAATCCCGATGGATACAGAGGGACACCTATGATTTAATTTGATTTTTTGTAAATGTGTATATATATGCATATTCATATATGTGTGGGGGTACATATGTGTGTTTGTGCAGGCCTGAAGAATGTCTCTAATTATTATTATTATTATTATTATTATTATTATTATTATTATTATTTTATTTTAAATGCAGAGACGGTATATTACATTAGCACCTTTTTTATGTGTGTGTGTGTGTATATGTATCAGAGGGCACTACCTGTCCCTTTGGAGGACCAAGGCTGACGAAGGGAATCATCCTGGATTGCTTTTACCTCCTTTTGGCTTCACTCTGGGATTTCCCAGGCTCCACCCACCAGGGCCAGAAGTTTTGGCCCCTGCCGCCATTTCTGCCTGGCTTTTTTTTTTCCCCCTGTGGGACCTGAGTTCCAAACTCAGGTCCTTTTGCTTGTGAGACAGTCTACCCCTGAGCCATCTCTCCAGCCCTCTGCAGTTTATCATTAAGGCAGCTGTCTTTCAATGCAGCTCAGAGCTTGGCCATCAGCCAGCCCGCTGGCCCTGAGGACTCCTTGTCTCGGGAGTGCTGGATCACCACTGGCTACCAGCCTCTGGTCCTCACAGTTGTGAGGTAGGAGCCTTGTGCACAGAGCCAGCTTCGCAGCCCACAGCTGTCATTTAGGAGGGTTATGACAGCGAGAAATACTGAGCATTCTCAGGGACTGTCCACCAGCAGGTCCCCATGTTGGCACCTTGTGTGTTGGTTACATTATTTTTTTTTAATTTTTTTATTATTATTATTACTATTTATTCAACTGTGTGCATATGCGTGTGTATGTGTGCGTGCGCGAGTGTGTGTGTGTGTGTGTGTGTGTGTGTGTGTGTGTCTGTGTATGTGTAGAACCACGGACGAATTCGAGAACCACCATGGACGCCTCCACCTCCTTTTGCCCCGGGATTCACAGGCTCCGCCCTACCAGGACCAGAAGCGCAGGCCGCCCCCGCTTCCGCCTGGCATCTATACGTGGGATCTGGGATCCGAACTCAGGACCTTCCGCCTGCAAGGCGGAGGCTTAACCCCTGAGCCATCTCTCCAGCCCGGTTACATTATTTTTGAAATGGGACCTTTGACACCATGCTAGAGCCAATGCAGCTCTTACTTGAATGTTGTCAGCTTTTATAGGCACTTTTTTGGGGGGGGTATGCTTTATGAATTTTATTGTATGTGTACATTCACATAGCCGCTACCACAGTCAGATCCATGGGTGTCCTTTATAGTGACACCCACTGGGCATTCATTGATCCCTTGTTTTTCATTCTGGGATGGTCATTTTGAGACTGTCACACACGGGAAGACACAATGTAACCTTTTTGAGTCTGGCTGGTCTCATTCTATGCTGCTCTCTTGGGAATCCAGTAAGGTGTGGTGTTATTCATTTACTCTTTTTTTATGCTGAGTAATTTTGCATGGTATGATGGTGAGTCTCAAATGCAAAACTGACACCTAGGAGGTGAGCCTCTGGCCATAACTGTGAAGAGTTATTTAGTTAAGGCAAGCCTCTGTGCAAGCCTATAGGAGACTGTCTTGTTTGCATAATTGATGAGGGAAGACCCAGCACCGCAGTCTACAGAACCATTCATCTGGCAGGTCAATAGAGATGGAGAGAACCAGCGAGGCAGTTAATTGGTGAGCTGGCAGGCAAGAGCAAGATGGCAGCATTGCTCCTGACCTCTGGCCTGGCTGTGGATGGTATGTGATCAACTCCTCGGCTCCCCACGCTTGGACTCTCCTGCTGTGATGATTGTAACCTGGAATTACAAGCTGGACTAAACCCCTCTTCCCTACATTGTTTGGGTCCGGTGTTTATGACAGCAGCGAGTTATGAAACAGACACATGGTACAGTCATTTCCTGGGGCTTCTGTGTAAAGACCTGTAGCAGGACGGGCGGCTTCCAGCCACACCAACATGTTTGTCAGCTCCTGGAAATTGGAGCCGGGAGGTTAAGATTGGCAGGACCAATCTTGTTTCTGCCAGCAACCCATTGTAATCTCTGGTCTCTGTTGTCACGCTGTGGTCTTTAGGTCTTCATGTGACTTTCCTTGAAGACATCACTCATGCATCAAAGTCTACCCTCACCCAACATGACTGAACCCACATCTGCAAAGACCTACATCCAAATAAGGTGGTTTCCTGAGTCTCCAGCTAAGCATGACTCTGTGGTGTGTGTGTGTGTGTGTGTGTGTGTGTGTGTGTGTGTGTGTGTGCCTGCCATATGGATGCACCCGTGTGTTGAAGTTTCCACCCACTAAAGGGAATCGAGGCTGTTTCCAAGGTTTAACGGTGCCAAGGAAAGCGGCTGGAAACATTTCTCTGGAAGTTCGCATGTCAACACAGTCTATCTGTGGGATAAACGCCCGGCAGCATAATCTGTGGTCACAGCAGAAGCATGTTTACATTTTTTTCCCTGAGAAGCTGCCAAGCTGTTTGCTACATAGCTCTGTCCTAAATTCCCATCAGCAGTATGGAAACCATACATCCTCGACAACAATGGTGGGGGGTGTTACTGTTTTTGTTTGGTCCAGTCTTTCTGGGTGTGGCCCGAGGCTCTGGCTCCCACCCCCCCTGGGCTGAACATTTTCCCCTTGCTCATTCTCATCGGCCTCCTCTCTGGAGGAGGGCCTGTCCGTCCGTGCCTTCTCTCCATTTTCTCTTTTTTGGTGCACATGTGGGTGCATGTGTGTTCGTGTGTATGTGTGCAGGCAGAGGCTTGAGACTGATAACAGGAATCATCCTCCATCACTCTTTACTTTGTTTTTGAGCCTGTGCCTCTAAACCCAGAGCTTGCCGATCGGTCTAAGGTGGCTAGCTGGCTTGCTCTGGAGATTCCCAGGCTCCGCCTTCTGAGGATGGAATTACATCTGCCTAGCCTTTCACATGGGACTTGGAGATCTGAACCAAGATCCTTTTGAAACTTTATTTGCGTGTGTGTGTATGTGAGGGCACTGTGTGTCCCTTTGGAGTGACTTCTGGAATCATCCTGGATTGCTTCTACCTCATTTTTACTTCCCTCTACAATTTCTCAGGCTCTGTCCACCAGAGCCGGAATTTTAGGCTGCCACCTTTTCCGCCTGGCCTTTTTATGTAGGACCTGGGATCTGAACTCAGGCCCCTCTGCTTGCAAGGCAAAGTCTTAACTCCTGAGCCATCTCTATAACCCCTCATCTCAAGTCTTTTTTTCCTTGAACAGCTTCAATCACGGAGGCATCTCCCAACCCACTGCTTCAGATTCTCCTCTTGTTGACATAAACATGTGGCCAAGCAGCCTGAATCCTTGCATATGGTTCATCAGTGTGTGTGTGGGGGAGAGTTGACACCACATTGGGAGCCCAGGGAACTGGCCACACCATCTCCACAGACACAGCTGGGAGAAGGGCACATGTTCTTACTTGCTGGGATGTCTATGTGATGAACCAGCTCTCTATCTTACCCACCCTGTGATGGTTCTACACACCATGGACTGGGTCTTCCTTATCACACAGATAATCTCACAACTGCTCAATCAGGCTGGCTCAGTCTTGCCTTAACTAGGACTTCTTCACAGATGTCCCCAAAGGTTCAGTCTTAATCGAGCTGACACCTGAATCCAACTGGCATACCTTCTCTCTACTTTTTAATCCATGATTTCTTACCATCAAGTTTAGGAGCTCTTATCCAGCCCTTCTGTCGGATAATATAATTTGAAAGTGTTTTCTTTTGCTCCATGGCTCATCTTCTCATTCTCTGAACAGGGTCTTGCAGAGCATGCGATTTCCACGAGGTCTCATTTTCTGATTCTTCCTCTGCAGGGGGAGCCTCTAGTCTCATGTCTGAGGACTCTCTAGATTTTTTTTCTCTGAGCTTTCTTCTAAAAGGTTTTACACTTCGTGTTTAAATCTATCCTGTATAAAGCAATAGAATAATAAAAAAAAATGTAGCAATGCCCCTGACCCTCAGGTACTTAGGCAGGTGGGGCTGAACTGCTACCAAGTCAGGGACCCAGGGGCTTTTTCTCAGCTGGGTCCAGGTCCCTGCTCGGACCTGGGGTGCGCTGGCCGCCGCACACTGGCCGCGCCTGCGACCCTTGCAGGATGGAGAACAGCAGGCTTTTAGCTTAATGGATCTGAGGGTCTCACCCGGTGACTTCTCAGCTGGCTTGCTTTGAGTTTCTTTCTAGTTCTGAGTTTTTCCCTGGGATTAACCACATCGCTGTAAGTGCTGGATCTACCTCTTCCCACTCCCACACTTTTAGAGTTTGGGGACATGTTGATTTGTGATCACCTGATACGGCACCCCCTTTGGGAAACTGTCATGGCCTCTCTATCCTTCCCTGTTCCCGGACGTCCCGTGAGCTGTCGCGAGAGGCTGCTGATGGGTGGACTTGGGCGAGAGGGCACTGAACTTCCCACACATTAACGGTGTAAGCTAGGGCCTCCTGCTCTACTAGAATCTTCTAGAAGCATCCACTGGAGACACGGGCTCCAGATGAGTCACCACTTGAGAAAGGTCATATCCTGGTCTCCGTTCACTCTAGCTTGGGAGGTAGAAGCAGGAGGGTCAGAAGTTCAAGGTCACATGGCTACCTAGAGAGCTGGGGGGGGCATCCTGGGCTACATGAGACCCCGTCTGAAACAGACAGGCACAGCTGCTTAGCCCAGGTTTCTGTATCGTCAGCTGCCTCTGGTATGAGTATGGCTGGAACCTTCCTTTGGCCTCTGTGTGATTCAAACTGGACAGAGGCCGAGGCTGTGGGAGGTCTCAGGAGGCTCCATCTTGTCATTCTTAAATGTGACCAGGCTACCCATGGGCTTGCCCCGGGCCAGAAGTCTCTCGGGGCCGTAGAGCCCAGACAGTGCCTGGTCCTCCTGCAGCGTTCTGCCATGTCTGCCATCCTCTCTTTGCCGGGGTCTGCTGATGGCCTGCCCCTCTGCCCGCTTGGCCCCTGCGTTGTTCTGGAAGGGATCCACAGCTCACCCAAGCCCAGGCCCGGGTAGGCCACGGCTGCCATTGAGCTTCCGCCCTTGACTTAGCGTGGGCCCCGTGGCGGGAGGAGTTCCAATTTGCGGGCCGTGGCTCTGGAGCGACTTGATGACAGAAGCCATCCATCTCCGCATTTCAAATTCATTTTATTTTATTTTCCCAGCCTGTTGGGCTGTGAGCTCATCTGTCTAATCAGCTGGCGGGCAGTTGAAGGAGAGCGGGTGTCCCCTTGATCTGAGGGGTGTCTGTGCCCGGCTCCCTTTGATTCGGCTCCCGCAGGGGATGGAAGGCCTGGTTCGGAGGTGGTTTCTCATCTCTCTCTGATGTACAAAGTTGCATCTGACTATTGAGTTGCACGAGCAGTTTACCAGGAATTTCCTGCACGGACCCCATCATTCTGGGGCCTCTCTAGCTGCTCCGTGGGTGGACGGTGCGGCCGTAGCTTGGTCTAGAACATTTCTCCATATTGGCTGGACCCCTGAATCGCCAGATTGTGCCGGCCCTGACCAATGTCACCATGAACCTGGGCCTCCTTTGTGGGGGCTCCGTTTGAGGTGGGCTCTGATATCTTCATGCTTTATTTGCCTGTGTGATAAATGCATCTCCTGACTCCACACTATCAGTCATTTTCTGTGATCTATGCAGCCCTGCTTGAATTGAGCCAGTGCCTGTGTTATTGCGACAGTTTATTTGGTAAGAAAATGAAATAGGATGTGTGTGTTAAAGTAGAGTGTTCCAGGGTAAATGTGGAGGCTCCCTGGCCTTGGGTGCCCTCTGGGGCATCCCTGATCTGGCTCCTGCCCTTCCCTGCATTGGACTCCACTGCTGCTGGGCTCCAAGAAGGGACCAATGAAAGGACTCAAAGTGGTGTGATGGACAGCAGGAGGAAGGAGGCGGGACACTGTTAAGAGACAGTAAACATGCCCAGGGGGCAGAAGGCAGGGGGAACTTTCGTATCTTGCCGCCAAAGGCCGTGGAAATTATGTAGGAAAGTTAGTAGTAAAGAAAGTTCTAGAACGCTTTCCACATGGATTCCACATGTCCCTGTCTTACTCCTCAGCACTGTGGGTGGAGGCACACTGGCCAAATGGCAGTCCTCTTTTTTTCTTTTTTCGTGTATGTATATGTGTGTGTGTATATGAGTGTGTGTATGTGTGTGTATATGTGTGTATATATATGTGTGTGTGTATGAGTGTGTATATGAGTGTGAATGTGTGTATATGTGTGTATATGTGTATGTGTGTGTATGAATGTGTATATGAGTGTGTATGTGTATGTGTATGTGTATGTGTGTGTATATATGTGTGTATGTGTGTTTGTGTGTTTGCTTGAGAGGCAAAGCCTTTAACCGCAGAGCCATGTCCCCAGCCCAGCAATTCTCTTTTCTGTCTTCTTCTTTCTTCCCTTCCCATCTACTCATCTCCCTTCCTCCAACAAGCTTTTTAGCTGCCCCAGCTCTGAGCAGCACCTAGGCACGGTGTATCGCAGGAGGAAGACTCCTAATATGACGGGGAGGGGGGCTCAGAAACCTGGTGGCCTGAGTTTGATCCCAGGAAGACCACATGGTAGAAAGAGAGCTGACTTCTGAAGGTTGCCT
Source organism: Typhlomys cinereus (assembly GCA_023101885.1). Classification (NCBI taxonomy): domain Eukaryota; kingdom Metazoa; phylum Chordata; class Mammalia; order Rodentia; family Platacanthomyidae; genus Typhlomys; species Typhlomys cinereus. The sequence goes on along the minus strand of JALPQD010000009.1, from coordinate 5,049,489 downwards.
TCCGACCTCTACCTGTGTGCCATGCTCTCTCTCTCTCTCTCTTTCTCATAAATAAAATATATAAGAAAGAATATCAGCCCCTTTCTGATATGATGTAAGCAACTCTGCCTCAGTAGACTGTTTACTGAGGGAGAGAATGGTCACAAAATGGTGGTTTGCTCTACGCAGACCCCTTCTGTGACATGCTGTTCATACCGATGTCCTGAAGCAATGAGGCCATAGATCTTGGGTTAGAACCTCCAGGACTGTGAGCTAAGCATAACTTTCCTCATCTTAAGCTCATTGCCTCAGGGATTTCGATGCAGTACTGGGAAGCTGACTAATACATCACTGGCAGCTCCCCTGGGCAGGAAGAACTGCTTGCTCAGCTAGCGGCAAGGACAGAGCTTGTGATCTGATTTCTCTAAATGGCCCTGTCAGAAATCGTAGCTCCTAGTCACATGTGGTGATGTCTATGAATGTTAAAAAAGAAAATAGAATTAAAAAATGAATTCTGGGATGGAATAGGATTTATCATGCAATCATTAGTTGGCAGAAAACAAAAAGTGGCTGTATTACCGCCAGGTGAAAGTGGACTCCAGGTCAGAAAAAAATTGCCAGGAACAGAGGGGAGGGAGACATAAGGTCAGCCACTAAGGAGACAGGGCTGTTTTAAGTATCTATGCACATCCCAGCCACAAAACACTCTGCTTTAGTCATTTTTCTTTTTGTGAAGACAAAATACTGGGACAGAAACACTTGAAGAAGGAAATGTCTCTTCTGGCCCCCAGTTCGAGGGTCTGTTCCATCGTGGTGGGGATGTTAGGGTAACGGGAGCCGGAGATAGCTGGTCACATGGTATCCACAGCCAGGAAGCAGAAAGGGATGAATGTCTGTGTTCAATGTGTTTCCTCCTTTTTATTCAGTCTGGGGCCTGAGACCAGGGACTGGTGCATGTATCCACAATTAGGGTGTGTGTGTTAATTAAATATATGGGTTGAAAATGGAAGACTGAGCTCAGGGTACAACTGTGAAGACTTAGCAGTTAAGGCAAGCCACGAGCGAGATTGTCTAAACGATCTGGGAAGATCCAGCCCCTAGTAGGTGGCATTATCTCCCTGGGCAGGTGGAGAATACGGAGGAAGGCAGTTCAGGAAGTTGGCATGCTTCAGCTACTTTGCTGTCCGCCAAGTGGGGTTTGCCTCTCTCAGCGATTCCCCAGGGATATGGTGTGGAAGTTCCCTTGTCCTGTAGGGTTGGTATGAACTCGCCTGCCCAGCTGGACTATGCACTGCGAGGGAGAATCGTGAGCAAGACAGAGCCCCTCGCTCCCCTAAGCTGCTTGGTGTGAATTTATCAACAGCATGCAGGCCAACGGTGGATCTTCCCGCCTCAATTAACCTAATGCAGCAACTCTTTACCTCACGCAAGACATGTCTTTCTCTCTCCCTTCCCTGTCACCTCGGTAATTCTAGATCTTACCAGTTGACAGGCCATTCCATGAGGACAAACATGCGATGTGCATACGGTAGTCGCTCAGTATTTGGAGTGTCCAGGAGTCACCACTGCCGCCAAGTCACACCCATGGTCTTCTCAGCCTCGGACAGTCGCTCCCCCTCTCTGGTCCTGCTCATCCACAAATTGAAGATCTGGCCACCTCTCTGCCATGCTTGCGGCTCTTAAGCGGCTGGTTGGCTGGTTCCATTTGTTTAATTCATGAGCTTGGGTCAGAGGTGCCTGGTAGCATGTGGTGGTGACTTTTGTTTCAAGTTCAGGTTCAGGCTAGGCGGCAGCTCCTGGGGCTTCCCCGGGCAGGTTCGTTGGCTTCCTAACCGCGCCCACCAAACCTCCTTAGCAGATACGTGTGACGTGGGGGAGCCCGCGAAAGAGGCGGCACAATTTGGAGCCGGCACAATTTGGAGCCGGCGTGTCCCACTGTGTCTGACCGGAGCTTGCACCGCGTTCCTTGGGGTCCCCTCTGAGTTCTTGGACTTGAGTCTGACTCCTGCGCTCCCCTGGACTGAGGGGGATTCTGGTGGCCTGCTGCCTTGGTGCACCTGTCGCCAAGTCTCTGGGGACGAGGCCAGGCTGGAGAGCTGGAAGTGGGCGATGGGAAAAAGTGAGTGTCTCTGTGTCGTTACGGGGCCCTGTGCCCAGAGAAGAGATGGCATTGCCTTGGGAGGGGAGGGGGACTCTAGCTTCCAGGGTTATGTAAGCCAAAGGCTTGACCTTGCTAAGAAGGGGATCACCTAACTTGTTCTCCTCCTTGCCCTGGAGGCTGGGGTGGGCCCGGCGTCCCCTTTGTAGCTGTCTCCGGGAGACATGCCGTGGCTGTGCTGGTGGGCTGGGACCAGTGTGTAGCCGTGAACGGAGCTGGGTGCTGAACCCTGGCATCTGGATGCCATGTCTACGGTGGCTGTAGCTGTGTGTGATGAGTATTCTTGGTCTCTCGGGGTCTCTGACTGTGCCACCCGCTTCCTCCCCCATATCCCCAACCCCTGGCCCTGTGCATCTTCCCTTTGTCCTTTCTCGCCCACGGGAAGCTGCCCTTGGGGTGGGCTCTCTGGCACTCTGCCTCTGATCGGGTCTGGCTGATGGAGTCTCTGGGGGCTGGAGGGTGGGAATGGTTCAGTGTGCCGCCCCTCAGGTTATGGCAGTGCCCATTCCCATCGCCTCCTTCCTTCCTCCTCAGCTCCTGTTCTCTCGGGGGGGGGTCACCCAGCTCTGCTCTCTCTGTCCTTTCAGTACTCAGGGCTTCTTGCTTTCCACCGTGTGACCCCTCGCTGATCACCCTGCCTGTGCTGCTGTCCACTGCCTCCACTTACCTGACCTGCTCTTGCAGCCCAGATGTGGGATTTCACTTCATTGTTAAGGACTGTGCAGTAAGGGTGCTTCTTTTATTAAAGTAAACTTTATTTGATCATTCATTCATTCATTCATTCATTTAATTAATTAATTAATTTTTGTGTGTCTAGCAAGGGTGACTTCGCGGGTCATCCTGGATCGCTTCTACTTCCTTTTTGCTTCACTCTGGGATTTCCCGGGCTTCACCCAGCAGGGCCAGAAGTGCAGGCCACCTTCTTTTCCATCTGGTGTTTTCAATGTGGAACCCAGCATCTGAACTCTGGCCCTTCTGCTTGCAAGGCAGAGTCTTTAACCCCTGAGCCATCTCTCCAGCTGGCTCTCTACGTCTTAACTGCAGGACCGGATGCCTTGGGCTCCTGCTGCCCTGGTGGACAATGTCGGTCCTTAAATCATGAACCCAAAGAAACCTTCGCTTCCTTCCTTAAGTTGCTGTCCTCAGGTGTTTTGTCACAGTAATGGGAAAAAGCAGCGAACACACCTCCTATAGCGAATTCCTGTCCCCCCACCACGGGGCTCTTAGCCCTGGATCTTGGAGCTTCTCAAGCTGTGGGTATGTGTACATGTATTTTCAAGTGTGTGTACAAGAGGGCACTTGAGTGTATGTTCCCCTAGAGGCCCAAGAGTGACATTGGATACCACCCTGGATTGCTTTTCTTCCTTATTGCATTGCTCTGGGTTTTCCTGCCTTCTGGCATATCCACTTCTCATTTTTATGTGGGCTCTGGGATCTGAACTCAGGTCCTTTTGGTTGTGAGGCAAAGGCTTTCACCTCTGAGCCATCTCCCTGCTCAGAAAACAAAGACATTTAATATTTTCCTACCATTTTTCTTCGGCCCGTAAGTATCAAATTAATGTATCTTTGGATTGTATTGTGTTAGAATGTTTGATTTTAAAAATTGCTGTTTGAATTGCTGACTTGACATTCATAAGAAAAGAAAATCGTTAAGTGAATTTTGGCTTGGATTTAGGACAGACTTTCCAACGATTTTTTGAAATGGCCCTAAATATTCTTTTGCCATTTTATATTATATATTTATGCAAAACAGCCTTCTCAGCATTGACGATTAAAAAAATGAAGATATTGATTAGTCGTGAAGAACTTTGAAGATACTCTGTGTTCTGCAGGATCAAATATTTAATTCTTTATGTAAAAATAAACAAGCACATCCATCTACTTAGTGGCAAATTTGCTTTTTGTATTTAGGTGGCAGTAAAATATGTATAGCAAAGAATTGCTTGAAAATAAATGTATAATTTATTATCAGTAAATGCTTCATACAGATATCGATTCTAGATATCCAGGGGTCTCAAAAAATTTCTCTGCAAAGAAGGGCACAAAGTGGAAAAAGTTTAAGAAGCCCCGATCAGAAGGAATAGGATCTGAAGGCTCAAGACTATAGCTTGGTGGATAGAGGGTTTGGCCAGTATGGATTCTCTCCTGGGCACTGAATAAAACCAGATGTGGTGAGTGGAATCTCAGCTCTTGGCAGGTGGAAGCAAGAGGATCAGAAGTTCAAGGTCATCCTTGGCTGCATAGTGAGTTTGGGGACAGACTGAGCTATATGAGACCCTTTAAAAAGGAAGGGAGGAAGAGAGGAAGGGAGGGAGGAAAAAGGAAGGAAGGAAGGAAGGAAGAAAGGAAAGAAGGAAGGAAGGAAGGAAGGAAGGAAGGAAGAAGGAAGGAAGGAAGGAAGGAAGGAAGGAAGGAAAAGAAGGAAGGAAGGGAAGGAAGGAGGAAGGAAGGAAGGAAGGAGCAGGAAGAAAGGAAGGAGCAGGAAGAAGGGAAGGAACGAAAGGAAGGAAGGGAAGGAAGGAAGAAAAGGAAGGAAGGAAGGAAGGAAGGAGGAAGGAAGGAAAAGAAGAAAGAGAGAGAGAGAAAAGTTACATGCTCAAACACAATGCTCTCCTGGGAAGCAGACGTGAGGGCAGCAGACAGGTCAGGGAGCAGGACCTGGGAGAGGCGTGGCTACGCCCGCCCCCACTGACCCGTCACTCAAGGGAAAGCTCCTTCTGCAGGCTCCTCTCCAGAGCACCTCTGAACTGCTGCACCCACAGGCTCCTGTGTCCTGAGGGATTGATTCCCCAGGCTGGGATAGGTACTGTGTGGCTTCTGGGGGTTCCCCACAATGCAGTGGTAGCACAGAAGGCCCTGGGCAGGTTGGAGAGGCCTTGGCAGGCAGGAGAGGCCTGGGCTGGTATGAGAGCAGGTTCTGGGGCTTTTGTCCATGGCAGGTCAGCTGCTGCGACAGCTGGGCAGAACCATACCACACTGGCAGTAGCTGGAGTGGTATACATAGCCAAGAACCACGAGGCCAGAAGTGTCTGAGAAGATATTAGAGGTGACGCAAGCAAAGGGGGCTGGTTCTCTTTTCTCCCTCATGTGCTTTGTCTGGTGGCCTGGGGCGACAGTTTCAAATGTCAGCCTGACACCTCAGGATGCACCTACCCATAACAAGCTAGTTAAGGCACACCTCTGGGTCAGCCTATGGGAGACTGTCTTGATTGCATAATTGATGAGAGCAGACCAGTCTGTTGTGGGCGGGCCATTCCCTCTGAGCACCAGCAAGCCAGACAGCAGAATACAGCATTGGCTTCGTCATCTGTTCCTGCTGTCGTTGGGGTGTGGCCAGTTTCCTTGGCTCCTTATGCTGGTGTGATGCCCCCAGCACAACGGTCCACAACTCAGAACCGTGAGCTGAAGAATCCCCACTCTTCTCCTAGCTTGCTTTTGTTGGGCGTTTACATGGCAACAAGGTATAAAAGTCAAACACGTGGCGTCAGAGGCTCACGGAAAGGAAAAAGCCAAAGAGAACAGCTTGGCGTGTGTGTCTTACCTCCAGGAGGAGTGGTTGGTGCTGAGACCCACCTTTTCTTTTTGAAATGTGGGGAGATGGAACCCAGGGAGAGCTTATGGGGCCAGGAGGGGCGTTGGAATGGAGGGCAGAGCTCGTACCTTGCTCCAAAGCCAGCCCCGACTTGCCGTTCTTCCTTCCCATGGTGACTTGGGCTTCCACTATTTTGTTCCGGGGGTTCAGCTCTCCGTCTTCCTCCATTGCCTGCCTGGGCATGGTGGCATGCGCTCACGATTCCAGCACTTGGGAGGCTGCAGTAGAGGGTCGAAGAGGGTGTGAGGCCAGTCTGGGCTACAAAAGCGAGATCCTGTTTCAAAACAAAATTCGAAAAGAGCCGTGAACGTGGCCAAGTGCAGGCCTAACATGTGCTTGTCCCTGGATTCCTTCCCAGGACTGCAGAAGAGAGGGAAGAAAAAAAAAAAAAAAAAAAAAAAAAAAAAAAGACAAAGACGCTTGGGACTTTGAGGGAAGGGCAGGGTCTGTCCAGAAGTCACTTAGCAGCTGAAGTCTGGTTTGCTACTGGGCATTGTGAAGGGCACCTGCAAATACTATGTAACTTTCTTCTTTTTACAGATGTTAAAAGTACTTATCAATGGCCTGCAGAGGTGGCTCAAGGGTTAAGCCTTTGCTTTGCAAGCAGAAAGATCTGAGTCAGGGTCCCATGTAAAAATACTCAAGGGAAATGGTGGCGGCTGCACTTCTGGCCCTGGAAGGCAGAGCCTGGGAACCCCCAGAGCAAAGTAATAAGGAGGTAGAGCAGTCCAGGAAGATTCCTGAAGTCACCCTTGGACTTCCACAGGCACACACACTGAAGTGCCCTCTACACACGCACACAAGCACACACACACTCTAGGACGTACACACATATAAAAAATATTTTGTCCTGGTCGTCGTATGTGTGGTGTGATATGTGCATGCAGGTGCACATGATGCCATAGGTGGAGGTCAGAGGACAATTCCCCGTAGAGTTGCTTCTCTCCAGCCACCTTTGAGTGGTTGCTGGGAATTGAACTCACGTCATCAGCTTCACATACAAGCTCCTTTCCCCACTGAACCGTCTCGTTATCCCCCTAGTGTTTGCTTGTGCCTGGACTTTTTTAACTACCCAGTCTTCAAGACATAAACAGGCAGGAAACAGCACCGTAAGCATCCAGCAGCCATCACGGGCCGCGCTTGGTTCATCTACTTTTCTTGCAGACCTTCGTCAGCATCCTGGTTGGTATTCATTCCCATGTCAGTCCACGTATCCAAAGGGGGGAAAATCACATTTCTCTACATAATCACTAAAACGGCATTCCAGCTACCAAAATGAATCATTTCCTAATGACTTCTAATACATAGGCTATATTAAACTTCCTCTATTGTCCCCAATTGTCTCTTTAGTGGGTTCTTTCCCCCAAAGTCAAGCTCCGATTAAGACCTGTGTCTTGTTACACTGGTTGTTTGGTCTGTTATTGGATCTGGGCCGGTGATTGTCTTGAACAGTCTCACTTGGTTTCATTTGCAGAGGGCGTGGGGTGGGAAGGAAGCAGCAGATGGGCTTGGGACTCGGATCTCTGACTGTCTGACTCAGTTTCCCTCTGGGAGCTCAGGTCCCACTTTATTTTGGCTTGTGAGCAGGTGTGTGTGTGGTGTGTGTGTGTGTGTGTGTGTGTGTGCCTATGAAGGCCCAAAGATGACATCAGAAATTGCTTTACCTCCTTATTGCTTTGCTCTGGGGTTTCCCAGGCTCTGCCTTCAGGGCTGGAACCACAGCCCCTGCCGTATCTGCCTGGCATTTTCACATGGGATTTAGGATCTGAACGCACGTCCTTTTGCTTGCGAGGTAGAGGCTGTAATGCCTAAGCTGTCTCCCAGCCTGCCCCATCCACTTTGTACACAGACAAGTGGTAGTGTGTGAGGCTGAGTGGTCTCCCCCGGGGTACTCACAGCATCCAGTCAGGTTGACCCACACCTAGGTCATTAGTGCTACCCTGGGGCCCCCAGAGTCTGATGGGAATTGCCCCCCACCCTGACATCAAATGAAAGAAACCAAGTTGGCTCCTGCCATGTTTTTAGATGCCCGTGGGAACCATGGGCACGCATGGGGGGGTGTCTAATCGTTGTCTCGAGGAGCTGAGCCACACAAGGCCAGCTCTGAGGAACTGTCTAGATGATGCTTTGGGACTTTCAGAAATATGGATGTGATCAAATGGGCTTCCATTGGCTCCACACAGGTTTAACGTCCCCTCCCACCACGAGGAGTTAGCACACCTTAACTGCTGCATGGGGGTCGACCCTCCGTGTCAGCTGTGCACCAGTGTTTTGCAGGTCCTCAACAACAGCCCCTGTGGGAGTGGGGGGATGGTGGGGTGGTCTCCTAGGAAGGTGGGATTGCAGAGTAGCCTTGGGGTTGCTAGGACAGGCAGAGGCAGATGGAAGCAGGTGTTGGGGTCCAGTGGTAGCACTGGGAGGTGAGGGTCCCAAGGTCCCCAGATGAGAGCAGGGATGCTGGGAGCTGCAGCCGAAGGACCCCATTCTTCTGGTAGCCCCTCCTGCCTGCCCCCTTGCACAGCCGTGGCTGTGACGGCCGCCCTTGTCCCCCTTGTCACGCTGTCTCCCAGGACTGAGTGGCCTCAGCATCCTGCGTTCATGCCCCACCCTTAGTTTTCTGGGTCTGTCCCCTGGGTGCCTTAGAAAGCAACTTGGGGCACAACTCCTGTTCCAGTTTTGGGCTCGGCCAGTGCAGCCCCCCATTTAGCTGTGAGGAAGAAGGACCTGAGGTATGGGAAGGCGGGTTGGGGTGAGACTCACGTCTAAGAACTGACAGGTGTGAGCACCCAGGCCACAAGGACTGAGTCTGTGCCGAGCACCCAGGCCACGAGGACTGAGTCTGTGTCTAGTACCCGGCCACGAGGACTGAGTCTGTCCCGAGCACCCGGCTGCAAGGACTCCCTCTAGGTTGTCACTGCATGTGGGGGGCTGCTCTTGCAAAGACCCTGCCTTGGGACCCTGGGCAGCCTGGAGGCCGCTGGGTCCTGCTCACACTCTTTCCCTGAGGAGGGGTCCTCCAGGGCTGTCCAGCCAGAGGGTCTCCACCTTGTGCCTGAGGCTTCTGTCTTCCAAGGGCAGACTGACCTCCCCCGAGACTCCACTGAAGCATGGGGGGGGATCTTGGGGCTGGAAGGGGACAGCCCTCAGACAACCCCTGTCCCTCCCTCCAAGTGAGCCCACCACCACTTAGCCCCTTCTGAGGACCTGGAATAAGGCGTTTCCCCAACCCTGTGGTTTCCCACCATGCTTAAAGGAAAGTTCTGCCTTCTGTCTAGCTCTTGCTCCTTCCCATTGATATAAGAATCTTTTTCAGGGTTGGATGACAGTGGGGGTGGGGGAGGGGCTGCCACTGTCACAAGCCCTTTGCTGGTCAACCGTGGACTTGTCACACCTGTTCACAGGACCCGGAACCAAGTGCGGGTAGGAGAAAAGAACTGTGGGTTTCTAAGGAGGAGTAACGATCCAGGAGATGGATACCCCCCCCATGTCTTAAGCTAGCAGGAATCCACGTGCGCCACGCAAGTCTCACACAATAGGTTTATACATAAAACACTAGCTCTATCGCGTTTCTGCAAATGTGAAATCTCCTCTCTGGAAATCCAGGGGGGAGAAACCTGTAGGAATGTATCACACAGAAAAGCAACATGAGCTGTGATTCCTTGGGCTGGGCTTAGCTGGGCCAGCACGGGAGCACCGGTGGGTGCTGGCTGGGTTGGTGCATAGTGGACCGCGCAGAGAAGGAGGCCTTTGGGACCCCATAGGTGCGGTCCCTTGGCTCTTTTCCATGTATTTTACATGTCCGTAGATGAGATCACACCGTGTTTGTATTTTGTGGCCTGTGTTTGAGCTCGATGCGTTGTCTGAGAATCCCCTTGTACTGGTTGGTTACTCTTCTCCGTTGCTGTAAGACACAACTCAAGGTCAAGCAACTTAAGGGAGAAAGGGGAGGTTTATTGAGCTTACGGTTCCAGAGGGGCGATATGGTCCGTTCTGGCAGGAAAGGCACGGCTGGCAGAAGCTGGAGGGGGCCGAGTTACATCCACCATGGAGGCTCAGAGTTGCAAAACTGCCAGCTGGGAAGGCAGACCTCTCCAGGAAGCAGGGTGGGGCTAACTCACCTCAAGGCCCACCCCTGTGGCTGCCTTCCTCCAGCAGGCTCCACCTCCCAAAGGTGCCAAGACCTTCCCAAGCAACTAAAGATCCAAACACGTGAGCCTGGGGGGGCATCTCAGGTCCCAACCATGACACCCTTGTTCTTAGAACTTTCTAGAGAATGTAATTGTATGTGTGTATGTGGTGGATACAGAGCTCTGCTTGCACCCACTGAGCCATCTCCCAGCCCCAGATGTCGTGGTGTGAGTGTGAATTGCCCCCCACAGACCCACATCTCAGCTGTTGTTAATGCTTGAGCTGGTTGGTCATAGCACTTTAGGAGGTGGGGCTTTTGGGAGGAAGACATCCCTGAGGGCGGGCCTTGAGGATGGGCAGCCCCGCCCTGCTTCCCCTAGCAATCGGCTCTAACGCTCTGCTGTTTTTCTCTCGGCCTCCTTGATGTCTGCGGCGACCTGAGTGGCCTCCAGCTTCTGCTGCCCACCGCACCTTTCCCACCATAATGGACCGTCTCTCCTCTCTGGACCGAAAGCCGAATAAATCTCCCTTTTCTCCCCTTAGGTTATTGAGTTCGAGTGTCATCTTCCAGCAGCCGAAAGAGTGACTGTGACACCAGAGATTATAATGTGTGTGTGCGTGTGTGCATGTGTGTGTGCGCGCACGCGCGAGAGCCTCTATGGGAGCCCAAGGGTGATACCGGGAACCATCCTGGATTCTCTTCCACCTTATGGCTCTGCTCTGGGGTTTCCCAGACTCTGCCTTCCAGAGTTACAGGCTGCTCCATATCCCTCCAACATTTTTTATGTGGGATCTGAACTCGAGTCTTTTGCTGAGCCGTCTTCATGCTTGCAGAGCAACCACTGTACCCACAGACCTAGCTCCCAGGCCGGATGTCGTGGGGTGAATGCGAATGTCCCCCACAGGTTCATGTGCTGGAATTCTTAGCTGTTGCTAATGCTTGAGAAGGTCACGGCACCTCTAGGAGGTGGGGTCTTTTGGGAGGAAGGCAGGTCAGAGTGTGGGCCCAGAGAATGTAATTTTTAATGGCTGTATAATAAACATCTGTAATTTATTTTGTCAAATCCCTGTTACTAGTAAGATTATATCTCTTTGGAACTCCATCAGAGGACTAGTTAAAGAAATGTTCTTTCTGTTGTTGGTGTGTTGCAAGCATACGCTTACATCTGGCTTGTGTCTGTCATAGACATATACAGACATCAACTTGACAACTGAAATGTCAAATTCTGGGCACAGCTGTGAAGAATGAGTCGTTGGGTTAGGTCCTGAGCAAGCCTGCAGGAGATTGTCTAACTGACATTGCAAGACTCAGTGCAGTGGTGGGTGGGACTAGTCCCTGAAGGTGGGCAAGATGGAGGGAGCTGGTTAAGGAGGTTGGCATCCTTCAGCAAACAGGAACAGGCATGCTGTCTGGCAAGGGAAGTTTGCCCGTATCTCAGCAGTCCTGTGGGTTCGGCGTAGCCAGTTCCCTCGACCCCTGGTATTGGTATGAACTCTCCTACCAAGCTGGGTTAAGAGATGTAACTGGATGACCTTAACCTTCCTTTCCCCATTCCAAACATGCAGAGTATCAGCAAGAGTGTTTCTCTTCCTTGAGAGAAACAGTTTAAGTCTGGGTGGTCCATCACCACCCAAAGGGGTCTTTGGAGTGGAGCAAGGGAGGAGAGCAAGCTAAGGGCCCAAGGCAGGGATCTACCTGAATGGAGATGGGAGGAGGGAGGTTATTGGAAAAATACATCGAGGACCAAGTACCCGGTGATTTGAGAGGCAGTTGGGGAATGGGGAAGTATTTTCAGGAGCCGCATCCAATTTTTTTTTATTATTTTATTCTTTACTCCTGTTCATGACAAAAGAAGTTTGAGGGCCCCTCTAATGTATGTAAATTTATTAATAAAGAATCTCCGTGCACTACCTGTCAGTCAGTGTGCACTAACTATTTAATAAAAATGACTTCTCTTGGTAGATAAAATCATATGCCTCGGAGATTTAATTTTTCACCTTGTATGCCTGGATCTCACACCCTCTGGAGAGTGCTTGCTGTAGCGGGGGCAGCCAGCGCCCTGCAGAGGGATGCTGGGGTCAGAGTTCCCAAGGAGGACATTCCAGAAGAAGAGAAGGACCCCCACGGGAAGGATTCAGAGTCAGGTTCTGTGGATTAATCCATGTGCGAGTTTATTTAACATTTTGGCAGGGGATTTTGAAGTCAGGGACTTCGGCGAGTGAAGTATATGGTCTTGCACATGATGTTTGTTCAGATTGGGAGGATGCTAACATGAGGGGAGATAAAGGGCAAAAGGCCCAGCACTGGGTGCTGAGAACAAAGTGGTTGAGAATAGAGGAGAGGTTTGGGGGTGGGATCTCTTCACAAGGAGCCCCTCGCCCCCACCACTGGACATTTATCTAGGTTTAAGAGACCATTTTTTCCCCCCACTTTTATCCCAAATGCTGTCAAGTTCAAATGGTAGGCAGTTTTCATGCTCGTTAGAAGTCTTCCCTGGCTTTGATTAATCTGAATCTAGAAAGAGTATTCTCATCATGTCTTGATAAATGTAATTTGTTCTACAGACAGGGATTCTTGGAACCTGGAGGCCTTTTTGAGTTGAGGGCTCAGGGGGAATTCGCTGAGAAGACCCTTACTCGAGGTGGCGTGGACTTCCACCCAGCAGGGCGACAGCCAAGGACAAAGGCAGTTTGGGGACTTTGTAGCTGCAGTTGGATCCTTAAGAAACACCAGCCCTGTGAGAGGTAGAGAAATTTGCATTTCATGAGCTTGGCGATGACATCACTTACAGACATGTCCTATGGCTTGTCAAATCAGACCTTGATGCATCTGAAACCTTAACCCGTCTCGACATTTACAAGCTATCTCAAGAACAGAGTCACCTGTAACCCGCCGTCTCAGGAGTAGAAGACAAGCGCTCTACCGGCCGAGCTATGGGTCCAGCTTTAATTTCGCATTCTTAACAATTCCTGGTGCTTTGTGGTTTTGTGGTGTGGACGAGTGTGTGAATGAATGAAGTGGGGCTTTGGAATTGAACGAATCAGCAGTCATTGTCTCCCAAGAGTGCCTGGCCGAGGATGAGGTTGGCCACAGCTGCAGAGTTTAGTGGGTTTAGAACCTGGGGAGCGGCGCTTTGCCACAGTCCTCTAGAGTGGTCATGTGATGTCCAAGCAGTGCTTAGCACACGGGTCTCGGCCCTGGTTCCTGATCACAACGCAGTGATCTGAACAAATGATAGTAACGTGTGGTCTGAACATAGAAACCCTTTCAAGAGCCTTCAGGGATCCTTGCTTGGTTTGGTTCATCCCAGGAATATTTCCAAGTTTAGGGGGAGGGTTGGGATGTTTAGCGAAATCTTTGGTACTGCCCTGGGACAACCCCTCAGCTGAAGGGAAATGCCCGGGCCCTTGGGGCCGGGCCAGGTGGGTTTCTGTGCCAACCTTCAGTAGGGCCAGCACTGCCCTTCTTGCTCTGAGGACAGACATGTCACTGTCTTGGCAGTGAGGATCCACCCCCTGCCCAAGGTGTACCTCCGCCGGCATTATGTGATTTGACTCTCAGAGATGAAGAGGCTGGCTAGTGGAAGAGGGTCTGTCCTCCAGTTCCTATCTGGAGTGGACGGATGGCTGCGTGGTATTTCCCTGGGAAAAGTTCACATAACAGAAACAAACACAAAATGGAGGCTATCTATCTATCTATCATATACCTCTCTATTTCTCATCCATCCATCCATCCATCCATCCATCCATCCATCCATCCATTTATCCATCTACCTACCTACCTACCTACCAATATATCTATCTTCTAACCTGTGTTCTCCGGGGAAAGGACACCTGCCGCTTGAGCCTTGGCCGTTCTCCACTGGGTACTGAGGAGGCTGCATTCTGAGCCCGGGCTTGCCATGGGGAGTTTAGCCTTGTGCCGTGACCACCGTAAGCCCTCAGTAGGTCTAAGATCCAAACTCATTGGGGCTCTGTGGAGTGCTCGCCTAGCCTAGGAAGTCCCCAGCACCACGTAAACCAGGCATGGTGGTGCCTGCCTGTGATTCCAGCATTTGACAGGTGGAGGCCGGAGGATCAGGAGTTCAAGGCCATCCTCAGATACATAATGAGTTCAAGACCAGCCTGGGCTACAAGAGACCCTGCCTCACAGAAAAGAATGATCAGATCTCCGGAGTCCTTATTAGCGTTAAGGGGCTGTCTTGGCTTGACCCAGGGGTGGGGGGTGGGAACACTCTCTTGGGGTCCACAGCACCTCTGCACTGTCTGCTCTCAGCACTCTAAGCATCAGGGTCCAGATCCCCCCGCAGCAGGTACTTCATCAGAAGCGTTTCTTCCCTCACCTCCTGAGGGCTAGCTACTCCCCCCCCCCCCCACTGTGTGACACAGCTTGTGTGAGAGGCCAAAGTCAGGAGCGGCCTCTGGAGGCAGGGAGGCTGCCTTGGCGTCTGCCCTCGACAGTGTGTCCAAGACTCCATTTGAAGACCGAGGAGTGGACCGCCTCGAACACGGGACAGCAGAGCAGCGTGCTTGTTGATTTGGGGGGGACACGGTGGACCCAGCAAGCTCGCTCTGGGCTTCTACTGGATGCCTTCCAACTTCCCTTGGCCTGGCATGGGGGTGGGGGGAGCCTGGAAGCCCTGCCAGGCAGAGTGTCTGGGGCTGCAGCTAAAGCTGGTGTTGGGGTGGGATCCAATCACAGCAGCAAAGACAATAAAGGAGCCAATTTATTTCTTCTCACCTGCTTGCGGTTGGGGGTCTCTTTGACAATTCGAACTGCAAATGTATGCAAATCACATGCAAATCAGACCCTTCCTGGATTTATAGGAAAGACAGTCGGGCTCTGGGTAGTGTCCAGGGCCTAGTGCCGTGTAGGTACGGGGCGCGTTGTGAATCTGGGTGCTGTGTGGCGTGGGCAAACGGAATCACCTGGATGGTGTGAGGTTAGGAGCTGCAGAGTGGACTGGCTGGGGTCACTTGGAGTGTCCTTCTGGAGGTCGCAGGTGGGCAGGATCACCTCTGGAGAGGTACCATCTCACGATTCACTCTCCTTCCTCTCCTGATGGGCTCTTGCTTGATTTGATTCCCCACATGCTGGGGGAGAGGAACTCTGGTAAGCCACGCCCCTTCTATAGACGAACCCTTGACTTTCTCCACCCTTCCCTTAGTGTCTGCCCTCAATCTTTCCTGCTGCAGCACCAGCCACGTCATTGTGTTCCGTCCTCAGTGGAGACAATTGAGCTCAGCAGGAACCTCAGACTCCGGGGCACTCATGCTCTGGGGACTAGGAGCTTTGAGAGTGTCACAGTTTGCCTGCATGCTGTGGATAAACTCACAACGGAACAGCTTAAGGGGGAACAAGGGGCTTTGTTTTGGCTTGTAATTGTCTGGCCACATCTCAGCCCATCTTAGGAGAGTTGACATCACCATATCCGTTGCTGAGAGAGGGGCAATCCTCACTTGCTTAGACAGCCTGTCTGACCAAGTATCCTGAAGAATGCCAACCCCCTGAAACACTTTCTCTTATCTTACTCTACCCACCAGGGGCTGGGTCTTCCCATTTATTATTAGACAGCCTACTGCAGGCTTGCTCAGGACTTAACTCATCTCCTAATTCCTCATAGCTGTGCCCAGAGCTCAAGCCCTCAATTGTCAAGTGGACGCCCGCACCTAAAGATCGCAGAAGCTTCCTGATAAGTCCACTGGGCAACTTGGTGGAGAACTGCCCATCTAGCAAGTCACTGGGCTTTCCAAGTTCACTTCACACCAGCGACTAAATGCCCTCCTTTCTAGCCTCCTGGTAGCTCTCAGACCCTGTTCACTGAGCAGGGACCTACGGAACTGGTGCCTTCCACCCGTGTTGTTTCTCCTGCCACCCCTGGACATCCCTGGGGAGGCGCACCCAAGCCCAGAGAGGTGAGCTTTCGTACCTGAGGTCACTCAGCAGGAAAGCAGCTGAGTTAGGATTTGAACCCAGGCCCGCCTGACTTCCTTCCTTGTGTCCTCTTCCCTGTCGGTTGGTGTAGCCAAGCTGGGAGCAGGACAGGGCTTTGGACCTCCAAGTTCTGGAGCCTCAGCTCAGCAGAGGCATTGTGGAGCTAAGAGAACGGAGAGAGGGGCGCCGTAGCCCTGATGGCCGGGTCTCTACCTCCCAGCCCCTCGCCCGCCCTGCCCCATCTTTGCACACAGAGGGGTCTTGAAATGCAGGTGCTCTTGGCTTTCTTTCCATGGGCCTGTGCGTTTGGCTTAATCTTCTGTGCTCCAGGGAACACGCACGATTTCTCCCCGGGAGAGCAGGGCAGTGATTAGGTTAAATTATTAAAGTAACTTTTAATTTTTAAATGATTCTAATTTGCACTTGTGTGACTTCCCTCTCTTCTCCACCTCTCCTCCCCTCTTTCCTCCTTTATGTTATTTGCTTATTTAGTTGAAAGTTGGGCCCCTCCCTCCACCCACTGATCACCCATTCGCTCTGAATGGCGGCCGGCCAGCTCCACTCGCCATCTCACCCATCGCAGGGCAGAGACGGGAGGCGAATCTGCTGACTGGGGACGTCGGCAAAGCGGCCTCGATGGGGAAGGAGAAGAAAGAAAAATGGGTTCTGGTCCAACCTCCTACAGGGGCGTCCACCTGGTGCTGAGTGGAGAGAGCCCGGGAGAGCCCACCACTGGGCGCGTGGAGACCTGCTGTGGTGGGGCAAGGAGGGAGGGCTCGGTCTATATCTGCACCAGCTCAGCCTGCTCCTGCACAGTGCCAGTCCCTGGGCCTCTGTGCCTCCGGCTCCCATCAGTCCTGGCCTCCCTGAGGACTTGAAGCACAGTGCTCAGCGTGGGGCCTAAGAGAAGCAGACACAACACCTCTGGACAAGCTGGGGACCCCAAAGGCCACTTCCTTTCTTTTTTTAAAAAATATTTATTTACTATTTCTCTGTGTGTGTGAGTGTGTGTATGTGTATCAGAGGGCACTGTGTGTCCCTGTGGAGGACCAAGGGTGACTTTGGGAATCATCCTGGATTGCTTCTACCTCCTTCTTGGCTTTGCTTTGGGATTTCCCAGGCTCTTCCCACCAAGACCAGAAGCGCAGGCCACCACCATTTCTCCCTAGCATTTTTTTTTTTTTAACATGGGACCTGGGGTCCAAAACCAAGACCTTTTGCTCACAAGACAGAGTCTTAACCCCTGAGCCATCTCTCCAGCCCCTAGACCTTCTACTTATAAGGCCGACTTGATGACTTGGGCCAGCCATTAAGCCACCGAGAGCAGGTGGTGGTAGGATATTCTTCAGTGGATGGCTAGCTGTGGTGTGTGTGTGTGTGTGTGTGTGTGTGTGTGCGTGCGTGTGTGTGTGTGGTGTGGGGGCTTGCACACAATGCACGTGGGTATAAGGAGTGACTCGGGGCAGCGAGAGCCAGTCATGGATTTGGAAGAGGATGAAAGGAGCCAAGCTACTGGAGGCAGCGACATACTTGGCCAGGTTTGTTGCTTAGCCCCACCGGCTCTCGAGCAATGCATTCTTTCCACAGCGAAGTCCGCAGTGACCTCTCTGTTGGAATGCTCCCAAAGCAATGTGTCTTAGGATCTGGAATTGGAAAGGAAAAAACAAACATTTATTAACTGCTTTCCATGTTCTGTTGCTTTCACATAGTCCATTGCATTCCCCTGCACCTCTCACAATAGGGAGTTGTTAATGCATGTGTTTGGAAAGGCTCAGGGAGGAGAAGCCACTCGGCTCAGGTCCTCCAGCTGATGGGAGGCAGAGCTGGGGTTAACATGTGTATGGATTAGGGCTGGGGCTGCAGCTCAGTTAGGAGAGCTCTCGCCTGGTATTCATGGAATTCTGGATTTGACCACTAGCACCGCATGCCCTTGGCCACAGAGCAAGTTCAAGGCCAGCCGGAAGAACAGAGGTGAGACTTGTCTCAATTTATTTTTTTCTTTTTCTTTTTATTTTTTTATTATCTCTGCTCATACAAACTTAATAGGTACACCGGTTCCCTCCCTCCCTCCTCCTCCCCCCAACCCTCTGCTCGCCCTCCCCTCACCCCTCCCTCCCCACCCCTCCCAGTGCCTCCCCTCCCCCAATTCCCGGAGAATCCTTTAATGTGCATGCCTGACTGTCCTCTGGGTCCTCCTCTCCGATGACATACAAGGACCCAGCGGCATTTCCCTGAACCCTTTCCTGTGTTCCCCTTAAGCATAGGAACACTATTTTGGCTGACAATCCCTTGCCTCCAAGGATCTTGGTGCTTTTAGCAAATGCTAGACTTTGTGGGGACAATAGTGTGTTGGACATTGCGCAGGGCATGTAAAGTCCAATTATGATTGCTTCAGCCCTATCTTGTGTGGAGTATCTTGTATATCATTGCTCCTCCCATCCTTTTGCTCTTACAATCTTACCGCCTCCTCTTCCGCAAATTTCCCTGAGCTTCAGGATGGGGAGAGATTAGGCTGGCCTAGTTCTAGGTGGTTGATATAGAGTCTCTGAAGTTCTGGATTATGGTTTGTTGATTTTCTTTTGCGGTTTTGCTGCTCCTGCAATGCCCTTCACTCCATCCTGATGGGTATTGGATGTCACCCCCTGGCCAAAGATAAAAAAAACTGTTAAACTAGAGTCTTGTTATAAGAGTAGAGACTGTCTCAATTTAAATGCAGGATGGAGAGAACTTGGGGCTTAATTTAATTTAGTGGTGGAGGCTTGCCCAGCATGTTGGTCGTGGCCCTAGGATTAAACCTCAGTAAAGCATGCAGACACACACAGACACACATACAGAGACATAGACATGCACACATACAGGCACACTGTAGCAGTTAGCTTGCATGGTTGCTGATAAATCACCATCAAACGGTTCGGGGAACAAGGGGTTTATTTTCTCTTAAGATTGTCTGGTTACAGTTTTCAGTCCAGCTTAACAGGAGAGCTCACACCAATACCAGGGCTGAGGGAACTGGCCACTCCATCTCTACATAACGGCTGAGAGAGGGATGATCCTTACTTGCTAGACCAGCATTTCTGGCCAAATGAACAGAAGGATGCCAATTCTCTCAACCAGCTTTCTGTATTTTATTTCAGGGTCTAATCCCACCCACCATGGGCTGGGCCTTGCCCATCAGCTAGACAATCTCCTGCAGGTTTGCTTTAGGTTTAACTCAACCACTAATTCTCTCCAAATGTGCTCAGAGCTCAAACCCTCAACTGTCAAGTTGACACAACCTCTGCCTAACTATGACATTCCACCCCTTTTCAACTTGACACAGGGACATACCACTTTTAATCTGTAACCTTTGCCTTGTCCCCACAGGTGTTAAATTTATCTTAAAAATATAAATACATTTCAGAGACAAATTAAAGTGTTCTCTCATTAAAACTTCAGTTCCAACATTTTAAAAGTTCAAAGTTTCTTAAGTTTTAAGAGTCTGTTAAATCAGAATAAATTAAATACTTTAAGAGAGATAAAATGTTAAAACAGAAGTATCTTGACACAATAAGAAAATATCAAATTAGAATCAAGTCCAGCAAATCCATTACTACATCCTGGATTTCAATGTCCATCTTCTGCTACTCATCATGTAGTCATGGTGGCTCAAAGATTCTAGGCAATGCCAGTCCCTGTTTGTACGCAAAGTTGTAGAAGCAGAGTTCCTCTGAACCAGGCTGAATCTCCACTCTCAGCCGTCCTCACCATACATCCCACAGCTCTGGCATCTCCAACAACACTCTGGGTTCACCTCTGCAGCTACAAGCTTCACCGTGCAGGACCTCTACGCCTGCCACTTGGTAGCTTTTGCTGTTCTCCATAAATTCCTTAATCATACACCAAAACCAGTATCACCTGGGGGACGCTGGTAGATTCTGCAGCAAGGTTGAAACATAGCTTGGTCCACTTGAACCACAGCTGTACCAACTTTCGTGCACTGACTCTGGAAAAGCCTCTTTTCAGGAAGCCAAAACTTCCAAAGGGCAAGAAACGGCTTCAGCTTAGGCTTTCGGCCCCTGAAGGAATTGGGTTTTCAATCCACAGAACCGCTGTATGGTGGTTTTCACATCTCCCATTGTCCCCATGCAAAGCACTAAGTTTTCCTTCAGTGACATTCATATCTCCAACACAGGCAACTGCTCTGCTGCCTGCCCTTTCCACATCCAGAGCTTCATGGCCATCAACCCAGCTCTCCTCTATCAAGCAAACCAGTCCATCACCTTTAAATTCTACTCTGTCAAAGTCCTCATTCCCTCATCACAGACTGGGCCCAAAACAACCCCACAACTCTCTCAGCATTTTCATTCTCCAAATGGCTCATTACACTCTGCAGAATGGTATTTGTAATCCACAAACTCAAAACCTCAAGCATTTCAAAGTTTCTCCAACAAAACCATTCAGAATCCACAAAATCCACACAGCCAGATTCATCAGCAACACCCCATTTCTCTGGTAACAAATTCTGTAGCAGTCAGCCTACACAGTTGCTGATAAATCGCCATCAAACTGCTTAAGGGAACAAGGGGTTTATTTTCTTTTACGATTGTCTGGTTACAATTCTCAGTCCAGCTTAACAGGAGAGCACGCACCAACACCAGGGCCGAGGGAACTGGCCACACCATCACCACATAACGGCTGAGAGAGGGACAATCCTTACTTGCCAGACCAGCATGTCTGATCAAGTGTACACAAGGATGCCGACTTCCTAAACCAGCTGTCTGTATTTTATTCCAGGGCCTAATCCCACCCACCATGGGCTGGGCCTTCCTCGTCAACTAAGACAATCTCCTGCAGGTTTGCTCTGGGCTTAACTCAACCACTAATTCTCTCCAAATGTGCCCAGAGTTCAAACCCTCAACTGTCAAGTTGACACCTCTGCCTACAGGCACTTACAGGCATGTGTGTGTGTGCTCATGCACACACACACACACAGGGATTTATTTGAAAGAAGGTATTTTGTTGTCTTAAACCCCGTCTCAGCCATCTCTAGCTCTGTGACTCAGAGCAGGTTTCTTAGCTTCTCTGTGCCCCAAATTCCTTTCTATATAAGGTGATTATTATATCCAAAGTATCTGCCAAGGAAGATAGAAGGTGCTCTGGAAACTACCGGTTGACATTGTCATTAGCGTGGGGAGCCTTTGGGTGTGATTGCCCGTTCGTGGGCGAGTGAGTGGGTGATGGGTCCAGCAGGGACAGACACAGTGGTGCTCAGCTGGGGGGCAGAAGTGTCCTTCAGTAACTCAATGCATGTGTCAGGGTCGGGGCCTTTCCTGAGGGGGGTCTTCTAGCCCTGTTGCTAGACCCCCCCCTTTAGACATTCTATTTGTCTGTCTTGTGTGTGTGTGTGTATGTGTGTGTGTGTATGTGTATGTGTGTGTGTGTGTGTGTATGTGTGTATGTGTATGTATGTGTGTGTGTATGTGTATGTGCGTATGTGGGTGTGTGTATGTGTGTGTGTGTGTGTGTGTGTGTGTGTGTGTGTTGCTAACAGGACATCTGACTACAATCTTCCCTTCACTGTCTTACCTCTGCTGCCTGCACCCCTCTACTGTTCTGTCTTGGGGAGACTGCCTTCCTGTTTCCCAAGCGGACTTGTGGCTGCACTTGAGAACAGATCCCCAGGATTGGCTGTCGAGGGGCCCAGGCACCCGGGAGGACCTTGGGCCAGGTGCGCGCCTCCCTGTGAGGAGAATTCTGCTTCAGTGCAGATGTCCTCTGACACGCCTCTTGCTACTTGTACAGTGCAGCCTAGTTTGGGAACGAAGCCCAGGATAGAACCGATCATATCCAAACAGCAGCGTCAGCATGGTGGGAAGAAAAAGCTGGGCAAAGCCAACATGATGTTTACTCTATGCAGAGTAAGCCGTGAAAGATGCAGCTCAGACATGTGGGAGAACTTCCCCAGCAGCGGGAACTCTCGGTGGAGGAATGATGAGGCTACTCTGCAGAGCTCCACGTTACAGGGTGGGGTTGGAAATGAGTGGCTGCCCCCAAATCCTAAAAAGCTCCTTGCTTCAGCATGACCAAGCCCTGTGAACATGTTCCCCAAACATCCTGCCAGCAAATGTTGCTGGACATCTCCTATGTGCTGGGTACTGGCTGGCACAGAGGTGGGCGAAAGGGACTTGCTGTGCTGTGGAAGAGAGAGGCTGGGTGGTACCCTGCATTGATAAAGACACAAAGGGAGGGAACTCAAGTTCAAGAGAGTTTGGGTGGGCTGGGGGGCTCATCAAGGAGGCCCTTGGGAAGGGGCACATAGGCTGGAGGATATGTAGGAGTTCACCAGGCAAGAGAGGAAGACTGGAGGGGCTGATAGGAGAGCCTCGAGGTCAGGCAGAGGTGAGCAGAGGGGGACCCAGGATAGGGCCTGGCTGCGGTTAACGCACCCTTCCATTATGGAGGATTTAAGGGGAGCTTGGTGGGAGGAGTATTGGGGGAGGGTTGGTATGCGGGGAGAGTGGCGGTGGTGGGGTGTCAGTCACCCGCATGTTGCAGATAATCACAACCAAGCAGCTTAAGGACACAAGCGGTTTCATTCTGGCTCGCAATTGTCTATTTATATTTCCAGCTTGGCAGAAGAGCGTGTACCCACATCAGGGGCTCAGGGAACTGACCCACTGTGAACACAGGACAACCAAGAGAAGGGCAAACCTTACAGCTAGACGGCATGTCTAAGTATGGCAAAGAAGGCCAGCTCCCTAGATCACCTCCCTCCGGGAAAGTCCCACCCACCATGGGCTGGGTTCTCTCCAATCTCCTTACAGGCCTGTTCAGGGCCTAACCTACTACTAATTCTTCACAACTGTAGCCAGAGCGTGAGTCTTCGGTTGTCAAGGTGACGTCTGTATCTAACTATCACACGGAGGTTTGTAGGGACCTGGCTAGATCTAACTGAAAGAGAACACGCCGGCAGCTTCCAGGAGAGAGGTCGAGGGGATGAGGGTCATCAGGAGCCTAGAACGGGCCCTTTCATGAAGGAAAAGCTGTGGGCAGGACTTGAACCACCTGCAATACAAACAGCACAGGTGGGACTAACTGATGCTTATTATTGACATGCACACACTGGAGGTCTAGCACAGGAGGAGGGTCCATGTATGTGCACGCTGGGAAAAGCATCACTGTTTCCAAGGTGACGAAGGCATACTCTGGTCCTCAAGTTTCCTTTCCAAATTCTCCCGTCTCCCCAGCCACATGTCCATGCAGCTATTGTTTGCTCAGTGTCTTCACAGATTGGAATACCCTTGCGGAGGTTCATGAAGCAGAAATACAATAGTAAATGCATCCTCTTTCCCCTCTGCCTTCTTCTTTCACACAGAAGAGTTCTTTTTGCCATCCACCCATACTAGACATGGAGACGTGACTTGGACTTGGTTAAGTCTCTAATGACTGCACAGGTCAACATCATGATCAAAGATAGCAACATCATCACCATATGCAATGCTGAAGCTTGTTAGAAATATAGACAGCCTCTAGGCTGGGATTGTGGCTGAGTGGGTAGAATGCTCGACTAGCGTGCATCAAATCCTGGGTTCGATTCCTAGCATGCCATAAACCATATATGGTGGCACAGGTCTGTAATCCCAGGGCTTGGGAGATGGAAGAGGAAGGTGAGGAATCCATCATCATCATCATCCTTGATTACATGAGACCCTCTCTCAACTCACCCCTCAGCCCCACCTTGGACTTCCCGGTCATCTGCATTTTAACTAATCTCTGAGTGATCTGTGTACATGAGGTGGTTGCATTCAGGGGCTGGGGAGCTGGCTCAGGAGTTAGTCTTTGCCTCATAAACAAAATGACCTGAGTTGAGATCCCCAGACCGCATATGAAAATGGTGGTGACTTGCAATTCCTACCCTGGAAGGTGGAGCCTGGGAAATCTCAGAGCAAGGCCCCAAGGAGGTAGAGCAATCCAGGATGATTCCTGACGTCATCCTTGGGCTCCCATAGGCGTGACCACTGAAGTACCCTCTTGCACGCACACACACACGTTCAGGGAAGCTGTAGGAATTCTCTGGACTTCCGCTGTTTTCTTTCTTAAGTCGGGGGCTTCAGGTCCGAGGAGGGGACTTGAGTTGATCCCACTTAGCCTTTCAATGATCACTATTCATATGACTTTTCTACCCACCTTTTCATTGTGTATTTTCTCTCTGCCTCCTCAGTCCCATGGGCGATCAATCTAATTATTTTGGAATCCATTCTCAGAGACACGCATCAGGTGCAGTATACCAGGTGTGACGATGGGTTTGAACTTGACACGCTCTTTGTTCTGTGCTGCTTCCATTCCCAGCTTTCCTCACTCTGCACTGTTCGAGAGTGCCACCATCTTGTCTGAGCAAGCGGCCGCAGTGTTTCTACTGCCTGTTCCTCACCCTACCCTGATGGTCCAGGAAGGCCTAAGGAGGTCTCGAGCTCCATCTTCCACGCCCAGCTTTCTCCTGCGGCTGGAACTCCGGCCTCCATCTTGGGCTTGGACTAAATGACCCAGGCGCTGCAGCTAGAGCTCCCAAACTTCTTTTATTTCTTTTTTTTTTATTGCAAGCACAAAGGTCCCGGGTGAGCGCTGCGCCTCCGCGCGCTGTCAAGCAGGAGATCTGAACAGTTATGTTTTCCTTTGAGTTAAGTTTTGGGCTGACACCGCAGAGGGGCCTCATCCTTTGATCCTCAGAGTCCCCCAGCCCTTCCCAGTCCCGCGGTGCACACCTAGACTGTCTCCTTTCACTTCTGAAGGTTTCCTTCCCCGTGACGAGCGCAGCGGCAGCTCCAGGGGCCGGGGGTTGCGGCAGTCTGCAGACCTGTTCGACAATCTCGATTCTGCAAACTCCTCAGATGGGAGTGACAGTTCCTGCTCCCGTGTAATCATTTATAGATCAGGTAATGATTTCCCTCCTGGCGGAATGACAGCGCTGCTCTCTGGGGAATTGGTCAGCCTGTCAAATAGTGCTGATGCTCTCTGTAGCGTGGACTCCGGAGGATCAAGCGCCAGGCTTCGTCTTCCGTCCCTTCTCACCTTCTGATGGGAAGAGTCTTTTTCCCTCAGAGGACTTCAGTTTTGTGACAAGGCAGATTCTATCCACGTCTGGTCCTACGGTCACGGGAAGGCACCTTGCTGTCTCTCAGTTCTTCACACTTCTGTCTTTAGAGAGGCTGTGTACGTGGATGGGGGGCTGGCTCTGTGGTCAGGAGACCACCTGATGACTGCCTGGAGAGGCTCAGAAACTTGTGTGTGTGTGTGTGTGTGTGTGTGTGTGGACTCAGGGGCCAGAGATCCGGCTGGTTCCCTAAGAGGATACATAGCTTCTAGGATGTTCTGTGGTGGACCCCTGACTCATTGGGTCGAAAGGGATCCAAAAAGCCAAGGGCCCAGATGTGGAATTTTCCGAACTCTGTCAAACTGTCTGAAACTCTAACTGTTCTCAGTTACTTGGGCTGATGAATGACGAGGAGAGATAGTGCCCGTCCCCCCAGCCTTAGCCTCAAATTAAAATTTCATTAAGAAGCAGGTGTGGTAGCCTGGCGTGGGGGTGTGCACCTGAAGAGCCAGCCTTGGGAGGTGGAGGTAGGAGACGCAGGAGTTCAAGGTCATCCTCAGTTACAAAGGGAGTCTGAGGTCAGCCTAACTAAACTCCATGAGACGCTGTCCCAGAGAAGTAAAGTAAAATAAAGTCAGAGCTCTGTGTCTGTGTTTCTCATGGGTTATCATAAACCATAGCTATTTCATGGTTGAGATTAAGAAAGTAACTATCTGTCTTCAGGGGGTTCATGAGGTCTTGCATTCCTTCCAAAGTCTCCTCTCCCCCCCTTTTTTTTTATGAGACCAGTTCTCCTGTAGTCCAGGCTGGCCTCAAATGTGATATGTAGCCGAGGATTGCTTTGAACTTCTGATCCTCCCGTTTCTGCCTTTTAAATGCTAGGACTACGGACTTGCTCTTCCGTGCTTTATGCGTTATTGGGGTTAGAACCCAGGGCTGCCTAAATTCTGTTGTTTATTCTGAGACTGTTGTCCTATAACCTTGAGGCCATGAGATTGAGATGATCCTGGAAGATAATGGAAAAGACACCAAAGCCCTTACATGGCTAAACAGAGAGGTGACAGATTGATCAACCTCTGGTGTGCTAGGTGTGCTTACATGCTAGAGGTCCTGTATAGATCCCCTCTGTCTTCCAAAGGCGGAGAAACACATGTAACTGTGTTTAAAAAGACTTTGATTCTCAGTTTCTCCACAAAAAGAACCTCTAACACATTCCATCCAATTTGTGCCTAAGTACAACGCTACTTTGTTTCTAATAATGATTTGTGTTCAGATAAAAAATCTTTCCTTTAGCGAAGGCGCAAACTCACAAATTAGGTTAATTTAGCATTTATAGCTTAATGAATAGAGTCAGTAAAAAATGGCATAGGTTAACCTGTAAATTCACATCCGCCCTGAGCGTCCAGAAGTGGTGGTGGGCCGGGGGAAGACTCCTGGGGGAGTCGTCAGTCATGGCCCTGAGATCACATCCAGAGACGCTGACTAGGGAGCCCCTGACACCCCAGGTTTCTCTGCTGTGTTTAAGAACGGGCACACAGTGAGAACATAATTAAATTGTGGCCACAGATCTCGACAACTTAACTAGTGCCCCCCTTATGCGCCACGCTCCAGAATTTAATTTTCCAAATAAACTCGGCGTGGCTCGGAGGCCCGGGGTGGATCAATAGGATGGAAATTGCTGGCGGTTTCCCTAAAGTGCTACAATGCATCGCCGCTCTCCCGCGGCCCGCCAGGCGCTCCCCCCACCCCCCATTCCCTGCAGAAAACAGCCTGGTATTCATTCCAGACACACACCGTCAGAGGAAACAGAAAGAAGTAGATGGCTAAGAAGGGAAGCAGCTCAGCCCCTGAGATGGCCGCCTACAGATCGGGAGGACCCCCGAGTCTCCGAACCGCAAAAAGCTTCCCCATTCCGCCTCCCAGGCCTGTGCGCGAGGGCGGCTGCCCGAGGAGGGGCACGTTAGGTTGAATTCCTAGGGAGACCACCAGAGGTGAGCCAGGCTTTAGGTCCCAAGGGTGCTGTTGGATTGGTGCTCCGTTGCTACGCTCTGGATGTTAGGAAATGTTCTGGATTCATATTCTCTCGGAATCTGTTCTGGAATGGTGGGGAAGATTCTAGCTCCTACATGTGCTCTCCGGATTGTGGGATCAGCAGGTCCTCGCTCCCAGCAAGCAGCCTATCTGTTTCTTCGGGTTTCAGATGGCAGATAGGAAACCCACAAATCATCTGAAGGTTTTGTGTGTGTGTGTGTGTGTGTGTGTGTGTGTGTGTGTGTGTGTGTGTGAGAGAGAGAGAGAGAGAGAGAGAGAGAGAGAGAGAGAGAGAGAGAGAGCACTGTGTCCCTGTGGTGGACCACAGGTGACTTTGGGAATCATCCTGGATTATTTCTATCTCCTTTTTGCTTCGCTCTGGAATTTCCCAGGCTCCGTCCAGCAGGTCCAGAAGTTCAGGCCACTGCCATTTCCATTTCCGCCTGGCATTTGTTTTTTTTTTTTTATAATGTGGGGTCTGGGATCCGAACTTAGGTCCTTCTGCTTGTGAGGCAGTCTTAACCCCTGAGCCATCGCTCCAGCCCCCATCTGCAGTTTGAATAGACTTTGTAAACTCAGCCGCACACGTGCAGAGGTAAATCTTGTGTCCTTTCTTGAGGGATGCCAAGAACTCTCCAGATGGTACAAAGAGGGCACTTCTGGGCAGGGAGCCTCCTGGATCAAAGTTCTCACCCCTCAGTCAGGGTTCCAGTGATGGAGGACAGGCTGGGACCACCAGGCGGGTAGGGGGCAGTGCGACGGCACACACCTTCAGTGGGTGACGTTTGAGGGTGAGATCAGGCTGGGTGCTGCCTGTCAGGGGCAGGGGTGAATGAGACTCAACCCGTGTCTTCATGGAGCTTGTAAGTCAGACATCGCATGTGCTTTCTTGCTCAGCAGGGTGACAGAGAGTTACGTGAGTCATTTTTCTGTCACTGTGACACATATCTGAGGAAGGACATTTGTTTGGACTGATGGGTTCAGAGGTTCAGTCCACGATCGACTGACTGTGTTTGCTTTCAGGCCTGTGGGAGACTGAACATAGCGGAAGAAGGATGGAGTGGAAGAGAGTTGTTTACTTCCTGACGGGGAGTAGAGGAAGGGAAAGGAACGAATGGATGAGCCAGGGAGAAGAAGGCAGGCCTTTCAGAGCCTGCTTCCCCCAACCAAGCTTAGTTCTTTTCCCGCTGCTATGATTAAAAAAAAATACTCTGACCAAAGTGACTTATGGGAGAAGCACATTGAATCTGGCTCATAGCTCAAGGACACAGCCCATCATGACGGAGATATCAAGGGCAGGAACCTGAAGCAGTGGGTCACGTGACATTCACAATCAGGGAGTAGAGAGAGATGAATGATTGTGTTCAGCTCCCTCTCTCCAGAGCACAGAGAGTGGGGTCTCCCATGGTGGGCGGGCCTTCTGGCCTCTATCTGATCAGTAGTATATCCTCCATAACCCGGTCTGGAGGTTCATCTTCCAGATGATTCTACACCTCAAGTTGACCATTGAGATTAACCATCACCCAGCGTCACCTCCTGCTTGCTACCCTGTCCTATTAACATAAAGTAATGACTCATCCGTCTATGAAGTCAGAACCTCCAAGATGTTGGGGTGTCCGCCCCCAAGGTCCTCCACTGGCAACCAACCCTTTCACACATGAGTCTTGGGGGAGGGGAGCGTTTCAGATTCCAACAACATAAATCTGGGACCAGACAGAGCATGATGCTGTCCCACAAGACCACATGCCGTTTCTCCTTGGGGGCGAGCTAACTTAAGGGACACAGTGTTGAGCAGGGTGGCTGAGGCGCAGAGTGGGAGCCCACCAGAGGAGCTCTCAGAGCGTGTGGCAGGCCACCCCCCCATGCTCCTTGTGAAAGAGGGTCTGCTTGCCAGCCTCCTACCGCAGGGGCTGTGGCACTTCCCGGGGTTGACAGATTGACGCTGTTTTGTGATATCTGGAGAGCGAAAGTTCTGGAAAATTAATTAGCAGCAGTAGACACCGGCTACCCAGAGGCTGCGGGAATTTATGGGGGTTTTGTTTCTTTTTTGTCATGGAATAAGTTATCAGCATGTGTGTTGATTGATTTCCTGCTAAATTTTCCTCTGTCTTGAAAAAAAAAAAAGAAAGAAAAAAAGAAAGAAAACATGGTCAGGGTTTGGAGTCTCTTGAAGCATTTTAATGAACTGCCTTCCCCAGAGTCACTTGATCTTGCTGTCCTGTATTCTCTCACTCAGTTTTTCTCATGCTACTGACTCAATGGGTCCTGATCATGCACCAGAGGACCCAGTGGGGGGGTGAGCTAGGCATTTCTGGCTGAGCAATGTAAAGAGGTGTAGCTGCTGGTATCTGCAAGTAAGTACAGTCTACAGTGAGAGAGAGGGTATGTTTTTCAGTTGGAATGCCTGGCACCTACTTGCTTAGAACTGGGCAGTTAAATGTGTGACACCCCCACCCTCTCTGTCCAGAGCAGAAGGAGCACCCCATATTGTTTTTTGGTGCTGATAACTATTTTTTTTAATTCATTGGAGGTGAAATTGGAAGGAAAAAAAAGCCCACCCTAAATCACAGCCGTCGCTAATTTAAAATGTGACATTCCCCCTCATCCCACCCCCTGCAAGTCTCGAGAGGAATTATTGAATATGTGACACAGGCGCAGAGAGAGATGGCTGAATACATGATGTAAGAGGAGCTAGTCACCACAAAATTAAACACAGGAAAATTCAGTGCAGAATAATTGTCTATACATTCCAGGGGTGACATATGGTAAGTTGTCTACTTTGAAAATCAGCTTCCTGAAAGTTCCGGAAGAACCCACTGAAGCTGCCTGGTTTCCACTGCCTGCCCTGCCTCTTGGCCAAGTTGCTGCCACCACAGGAGTTCCTGGCTTTTAACCCCTCGTGGGCATCTATAGGAATGACCGCTGGAGTGAGTTTGTCGAGCCGGTGCGTGTGCGTGGAGGTCAGAGGAAATACCCAGCGTCGGTCCTTCTCAGGATCTGCCCACTTTACTTTGCTAGGTTTTAGAAAACTGACTGCGTGTGTGTAACGTGTGAGTGTGACTGCTTGTGGGCATACGTAGAGGTCAGAGGGCAGCTTCGTAGAGTTGGTTCTCTGCTTCCATCTTTTATGTGGGATCTAGGGATTGAACCGAGGTCGTCAGACTTTTGTGGCAAGCACTTTATCCACTGAGCCATCTCACCAACTTGGATTGTGTGTGTGTGCAAGTGTGTGTTGGGTGTAATGTGTGTGTGTGTGGGGGGTAATACAAGAGGGCACTTAAGTTTGTGTGTTTGTAGAAGCCCAAAAGTGACACTGGGAATCATCCTGGATTGTTCTATTTCCTTACTTCCTTATTGCTTTATTGGGGGATTCCCAGGCTCCACATTCCAGAGCCAAAATCAAATGCCACCACCATTTCCACCTGGCATTTTTAAGTGGGATCTGAAGTCAGGTCCATTTGCTTGAGAGGCAAATACTTAACCCCTGAGTCCTCTCCTCAGCCCACCAGCCAGGATCTCTCCCTGGCCCGGAACTCAGAGCCCCGGGGATCCACCTGCTTCTACCTCCCCACTGTACCCTCCACTGTGTCCAGCTGTTTATGTACGTTTCAGGAATTAACTCAGATCCTCTCCCCAGTCTCCCCACTGGGGTGTCTGAACTCTTCTCTCTTGCCAACAAAGACCCCCAACCTCCCGAGGGCTGTGACATGTCCTTTGTCTTACAGTTCCCTCCCCACCCTCCAGGCAAGAGGATGTGTAGGAACAGATCACCAGGAAGGGGGTGGTGGTGACTAGCCTGCTGGCCTCTCTATTGGTTGGATGCAGCTGTAGGCAAACAGTGGGGACCCATCTCTTGCTGCTGCCCGTGCGGGTCCGACTCCTAGCCAGGCAATGACCAGGAGAGGCAGTGGTCACACCTAGTCCATAAAGCCACTAAGGAAGCTTTGCAGCTGTGGGGTGAGCCAGCCAAGGGGTGGGTCTCTGCTTGGTTTCCTGGGTCTCTCGCTCTGGCATACGGAGCCTCCTTGACCTGTCTGATCAGAGGTGAGTATTGGTCATTCTTCTGCTGTGCTGTGTACACCTCCGAGTCCAGCCAGCCCTGGAGGGCCATCTCCCTCCCTGCGCCATCCGCCGCCACCACCATCCGTCACTCTGCCAGCTGCGTGAAGTCGTGATAGATTAGTGCACATTAGGCCTCCCATCCTGCAGGCCTGAAAGCCAGGCTCGCCAATCAACACGGGGCGCAGCCGGGCGTGGGGAGCAGGCTGTGCGCATGGGTGCTGGAGGCTCCGGGAATTAATAAGGGCTGGGAGACGGTGGGGATATTGAACGCGTTCCCTAAATCAATCCTTAACCAAGAAGGATGAGGGAATGAAATTTGGGATGATTAGTGGGTAATGATGACCTTGCGGGAGGAGCTATGGATGAAGGGGTGCAGTGGAACAGGGTGAGTGGCAGTGTGGAAGAAATGGAAGTACCTCGAGTGGGGCGACTCCTCGGGGCTGGGCCACTCTGGGTTGGGTTTGGTGAACAGTTGGACAGAAGCGTTTCCATGTGGTTTTCTTAATGGCTTAGAGAAAGAAAAGAAGTAGAAAGTGTCTGAAGGCCTAAAACCCAGCATTTGGGGTGAGGACCTCAAGTCTCAAAAACACATGTGACATGACCTTGTTTCCCGAGGTGAGGGTCTTGCCCACCACACGGGTGGAGCCAGCTCTCCTTCCGGTCTTGCTGACCTCCTCTTGGGATGAACCTCGACCAGAGCCTGCCTGGCACAGCCTGTGTCCCTCCCGGTTCAGCATCTGCCATGGCGCCCTGCCTGGACACGGGGGGGTGAGGGGGGTTGGGGAGTGAGGGGGGTGGGGGGATGGTTGCAGTTTGTCTGCATGCTTGCTGATAAATGACCATCAAATGGCTTAAAGGAACAAGGAGTTTATTTTCTTAAGATAGTTTGGTTACAGTCTATAGTCCAGTTTGACAGGAGAGCACACACCAGCACCAGGGCCAAGGGAATTGGCCACACCATCTCTACATAATGGGACGATCCAGACCAGCATGTCTGGCCAAGTGTACACAAGGATGGCAACTTCCTCAACCGGCTCTCAGTATTTTATTCATCTGTTCAGGGCCTAGTCCCACCCACCATGGGCTGGGCCTTCCCCATCAGCTAGACAATCTCCTGCAGGTTTGCTCTGGGCTTAACTCAACCACTAATTCTCTCCAAATATGCCCAGAGCTCAAACCCTCAACTATCAAGTTGACACCTTGTGCCTAACTATGACAGTAGTTATCCACTTTAATTCCTTGGGAGTCACAGGGGCCTGTGCCCTGGAGATGCCATCTTTCTCAAGAAGAGCTGAAGAAAGGATTTGGGACCCGTTACTTATTCTCAATGCTTTTCAGAAAAAATCAGAAGGGCCACCCCCACCTCCCTACCCAGGGAGCAGAGTGGAAGAGGGGGTAATACGAATATAAGAACCTAGACTGGAGAGATGACTCAGGGGTTAAAGCCTTTGCCTTGCAAGTAGGAGGACCCGAGTTCAGATCCCCAGATCCGACCTGAAAATGCCAGGTAGAAATGGCAGTGACCTGCAATTCTAGCCCCCGAAGGCAAGAGAGCAAAGCAAAAAGGAGGTAGAACAATCCAGGAGGATTCCTGATGTCACACTTGAGCTTTCATAGACAGACAGACAGCCACACACACACACACACACACACACACACACACACACACACACTGAGGGAAGGGTGTGACCAGACAGTATCTTCTGGATATGACAGGGCTGTTGAATCTGAACTCATGCAGCTATGTGTATCTCCATAAGACCTGCACAGGACTTGGCCTATTCACATTTCTCCGAAGGAGAGGAAAGATCTCAAGAGGCCCTGTGTCTTTCTGAGAGACTGTTGAGGGTTAATGCTGGATGGGGTTGGGGGAGAGGCTCTTCTCAGTGGTGTACCCCCTGATTTCATGACTCATGCTCTAACAAGTGTTCAGGCACGTGTCATCAAAGACGAAACTCATGGGGCTATACATGTAAAAATGACATGAAAGTCGAAGGGAGACTGGCAGGTAAGAAGATTCATGGGGGGAAGGAGGGAGTGGATTGGGGAATAAGGGGTGAAAACAATACAAACAGCGTTCAGATATGAGACTCTAAGAATAAAATAGGGAGGAAAATTGGAAAGAAAAAAGCTGGATACAGTGGCGAGGGAGGTCTAGTCTCCACTCGGCTCCACATCAATTCCTGCGGCGGCTCAGCCCCTGGCGGAAGCAAACCTCAGAGGGGCCTCAGGCGGGAAGTGACCAGTGTGGAGTGTCAGTCAAGCAGACAGGCAGCCATGAGCCCCTAGCTTGTCCGTCCGTCAGTCAGTCAGTGAGCAGCTAGCCAGCCTGCCAGCTGGTCTGTCAACCCAGGGAATGGGAAGCAGGAGCTGCCAACGGTCTTCCTCACGGCGAGCGAGTCACACCGTGTCCATCACCCCCTCATATCCTGGAGAATGACCCACGAAGGACCCATGCACGCATGTGACGCCACGAGCCAGTACCTGCTTCCAACCTTGTCTCCTCTCCTGGTCGCAGCCTCTCCCGGGCGAGGCAGCCTTGCTGTCCACCACGGAGAGAGGAGCCTGCCAGTCTCCAGCAAAACGCCAACTGTCGGAGACGCTCCCCTTTCAGACCAGCCTCTTGCAGGCCGGAGGGGCCCCGAGGCCTCCACTCGGCCCCCTCTGGCTACTGTTGTGACCATAGGGGACAAAGGCCCTATATCTTTCAGGCTGCCTTTCAGCTGAATGAGAGGAGCCCTACTTAGTTTGGAAGGACGAGCCCCGTTTCTCTCCATTTTTTTTTTCCTTCAGATGATGTCTTAGTAAATTACATCTCTGACAGTCCCAAATGAATCGCACAAAGACGGATGCCTTCCACGGGTCTGCAGCCCAGCTCCCGGGACGGCGGGGCGAAGGCAGGGGTCTGGGCAGTCGGGTGGCTTGTTCGCCGTGGCAGGAAATCTCTAGGTGCAGCAGGGAGACCCCTGTCAGGCAGCCCAGAATGGGGACAGAGCTGTTCTGATGGGGGGGGGTGGTGGTGTGGGGGTGCTTTCTCCTCCAGGATTAGAAGCAAAAAAAAAAAAGTTCAATGAAACCTAGCGAGCCAGGGAAGCACGGACGGGGACCAAGGACGAGGCATCTTTGAAAGTTTCCCCGGGGGACATGTCAGTGTAGGCTGAGGCGGCCAGAATTTACGTTAGCTATTACTACGGATGAATAATTATGGGTGAGCCAGCAAGCACCGCGGGTTCACGGCGGGTTAATTGGGAATAATGGGTTTCATTCCAAACGGTGAGAAATGATATTTCAGAAAGGGAGAGACTGACTGGTGCACCGTGCCCGAGCGCAGGACCGGCTCTCCTTACATCCTCTGGCTCTTCCTTACATGTGGTGGGCTGTGGCAGGAGAGGCATGGGGCTCAGAGCTGTGTCAGACGGAGGGGGCAAAGTCGGGGGTTGGTGGCTCCTTTGCATGGCTCCCCCTTTTCCAAATCAAGATGTGCGCTGGAATTTAATTCTTCGGGGAATGTTGAGTACCCACAGTGGGTGTTTTAGTTTCATTACATGTAGCTATGGAATACCTGACCCGAGCCACCTGGGGAAGGAGGGCTGCATCTAGGCTCATGGTTTTGGGTTACAGTTACAGCAGTCAGAGTCGAGGGGGAACCAGTCACATGACATCCACAGCAAGGGCAGAGGGCTAAGAGTCATGCTTGGTTGGCTCAAAGGTGAAGCGCTTGCCATACAAGCATGTGGACCTGAGTTCGGTTCCCAGAGCCCCAGTAAAGAAAAGCAGCTGCCATGGCACGGGCTTGTAGTCTCAACTCTGGCGAGGCAGGAGCAGGAGAATCTCTGGGGCTCGTTACTTGGTGAGTTGAAGGCCAGCGAGACACGGTCTCAACAATGTAAGGTGGACAGTGCCTGAGGAATGATAACTGAGGTTGACCTCTAACCTCTACACACACGTGCACACATGTACAGGTTTACCCTGTGCACACGCGTGTAAAGAAATGCGATGTTAGTCCCAAGTGCAGGCTGCATGACGGCTTACATTTTCTAGTGATGACCTTAAGAAAGGGAGTTGGAAAGATGCCACTCATTTGACTAATATACTTAGGCCAGCATATCCAAAATATCATACTGTCATTTCAGTGATACAATTAATGTAAAAGCTCTCCAGGGACATCTACCCTGTGGCCCACCTCAGTGCGGATGGCCCCGCTTCAAGTGGTCAGTCAGCATGGTGGCCAGTATCTTCCTTACTGGATGATCCGTAGCAGACTGTGACAGATCTCACACCCCTTAGCTTCTGTACCCCTCTGGAGATTTCTTCTTTCAACAGCCCGGCTGCTTGAGGTTTTATCTTGTGAAAACATTATTTCTAAAGTGAAGGGAAAGCTGTGGAAGTGACCATGGTTTGCAAGGATGAGCCTGGCAGGCCCAGAGAGGATGATTGGAGTTCCCGAAGATGCCCAGGCCCTGCCCCCTGCTCCTTCTCTCCCCAAGTTCCTCCCCACCAGCCACGGCTGTCAGCAGCCCGGTCATCTGCTTGAGATTGGCAAATAGATGTCCTTGGGTTTCTGGGACAGCTCCAACTTCGAACGCTCTCCCTGGTTGTCAGGCAAATGTATTGCTTTTTAGCTCAAGAATTATGGGGTGTCAGGTGTGCACTATAAATCCTTTCCATTCTCAAAGACCCTGCCCTAGCTAGGAGGGGGTGGCCCCAGAAAGGCAAGGTGATCATGGTAAAGATGGGTGAAGAGTTAGGACAAAGAGTCTAAGTGGACCCCAGAGAAGTCATCTGCCAAAGAAGCTGTCCCATGTCCACACGGCATGAGAAGGGGCATGCCAGACCTGCTGGGCTCTGTTTTGTAGGGGCTAAAAATAAGCATTGGAGAAATGATGGTCTGCCCAGGGCTCTTGGCAGGTCAGAGATGAGGCTGGGACTCTAGCCTGGGTCCCTAACTCTTGGTTTAATGTTCCCTTCACTGCCTGTCTCTAAGAGGAAAAGCCTCTGATGTAGAGGCCAAGCAGAGCCCACGCAGACATGCTACACGATCCAGTGCCCTCCCAAAGTTGGGCAACCCCTCTGAGTCCAATGCAGTCCAGCACTCCCTTGTCTGTCCGTTGCCTGCCCACCACGAGTCCTTCCTAGCTCTATAGTGGGAGATACAGGAGCAGTTCATGCCTAGCCTCCAGTAATAAGTGCGAAGTCCCCACTTCTGTTTCAGGCCTTTCTCGTCCTCCCACTCGGTGCTGTGTGCTTGCAGATGGGACTCCAGGAAGGGGCTTGGGTAAAGAGCGTGTCCTCTGAAGGCCTCCATTCGGCTAGGAGGACCTCGCTCTGCCCTGCTTCCCACAGATGTGCTGCAGTGAGGGTGGGGGTTGTGTTCCTCCCAGGTGCCACATTTGCACCTCCTGCGGCCGGGAGAATTCATGGGTCAGCTGGATGGTTGCATC
Source organism: Typhlomys cinereus (assembly GCA_023101885.1). NCBI lineage: Eukaryota > Metazoa > Chordata > Mammalia > Rodentia > Platacanthomyidae > Typhlomys > Typhlomys cinereus. The sequence goes on along the minus strand of JALPQD010000009.1, from coordinate 5,013,093 downwards.
CTTCTTGCATCCCCGGGGTAAGGCGGTGATGGATGGATGGATGGATGGATGCCTGGCTCAGTTGTGGGGCTCCTTTGTACAGACTCCACCTGCCCCTAATGCAGAAGGGAGGCTGTAAATCCTCTGGGGCCAGGTTGGGAAGGTTGGATCCAGCATTAGGATGGCCACCTGGAGTTCCTGGCAGATCCTACCCAAGCTCCACAGCTCACGGTCCAGACAGCTGGGAGCACAGGGGGCTGACCGAGGCAGGGGGCCAGAGGGTCCGGCCAGCCCGGAAGTGGCAAGCAGGAGAGAGATCCCAGTCTCCTGAGTTTGGGACTTGTAAGTTTCCTCTGCGGATGGGGAGCTCACAACCTGTCAGCCCAGCCTGCCTCGGGAGAGCGCCTCTTCCTTCCTCAGGAAAGCGCCTCTTCCTTCCCTCAAGCTGCACTGTGTGTGCCCTGCATCTCTAGCTTTCTTTCCTCTTTGGGGCCAGATGGATGGAGCCCAAAGATGGAGCATTGGCTTTGGTTAACTTCTCTGCTTGCTTCAGAACCCCACTCATTTAACCCTCCTGGCAAAGTGTATATAGCAAAGGCTGCTCTGGCAGTTTTGTATCAAATTAGCAATGGTTCCCTGTGCCTCCCAGCGAGGGAATTCCTGTCCCCATCCTCCTCCCCTTTCCTTGCAGCTTCTGGAGCTCAGATCTCACAGTGGAAAAACTTTAAGATATACTTTGTATCTACCTGGGCTTCAATGACATGGAGAGGGGTCTTCTCAGCTATATACAATGTTGGTGATTTACATGTAGCCTTACTTTGAGACATTATTTCACTTCCTATTTCTCTCCCTCAGTGTGTGTGTGTGCACACCTGTGTGCTTGTGTGTGCACGCACACATACTAATAGCTAAAGGTGTGCCCCGGCTGGTAGAGCACTTGCCTATCACTTTTAAAGCCCTGATTGGATTCTCAGTACCAGATGGTATCATATGCCTATAACCCCAGCACTTAGGAGGTGGCTAGAGGCCAGCCTGGGTTCAGAGCCCTTGTCTCCAAAAATTACTAATTAACTAATTAAAAAGCTGACTTTTCTATTGAGGCATAACTTATGAGCAGTGAAATTATATGAATCTTTTTTTTTTTGAGACAGTGTCTTCATCTGTAGTCCTAACCTTGAATTCATGATCCTCCTGCCTCTGCCTCCTGTGTGCTAAGACTGCAGCTGTTCCCCACCGCACTCTAGTGACATAGACAAGTTTTTCTTATGCTCCCATGTATTTCCATGAATGGATATACTGTGTGATCCCTGTCCAGATCCAGGTCTGGGACTTATTTTGTTTTCCTATTTTCATATGTATTGTATGTGTTTGGGGGGAGGATGCATGTGTCTCTGTGTTTGCCTGTAGGTAGGTAGGTAGTTGTATGTGTGTGTGTGTGTGTGTGTGTGAAGGCCCAGGGATGATAATTGGGAATCATCCTAGACTGCTCTTCCACTTACTGTTTTGAGGCTGGGTCTCTACCCAGAACATAGCTGAAAGGGCTCGTCTCAGTAGCCAGCTGGCTTTGGAGATTCTATCTTCCTGGGCTGACATTACAGGGGGGCTGGCACATCTGACACACATTTTATGTACAATAAGTCAGTGGTCCTTTTGCTGTTGACAGGGGCTTTGACCGCTGAGCCATCACCCAGCCCGAGATCTGAATCCTTTCCACCATCAGCCTGGTTACTTATGGTCATGGGGAGAATGTGGAGTCTGAGTCCTGCTCCCACACATGTGGAGTAGATTCCCTGCGGCGCTGTGAGCTCTGGCCCCCAGGGAGCAGCCACTGTGAGAGGCTTGGGTGGGTGACAAGGGTGCCTTCGAGCTTTGCCCTGGAAGGTCTCAGAAGAGCTGCCAGCCAGGCGGGTCTGCAAATATGTGCTCTGAAGTTGAACATGGGCATCGTGGAGCTGTTTCAGTACATCCCGGGTGCTGCTGTCTGACCTACTAGGAGATGTCGGTTCGTATGGGTGTGATGGAAACAGGCTGGGGAAGGAGGAATGGGGGGGGTATCTCCAGGCACTGTAAGGTGAAGGAAAGAGTTCAGGGTGGGTGATTTATTTTGCTGTGACCCTGGTCACGTGATCCTGATTTGGTTCCTGAGACAGCCCCACATCTTGGATAGTCCCATCAGCAGGACTGGGTGGGTACAAGGTCCTGCCTCCTTCCCGTGTGGCCCTGGGACACTCAAAGGGCTGTTTGTCTTCATTGTAAGCCGCCGTTACCCAAACCTGGTACCCGGGCACCATTCCTGGTCTGGGGGAATGAAGGTGCCAGGCACAGAGCCTCCGAGCTAAGTGTAGTCCACACGCTTCCACCGGCCGGGAAGAGAGATGGTCGTGTGTGCATGACGACGGCCCTGGGAAAACAGGACGTTCCCACTGTCAGACTCCTGTTCGCTACCAAACCCATTCGTTTTTCCACGCGGCACTTCAGGTGGGACCACTAACTCCACCAGACGAGGGGCATATCCACAGGTAGTGTCCACTTGGGGTGACAGCTGCCCCCCATGATTAGGAAGGTACAGACCCTGTAAGACTTTAAAGTGACTCTTAAACCTCTAGCGCCCTTTTGGGCCACTGGGTTTTGTCAGATCTTTGGAATCTGCAGCCGTACGCATCTTTAGCAAGTGTTGCCTGCGTCCCAGCAGTTGCTTTAGCAAGTTGTCCCCTGCGAGCTGGCCTCTCAGCGGTTGCTGCTTCACCCTGAGAATAAAACCTTCCAAAGGGGCAGCGGGCAGGTGCATCTGTTGGTTAATTGAAGACAGGATCCGTTCCCCTTGTTCCTATTTCCACCCTGGAGGTCGGCGCGCTTGCCTAACCCCCTGCCCTTCTTTCATTTCCAGCATTTGCAGCAAAACTTTAGCTTTCCCTTTAGAAATGGGCCCCAAAGGTCAGAGCTGCATCCTGCCGGTTTCCTGGGCTCAGCTGGGAACTGATTAGAGCTGCCAGGCGCTGCCTGTCAGCTTTGTCACGGACAGGTCTATAAACTCTTTGTTATTCACTTTGCTGTGTATGATAAATATATTTATCTTCCTCCGTCAGGCATCTGCAGGACTGGTGCCAGAGGGCTGCGAGTCCAGCTTAAGTACCTCCAACAATGTCCTCCCTTAGTGACAGTGCCACTAAGCACTGTCGGGGACGAAGATGGCAGGTGTTTCCGGACCCCAGGCTGCTGGGGGTGATAGGTGCTAAAGCTGGGGGGGGGTGAAAGATAAATACCTGCTGGGTGGTCTAATAGGACCATGAACGGCTTCTTGCGCACATTGCATGCAGTCATAGGGGGCAACTTCTGATGTGTTCATTGGTCTCAGGGCTGATACAGCATGTCATAGCATGTGTATAAAGTTCTGTGTATATGTATGGTCCCAGGGGCCACCATCCTGTGTCATGTGGTCCCGGGGGCCATCGTCCTGTGTCACATGGTCCCAGGGGCTGGCTTCTTCTTGTGTTGCATGCAGTCCTCAGGGGCCGACTTCCAATGAATTCATTAATCTCAGGGACTGACATTCTATGTATACAGTGGTCCCCAGGGGTTGACTTTCTATGTGTATCTATAGTCTCAGGGGCTGACTTCTTGTGGAACTGTAGTTGCCAGGGCCGACTTCTAGTATGTTCATTCATCGCAGGGGCTGACATCCCATGACATCCCCAGTGGTCTTGGGGGGCTGGTTTCTTGTGTATACTCTTGTGCTGGAGTCTTAGCAGCCACCTTGATGGAGTTGGTGAGCTGTGCTGACAGGCAGAGAGCTCCACCAGTTAGAACCAAACAGATTTCTTCCTCTCGTTAAAGGATTAAAGCCATCCTGTGGGTTGCGGGCGGGAGAAGGGAAATGGATGTATGGGTCCCTGGGGAGGGAGGGGGAAGGCTGGGCTCGCTCATCCATGGACATGTGTCTGTGTATGTCCAGGTGCCCATCAGCTGTGTGTGGAGTGTGCCTATCACAGAGCCAGGACTGTGAACTGTTAATGGGTCTCTGGGATTGTTTGTCCCCTTGTAAACTTGCAAGCAAATGTCAGTCCCATTTGCACAGATGGAATCCGAGGCTGGGACCAGGGGGGTCAAGGGGATGTTTGGAATCGAGCCTTCCTGTGGTAGACAGGGGATGAGGGGGGAGCCTTGGGGGCATGAAGGATCGTACTGGAAGCCCCTGGCTGCTGTTTCCCTCCATGAAAGGAGGGGACAAGTGGAATGTCGCAGTGAGATCATGGCAGTTTGGATGCCACCCAAGCCAGGGGTTGACTTGGGCAGTGGCTACAGAGTCAGTGGTGAGATCACTTGAGTCTCTTGCTTCTGTCTGCAGCTGGGTAGATGACAGGGGGGGGGCCTGAAAAGGGAGAGGGGCAGTAGGTGGGCACAGCCGTGGAGGCTGGAAGATTCCAAAAGAAAGGCTGTTAGAGGCCTTGATGCAGGGAGTCTTCTTTAGGGGGCTGGTGATTGAGAGAGGTGCTGGGTCTCACGTGACCACCATCAGATTGTTGTCTCCAAGAGAACCCCCTGGGTGTGCAAGGTCGGATTCCAGGGGGACAGGTGGATCCAGTCACTCGCAAGGCGCCAGTTACTCCGATTCTATGGCTGAAGTCTTGGGGAAGTCGCCCTGGAGAGAAAGAATGATGAATTTTGGTTTTGTTTTGTTGTTTTATTTTTCATGTGCATGTATTGGATGTGTGTGTGTGTGTGTGTGTGTGTGTGTGTGTGTGTACATGTGAATGTGATATTGGGAATTCTTACCTGCTCTTCTACCTACTGCTTTGGGTCTGGGTCTCCAGTTAAACCCAGGGTAAACCATTAGGACTAGCCTGGCTGGCCTGTTTGCTCTGGCAATCTCCAGGCTCCATCTTCTAGGACTAGAATTCCAGGGGGGAGGCCACGTCCACCAGCACTTTACGTGGGGATCTGGGGATCTGAACTCAGGTGCTTTGGCTTGGCCAGCAAATACCTTCACTGCTGAGCTATCCCACGGTTCAAAGGAGGATGAAATTTAAATGTTAGCTTTCCGTGAAGTCTGCCTGAAATCCTGGAATAGTGTCACAAACTGCGAGTAGCGATCAGAACTAGCCAGGGGGAACCTCCACAATGGGGGTCCTGAGTCAAGAAAAGGGGTTTCTGGTGGACCTACACACAGGCAGAAAGTTGGCACAGGGGCTTCTGAGCTGCGTCCCAATGTGGAAACTTGGAGATGAGGCCAGGTGGATCCCCAAGGACAGCGTAGACATCGAGAAGCTTCCATCCAGCCTTCCTTCCTCTCTTGAACGTAGACCCTGCGTTGCCCACAGCACCGAGTAGAAGACCAGTTCTGGACTCAGCAGGTGGAGGTCCCACACCACGTCCGACTTCTGCTCTTTGCTCTGCAGAGCTGTGTAAGCAAGTCACAGAGTGGGGGTGAGGGTGGCCGTGCCCGGAGGAGGGCCGTGGAGCCGAGAGCAGAGCATGAGCCCCAGGAAGGGAAGAGCTCAGATCTCCTTCATATTTTCAGACATGGAATTTGCTGAGAGGCGAGATCCACGAGGGAGACGGGCAGAGAAGAATCAATGGGGCCGGCCAGGTTTTTCCTTCCAGTCTCTGATGTGTGTGTGTGTGTGTGTGTGTGTAAGTAAAGTAAGAGGGGCCAACTTGGGGGTGATCAGGCTTGGGGTGAGTTAAATGGAGGTGTCCTTCAGATATTCATGCAGAAGGTGAAAGCGGGATTCTAAAACAGAGCCCAGCCTGAGCTAGGTGTGTTAGAGTGTGTGGTCGCTGCGATTGAGGTCCAGAAGCCAGAGGAAATCAACAAGGGAATGACCTTGATCCTGACCCCTTAACCCCCTCATGCTGGGTGCATTTTCTTCCCAACCGTTCAAGCCTGGTACCTCAGGGTCTGCAGCTTCCTGGGCTGGATACAGGCAGATGCTCAGTCCAGGCCCCTCCCCCCACCTCCCTTTCTCTTTTCTCCTTCCTCCCAACAAGAAGAGGTGAGTGGCATTGTGAGTAGCTCCCTGCCACTGGACTGTGGCTCAGCACTGTGACTTGAGACCCGCTGCTGGTTCTGATGACCACCCCCCCCGTTTCACATTTGTCTGCTAAGGAATTGGTCAAGATTGTCTAAGTGGATGGACCCCCCCCCCGCCCCCAGCTGTAGAGCCCCAGCTCTGTGATTGTAGCCGAGCCCTGGGTTTCCCCTTGAAGGGGGCCTTGTTGGCTGTCAGCGTTAGATGGCTCCCTGGGGAAAGATGGTGGCAGAGAATTCCTGATGGAGTACTCAAAGGAGGCCGGCGTGAGCATGTAGTAGTGTGATTGTGTGTGTGTGTGTGAGAGAGAGAGAGAGAAAGAAGAGAGAAGAGAGATTGTTAAACTAGTTATTACCAAGCTGCCCCCCTAACACCGCACTTCCTTCTAGCACCCCTGTGTCAGTAAGCTGCCTCCAAGATCATCGACCTAGAAGGTCCCCTACTGATCCAATGGTGTGGTTCCTTCGCCCTTTGCCCACCGTAGTTGTTAAAGACCCTAGGTGGAGGCGGGTCTTTCTCTGGCAGGTCTCCAACACTCATTTTGGAAGCTCTACTCTGTGGGAATGCCCCCTCTAGTGCTTTACTTCGCATTCTCGAAAGATAAACAACGATCCCAGAAAATAAAAGCTAATGACCGCATCCTGATGACAGTAATTGGAGGCAGGGCATTGCTGGAATCCCCGGCAAATCCCCTGGTTATTTATAACACAGATGTTGACAGATGCTGGGCTGGGCTTCGGAGCCTGTAAGGTTTGTTTCTCCCTCCGAGGGAGCTGCCGTGTTGATGGAATTCTTCAGCCGCTGTGGCTCTGCGGGCAGATCCCATGTGTCGTGACCTCAGCAGAGGTGGCTGGAGAAGGACCTCAGCGTGCACTGGATGCGGGGTGGTGTGCGCAGGGGCACGCGGGGGCCGGGAGGGAGCTCACCACAGTTCACGCGCTAAACCGCTGGGGCGGAAAATTGCTCTGCCGGTTACGATGGTGGTTGTTAGGGGCAGCGAGGGTCACGCTGCCGGTCACTCCCGCCACGCCGGTGCCCACTGGCCGCCTGTCTCACCCACGGCTGCTCGCCGCTGTTAGAGCAGAGGTTTGTCTGTCTGAGGAGTGACGAGCCGTTGGGAACTGGTGTGGAGGCCGATGTGCTGCCTTCCATGTGAGGTGACCGAGTCCTGGGGGAGGCTGGACCACTCAGGTGGGCACGCAGAGCCAGAGGTGAGCCAGGTCTCCTGATTCTAAAATCCCAAACCCAGTGCATCTCCACTCTATGGCCTGGCTGACTCCCCTCCTCTGTCCCCTGTGGCCGGTCACGAGGCCGCTCAGTGCCTGCAGTACTTTCTAGGGGGGGGGGTCCATGAGGCAGCAGGACTCAGAGTTAGCGGGCACTGGTCCCCCCAGAGTCTAACCTTAGCCAGGCTGTGAGGATCCAGGAGAAGGAGGGAGAAATGGAATTTCCTAAGTAGAGGTTGACCCCCCTCCCCCCACACAACCATAGACAGCTCTCGTCTGCCGGAAACAGGAGGGAATGCCTTGTCTCCTTGGGAGAGGGACTTGCTGCAGGAATAAGGGACCCGAGGGAGCAGGAAGGGAAACTGAGGCATGTCCGTCATTTGAGAACTGAGGTACATTGATCGGGCTGTGAGGGGCCAGGGTAACTGCGAGTGAAGACCCAGTCCTGGATGGGAACAGAGTTTGTTTGTTTTTTTTTTCCATGATAGGTGGTCAGAGAAGGACTGGCTGCCCGAGTCCTCACCAGGGCCCTGGGCTCTGCGCCCACCACGTTCCTGGCTTCCCAAGAAGGGTGGGCTCCCAGCACTTAGTGTCATCAAAGTTAGAGAAATCCCCCCACCACAGGCTCAGTGACTCCTCCAAGCATATTAATTATTCTCCAAGGAAGTCTTCACTTGGAGCTGTTCCCTTTCCCTGGTAATTAACGTTACATGTCATTAACAGTCAGGGAGCACCGTGGGATCAAAGACAGCATAATTCCTAGCAAGATTCTGAGGAATAGCACAATATTTGTTAATTATGTCATTGATTCTGATGATCTGGACTGCCCTAATTATTCCCTATCCCAAGTGGACCCCCACCATGCCCACTAAGCTGGCTTTGAACCACTACTTTTCCCCTCCCCACCTCAGGTACCCCCAGCCCCCTGCTTTGGGGCCGATGGGACCACCGCTTGCCGAGGGATCAGAGGAACCTGGTCTCTCCAGAGCCGCATGAAAGCCAGGCCAAGCAGGGCTGCTTCTCCCAGACCAAACTCCCCGCAGCCCGAGTCAAAAGAGCAGTATAAAGGGGTGCCATAATTAGTCAGATGCTGTTAATTGACTTCTCAGGAGCCCCAGCAGGCAGCAGGGGAGGGGCCTAAGAGCCCAAGGCCATGGTTTTATTTGAAGAGCTCCCCGTTAGACAGTGATGTGAGCGCATCACGAGTCTCCAGTGACCTCCCACCTGGCTCTAAACTGCTAAGCGGGCTGGTGTATTTCTGTCAGCTGCAAGGTTGTGTAGTAGTGCTTGTTCTCAACCCTGTAATTAATCTCTGTAATGGCGTGACTGTCAGCCACCGGAATGGGCTCCTCCCGGAAGTTCCGTCTGGACCCCAGTGGGCTGTGTTCTGCGCCATGCTAACGGGGATGGGCAGAGTGGTGTTGAGCCCAGGAAGGGGACTCGAGGTGGGGGCGAGTGGGAAGGAGAAGACAGATCCCCCCCAGGAGATGAGAGAGACGCCCAAGGCCCTCATGGCTCAGTTGACTGCTCTTTGGCTGCTTCGCCTCGTTCTGCCTTCCTGGCACACCTTGAAGAGACGCCATTTAGTGTCTCCACTTTACGGATGTGGACCCTGAGGAAAGTGAGAGAGAGGGCCGTCAAGGTTGTGGGGCAGGAGGAACCAGAAGCGAAACCCATCTAGGCCAAGTTAGGACCTTTCTTTAGTGTGTGTGTGTGCGTGTGCGCGCATCCCATGGCACATCTGTGGAGACCAAAGGATAGCCTCAGGTATTGCTCTTTACTTTGTATCTGGTTTGAGATATTTTTTCCTCTGCGTGTGCCAGGCTGGCCCACCTTGAGCTTCTGGGATTCTCCCATCTCTACCTCCCATTGCTGCCTACGTAGGTTACAGCTGCTTCCTCTACGCCTCCAACCTTATGTGATTCAGAAGCACTCAGGCCCTCACCCTTGCACGGCAGAGTGTCTACCTACTGAGCCATCTCCCCAGCCCCCTAATTGACTTTTGGGGGGCTAGGGCAAAGGAGCCTGGGAAGGTCACTGGCTAGAAGATTGGCAAGTGAGCTGAGCCCCAAGGGTCTCCACATGAGGATTTCACTTCACGACCACTGTATCCTGCTTGGTCTTTAGCTCTGCTTTTAAAATACTTTCACCTGGCTTGCTCCCTCCCTCCCCTCCCTCGGCGTGGTGCCCTAACCTTGCTGGAGTCTCTGCTGACATCATCTTTGTCATGTGCCTGTAGCTCTGTGGAGATGCGCACACACCTACAGTCAATCGTTTGCTCTGTATAAACGTGATTATACTCTACAGTTACCCGTTGGTATCTGAGGGGGTTCGTCCCTGGACTCCTGTAGATCCTGAAATCTGTGGGTGCTCAAGTTCCTTCATGTAACAGGACGTAGTATGTGCAGACTTCCTCTCTCCTTTTCTTCTTCCCCTCCTCCTTTTTTCCCTTCTTCTTTCCCTCTTCATCTTTGTGTGTGTGTCTATGTTTTTATGTGTATCAGAAGATACCGTGTGTTCCTGTGGAGGCCCCAGAGTGACTTCAGAAATCATCCTGAGTTGCACTACTTCCTCTTTGCTTTGCTCTGGAGTTTTCCCAGGTTCTGCCTTCCAGGACCGGAAGTACAGGCCACTGCCATTTCCACCTGGCATTTTTTACACGGGATCCAGGATCTGAACTCGGGACCTTCTGTTTGCGAGGCTGAGTCTTAACCCCTGAGCTCTCTCTCCAGCCCTCCCTCTTCATTTTTGAGACATTCTTGCTGTACAGTAATCCCAGTTGACCTTCTGCTCGTGGGAATCCTCCCGCCCCAACCTCCCAAATGCCAGGGTTCCAGCGTGTGTGCCACCATGCCTGACTCTCCCACGAACTTCAGATCACCTCTGGGGCGCCTACGATACTTACCACAGCGCTGAGCTATATCCACAGAGGTTACGCTGTATTGTGTGGGGAACTAGGACAAGAAAAAGATAACTGCACATGGCCAGCACCTGTGGAATGGCTGCACCATGTATTTTCTACTCACCAAATAGCCCCTGGGTATCCATCGTTTAAAAAAAAAAAAACTCAACAACTTTTTTGTAAATGTTGTTTTTTTTTAATCCAAAAATATAGTTTTGAAAAACACATTCAGGGTCAAACATGTCCCTGATTACAAGCTTTTGGTATTTCCTGGTTGTCCAGGACAGTCCTGATCCGAGACTGCCACTTGTCCAGTTGCTTCCACGGTGTCTGGTCACGCGGTCACTCTTCTCCCTCACTGCACCCCACACCTCCAGGCCCTGTGCTCTCTTCCAGAGCACTGCCACCTTCCTGGCTGGTACTTCTGCCTCCCTCGTGTCCCAGCCGTAGCCCCTGGCCCTGGCCAGCATATCCTCCCAGCCGTACGCCCATGGCCTTGGGGTCCTGGCCTCCTTCAGGATGCTGCACTTCTAGTCATGTCGCTTTCGCTCTGCCGCGCTGAGTGGTAAACTGTATCCTGGGCCTCGCCTTGTGTGTCTGGTCTTACTGTGTCTGTCTGCGTGGAGTGAATGATTAGGCGAAGGGCGAGTCCTTTGTCCCTGGGAAGAGCCTGGCGGGGACCCTGCGCTGGACCAGTTGCATGATTCACTTTACTCGCTGCTGTGCCAGAGATTACGCGATGAGAAGTAATTTAAGGAGGGGGGATTTATTTTGGCTTCCGGTTCAAGAGATTTCAGTCCGTTGGGGGTGGGGAAGGCACAGTGGCAGAAGCAAGAGGGAGCTGGTTCCGTCACATCCTCACTTGGGAAGCAGAGAGGGGTGAATGCTTCTATTCTGTTTGTTTCTCCTGTTCAGTTCTGGGGCCCTTAGTCTATGGGACGATACTCTCTGTGTTCAGGGGGCGTCTTCCCACCTCAGTTAACCAACTCTCTCACAGACAAGCCCAGAGGTTTTTCTCTAGATGATTCTAGGTCCCATCACGGGCACCCATCCAGAGAGCTGATAATCAGTGCAGGGAAGGGCCTAGTGGAGAGTTATTGTCACAGCTACTCTGCACGTGGCTGGTAAATTCACAGCTAGAGGGAAAACAAAGGGTTTTATTCTGTTACATTTCTTAGTCTAGCTTGGCAGGACAGTTCATATCTAACACACCACAGCCAAGGGAACTGACCACGCCAAATCCACAGAACTGCCGAGAGAGGGGGCAAACCCCACTTGTCTGTCCAAGTATGCCAAAGAATGCCAACTCCCTGAATCGGCTCCCTTCATCTTTTTTTTTTTTTTTTTTTTTAATTTTTTTTTTAATTTTTTTTTTATTTATTCAACTGTGTGTATGTGCGCGCGCGTGTCTGTGTGTGTGTGTATGTGTGTGTAGAACCACGGACGAATTCGCGAACCACCATGGACGCCTCCACCTCCTCCTGCCCCGGGATTCACAGGCTCCGCCCTACCAGGACCAGAAGCGCAGGCCGCCCCCGCTTCCGTCTGGACGTGCGAACCACCATGGACGCCTCCACCTCCTCCTGCCCCGGGATTCACAGGCTCCGCCCTACCAGGACCAGAAGCGCAGGCCGCCCCCGCTTCCGTCTGGCGTCTATACGTGGGATCTGGGATCCGAACTTGGGACCTTCCGCCTGCAAGGCGGAGGCTTAACCCCTGAGCCACCTCTCCAGCCCTCGGCTCCCTTCATCTTATCCCAGGGAATAGTCCCACCCGCCATGGGCTGGGTCTCTCTTCATCAATTAGACCATCTTCTGCAGACTTGTTCAGGACTTAACTACTGATTCTTTACAATGTGCCCGAGCTTGAGCCTTCTATTGTGAAGTTGACGCTTGTAACAAACTACCGCAGGGGTGACCAGTCAGACTTTGAGACCAGGGACTGGGTAGAAACTAGATGGATAAGGACTAGGACTTGGTTTTTAATTTTTATTTATTTTTTTCTTTTGTGTGAGTGTGTATTATGTGTGTGTGTGTGTGTGTGTGTGTGTGTGTGTGTGTGTATGTGTATGCTCCAGGGTCAGAATTACAAGTCGCCACCATTTCCACCTGGCATTTTTATATGGGATTTGGGGGTCTGAACTCAGGTTCTTTTGCTTTTGAAGCAAAGGCTTTAACCCCTGAGCCATCTCCCAGCCCAAGGACTCAGACTTCATGGAGGTGGGTCTTCGAAACACGGAAGATGCCTGAGATTTGGGTCTCCGTGGCTGCTGAAGAGGCTCAGGGAGACAATCCAGAGCATTGCTTCACCCCAGTCCCCAGTTGGCATGCCTTATGCTGCCTGTCTTGGAAAGATTCCAGGAGCAGGGGCCGAGCGTCCAGATGGAGCATTTGGGAGACTCGGAGCTGTGGTTAAAGAAGGCAGAGGCAGTGGGCCAAAGGGAGAAGGGCGGTGCATCCACCGGCAGGTCCCCACTTTTAAACTGCACAGGGCCAGGGGCTGAGGACCTGTTTGGTCCCTTACACCCACTCTGCATGCTTTCTGGACAGGGGCCAACAGCAGACTGCTGCGTCGGCAGAGTGGGGAGCCCTGAGATGCAGAGGAAGCAGCTAGAACCTCAGAACAGCTTGACACAATACATCAGAGCTGGGGGGGGGCAGCGATTCCTCTCAGCCACAACATTCCAGGAGAGGTGTCCGCATTGAGATGCATGTGACAAAGCTTGAGAAATCATGCACAGTAGGACCAACTATCAGCTCAGGTCTTTGTGGAAATGAAAACCTCCCATCCACAGGGCGGCCTTTGACCCCTCTCGTCTAGGCAGAGGGAGAAGATTGCAGGAGGGATTTGAGGTAGACATTCGCAGGAGTGCGAGGTGGTTGTTTTCCGACTCTGCTGTCTGGCAGAATTGTGGACTCCATCCTGTGAAATTGAGGCTCTCCCTGGTGGCCCGGGGAGGTGAGGTCACGAGTCAAGGCTTCTAGAACAGCGTTCCTGCTGGAGGTGAATGAAGAGAATTCCCCCAACATTTCATTCCCTGTTTGTTTCAAAGCCCTTTCTGCTTCTGTTATCTTTTTCATCTTTACAAGCACCCTGGAGGTAGATCTGAGCGGATTGATCAACCTCCCTTTGTAGAATGCAGTTAAGAATCAGAGAAGTGGGGTCGAGCTCGTGGCTGAGCTGCCAGAGCGCTTGCCTAGCATGCACCATGCCGTGGGTTCAATTCCCAGCACCACCCCGTGAAACTAGGCGTGGTGGGACACGCCCATGATCCCAGCGCTTAGCAGCCAGAAGCAGGAAGAGCAGAAGTTCAAGGTCATCAGGAAGGGCAGAAGTTCAAGGTCATCCTTGGGTGCAAAGTAAGTGTGAGGGTCAAGATCATCCTTAGATGCACAGTAAGTTTAAATCCATCTCAGATGACATGAATCGCTCATGTCAGCTTCCTGAAATGGCCTAGCCAGTTGAAGAGTAGAAAGAAAAGAAGACAGCACCCCGTGGTTTGTGTCTGTGGCTGTGAAGAGGGTGTGAGGAAGACAGGACGTGTGGGGGGGGGACAGAAGTACAAACCCTAGCCGCTCTGCCGTGTACTCGGTAAGAGCATCTCTTGCCGAGTTCTCAGATTCTGTGTAATTATCTCATTTGAGCTTCACAATGGGTCCAGTTGCTGTCTGCATTTGCAGGCGGGAGAGCGAAGCTTGTGTGCGTGTGTGATGAAGTCGTTTGTGCCAAGTCCCTCAGCCCGCCTTCAAATAGCCCCGACCGCCATGTGTATTTACTTAATTACCCTACCGGGAACCCACACTGCCTCCATACGTGGCTTTTCTAGTAAGGAACCAGTGCCCTTCCCCCTCTCACACATAGACAACAGAGTGGGGTCACCATGGGGGGTTTGTACCCTCATGACCAGGGGGCCGCGCGTGCCTAGGCGAGCCTTGTGGGTTCCCAAGCCTTCTGGTGTATTCCACAGCCCCTCGGTCACAAGTGGTGCCCCCAGCCCCTTCAGATGTGCAGGGGTACAGACAGGGGTAGCGCCTCACGCCGGCGCCAGACTGCACCTGCTGCTCAGACCCTCCGTGTAGCGGGGCTTCTGAAGGCAAACGTGTCCAGTTCGGCACCTGGAAGCCGCTAATCACGAACGTCCTCTCCACTGGCAGCATCTCGTTATATCTCGTCCAGGGGAAGATTTATGGCCACTTTGAAAGTGGCTTTGAAACGAGACAGAACTCAATATTGAATTTCACCTCCACCCCTTCCCTCCTCTGGGATGTCAGGGCCTGTGGGATCTGCTTCCTCCCCATTAGCATATTTCTAATGAGTGCTTATTAGGGTGAATTTAGCTGCAATACTTGCCGTACTCTACTGCAGTTCTTTAGATGGGGAGCAGGAAGAAGGGCCCGTGTCAGGACCCCAAGGGTCTTGGGACAGTGTCTATTCCTGGCTGAGGGTCTATGAGGATCATGTTCCTGCCCATTCTGCTTTCCGCTATTCAGGTGCCTATCAGATGTGGGATCTGGGTTTGGATTCTGCACAGGGTGGGGCATTCCATGCTTTTTTTCCTAAACTCGATCCCCTGCCCCATTGGCGCAAAGCACTCATTGATTGACAGATGCTGCTGGAGGGACAGGGACAGTGTTACTTTGTGCACAGTGGAGTCTGCTCTGTGCACAGAAAGGAGGTCTTCAGCGTGGCCATTGCTCAGGGAGGTCAGTAAAGAGGACTGAGCAGCCAGATGGGTGGACGGAAGGATGAGCAGGTTGTCACTACCAAGGGGCTGTAGCACTAACGCCTCAATGCTGGAGCACCTGCCCTGGATGCTGGTGAAGGTTTGCCCTGCGCCGCCTACTGTTGGACTCAAGAACTGTGGGTTGGTACCCAGAGCGCTTGTCCCAGCCTGGGCTAAGTGTAGAAGCTACACGGCTTTCAGTTCTGTATCTGCCGCTGTCCAGATATGCTCTGAGGAGGTCCTGGGATGACAAATCTTCACTGTCAACTTGCCTAGATTTATAATCACCATGGAAACACAGAAACATGCCTCTGTGTGTGTGTGTGTGAGAGAGAGAGAGAGAGAGTAAGAGCAAGTGAACGAGAAAGAGAGAGAGAGAGAACATTTCCAGAAATGTTTAACAACACAGGAAAAGCCCACTTACAGACTGCATTCCTAGACCAAACAAAAGGGAAAGCGGAGCTGAGTACCAGCTTCCATTGCTCTCTGCGGCCTGACCACGCTGCCTTACACTCCTGCTGGCCGCCATGACGGACTGCACCCTCGCGGACCCTCACACCGTGAGCCGGCATGAGCCCCTCTTTCCTAGGTGGTTTTGTCAGAGATTTTATCATAGTGATGAGAAGAGAAGCTATGGCAGAGTCCGGCTAGACGGGCTTTGCCTCCCTCACCCTGGCCCAGGTTGGTTCCGTGGACCCTGTTTCTGTCCCCCCCCCCCACCTCCTTGTGGCAAGGAGGCGAGACCTGCGGTTTCACAGCAGAGGTTGGCAGGATGTAGGACTCCATGGTCCATGGGTGCCTGGCCTGGAGGCCAGAAGAGAGAGGGACCGAGAAAGGGCCCTATCATGTCCCTGAGGTCTCTCACCGCCGTGTTCCTAGTGAGTGGCTGACAGATAGAAGGTTATCGACGCCCACATTCCCCCCGCAGCACTTGGCTCTAGTGGACGTGGAATGAGGTTGCGGGCGTGGAGGGGCCCGTGGTTGGGAGGGACCTCTCTGCCCAGTGTAGAGTGTGTGTTTGCCCCTGAGGCAGACGTGAATATAGAAGAATCGTTTCTGCCTTCACACCTTCCCAGGGCCAGAGAAGGTGCTGGAAGAAAATCAGAGGGGCCAGGGACCCCTGCTGCCCCTGCACCTCCTGGTGTCCACTGTGTCCTCATACCCCCCCACCATCCCTGAGCCCACCAAGGGTCCTCATCTGTGGCAAGTTCTTCTAGATCAAAGCAGCTGCAGATGAGACTGTGCTGCCTGAAGAAGGGGTGCGGCTGGGGCAGAGAGGTCTGGAAAGGGGGTGCAGTGGGGAGGTGGGAGGGAAGCAGAGCACAGCACAGCACCCGATCTGAGGTGCGGGTGAACTGTTTGCTTCTGGTTTGTGACTCTGGGCTCAGCCCTAAGGGTTCCGTGCCTGGAGGAGGAAAGACAGGGATGGAGGCGGAGCCTGGCACCGTTGAAGCCCCTGCTCCCCACCCCCATCCTCTCCAGGCTCAGGAGAGGAAGGGCCCACTGGTGCCACCTGTGAATGGGCTGGAGAGCCAGTAGCCTGATGGGTGGATAGCAAGTACCAGGCTCCACTGTGCCTCAAGAACCCACCATCTGGGGGGGGCCCTAGAGTGCCTCAGCCTCACGCATCCCCAAGGAGTCCTGTGGCTGAGGGTCTCCCTTCCCTTGGTTGCATGGTGCAGTGGGAACAGTCTGCTATCAGGGTTCCACAGTCCTGGGTTTGCAGTCACCTGTGTTTTTCAGTCCCCCCCCCCCAGCCTCTTTGCTTCTCAGCTTTGGGCTCTCAGATGCAAACATAGAGTCTTGTTGGTGAATCTGCGGACCAGTCATCATCTCTGTAATCGGATGAGTCCAACCAGCTGATGCTGTGGCCAGTGGAGGAGCTTGGGAAGGAATTCTCCTTCCTCCTTTCTGCTCCTGTTGTGACCGCTCAGAGAGCTACAAGGACCCTCCCCCGCCCCAAAAGTGACTTTCAAATGATAGGAACCATCAGGTGACCTCTTTTATAAATGGGGGAAACTCTTAGGAAGCTATCAGACATCTTCCATTGGCCCCGTGGCTGGTGGGTGCTGCTGGAAATCCCACATTCAAACCTTCTGTGTCCTCTCCTTGTGTGTGTGTGGGGGGGGGGCAGTGGGCACCTCCGCACTGATTGCAGCTGCCGTCGGCTCAGGAGGGCTATACAGCCAACTGTTGGCAGACCGGAAGGGAGAGACCTGATTCTGCTGTTTCTGCTGGTCTCTCCTGCTCCTGGGTGGTCGTCAGCTCAGCCCCTCCTCAGAGGCCACGGTCAGCTTGGTCAGCAGAGTGTCGCCTGGCAGGACCTCCCTGCCGCACCTGCACCAGGCAGAGAGTTGCATATTCACTCGCTTGCCCTTTCCCACGTCGACACGCCGCAACATCCACCCGCACAGCTCTGCCATTGGGCTTTAGTGATTGCTCCACAGTGGGAGAAATTGGCTTGAAATGAATGTCTCTTCTGCCTTCCCTTGGGGCGATTTTCTCCTCATCTCCACTCCTCTGTGGAGTGATCCGGACGCAGGCAGGCGCCCGCGCTGTCGAGATCTGTCGTGTTTTGATGCAAAGATATTGTCACAGCTAACGGCTGAGCCAGCCAGATGTTTGTGGACGGCCGTGCCAAGGGGGCTGCGGGATTTCACATCCCACCATCTTTGGTCTCCACAAGAAGAGCTTAAAGTGAGGAAGGGTAGGCGGGCTCAGGCTTATTAAGGCATCAGAGTATTTTGTGACAGGGAGCCACTTACTATTAGGGCAAAAACCCACCCATGTGTTGCTGCCGGGGAAACTTGTCCCTCCTATAAGAAAATCCACAGGGTTGGAGAGATGATGGCTCAGGGGTTAAAGCTTTTGCCTCGCAAGCAAAAGGACCCGAGTGTGGACTCCCCAGATCTCATGTAAAAATGCCAGGCAGAAATGGCAGGGCCTGTAATTCTGGTCCTGGTGGACGGAGCCTGGGAAACCTCAGAGCCTAGCAATGAGGAGATAAAGCAAACCAGGATGGTTCCTGATGTCACCTTTGGGACTCCACAGGCACACGCATTCAAGTGCCCTCTTGCACGTGCATGCATGTGTGCACATACATACACATGTGCACACACACAAATAAATAAATAATAAACCCCTCAGTCTCTGATGAATGCTGGTTGCTGCTTTGATACTGATCAGTTATTAAACCTCCCCATTGCTAACCCTAAGGGAGTGGGGCGCTTGCTCACCCTCCCCCAGAGTCCTGCCCAAGGGGTTCCCTTCATTTCCCTCTCTGCTTCCTCAGAGCACCTCAGAGGAAGGACCGGGACATCCAAGAAGTTGTTAAGCCACAGGATATACTAGGGACGTGCACACAAGACAATGTGACGTCAGATACATAATGGTCTCACCTATGTGGGGTGTGCGGCTGTGTTCAGAGGGGCAATCTGTCTGCTTCCTGCACTGGAGACTCTCAGCCTTCCTGCCCCCCCAACTCAGAGCAAAAGGGGCTTTGGCGACCAAGCAGAACTTGCTCGCCAGGTTCGGGCTGAGCCCTGAGCTGTGTTAGAGCTGGTGGGTTGCCTGTACACCTATGTGTCTAGAATTGTCAGAATCACAGCCAGTCTTCAGCTCTGGCTTATGTGGCTCAGATGAGGACTTGTTTGACAGATGCTTGATGTCACCTGACATGGGACAAAGAAGCACCAAGGGGGCCACGTGACTTTGGCCTGAGCTTATCTTCCGAGTTCCAAGCCAGTCTTTCTCTCACAGTTGAATAGCGTCCTTCCTCCTGTTCATATCTTGCACATAAGGAAGAAGCTCAGATCTACGGAGAGAGCCCCATCTCTCCTGTCACGCACGCATCCCTGGAGCCCAAAGGATAGAGATTTGGGCTGGTGCGTGGCTCAGCGCCAGAGCGCTCGCCTAGCACGCACACGGTCCTGGGTTTGATTCCCAGCAGCACATGAACCGAGCGTGGTGGTGCAGGGCTGTGATCCTCAGCGTTCAGGAGGTGGTGGAGAGAGGATCGGATGTTGAAAGCCACAAGTTCAAGGCCAGCCTGAGCTATGTGAAACCCTGTCTTACAGAAATAAACAAACCCCAAAGAGAGGAGGCCTCCCTGGGGGCAGAGGTGGAGCAGCCGGTGGGAAGTCTTGAGCTTGTGCCTAAGTCGTGCCTAAGGACCTTCTGTTGTGTCACCTGCAAAGGGGGTTCAGAGTTCTCACAGTGTCACAGAGAGGGTTGCATAGGAAGGTGTGCGCATCAACCCAGTGCCGGGTAAAAGTTTTCGAGAACCATTTAGTCATCTTTGGCCCTGGCGATCCACAGATGCACGGTGACTGGGGCATGTCTAGAATGTTCTCTGGCACTCTGAACATCTAACAAGGGCCACTCCCAGCTCAGAAAGCCCCTGATGCTCACTTGAGTTCAAACTTCCAACCTTGGCTTTCTCTCTGACCGCAGACCTGCCAGACTCTGCCGGCTCCCCCCCCCCTGGCATAGCTGAAGGGACACGCGTCAGAGGCCACCTGGGTTCCCCAAGCTCTGGCCTGCCTCCCGTTCTCCCCACCTTGAGTCCCCGCACGTGTTACAGCAAATTTAGACATTGGTGGGCACGCTGCAGAATTAGAACAGTGGGGAAACAAGGCTTAAATTGGGCAGGAACCCCCCCCCCCTTCTCTACCTGCTGGTGACGCAGCAGTTTAAGCTCAAGTCGCAGCTGTCTAGGGAAGGAGTAGACAGTTGGGGGTGGGGGGTGGGGGGAGCTGGGGTCATCCAGGGAACCTGGTTGGTAAGGAAGCTTCACCTTGAAGAGGTAGCTGACATCTTTGGATTTCTGATGGGGTTGGGAGCTAACCACCTTGTGCGACCCAAACTCTCAGGCTTAACTCCTCCTCCCCCTCCCCCTCCCCCTCCTTCTACCCCTCCGCCCCCTTGCGTGGGTTGGCGGTGGGAGGTGATCCCTTTGGATTTGCCAGTTCTCAAGTTCCAGGGTGGTCATTCCTCAAAGCCCTAGAGTGCCTGGGAATGGGAGAAATTAGAATGAAGGAATAAATGGTAAGTGCAGCCCTGGAGGTAGTTTCCCTCCCCTCCTCTCCCCTCCCCTCTCCTTCCCTCCCCTTCCTTCTCCTATTCTCCCTTTCCATTCCTCCCCTCCCTCCTTTTCCTCCCCTCTGCTTCCCTCCCCTCACTCACCTTCCTCCCCTCCTCTCCCCTCCCCTCCCCTCTCTTCCTTTCCCTCCCCTTCCTTTTCTTCCTTCCCTTCCTTCCCCTCCCCTCCCCTTCCCTTCCCTTCCTCGCTCCCTAGGTCTCTAGCCTAGGATAGTTTCGAACTTCCTAGGTAGCTGAGGATGACCTTGAACTTCCAGTCCTCCTGTCTCCACCTCCTCGGTGCTGGATTTATAAGTGTGTGCCACCTTACCTGCTTTATGGATGGAACCCAGGGCCTCATGCACAGTAGGTAAGCACTCTACTGTTATATCCCCAGTTGCTGCTGGCAGCTTTGAGAGATTGAGAGAGAGAGAGAGAGAGAGAGAGAGAGAGAGAGAGAGAGAGAGAGAGAACACAGTTCCCGGCCGGCTGCTCAGCCCACCTTCCAGTTAATTGAAGGTTCCAGTTGAATTGAGGCGGGGCCACATTTTTCTCTTGATCCTGGTACTGAGCAGGGCCTGGGTTAGTGACTCAGTCACCCCCCCAACAATAAACCCTCCATGCCTTTCCCAGGCCTGACTGCCTCTATCGGCGTCGTTCCACAGACCCCTCGGAAGGAACCACCTGACACGTTAAGCTTTTTAATTTAGCACACACTGCGCGTATATGCCCCTAGACGAGACAGAATTGATTTATAATTCTCTTAATGGAAGCCCAGACTTTAGCTGCTCCAGAAATAGATCGTTACCTCCGCCACCTTTTGGAATTTTCCCCCCCCTCCCATTTTTTTTTAACCCTACCGTGTTCTAAAAATATGACGTCTCATTTCGGATTTTCTCTCATCATCCACCAAATGCCAGACGTATCTTTTCAGGCCTTTAATTTATAGCACATTTTCTCGAGCTCCCTTCATTAATTAATGTTCTTCCCGGGGCCCCGTGACAGGGGCTTTGTATAATGCTCTCTTACTGTAAGCAGGTGCTTTTAGCCTTAATGAACAGTTTCCTGGAAAATATTGAAATAAACAACGAGTAATCAGGCCAGGAGCACAATGAATCCTGGGCTTGCGTGCCATTCTGCAAATTAAACCTGGGGCTACGGGGGGCTGAGTGTGACTGTGTCCCTTGGGGCTAAAGTTCTGGAAGGTGGGTTCGGTGACTCATTCCTCCAAGAAACCAGAGTTCAGGACAGTTGTTTAACTGCAAATGCCTGCGGCTGGGGACCAGGTTACCCATGTGGCCTGGGCTGGACACTAAGTCCAGTTGACCCCGTGGTCCTGTCTTGGAATTGCCTGTCATTTCCATGGAGGGTCAATGGGGTCAGGGCTATACCATGCTGCAAACTCGTTGAAATTGATTCTCAGCTCCTCTCTACTCTGGCACCCACATTCCAGGGAGACAGCCTTTCACAGGCCCCCATACCCCGTATCTGTAGGAAAACTTTGGCTGGAAAATAAGGCCAACTGTCAACACTTGGGACTTCATGAAACTGACAGGCTTCTGAACTGCAGAGGAAACCATGAAGCAAGGGAAGAGGCAGCCTACGGAATGGGAACCGTGCATGTGACGGCGGATTATCATCTGGAATATGCAAAGAACTAAAAAAAAAAAAAAAAGAAACCAATTTACCCACTCAATAAATGGTCTGATGAAATGTGTTTTTTGCACGCTTTACACTTTATGGGAGAGAAAGCTAGAACTCTTGATGCCGGACACTCGCCCAAGGTCACCCAGTTGGTAAGAGGCAGAGCTGGGATAAGGGCCCCGGAACCCCCTGAGGTTCCGGGACTCATGGTGCTTGCTGATACCCTGGTGAGTGATAAAGTGGCCAGCAGAGCTGACCCAGCCAGGGTATGAGCTAGAATTCATGGGCATCCCGGACAAAGGGCTGCTATAAATTTCTTTTGAAATCCGAATCCCAGGCACATGGGTTATACTGAATAGAGCCAGCAAAAATCTGCATTAACCCATCCATTTTCCCGATCGTCAGATGATTCGGGGTCATTGAAACGGCATAATGTTCTTAATCACGACACCGATATGCCCGCTGCGTGGACACAGGCCGTCCAATGGCGATTGCGTCTCTCCCTGAGTCAGATGGCTTCGGAGGCCCCCTGCGGAGTGCCACAAAGCAGCCAGTGTCCCTGGGGGGCGGTGGGTGAGGACTGGGTGAGCCGGTGCTGGGCGTGTTCTTGTGTATACTGCTGGTTTGCACATGCGCGTGGCGTCCCACGGGAATGTGACGATGTTCTTCGTGCTGATTTGAACCCGAGGTTTTCGACTTCGTAATACATGTCAGTCTCTTTAAGCCAGATCAGTGAGCTTGTGTGAGTTATCTTAAGATATCTTTGCCTTGCTTTCCCAGTGTTAGCGATGATAACACTGATTGTAAGAAACATGATTATAGCAAAATGTGTTGCTTAGAAAGCACAAGCTTGGCTTCCTGTTTCCTCTTCTGAGCAGTGACCTCTAGGAAAACTCTGGTATACGACTTTCACATTTAATTTTTAATATATATATATATATTATATGTTTTTTGCATGTGTGTAGGCTCCGGGGTGTATGTGTGTTTGTGTGTTAAAGGGCACTTTGTGTGCTTGTGGAGGCCCAAAGGTGACTTCAGAAATCATCCTGGATTGCTTCTACCTTCTTACTGCTTTTCTCTGGGGTTTCCAGGCTCTGCCTTCCAGGACCAAAAGTGCAGGCTGCAGCTGTTTCTGTTCAGAGTTTTTACCTGGGATCTGGGATCTGAACTCAGGTCTTCCTGCTTGCAAAGCTGGGGCTTAACCCCTCTCCAGCCCTATGACTTTTGCATTTTCAAACTATTTCTGTATTTCTTTCCTCCCTCTCTTCTTTCTCTCTTTCCTTCCTTCCTTCCTTCCTTCCTTCCTTCCTTCCTTCCTTCCTTCCTTCCTTCCTTCCTCCCTCCCTCCCTCCCTCCCTCCCCTCCTCCCTCCTTCCCTCCCTCCCTCTGTCTTTCCTCTCCCTCTCTTTTCCTCTCCTCCTCTTTCTTTTCTTCCCCTTCCCTCCCCTTCCCTCCTTTCCCTTCTGTCACCTCCCCTCCCCTCTCCTCTCCTCCTTTCCCTTCCCTTCCCTTCTTTTCCTTTCTTTGGCTTTCTCTGAGTCTTGAAAATACCGCATCTCTCAAGTTGATTTCAAACTCCAGGGCTCCACTGGTTCTCCTCCTGCCTCGGCCTCCCAAGTGCTGGAGTACAGTCAGGTGCCGCCACAGGAACCTCCCATCCGTCAGTTAATGCTCGTGGTTCCTATTACTCGTGGCCATGCTGGAAGTTGCTTAACAAAGTCTCGCCGATGGGCCATTACATAGCTGCAGGGCCGCAGCCCATCACTCTCCAGGCAGAGGTGGAGCGGGGCTCTTCTACTTATCTTCAGTTCCGTCAGTCTTTACCATTGATAAACACAATCTAAACTCGTGCGTTGGCGCCTTAGCCAACATTCCAAGTGACTGTTGCCGCTCAGGAGCTCACATCTGAGACATTTGGTACAGCTGGGGTCTGACCAGTCTCCTGGTCTGGATATGGGGTTCCCGAGAGGCATCTGGAGGAACCGACTGTATCTGGTGACCTGCGGTGTGGTGATGTGGAGCTGAGTCTGGATGTCCGCTCTGTGCTAGAGTCCAGCACAAGACAAGCGGTCCAGGCTGCTGAAGTGTAGGCAGAGCTGGGCAGGAGCTTGAGGGCCATGTCCTCTTTCCTGTATCTCCACTGCTTCGGCTCACAAGCCCCTCTGCAGTCCATTTGCTCCCCCCCCATTCCCAAAGCGCTGGTTCTCTTACAGCAGTATATCAATTACTTTTCTTGCTGCTGTGACTAAACACCCGGCAACAGCAGCTTAGGGAAGGAAAGGCTTGATGTGGTTTGTGGGTTAAGAAGGGGTGCGGCCCATCATGACCCGGAAGGCGCAGCAGCAGGAGCAGGCGGCCGCTGATCATGTGGCATCCGCGGTCAGGAAGCACAGGAGTGGGACGCTGGCACTCGACTCACTGTCTCCTTTTCTCTTCTTGCCTTTCAGTCTGAGGCTCCAGTCCATAGAAAGTGCCGCCCACAGTCAGTGTGTGTTCCCTGCTTAATTAAACCTTTCCTGAAACGTCCTCACAGAGACCTGCAGAGTTGTGGGCTTCCACGGTGATAATACCTTAGGTAGAGTTACAATGGAGACAACTATCATCCTAAGTCCCAGCAGGACAAGCAGCAAACCCTGCCGCTCCACATCCAGCATCTGGGCGCATCACAGGCACATGTGCAGAGCTGGAAGGCCCGAGAGATGATGCGGTTTGACTCCCCCTCATAAGCAGAATGAAGCTTGGAGAAGTTAAGCCAGCCTTTTTGTGGGTCACATGTAAATCCTCTTGACTTACAGGACAGAGAAAGATGGGGCCTATGGGAGGCTGAGATGGAATTCTGGGGTGAGGGGATGCTAGGGAGACGGGGGGCGGGGTTTCTCTGAGCCAAATGGAATTGCCGGGTGACTGGGCTGGCCTGCCTGCCTTCACGCCGCGCAGCCCGGGTCAGGATGGATTCAGAGGTGACCAAGTTGGAGATGCGCCAGGCTCAAGTGTGGAGACCCTTGGGGACACGGAGCCTCCGTCCCAGCAAAGTCCTCGATGTCTCTTTGTGCTTGTCCCAAGATTTCTTGCAGGAAAGCATTGGTGTTTTGAATGAGACAGTCCAGGGGCCACTGCTTCTCCCTCGTTCCCAGGTGTCGGGGGTGGGGGGAGTGCTGTGACTGGTGTATGTCCCATTCCTGTTTGCTGAACAGGTGGATGAGAGAAGAGGCCGCCTTGCTACCTGTACTAAGGACTGGCTCTACGTTCCCACATTTGCCCAGCTAACCCCAGGTCTCCAGCAGGGGATATTTTTTTTTCCTATCGGTATTTTTTTCTTTTATTTTCCTTCTGGCATCTTAGAAATTCTGCAAGTCAGGGTTATAGAGCTGGAAGGGTCTGGGAGGTGGGTGGGCGGGCAGTGGGCCAGGAGCAGATGAATATTTCATCGGACATCTTCTGTGTGCCAGACCCTGAGCCAAGCGCCTCCCCGGCTCTCGTGGTGAACTCCCTCAGCCCCGCCAGGGTTGGGCCATCTGTCAAAGATGGCGGATGTGGCTCCGTTGGGAGGGTCCTTGACTTGCATGGCCAAAGCCCTGGCTCATCCCGAATGCTATGTAAACCAGACGTGGAAGTGCGCATTGTGATCTCAGCACTCAAGAGGCTCGGGCTGGGGGATCAGACGTTTAAAGTCATCCTCATTTATATGGTGATTTTGAGGCCAGCCCGGTTCCGTGAGATTCTCGTCTCAGAAAGACATGAAACCCACAGTCACACGGAAGACTGACGATAAGGACTAACTGAATTCTGTTATCTTGAAGTTGAGTTAGAATTTGAACCCAGGGCCAGTTGGACCTGTCACTCCACTCAGCTGTGTGTCCTTCCTGAGACCAGTTTCTCCTCCTGGGAGATAAGGTGGTGGGCAGTTCATTCTGGGTTTTCGTGTGTCCATCCTGTGGTTTACTTTCCAACTGTTGCTACTCAGCTCTGGGACACACCTGACTTTTAGTGATGGATGAGAGGGTCTCCAGGACCCTTCCATCCAGGTACTCATGGGTTAAGAAATATTTTCTTTTTGGGGGGGGGGATGAAGTGGGCAGTGTATTAGTCAGGTTCTCTGGAGACGCAGAATCGACACCATGAATATATATAGGGAATGTATTGAGTTGGTTTGCAGATATGGCCGAGGTAGTCCAAGGATGGCTGCCAGCAGCTGCTCAGTCCAGTAGTCAAGTGGGTGATGGCTGAAGGCTGGAGGTTGGAAGAGGTCGAAGAAGCAAAGCAACTGGATGACCAGAAGGAAGAGTGATTCCTAGCACAGCTACAAAAGCATCTCTTCTCTTTGGTGGTTCCTTTTTATATGGGCCGTTACCGGGAGGTTCTGCTGGGATCTAGTATAATCCATTCAGATGGCCTCAGTTGATCTTAGTTAATACCAGGGCATCAAGTTGACACCCAGGCTTAACTATCACAGGCAGGAAGGGATTCCTTCCCACGGATGAGGCCGAGACACCATCCCCTGGTGTCGGGGGAGGTTTGCAAGATTGGATCCGTGATCTGATGACAGGGCGTGAGGGGCCTTGACGACGTTCTGAGAACCCCATAAGAAGAAGAGCAGCCGCCGCTGTGCAGCAGACAGGCAGGTGGGGAGCCGGGCCGGGAACAGCCCGGCCGGTGGAGTGTGCCCTGATTTGCAAAGAAATGGAAAGATGGAGATAATTGCTTTGTGAGAAATGGAATGGCTAAGAACACAGATAAGTTTGCTGCCTTCATCTACGTGGGGCCGGAGGCTGTGGACGGCTGCTGGCCTGCAGGAAGCAGGGGCGGCGGAACCCAGAGGCCGCAGGAGAGGGCAGGAGGCTGGAACTTTATGAGCCCGCTGATTCCCCCCTTTCCCTTCCCCCACCTAGGGGTGTGCTACCATCTCTCTCCAGTCTGGTGGATGTCAGGGCTACTTGCTTGCAGCAGGACCCAGAGAAGAGGGGACAGGACAGTGTTTGGACCCTGATTGATGGCTGCGACCGGCCTCCCTGGTGCCATGCCTGAAATTTGCTGCCCGAGGCTTCCCAGGGAAACAGGGAGGGCAGAATTTATCAGGGTGGCGGAGCCCCGTCTCAGAGGAAGACGTTTAACATGTCTCAGGAGGGGACCGTGAGCCCTTCTGATTTATCCCACGGGCCAGGCACCTGACAGGGCCTCCGCATCCGCTCTGGCTCCTGCCGTCAGGGGACTGCTCTTTTTGGAGATTAAGAACTGTGGATTTATTTTTTTAAGTGTTTTTTTTTTTTTTTTAAATTTTAAGTGTAGGGAGATTAGAGAACAGTTCAGCAGAAACCAAGCCCCTGGTGGGATTGCCCGAGGGCCCGAACGTTCATCAAGGCAAAGATGGGGCTCGCCGTGATGGAGACGTCTTTCATCTCGCACTAATCACACCCCATCAAGGCCAGTGCTCAGAGAAGGGCCCGGGGACCGCCAGCTAGCTGAGAACAGGCGCAGAGGCGGGAAGAAGGTTGGCGAGACGGGATGATAACCTTGATACAGGCCTCCCGTGTGCAGACTTGACTTTTCTGTTTGATTCAGGAAAAGGAATCAAGGCGTGTGTGTGTGCGTGTGTGTGTGTGTGTGTGTGTGTGTGTGTGTGTGTGTGTGTGTGTGTGTGTGTTCTATAAATAGAAGATAGCGATCTCTCTGCATCCCCGTGCTGGGAGGAATGTGAGGTGTGTGTGAGATCAGCCTGGGCTTCTGCATCTCTAAGTCTGAAAGTGTCTTTTCATAGGCCACTCAGACACCATTGGTCCCGGCTTGCAGTGGGAGCTATTGACCAGCCTTCATTGCTGGCCCTGTGCTGGCTTCCCCAGCAGACAATCGCTGATCCTGAGAGGGTGGCCCCACGCGGGGGAAGAGGGAGGGTGGCTCTGAATGATGCTCAGGATGTCTCCGGTGCCCTCTTTATCTGATGCCAGCACATAGGTGTCTCTGAGGTGAACCCTCCCCCGTGCCCCCATGTTCTCTGCAGTGGGACTTGGGGTGAGTCTTTGGTATTCTCCGTCAGGTGAGACAGGAGCCTCGTAGCTGGCCGTAAGGCTCTGGTTGAGTGGACATGGAAGGTAGAGGCTGGCTTGGGATCGGTGGATTCAGATGGAAGCATTCTGCCCCCGGGAAATGCGTCTTCTGGTGGTTCAGCGCCAGGGGAGGCAGAAAGGGAAGGGCCATGATGACCGCACCTTAGGATCAAGGGGAAGAGCTGGGGCCGCGTATGAGCGGGACTCAGGAGAGGAGCAACTTCCGCACAAGCAGCCTGTGGGAACCACAAGGACGTGGCCCTGTGCTGCCCCATCCACAACCTACACGGGTGTCGCCAGCCGCCACACACTTTCCCGCGCAGCCCCAGTTTCTCTGTGTGTGTTACGAGCAGCCACTGTAGCCCACGCCCGCTGTTGTGGGAGAGGGACATTCCCAGAGTCCGCAACATGGCGTCTCACCTCTCCTGATGCCGGTGAGGATCCGCGGAGGAGGACCAGGTCTTCGGCAGAGACGGGGATGCACGCGGGTGGTCTGGCTCCGGGGTGCGTGATCCTGGCACGGTCAGGGCAAGACAGGTGTGGAAGCGAAGCGGGTAGAGCAGGAATTTTGAACAGATGGATGGTCAGCTGGTAACAACTGGTCCCAAGGCCAGCTTCATTGTCCACTCTCTTGTCTTGGTTTATGCACGCCGGGGCCCGGCCAGGCGCGGGCTGCTGCCAGGGCGACAGGCCGGATTCCACAAGTGCTGTCAGGTGCCAGACCGAAGAGAACGCAGGATGCCAACACTGCAAAAATATGCTCAGGCTGCAGGCCACCCCTAACCCAGGCCAGAGCAGCCCTGGGCTCTGAGGCCAGTGTCTCTGTGTGAGAGAGACAAGGGTCTCATGTATCTCACGCTGGCCTCAAACTTAGCTATGTAGCCAACGATGACCTCGAACTCCTGATGTCTCCTTCCCCACGTCTGGGGGTCCAGGTGTGCAGGAACACACCTCTGTTTCTGCACTGCTGGGGATGGGGCCCAGGCTTTGAGCGTGCCAGACAAACACTCTACTAACTGAGCTCTGTCTCTGGCTAAAGATCAGTTTTTCTTAAAAATACCTGGTAGCCGGCCCAGTAAGCCCTCAAGAGTGAGAATAGATCAGTGCAAACACCAAGGACACAGACGGAGATGGACGAGGTGTCTTTCTCCACACTTGATCTTGAAGGGGAAGAGCAGGATCATCCCTCCCCCCCAATACCACCATGGTGTCTGGACAAGTTGGCCCACCTGGCTAGCTGTGTCACTAGCAAGCAGTTTCTCCTTCTGGTCCTTTCTGCCCAAGGTGTGCGGATGCACCGCAGCTGTGGACGGTAAGGATCTAGGTTTCCTGAGCTTAGGTTCTCCTGAGAACTTTGACTTGGGAGATTTCTGTCCATGTCTCACAGGACAGAAGCTTGAACTGGGAAATGCCCTTCAAAGTTTCCCATCTGGCTGCTGCCCTCTGCCACGACAACTCGACCCTCTGCGGTCTAGTATTCTGTTACCACCCACTATTTCCTGCAGCTTCCCGCCTCCACATACGTGCGTGCTCCACCTACCCCCATCCCCACCTCTACATGCTCTCCATCCCAGATCCCTTTTATTCTACATAAGCACTCCCAGGACCCCCGTTTGTTGCTTTGGGTCTTTTCCAGTGAACTGTAGTCATGTTGATGATTTTTTTTTTCATCTCTCATCTGAGCAGGTTGGTATAGAGATCCCCTGTGTTCAGTCCAGGTCCTATTAGGGGTATGATCTAACCAGACCCCATTAGCAGGTGTGAGCCTATCTGACTAACATCCCCTCTGCCCCCTACATGATCAGGTTCAATGCCCACGCCACTCCCTCATCTATGAAGAAGTTGCCCCCTTTAGAAACTGGCTCTCCTCTCTGCCCCTTAGCATGCTGGGAGAGAAGACAGGGTGGAGAACCCAGCCATCCTGCTACACATTCTCTCCCTCTGGAGTGATCCTGAAGTGTTTTCTTATTTAATCATTAATGCCTTGAATCAGATTGGTGGCCGATGCGTTGACCTCTGTCACTCCAAATGGACTCGCCTAATAACCACGGTGGCAGGATTGATTTTGCTTCAGCCTCTCATAAGCATATGTGTGGTATAGAGAATCTGTGCTCCAAGAGGGTCTCGGGATGTCTCATCAAAGTGACTGGGGAAGAGTCACTGCTACGTGTTGACAGCTGCTTTCCAACTGCTTTTCTGTCTTCCCCGGGGTGGAGCGACCGAGGCAGGGAGAGATAGCTGTACTAAAATCTGTTTCTGAAAAGGCAGCATAGCACTCGATCCCGCCCTAAGATGCCCGCAGCATGTCAGAAAGATAAAGGAAGCCAAGAAGATAACAAGGCTGGGGGGGTCGCAATGGAGCGTGGCCCCCACTATTTCTTCCTGGGAGTGTTCCTAGAGTTTTTTTTTTCAGTCGCTCTGCCCTTTGCCAAGCCTTGTTGGATAATAAATGGTGTTTGACCAGAGAGAGTTGAGGACAGAGGGTAGTCGGGCAAGGAGGGGGTGGTCTGAGCTAGATTTCAGGGGGGATGGAGCTGGATAAAAAAGAAAAAAGGTAGTGGTGGTCTGGAGAGATGGCTCGGGGATTAAAGTCTTTGTCTGGCAGGCCACAGGATCTGGGTTCAGATTCCACATCCCACATAAACACTCTGGGCAGAAATAGTGGTGCCCGTACGTCTAACCTGGAAGGTGGAGTCTGGAAAGCCCCAGAACAAAGCAGCAAGGAGGTGGAACACTCCGGGTGGCTGTGGCGATTGTTCACCACAGGACTACTATGCCCTCTTTTAGATGTACCCATGCGTACCCTCTCACCCCATAAGCCCACACCCACACACACAAGGAAAGAAAAGAGGTGGCGGGAATGTTGCTCTGTTGGTTGGTTGATGGGTTGATTTGGTTGTTAGATTGACCGACGGGTCGCAGTTGTAGAGTTGGTACCCAGGGGCTTGCACGCGCTCGGTAAACTCTACCACTGAGCGTACCTCAGCTCACGGCGTGTTTGTTAGGTTGAGTGGCAGCATCGCTTCTCCCCTAAGGCTGAACATTCTTCTACCCCTGCATCCACCAGGGCTGAGCCTGATGGGAATAACGCATTAGTCAGAGGCTGGGGTCTGAATCCCAGGAAGCCCCTGCTGTCAGGCTGGCTGTGGTCTCACTGATGCACGGAGTGTGGAAGCCCCGCCTCACAACTGTCCATCTAAATGCCATTTGGCTCATTCCACCCATCCCCTCTGTCTGTGCACCCATCCTGACAACGCTTACCTTCTTCGTGCCTTTGCAGGTCTCCAGGGACCCCCCCCCCCCAAGCCAGTGGGAGTCAGGTGCACTGTCCCTATTAGACCTGACTCAGTAAGAAAGGTTTTGCTGAAGTTGTAGAGTTTGCACAAGGCCCCTCCCATCACGGGTGCAAAGGAACCAGAGGACCAATTCTCTCTTGTCCCTCCCCCGCTTTTGATATGCGCAGCCTAGTAAGTGTGAAGGAACCATTTAGGGTCCTCCGGGGCAGGATGCTGGGGATAACAGGAACAACCCCAGAGAAGTCAGGACTGTGTGGGAAACAGGCTCAAGACACTCTCAGTCATTGTCGTGTAAACCTCGCTGCCTTCCCAAGCGCTGGGGCCACCCCGCCTTTCCTTCCCAGATCCCCAAACCTCCCCGTACAAGACACACACATCTCTCTGGACTCTCCTCGGGATGCAGTGCCCTGTGCCCAGACCATCTTCTTGTCCTGCTGAGTCTCCTAAAGGAGAATGGAGTGGCAGGGGGGATCTAGAACGTTCTCAGCTGCACTCGAGTTCTGGAGTCTGCAGGTCACGTGGCGCTGGGGCACAAACCAGGATTGAGTCCCAAAACCCTCTTTTCTCCCCCAATGGCTTTGCAGATGCATTTGAGCACCAGCTAACTCATAGCTAGACAACCCGTGGATCCCGTGTGGAAAGAAAAAACATCTCATTATTTATTAGTTCGAACCTCTGTGATCAGATAGAATTAGTGATGATTTGTTCATTGAGGGAGCAGCTGTATTCTGAGTACACCTGGGAAAGAGGGGCAGTTTTATACATACCACCCTTGGACTGGGGAGATGGCTCAGGGTTAAAGTCTTTGCCTCAAAAGCAGAAGGACACGAGTTTGGATCCCCATGTAAAAATATCAGGTAGAAATGGCGGTGACCTGCCCTTCTAGTCCTGGAAGGTGGAGCATGGGAAACTCAGAGCAACCCTGACAGAAGAAGAAAAAGAAGAAGAAGAGAAGGAGGAAAAGAAAAAGGAGGAGGAGGAGGAGAGGGATAGATGGGAGGAGGAAGAGGAAAGGAGAGACAGCAACAGGCCAGGCTTGTCAGTGATGAGCAGGAGGCTTATAGGGCTTTGACTACACAGTGGCCAGATCTAGGCTTCTGGATGAGTTTGGGGGGGCATGACTCAGACACCCTGAAACTCAGGGAACTTAGTGCTTGCGGGTATTTTCTGGGGAGATCTATCCTGTTCTGTAACTGTCCTAAACCGCTCCTGAGCCCATGCAGAACCCCTGGTGTGGAACCATGACTTCTCCCTGACTCAGACTTCCCACTCCATCGTTACTCAGACCCGGTGGGCTGTTCCGTCCTTAGTCAGCGCCGCGGCCGTGGGAAACCGGGTCTGCTTAGCAACTGTTCCCGCTACTGCAAGGGACAAAATCTCAGCGCCAGAGATGCCAGGACGCACGCTCTGAGCCATCGGCCCTGAGTCCTGTCTTCTCCCCACAGGACCCCATGGCGCTGTCCACCAGGAGCCTCCTTATGGCCTCTCTTCTACAAGCCGCCCTCACCCTGAACCCCGAAGACCCCAACGTGTGCAGCCACTGGGAGAGGTAAGGTGCGGGACTCGGAGCTGGTGTTTCTGGGAGGTTTGCCTTGAGTGCGGCATTCTGAGGATGAAAGCTGGGTCGGAAGAGGCAGCTGCTGGTCACAAAGGGTCTAAAGGTCCAACAAGTGGGTGGGATGGGGCATCTCAGATGGAAAGTAGATCAGGATAGAGTCTGGTGTCTCAAGAGAGGCACGTTAACTACAAGCGACAACTTCTTATCATGATAGTCTGCCTTGCACTTTGTACCCTGTGTTGGCTACTTTTCTCATTGTTGTGGTAAAATACCCAACAAAACTTAGTGAAAGGAAGGGTTTACCTGGGCTCAGCTTGCCAGAACAGTCTATCATGGTAAGGAAGTTCTGGTGGCGGGAGCGTGAGGTGGCTAGTCACATGGATTCCACAGTCAGGACACAGAGATGACTGTGGTACTCAGTTGACTTTTTTTTCTTTTCATTCAGTCTGGGACCCCAATCCTTGGGATGGTGCTACCCACAGTTAGGGTGATAGTTGGTGTTCACCATCACACATCCATTTTACAGATGAGGAAGTAAGGCTGGAGAGACGGCTCATGGGTTAAAGCCTTTGTCTTATAAGCAGAAGGACCTGAGTTCAGATCCCAGATCCTATAAAAAAATGCTGGTCGGGGCTGGAGAGGTGGCTCAGGGGTTAAGCCTCTGCCTTGCAGGCGGAAGGTCCTGAGTTCAGATCCTAGACCCCACATATAGACGCTATACACACACATACACACATGCATACATGCACAATTGAATACATAATAAATTTTTAAAAATTTTTTAAAAATGCTGGTCGAATATGGCGGCAGCCTACAATGCTAACACTGTAAAAGTGGAGCCTGGGAAATCCCAGAGCAAAGTATTAGGGAGGTAGAGGTATCCAGAATGCTTCTCGGAGTCATCCTTAGGTCTTTACAGGCACACACACATCAAATGCCCTCTTGTATGCACACACACACACATACACACACACACACACACACACATACATGAGCAAAAAAAAAATTAAAAACAGAGGAGGAAGTAGAGACCCCAAGGAGCTATATGCCCATCATCAGATGGGTGGTCCAGAGTGAGGGGATGTGGACGGTGGTCTCAGATGTCTTGAACCCCAGCCCAGGGATGCTGGTCATGGTCTCTCAGGACAGACACCAGCGTGGTGGAGAAGGTGAGGGTCCAGCAGGCTTGCCCCAGGAAGGATGGGGTGCTGCTTCTAGGCTGGGGAAGGAAGGTTCTGCCTGGGGCGTGGTGGCCTGAGACCCTGAGGAAAAGCCAGATACATCTGGCTGCAGCAGGACATTCCTGAGTCCGGCACCGGGTCCCTGCAGATGGTGTGACTTTGAAACAGAAGGTCGAAGTATTGATTTTTGTGAGCAGAAAGACAGTGACCAGAGACCCAATCAGGAAAAACCAAATTAAACCCTGGAATTGATTGGCCAACACCACCTCTTAAGTTCTAAGAAATCAAATGAATAAAATTAAGATGAAGGCCCAAGGGGTGGGGAATGGAGGAGCTGGGTCTGTGCGCGTGGGGAGCCCGTCCGAGGGCAGAGAGAAGCGTCCTACTGGTCACCACAGGTCCCTATGGTGACTGGACACTTGGTGGCCAGGAAGGCTACTCAAGACATAGTTCTGTGGCGACTTGAGATGAACAGAAGACTTGCCAGGAGACCTCTGCGCTCCGCTTTTCTTCCCACTAGCCGCGTGCCTCTGGGGTGGTCTCTGATCCATTTTGAGCCCCCCACAGGCTCTGTCCAGCAAAGAGACTGACTGGTCCCTCCTGCCTCACAGGCTTGCTGGAGGGGCGCCGAATTCCTTAAAGTGCTCTGAGGCCCACACAACCCAGTGACCACCTTTTCCTGTCTGCAGCGCTGACTCAAGGGTGGGTTATCTCAGACACGGGTGCGCAGGGGACTTCCCGCGGGGCATAAGAGCAGTCTGCGACCCCCCTGCGATTGCATCTTTCACACCTTTTCCATGTTTCTGAGCTTCCTTGGGCCCCTTCCCCCCTTCCCCTCCCAGTTTGGTAAATCTAAGAGAGACTTGGGTAGAATTCCACGTTAGCCTGTGGTCCGGGACCACCTCCTTCAGACATGGTCTTCTGTCATCTGCCCAGAGAGGAAAAGGTGCTGTGTCCCCCCCGCCCCCCCCACCTATTCGGGAACCAAGTCCCAGGCTGATGCCGCCTGCCCTCGGCTCACCTGTGCCTTCTGCCAGAGCCTCCCCCATCTCCGCTCCCCCCAATCCCTTCCTCAAAGGCAGAAGCCCACAGAGAGTCTGTCCCACCTTAACTCACTTAATCATCCAAACTGCCCAATGCTAGCAAATTTACAATGCGCATATCTTGGGGCCCTCGGCATCCTGGACTCTCAGCGTAGCTTGCAGTCTGGATGGGAGTTCAGGGATCACCCAGTAGGACCCCTGTGACACGGATGGCAGCACACTTCCTTCTTAGCTTTGCCAGCTGAGCTCCTGGGAAAGTTGTACATGGCTATGGGATTCTAGAATGATCCACGCTGGTCCTCAGAGTGCTTCCAGGGCGTTCCTTGTTAGCTACATCGCTCCACCAGAAGGCTCAGGGTAGAGACACCCCCCCACCCCCCCAGCGAGTAGCCTGCTGACACAAGATGTATCGGTCCCTCATTAGCAGGTTGGCAAGTGAGCCCTGTTCGGTCACCCAGCTGTGGAAAGCAGGGCACGTGCTTCAGGTCAGAGACTTGGTGTTGATCTCAGGTCTCCTGGCCAAGCTTGCTGTGCCCAGAGAAAGCATCCTACAGAGCTGGGTCCAGTCCCATGACACCCCCTGACTCCCCGCCACCTCCGTGGGAATGTGCCTTTGCCCCAGTCAGCGTAGTAATAGGAGATGGAACCCTCAAGGATTCAGCAAGAATGGGGAGTCCATTCTTGTGAGCAAAGTCTTGCTCGCTCTCCCTTATTCTGGTTGGGAGGAAGCATCCTTCTACACCTAATGCAGATAACTCATTGCCTGCCATTCTGAGAGCCAGCATCTATTAGACACTTACTGTATACCCAGCAAGCATTTCATTTTCCCATCCCACTGCCCTAAGAGGTAAATCCTATTTTCTTCTCCTTCGGCCCCCACAGTGACCACACGGAGCCTCTCCTGTGGTCATACAGGTGAGGACATGGCTCAGGCTGTGCCAGCAAATGGCAGGCTGAATAACCGACCTTGTATTTGGGGGTTCTGGAGTCCTGGGGTACACTGATGTATTCATTCTTTCAAGCGGTGTCTTTGGGAAACATGGAAGAATGCTTTGCAATCTCTGGGTTGGAGAGGCCTTTGGGAAGCTGGGGTTGGGGTCACGCTGCCTCAGTTTCTCCAGGCCTGGCGTTGAAGAAAGGTTCAGGCCATGTCTTCTGTCCCCGGGGTGCGTTTTCTGGTGCTGGCTGGGGGAACCCTCCAAACACCCCTCTATGTTGGACAGATTTCCCCACTTGCCCGTGTTTCTGAGGGTTGCCGACCACTCCTAGTCTATCGCAGGATTGAAACCTTTACCCTTCGGGGGTATCGCTGTAGCCCCTCAGCACCCCCCCCCATCCCCTGCCTTGCAAATAAACCAACAGTTTCCTCAGGCAAAGCAGATGGGCTTTTACAGCCTGGGTCTGGCCATCTGGCCGGGTCAGCCGCCTTCTGGGGAGGACACAGAATAGGACCAGCCTACACGACAATTAATTCCTGACGCGCTCGCCAGCCTGCCCAGGAGGTGTGCGCCACGCTCAAGCATCCACGCTGCTAATGCCACCTCGCCAGGGCAGTGGGGGAAAAACGGTTTCTGGTGAAGTTCAGAGCTGCGTCCCTGCGGCTTCACCTGCCGGGTCCAGGTTACAGGGGAAAGGAGGATGACAATCGTTCAGGCCCCCCCACCTAGCTAGAGGGGGATTGACTAGGGTGACAGGGTGCGGGGCGCATTTAGAGAAGTCACTCTGCCGATGCTCAGTTCCTTGTCTGTAAAGCCAGAATAACAATTCTATCTGCTTTATAAGATTGTCCGGGGAGGGGATGTGTGTGGTTCAGTTGTACAGTGTGCACCCGTCTGAAGCATGGAGACTCGTTTGGTCCCTAGTACCTACATCAAACAAGCCACAATCCAGGCTTGAAGATGAGCTCTTCCAGTCCTGGGTGTGAGGAGGAGGAGTTAGGTGGGTCCCTGGGGGTCTCTGGCCAGCCTGCCTGGACAGCTTGACACATCGCAGGCCAGTAAGTGGCCCTGTCTCAAAAAGCAGGGTGAATGGCTCCTGAGGATCTAAGCCTCTGCTCACATGCACGTGTGAGCACACATATGTGCACCTGCACACACACACACACACACACACACACCACACACACACAAGCACACAGTATTGGAAATTAAAAGGAATCAAAACATTTAATATATATTAAATGAGTGTGACTATTAAATAAATGCCAGTAATTGCTGGTATTGTGTGACTGGGCATATTGCCTCTCTGAACTTCAGTTTCTTCCTCTATGAAATGGGGCTACTTATTTCACAAAGTTGCTTTAAAGATCAACTCTCATAATGTTCCTTTAAAAAATAATGATGTTCCAGCCTGGAGAGATAGCTCCAAGGTTAAGACCCTGCCTCTCAAGCAGAAGGTCCTGAGCTCGGATCTCAGGTCCCATATAAAAACACCAGGCAGAAATGGCAGTGGGCTGTACATCTGGCCTTGGTGAGCGGAGCCTGGGAAATCCCAGAGTGAAGTAAAAAGGAGGTCAAAGCCATCCAGGATGATTCCTGAAGTTACCCTTGGTTCTCCACAGGGGCATACGGTGCCCTCTGATACACACACACACACACACACACACACACACACACACACACTGAATGAATAAATAAAGTTTAAAAAATACGACGTTTATAGAATATGTTATTTATTTGAGAAAGATAGGAAGAGTGGAGAGGGAGGGAGGAGGGAGAGAGAGCACACACTTGTGTGCAGGTGTGCACATCATGTCGTATGTGTGGAAGTCAGAGGATAACTTTCATAAGTTGGTTCTTTGCGCCATGTACGCTCTGGAGCTGGGGACTGAACTCAGGTGACTGGATTTCACCCAGGAGCCTTTACCACTGAGCCATCTTGCTGCCCCATAATGCTCTTGTAAAACCGTAAAGATCCAACGAACAATCACCATTGTTATTTTATTATTTTCTAGACTTTTTTTATTTATTTACTTAGAGAGAGAGAGAGAGGAGAGACACACATGCATTATGTGGGTTTCTGAGGAATTGAACTCAGGTCGCTAGGTTCCTAAGCAGGCACCTTACCCACTGAGCTTCCGCGCCAGCCCTGTTCATTTATTTTTACATATTTATTTGAGAGAGGAGGAGCAGCATGTGTAGGTGCCATGGTACATGGTAAAGGCCAGAGGGCAACTTTCGGAACTTCCTTCTCTCCTCCTACCATGTGGGCTTCCAGGGATCAAACTTGGGTGCCGAGTTTGGGAGCAGGCACTGAGCCTGCTGGGTTGTCTTGCTGGTCCACACTATTGTCATTTTACAAAGAGGGTCTCCGTATGTTCAAGGGCTAGCCTTGAATTTGTGGGCTCAGGAGATCTTTTGTTTCTGAGACTACCGACATGTACCCACATACTTGGACGACTTGTTCCAACCTTCCAATAGCCCAGAGAACAGACCTAAGTCTACTGCTATGCACCCTCTGATAAAATGAACAGGATTTCAGGGCGTTGGCTGGGCCCAAGGTCAGTAAAGCTGTGTCTGGAGCCAGCCTGGGCTCAGCTGAGATCCAGGGTACGGGAAGTCTGAACCTGGAGCCTGGCCTTGGGGCTGTGGCCTAGGGAAGCCTGGGGGCGGTGGTGGGGGTTGTGACCTGGCCATGGGCTTGACTTCTGCAGCGTTGACCATTGCCTCCTCTTCGCTCCTCAGCTACGCCGTGACCGTGCAGGAGTCATACGCACACCCCTTCGACCAGATCTACTACACGCGCTGCACAGACATCCTGAACTGGTTCAAGTGCACCCGGCACCGGTGAGTACCTCGGAGGGTTGGGGAGGTGCCCCGGGTTCTGGGGTTCACGTTGGCGACCCGTGGGGGCAGGTAGAGGCATCCTTTGTATGCTGATAGCCCAAGATCCTCGGGCAGCTGCTTCCTTCTGACCAGAGGAGCTCGTGGGCAGGCTGGAAGTGCTGGACCACATGACCTGGGGGGGGCATGTTCAGCCAGCAACAGATGGGGAGTTGGGGGGTGCAAAGCCCAGTTTTCTTACTCATCTGGGGAGAGGTAACCCTGAGGTGGGTTCAGTATGAACCCTGTTATTTTCAGTGGATAAGAACCTTCTTTGTGCACAGTGGTTGACTATATGTGTGTACGTCTATGTGTGTCAGAGGGCATTGTGTGCACCTGTGGAGGCTTAAGGGTGACTCTGGGAATCATCCTGGATTACTTCTACCTCCTTTTTGCTTCACTTTGGGGTTTCCCAGGCTCTGCCTTCCAGAACTGGAAGTGGAGGCTGCCACCATTTCCATCTGGTGTTTTTTTTTTCTTTTTTTATGTGGGATTCTGGATTTGAACTCAGGTCTTTCTTTCAAGTCCTTGTTTCAGAGTCTTAGCCCCTGAGCCATCTCTCCAGCCCAGTAATTGCCTGTTTAGCTGCAGCATGTCCTGTCCATCTGTCACCCCTGACCAGGACTTACTAGGATTACCTCCCAAACAAGGGGCTGGTCCTCAAAGCCTTGCCTGGGGGCTTCCGGAGGCAAACGGAAGCTGCTCAGAGCCTCCGGCCCTCAGAGCAGCCGTGGCACCACGCTGAGGCATCTGGCTAGAATTCGGCAATTTCTTGGCACTTCGACCAGGTCATTGTCCACAGGGCTCAGCGTGAACCACCGTACCCCATTTCCCAGCCTCCTGCAAATCACCACATACTCTCACATCACAGAGGGGAGGTGGTGGGGGAGAGGAAAGAAGAGAGGGATGACTTTGGGCAGGTCATTGTTGGGGGCACAGAATAAACCTTGCCCTCCCTGTCCGGCGGGGTCTGGGGAGGGCGGGCACAGAGACACCTTGGAAGGTGCTTGGGAAGGGAGTCCGATGTGAGTCTTGAGCACCCAGGCCGATGTTGTTTGAGAAGGGACACAGGGCGGCCGGGGCTGGGGTTACATGGTCACCCTTCCCAGCTGGGGAGGCTTTGCTGATTCTGATTCTCTTTGATTGCTTCTTCAGCCGTCCGTCAGCCCCTTGGTGAGATTTTTACAGGTTCGTCACAAGCCACATATGGATGGTGGGGAAATTTGCCCTGGGCTGAAAAGCTCACGTCCCAGCCTGCCAGGCCTTTGGCTGTCACTGATTTAAAACTCTGAGCTGTTCATTTTGACATCCGGGACATTTTTTAGTTGGTCCTCGCTGATTACCCATTTCTCTGAGCAGGGACTCCATTCCGTTTTCTTTTTCTTTTCATTCTTTGACACATTCCTACACAAATATATAATACACTTATGTATTTTTCACCCCCTACTGCCCAATCTTACCCCCCATCCCACTTCATACTTTTCTCCTTTCCAGCCAGTCTCCCTCCTCCTCTGAGGCCTTTTTGCCTATGAGGCCCCCTGGGTTTCATCGGGGATGTCTGGACTGGCAAGTGCCTGGGTATTTGCTGGGGCATGGATGGTGTTACAGTTTGCTTGCATGGTTGCTGATGAATGACCATCAAACGGCTTAAAGGAACAAGGGTTTATTCTCTCTTACGATTCCTGGTTACAGTTCTTAGTCAGGCCAACACCATGGCCGAGGGAACTGGCCACACCATCACCACATAACAGCTGAGACATGGACAATCCTTACTTGCCAGACCAGCATATCTGGCCAAGTGAACAGAAGGATGCCGACTTCCTCAACCAGCTCTCAGTATTTTATTCACCTGTTCAGGGCCTAATCCCACCCGCCATAGGCTGGACCTTCCCCATCAGCTAGACAATCTCCTGCAGGTTTACTCTGGGCTTACCCCAACCACTAATTCTCCACAAATGTGCCCAAAGCTCAAACTCTCAACCATCAAGTTGACAGCTGTGCCTAACCATGACAGATGGTTTATCTGTGGATAAATACTAAAGACTCTCCTCTTCTCCTGCCTGGTTAGCCTGTAAATGGTCTCTGGAGGGTGAGGTGGGGGGGTAGCGTTTCTTGGGATCTTCCCTCATCCAAGGATGATAGGCCAGCTCCGTGCATGTCTAGTGGAAGTAGACTTGGCCGTGGTGAGTTCTTGGGTGCGGCAGCGCTGACCAGAGGATCGTCTCTCAGCACCCCCTCTCCACCCTCAGGCGCTGACATTCCTCACCCATGTTCAATTTCTTCATGTTTCTTATCCTTTTGGATTGCCTTCTGGACATTGCGCAAGACCCACTGCGTGGAAACGGGATTCTGTTCTTGTCCCTAGAGAGTATAGACTTAATGTTCGTTTTAGCATCCGGTGTTAACTTGACTCAACTCGAATTCCAAACCAACCACTCAGTCTCTTCAGCTTTCTCGGGTTCCCTTGGGATGTGCCTGCCACAAACGCAACTCAGGTAGAAATTACACAGAGAACCGAGGCTCTGAGACCCCCTTTTCATCATTGCTGGGTCCCTCTGTGCAGGTATAGTCTAGTGCCACCCTCTTCAAACCAAGGGAGCTGCATCTTTTCTCTCTGAAATTTTTAGCAGAGTCAGAATATTATGGTCCTCATTTGTCCAGGGCCACGCCCATCTTGCAAATGTCCACCTTCTCCCCAACCACCCCCATCTGCTCCACTTTTATTCCCCCTCTAGTATCTTCAGGAATCGACATTTAATATCCAACCTCTCCCAGTGCTATAATACAGAAAGACCAGTTCTATAGAACTTCCTTGGTCATAACTACAGCCCTTACCTGTAGTCATGCCCTCCCTGACCCCTATGCCCTCCCTACTTCTCTCCATTTGTCAGAGGTGTCTTCCTGTGGCCCTGGCTAGAGGCGTAGGTGGCATGGTGTGTGTGTGTGTGTGTGTGTGTGTGTGTGTGTGTGTGTGCACGTACTCGCGCGTGTGTGCTGTTCCTGCCCTGAGCAGGCCCTGCCTTGTTCTTGAGGTGTGACTACCCAGGCCCTGGGGGCTGCGGCCCCCATCTCTCACGCCTGGGGCTGCTTATAAAGATAGGCTGTGTTCCTAGAACATGAATGATTTGGCTAAATTATTGAGTCTCGCTGCAGCTCATGACCCGGACTGCGCATGCTGCCAGCGGTACCATCCGTCAGCTCCGGGGGGTGAGGGCAGGGGGGATGGCTTGCCTACCCATCCCAGTCCCTGCCCTGCTTCCTGTGCCAGATGCACAGAAGGCCTAACCCCCCCCACAGACCCATCTTCCCATCGGAGGACTTGGAGGTCATCGCGTGGGGCGCAGAGGTGACCCTCCATATCCACTCTGAGGCTTTCTTTATCTGAGAGCTTTACACAGCCCACCTCGGTCAGGGGCTGCCTTCCTCTGTGGGGGAAGCGGCTGCCGAAAAGCCTGTTTCCTTGCATTAGGGGCTTTTGACAAAGTAGAGTGGCCTTAGCTTTCCACATTCTCAAATATCACACATCTCCACCGGGGCTGCTTGGTGTTGTTTGTCACGCGGGGAGAGCTTGAAGGACGGGGAGAGCTTGTCCAGGACGCTCTACCTGGCCCCGGGCCTCTGAGGGAAACAGCTCATATTCCCGCCACATTCTGTCTACAGCGGTAGCAGACATAGCACAGGCCCCTGGACATGATGGGGAAGTGGGGGGGGATCCACTCTCAAGCCCCTTAACTTACTCCATCAGTGACTGTCCTCAAAGCCAGAGAGTTGCCAGGGAGACCCGGTACTAGACAGTTACAGCAGCTTTGTAGTTCCGGCGGGCTGGATTTGAATCCTGCCCCTGACATTTTTTTCTGTCAGGATAGATATACTTTTATTAGCCTATTTTAATCATATAAAGTAACGGGCTCTGTTATGACATTTTCATACGTGGATGTAACACGTACATCTCTCCTAACCCACTCCCCCATCCCCCTTTCTCTGTTTCCCCTTCTCATCTGACCCTGACATTTATTAGCTGTGTGACCGCAAGCAAATCATTAACCTCTCTGAATATCAGCTTTCTCATCCATAAAACCAAGAATGGTAGGTAGGGCTAACATAAAATACGACGAAAAGCTCTAAAAGGGAAATAAAAGAAATGAAATTAACGGGGCGTGCCCGCGGTCTCTGCCTATAGAGGCTGTCGGGAGAATCATCCCTGTGAATCTCTGATTCGGAACAGAGTCTCAGTTGTGTTCCTTAGAGGACCAGAATCCAGGCCTCTCTGTGGCGCACAGTGACCCCCCCCCCCAAGGACACCAGGCTTCTACCTCAGCATCTTGGGGGGGGGGCAGAGCAGAGCTTCCCAGGAAGGAGAGAGCCCTCTGCAGGAGGCATGAGGAAGTGCGTGGAGACCCAGAAGTCAGACCCCAGGCGTTCCTTGCTTGGCTGCCTCTACTTCCGTTCTCCAAGGGCCAGTACCTGGGGGTGGGGGGGTAGGATGGCAGTGGACATAGAAACCTCTGAGGCCCCTCCCTATACCTGTCCAGGCCGCCAGGGCCACTTGCACCACAGAATCTGGTGGTTTTAAGGACTCAGGGGGAAGCCCCCTCGGTGGCCCTCCCCAGTGTCACCCCAGCAGGGCTCCTGGCAGCCCTTGTACTTGAAGGAGATTGGGAAGTCAGCAGGTTTGGCCAGCGCAGTGTGGATAATATATTCCGCGCCCCAGCGGCCCGCATTCCGCCATCGATTTTTCTTTATTGCGTTCCTTCATATTCGAAGCCGCCATGCATTTTAAAGTAATTATTGAATGGCATCCTCGATAGAGCTTAACACAAATATCATTCTAAACGGGACAGATTGATTTTCAATCCTTTCAAGTGGCTCTCTCCCTCATGCCTAGGATCAGCTATAAGACGGCCTATCGGCGTGGCCTCAGGACTATGTACCGGAGGAGATCCCAGTGCTGTCCCGGCTACTACGAGAACGGAGACTTCTGCATCCGTAAGTAGGAGGTTTCAGGGGGAAGGGGCAGGGAGGGAAGGGAAGGAGGAGGGGGCCAGGCTGCAGGTCTTGGCCCACCCCAGAGCTCTAGAAGTCCTCTATTGCCTGTGCTAGAGGAAACAGCAGGTTTGTGCAAGCACATTAGCAGAATGGGTGGAAGCAGGCAGGCTGGGTGCTAAGGGGGGCGGGGAAGAGATAGATCATTCTGGACCGGGCCCGCGAGGTGCGAGGGCAAGGAGTGCCGAGCGCCTGGCGCAGGGCTGGGCTGTGGAGGTGCTCCGTGGCTTGCGGGAGGGAGAGGGATGATGGATGAGCAAGTGGGAGGGTCAAACAGCTGGAAGCAGGCAAAGTGTGGGGGGGTTGGCTAGGGTAAGTCTAACCATGAGGAGTGGTTCCAAGATGTGGGGGGGGGCAGAGAAGGGAAGGGGCTCTCAAAAAGCAAAAAGCAGAAAGCTTGAGAAACACGTTTGGTCGCAGCTGATCAGA
This sequence comes from Typhlomys cinereus, assembly GCA_023101885.1. NCBI lineage: Eukaryota > Metazoa > Chordata > Mammalia > Rodentia > Platacanthomyidae > Typhlomys > Typhlomys cinereus. The sequence goes on along the minus strand of JALPQD010000009.1, from coordinate 4,969,099 downwards.
AAATGGGAATCACATCGTCCACTGGACAAACAAGGATTGAGTGGCTGGTGGCAGCAGGACTCCGAGGCGGGTTAATATGGCGAAGCTGCTGTGCGCGCGCATGGGAGGGAGGTTCCAGCCCTGGCTATGTGGGTTTGGGCTAACCATGTTGCCCCCCTAGGCCGATGACTGTGGGGACCTCTGGGAGCTTGAGGGGAGTCCCCTGTGCTTATCTGGCGGGTGGAATGGGACCAGAGGGCCTTTGAACGTCCTCTCAGTTACAAGGTGTCAGGGATATTTGGAGACCCCTATTAAATGACTATGAAGAGGACGCACCCCTACAGTGCCTGGCCCTTCTCTTAGAGTCTGGCAAGTCCTCGTTAGTATTCTCCTGGCCACGGTGGCAGTGGTAGTAGGGCACAAAGGGACCCCCAGAAAAAGAAAAACAAACCTGGACAAGGCGTGCGTGTTGGAAGGAAATGACCGTCTCCCGCCTGTGCTGAGCTGGTGAGAGAAACTCGATTCTAATCACATTGCAGGAGAAGAGAAACGTTCTCATATGTGGGTTCAAGGAAGGAAACATAAAGAAAAGCCCCCCGCAAGCCACATTCTCAAGGGGTTTCCCAGGAGGAGCAGGATTGGGGTCTGTGCTGGCATGGGTGGCTCAGGGATATGGGAAGTGAGGGGCGCAAGCCGAGCAGGACCCACACTTGGCAAGTCCCAGCCGGGCACAAGCCCCAGCCAGGCACTGGCACAGCGTCCCAGCCGGGCACTGGCGTAGCGTCCCAGCCTTGCACGTAGTGTTGGACCCAGAACCTCAATTGGGGGTTAGGAGTCAGCATGTGGCCTCCAAACAGATCCAGCACATGGTGGGAGCTGGTGCCACTTCTGGAAAATGACGGCCGGGTAGATGTACCCCATTTCCTAAAAGTACCTGCGCCGGGTAGATGTACCCCATTTCCTAAAAGTACCTGCGCCATCGTGCTGACGGGGAAGGGCTGTGTAGGCTCATGGCTTATGCTGCCTGAACCTGGGTCCTACAGGTCACAGGAAGCCCCTCCCCCAGCAAGCCCCTTCCCCCCAGCAAGCCCCTTCCCCCCAGCAAGCCCCTCCCCCAACAAGCTCCTCCCCCAGCGAGTCCCTCCCCCCTAGCAAGCCAATGTCACAGAGCCACTTTGGGGACATCAGTATTTTGCGGAGAGGATGTTGTGGCGGCGATGACCACTCCCATCTCCTCACATCGGCTCTGTGACGTGGGGATCCTTGTTGGTGTCATTTATCGAGGCACAGACCACACAATCAGAAAGTAGCAGAACTTGGGCTGAGTCCAGGCTGTCTGGCTGCAGAGCCCGTGTTCTTGGACAGGTTAGACAGACCGATTGCCGCTTCCTGAGCCCGTGTGAGACTTGAATAGCTCAGTTTTCGTATCCGTGAAATGGGGTGTTGCCAGCTGCGTCTCGGAGCACAGAGTAAGGGCTTCATTCATGTCGACTGGTTCTTTAGATCTTGCTGTCGGGCTGGTCCCCTGGGAAAATGCATACTCTACGGGTAAACCAACACACACCGGCACGCACACAAATGCGTACTCATGTATACACACACTCATACACACATGCACACATACATACATGCATGCGTATTCCTGCACATGTGCACACATGTTCATACATGTGCCTGCATACAATCCATCTTCTCTTTCTATCTCCCTTACACACATCAGTGAGCTCATAGATCCGTTGAGACCCTTAAGGGGTCTGTGGGCTCTTAGGGAATCACTTCTGTCACATGTTTGACCATCCCACATATGTTTGTCTCTCTTCTGCAAGATACCGGGGATGCGGATACAGGTGATGAATGGTTGATGTGCTTTGGCAGAGCACCTTCAAGGCCGGAGAGAACCCTCACACAGAGAATATTCTGGAAGTGTGTTTGAAGCCAGTGTTAATTAAATACCTGCTATAACCCCCCACACACATACACCAGAGCTGAACTGTAAGATTTGAGAGAAGGGTCAGAAGTAGTTCCTACCCCTGGAGAATCTTCATCCTTAATGGAAAAGCAAGACGAGCACTCGATGATGTCATCCCGTGACGGCTGAGAGATGGTACAAGAAAGGCGGGCGGATGGATGGGACATGCGCACATGCTCAGGGGAGAGTGTCACCCGGGGGGCCTCTTAGGACTTAGGCCGGACCTTGAGGTGTCATCTTGGTTGGGTGGGCCAGGGAAGCCACAAGCTAAAACACAGAGGGGAGCAGAATATGGCGGGGGACACGGCAGCTGGCTTGTTTCGGGGAGCTGGAAAGAGGGAAGGTTGGTAGCCTGGAAGGGGTGGGGGAGGCCGGTGGGCTTCAGCAGTGTGTTGGCTCAACAGTTTAGCCAGCAGGAGGAAACTTCTGGGGTCAGAAGTCTGATGTGAAGGTGCGGCAGTTTCTTGCCGTGTGTGTGTGTGTGTGTGTGTGTGTGTGTGTGTGTGTGTGTGTGTGTGTGTGTGTGTGTTGATGGTCAAGTGGTGAAACATTGTACCTAGGGCACGTTGTACCTGGATGCCAGCTCACCCTGTTATCCAGAGGCCCCCACTTCTCTCCTTCCCATCTCAGGGACAGGACACCCCCAGATTCTTCCACGCCTAACCAGAGCCTATCTGATGCCAGAAACATAGGAATGTCCTTACCTAGGACATTGTCTGTGCTCTGGGCAGGGGGTGGGGATGTTGTCTTCCCTTTGCAGACCTTCCCAGAGCCTTGAGTCTCAGCAGCACTAGAAGGGCAGTGACCTGGGAGAGAGAGAGGAAAACAAAATGTGGCTGTTTTCTGCCGCTAACTGGCCGTGTGACCTTAGGCAAGTCCCTTGGTCCCTCTGGACCCGTCTGCATGGCAGGAGGAAGGGAAGGCGTAGCATTATGTACAGAGCTCAGACACAGAGAGCGGGGAACCGCTTTGCACCCAGAACGACCAAGCTCACCTGGGGGGCCTTCTGGCACAGCACCCCAGAGCTGCCCACCCCTCATGTCCCATCTCATGCGCGTTCTCTTCCCGTGATCTGCTGACACAGCTGAGCGCCGCTGTGCTGGCCAAGTATCAAAGATTCGCTGCGAATCACAGGGCACTGGCGACTTTCTTCTCACTTGAAACAGGTCCCAGCTCTTTGTCTCCTCACAGAGCTGCTTTTATGTCTCAGCCGAGCAGACTGTCATTTGGGGGTGGGGGTGGGGGGTGGGGGGAGTGGCATTTGGGGGAAGTTACAGTCCTTTGAAAATTAACAGCCCAGCAGCCAACAGACTGGGCTGGGTTATGCTGCGTAACAAACGAAACCCAGCGGTTTAACCAGTAATGATTCCTGTCTCGTTCGCGGCCCACCCGGCTCCTCAACCCCTGTTCCTTGCTGACGGCACCCTAGGACTTTGATTGACAGGACAACCATTCTCTGGAATGTGTGGGATGTGGGGGGCACTGAGAAGAGCTTTCCATCTGGCCTTGAAGGTGGAAGGCCGCGTGCATTGACCAGGGTCCCCGCGATGCCTTGGGACTCGGGAGTCACCGTTCAGGCCGTGGCTTGGTGACCCCGCCTGGTAATGTATTTATGGTGCCCGATGGCAGCTGGATACCTAGAGCCCGGGCGGGCGGCATATTTGCAGCTCCGACAGCTTCCCTGCTGCGGCCGCTGGGCTGGGCGGCTCCCTGGAGAATCTCAGGCAGCCTGGGCAGAAGGCAGCTCCTGAGATCCGCAGCTTCGGAGCGAAGGGGTCCTGCAGGTGGACTGACCCCAGGCCTCCCCTCGGCCAGCAGAGCACCGAGCAGGTGGGAGGAGAACGTGGGAGTCAGAAGGACTCTGGTCTCCTGGACCACCGTTTTCTGCCAAGAAGCACTAGCTGCCCCCTAACTTGAGTTTAGCAACTTTGGGCCAAGGGACTGTTAGAGCCCATCTCTACCTTTGTGATTCTTCCTTCCCCTCCGGTCCTCTCTCCTTCCCTCCCCTCCTCTCTGCTCTCTCCTCCCCTACTCCCCGCCCTTCCCTCCCCCTTCTCTCCCCTCCCTCCTTTCCTCTCCCCTCCCCCTGCCCCTCCCTTCTCCTCCCCTCCTCTCTTTTCCCTCCTCCTCTCCTCCTCTCCCTTCCCATCTCCTCTCCTCTTTCCTCTTCTTTTTCTTCCCTCCTCTCCCCCCTCTGTCCTCCTCTCCTCTTCCCTTTCCCTTCCCTTCTCTTCTCCTTTCTTTTCTCTTTCATTCCTTCCTTTGTTCCATTGTTTGTTTATTTTTTCTTTCCTTCCTTCTCTTCTTCCTTTTCTTTTTTTTTCTGTGCATGTGGGGGCTGGGAGAGGGCATGTGTATGAGAGGGCACTTGCATGTGTGTGCCTGTGGAGGCCCAAGGGTGGGATTGGGAATCAGCTCGGTTTGCTCTCCCTCCTCTGGAGTTTCCCAGGCTCCGCCTTCCAGGCAGGGCACTGACAGATCCACCTGGCCTTTTCGCGTGGGATCTGATGAACTGAATCAGGTCCTTAGTTTGGGAGGAAAAGGTGTTAACCCCGGAGCCTTTCAAATAGATTCAGGAGTGGACAAATTAAGCAGACGCACCAGGTAGGTTTCATCAGTTCTAGAATGTTCTCAGCTGTCCAGTAGGGCTGCAGAACCCAGCGCAGTGGGAGTCTGGGCCACTGGAAGGAAGCAGCAGTGAAGGGCCTGGGAGATGGGGGTGCACGGAGGGAATATGGGGAGACTAAGATTGTTATCCAGTGAATTCCTCCTGCTAAGCAACACCCTCAGCCCTCTGTGGTTGTTCATGTTATCAATTACCACTTAAATGTAACTCACAGCTCCCCAAGTTCCCGGCTCATCGTCTTGTGTTTCTGTCCTGTCTCTTTCTAAGCTCCGCTTCTCAAAAGGTCTCAGTGCGGAGTTTGCAAGCATGAGCCACCCCGTCAGGTTTGTGCAGTGCTGGGGATTGAACCCAGGGCCTCGTGCGTGCTCTGCCGACCGTGCCCCGCTGCCGGTCTTCCCGAAGGACCCTTAATGGCTCTTTTAAGAGGGTCTGTGAGCCAGCAGCTCTCTTATAGTGCTGGGGTTTTTGGGGGAGGGGGAGAAGAGAGGTCCTGGAAGCTCGAGTGTGCCCTTGCTCTGGAGGGGTTTCAGTCAATCCAAGGGTGCTGCACTCTGAGGACCCGTCTGTGTGTGCAGTTATTTTTTTATTTATACCATTGACTTCTCAGAAGCACACAACGTCAAGTTAACAGTTCATGTCTATCATCAATTCCAGAATGTTCTCAACCCATGGTGCTCAAAAACCTCCATCCTTCAATTCCCTCAGTTGTCCTCCTGTTGAGTCCTAGTGGGGAGGGCTCCGCACCCCATCCCCTTTCTCCAAAATTCTCATTTTTCAATTCTTTTGTGCCTCATCTGAAGCGAGTTCCCGAGATCCTACAGCTTCACTAATTAACCCGTCTGCGGGGGCGGGGGGATATCTTGATTTCAGCAGCTGCATGGTTCATTTTTAGGGGTTTATTGGCTCTTTTGCAGAAAATGTATGTTCTCTTCTGCGACGTCCTCTTTCATTAGCCATCCTATTTCTTCTTTTATTGCTTTAATTATTTTAAACATATTCGTTTTCTAGCTCTTTCCATACTTTTGCCTTGAATTGTTAGTCCTCTTAGCTCACATCCTCCGAGCATCCGTGCATATGCCTGCGGGCGACACTTGCCGATTCCCCACCGTGGCAGGTGGTTTTCTCACAGAAGGGATCATTTTTTGGCGCCAAACTTTAAATTTTGTTCATTTATTATTGTGCACTGTGTGTGTATGCCATCACACACATGTAGAGGTCAAAAGACAACATCTATGGAGTCAGTTCTCTCCATCCAACTTTATATGAGTTCTAGGAATTGAACTCAGGTCGTCAGGCTGGTACGGCAAGCCTTCCTCTCCACTTCGCCACCTCATAAGCCCCAGCTATCTCAATTCTTTAGCCCTCTTCTCTCCCTTGGCTGAACACATGGGTCTTGTGGTCTCACTAATGGTTTTACTGGCTGTGGGTCAATCTCTATTCTGATGACTTGGCTTAGGGGTTTCATGCCGTGCATGACAAAGATTTGGGTTTTTTTTTTTTCTTCTATTTAACTGGTGTGAAATTCGTGTACCACGGAATCCGTGGCTTCAGAGCATATAATTCAGGAACAATTAGCACAAGGCGATGCGGGTATCACCACTGTCTGGTTCCAGATCATGCTCCACATTGCTAAAGGGGACCCCGTGCAGTCCCCCAGCCCTTCCCTCTCCTGCTTCTGTTTCTTATGAGAGACCCTTTCCTTCTCCTTCCCCCCCCCCAAACAGATCCCCTTGCTTTTACTCCAGGTTGGTGGGTGGCACATGGAAGTTTTCTGGTATGGACTTGGCAGCTCTCAAGACCAGCTCTGCTTTGTGTGGGTGTTAAACCCCTGGTTGGGGTTGGAGAGGCAGGCAATGGCCAGTTCTGCCATTCCCCTGCTGCCCTGCCAACGCCTGACTTTCCACTTTCCTATGAAATTCCCTTTTCTCTCACTCTCAGGCTTTTTGCCTATGTCTCAGAGCTCAGCCTGCATCTTAATATTTTATTGTACTTGAGGCTCTTTTGCGACAAGAGAGCGCAGTGTTAGCCTTTCTTCCCGTGCCTCCGGGTCGCCTCTGTCTTACAGGGAGCTGGGGAGGGTTGGGGGGGGGCTCATCACCTGGCCCTTGAGGCTAATTCACTGCTTCCAGGAGCTGATCACCCACTCGTCCAGCTGTGATGACCACAGGACTCTGGTCCTGGCTGACCTACTTCATCACACGCAGAGTAGCCTGGAGAGGCAGGCAGCCCCACAGACCCCAGGTGACATCCCCAAGTGGCCAAGTAGGCATTCTCAGGGGAGTGACGTCACATCCTGCTCTTCCCCCTGAGTGGTGACTTCTCTCCCTGCGTAGGAAAACTTTATAGTTGCAAGAGAGAAGTGGGGTTGGCCGGGAGGTGGCACAGAGGAGGGGGCTTGCTCTTTGATGAAGGGAAGCCGGGGGACTTGAAGGAAGCTAATGAGGACTTGAAGTTTTTGCCAGGGTGGGTCCTGATTGGTGCAATGGAGTCCTGGGCTGAGGTTGGGGAGCGGGGTGCGTTCATGCTGGGTAATGCTCTCCCTGCTGGCCCAAAGTGACTCCCTGGGGAGTGGTACCTGCTGCCACCCCCAGGAGCAGTGCTGATACCAGCCCTTGGCTCCCCAGCACCTGATGGTACCGTGCTGCCTTGGGTGCGGCCATCTGTCTTTCTGCCTGCCCATCCATCCAACTGTCACATTCTTTAGTACTGGGCTCCCACGTCTCACAGACCCCTGCGCGCCCCGGGGATAGGAGCACAATTTCATACAGGCCCACCAGGATGGCACCAGGCTACTGGTGGAGAAGAGATGGTTTTCGAGCTGTTCTAAGAGGTCCACCATGATTGGTCTAACCTAGCCCGTGGTCCTAGAAATTGGTGCAGAAAGCGGAGGGGCTGAGCTCCCAGTGATGATTCACGTGGACCGAACTCTTAAGTACCGATATCTAATCCAGAAGCCTTTTAAAAACATTTTTTAATTCATTTGTTTGTTTAGGTGGGCGGGAGGTGTGTGCATGCGACAAGGTATGTGCGGAGGTCAGAGGGCAACTTTAGGAGGTTAGTTCTTTTCCTCAGACCACATACGTTTCTGAGGACCAAACTCGGGTCACCAGGTTTATAGACAGGTGCCTTATCCACGGAGTGATTTCACCCGCCCTCCCAGAGCCTTTGGTGAAAGACACAGCTTACAAAGACTTATTCGCACTCCCTGGGTTGTAATTGTCTAGCCCTAGTAAATAGTTAAGTGGTTGAATTCCTGGTCAGGTACCCATAATGCCCTGGTCATTCTGGATTCGCCTTGAGCATGCACCTGTTTGGGAGCTCTGGAAAGTGACGTCATTGGTTCTTCACTCGCCCCGTCCCTCCTCGGGCCCCACGAGTCCTGGGCCCCTCTGCCACTGTTGCCCCCTGGCTCTCCTGCCTTCTTGCCTGCCTGTCAGTCTGTCTGTTCAGCTCAGGACAAATCCTGAGCAGAGAGAGCAAGTCATTTGCATGACTCGTGCCCGGGGCCAGGTGCAGAGCTGGGAGCGCAGCACCGGCAACGACTGGATGGGCGCGTGGAGGAGGCAGCAGACCATGTCAAATGCCCAGGGCGCTTGCAGCGAGAAGCAACCAGAAGCCTGGAGATGGAAGGGAGGGGACCGGGACCGCTCGGAGAAGGCCATTCGGATATGAATATGAAAGAGGAATCAGGAGCCTACTAGAAGGACCGGCACCTGGCGGTGGTTAAGACACAATTTTGAAATCAGCTGGCTTGAGAGCGAATCCTGCCATGTATCTGAACCTCACCATGTCACCCTCTCTGTGCACTACAGACCCGCTCCGGGGACTGTGGTGAGCATATATTGAGTTACTCTGAGCAGAGAGACCCGACCAGTCCTGGGGTGCAGTAAACACTCTAAGCAGCAGCTGCCGTGTCTTCATTGTGAGGAAGGTATGGTGGGGGATGTTCTGCCAGAAGGGTCTTGTAAGCAAAGACCAGAGGTGGGAAGGGCAAAGTGGCCCAGACAGTCTTGTGAGGTTGCCAAGGGGGTCTAAGCAGTGAGCCAGGCTGTGAGGAGACACATGAGACCTGTCACTCAGGGATAGCACCAGAGGCCTGTGGGAAGAAGGGTAAAGAGAAGCCGTGGGGAGTGTGCGTGTGTGTGTGTGGGGGGGGTGAGCCACAGATAGCTCCAGCCCCATGATGAAGGGGACCCAAGAGATCTGGGGTTCAGCTGAGCTTCTTCCAGTCAGACCCAGCCCCCTCTCTGCACATGCACACAAGCCGTGGAAGAATTGTGGATCCCCTCTTTATCCGTGGACCCCCTCTTTACCCATGTCCTTGGTCTCTGTGTGGGACCAGCAGCCTCTGTGAGAGCCACAGTCCCCCTCCAGGGTATCCTGGGCCAGGTAAGGCCCGAGAAGCAGCTAATCTGTCCCTATCCAAATGCAAGGATCCCTGTGTCAACCCCCGAACTTAAAACATGTTCTCATTGTGTGGACACGGAGGCTGGCAAAGTGCAGGCACATAGGTGCCACTCCTGACGCCTTGACTAGCCGCTTTCATTCTACTTCTCCTCGGTCCCCTCTGTGTCTTCTGATCCCCCCCCCTACAACCACCCCCACACCTGCCAGTATGGGCCAAAGTCCTCTACTCCAAGACCTGCTGCCTGTCGTGGGGCCTGCACCCCACCCAGGTGTCCTGATGCTGGGTTTCTCTCGCTCCATGCTTCCTCCTCCTCCTCTCTCTTCATCACATCCCTGCCCCTCACCCACTCCCAGCTAGAAGCTCAGCAGGTGAGGAGGTCTCTCCCTGCTCTGGCTGGCTTGCTGAGCGACCCCCTCCCTCCTGGGCTCAGAGTGGCCATTATCAGGATTTTGCAGTCGATGGCCACACGGGTCCCTAAATCTCCGCTAATGCTTGCACTTTGATGAAGGGAAGCAGAGCAGCTTCGCTTCAGGGAGGGTGAGGCGACAGCACAGAGTGGGTCTCTGCCTCCTGGCGGCCACTTCAGCGTCTTTGAAGAGGCGCCACTGAAGGGTCTTGATTGCCAGAAAGGGCAGGGTAGAAACTGACTGGGGAGGCTGGAACCCCCTCCACCCCTGTACTGCCACCATGCCATCCTGAGACCACCAAGACCCGAGGAGAGCCCGAGCCAGGTCCTTGTGGCAGCAGACATGCCACTGTGACCGCCCCCCACCTTGTCTGGATATGGGGGTAACAATAAAACTCTCTAACATTATCTGCAGCACCTTAAGTTAGATTAGGATCCAAGAAATCCCCTGAGGGGCTGGAGGTTAACCCCATAGTTGCTGCTCGATTGTGGGTAGGGGGTGGGACTGACAGCCATTTACCAAGGATGCCAGGAGAATCTTATTATCTTACTATCCAGCACCCTCCTCTCCCCAGCCCCTGAGACTCCTTGGTTCCTAGAAATACAGCATGTCTAGTCTTCTAATGGTGGACCAGTCTCACCGCAGAGTGGCCACGAGTGTAGGCAGGGTTGGGAGTCTGCCCGGCTTGGAAAGGTGTCTGCATATTCCACAATGTAAAGACACTCCACCCGTCCTCGTGCCTGTTGCCCGTTCGACTTCAGGCAAAGCATCTGACTTCACAGGGCCTCTGTCTACTTGATTGCAAGATAGAGTGGCCAGCGGTCTTGGCATAAGGCTTGAAGAAGAGGCTGCATGAGTGGGAAAGGCAGAGAGCAGGGAAGCGCTGTGGGAGCGTTAGCCTTCGCCATCACAGTCTCGCGTGTCTCCGTGGATACTGGGCGTTGAAGTGCGCGGGTGTGGGCGTGTCCTCTGGGTGTTAAGTGTTATATGTGCATGTTGCATGTTGGCCCGTGGGAGAAAAAAACCCACAGCCCTTGTGCAGAGTGCGTCTCTGCATGTTCGTGTGTTTGGAGAGAGTCTTAGCTCCGTGTCCTCTTGCTGTGACAGACACTTGACCCTGACAATTTAGGGGAATGGAGGTTGCAATCCAGCTTATGATTTCAGGTTACAGTTAGGCACGGCAGAGGAATTGCCAGCAGGAACCAAGGGAATGGGTCACACGGTGAGAACAGAAGCGGGCAAGGGACCATGCTACATACTTGCTCTCTGATGCCAGCTTGCCAGTCTGCCAATGACTGAACCATCTCTCTCCATCTTAATCTCCCTGCCCGAGGACTGGGCCCACCCACCATGGGCTGGGTCTTCCCATATCAGTTATATAACTAAAACAATCTCCTACAGACCTGTTTGAACCAGCTAATGCCTCCAAGATGAGCCTAAAGGCTCACGTTTAAGCATGGAGTTGATACTTAAACCAACCGCCCCATGGAGTCTGCGCTCATTTCTCCCTGGGTTCCGGTTCCGTCCTGTCCCTCTTTCATTCCTCCTCCCCTTTCTCATGCATGGCGCTTCTCAATTACCACCAAGAGCCAGAAGAGCTTCTCTGCTCTGGGGTGATGAGGGGAGACAAGGAAGCCAGGTGGCCCCACCCATTTCAGTTTCCAGCATGACAGAAGACCTGGTACCAAAGGACTAAGCTCTCTCCTTCCCCTGGCTGGACCAAGAACTGTCCCTCTGCCCACCTTTGCCCCGAGGCCACCTGGAAAGACTGGGGAACTTCCCACTTACAGGAACTTCAAGTCCGTCTCTGGCTGAGGAGCTACTCCATGGGTCAAGGGATTACCAAGCAAGCATGAGGATCTGAATTCAATCCCAGCACTCATGTAAAACACACTGGGCACAGTATGTGGTTGTAACCCTAGCACTGGGGGAGATGGAGGTAGGAGGAGCTATCTCTAGGGCCTGTTAGCCAGTCCAGCTGAATTGGCCAGCTCCAGGGTCAGTGGAGACATCGATTTAAAATACAAAGTGTACTAGTGACATCAATTTCTGATCTCCTCGTGCATGTATGCAATCATGCACCTCCATCTGTATATGCGAGTGTGCATGTGTGCATGAACACACACACACACACACACACACACACACACACACACACACACACAACTTTTCTCCCATTAGCATGGGTGGACAGACTCAGGTCTTTCTCCCTGCTTATCCACGAAGCCCCATCCACCAAACTGCCAAGGGCTGATAGTCCACCAGTAGCCAGCGTGATCTACAAACTGGGCTGTGCTCATTTGCTCTGCTGAGCCTTTGGCAAAGCAAACGCGGAACCTGCAGAAATCTCTTTAGCGCAGCGGCAGGGCTCGAATGCCCTTCAGTCTCCAGAAAGGCTGCTCCAAATTGTATGGACTTGATTTGTATCTCTCTTACATAAACCATTCCAGCAACTGCAGCGGGGCTTGAGAATAAAGTCACCGGCTGGACCTTTGTGGCTCCATCCCCACCGGGCTGCCTGATAATTGAAGATTTCCCTTTAAAAGTGTGTCAGGTGGAAAGAGCTCCTAATTTACTAAGTGGCGGGGCCTTTGTGAGGGAGCCGGATGCTTTGTTCTTCTGTCCCTTTTAATCTTGCTTTTGCACAATGGACCCTCAGAGAGCCCAGGAAGCTGTAGACCAGGAGATGGATGCTGGGTGCTGGGGGCCAGCGAGGGTGGAGCCTGGCTTTGCCAACAGAGCGACAGAGCAGCGGACCTTGGTCTGTCTTCCATCTGCCTCTGTCTTCCTCATCTCTTGGCGCCCTTCTTTCCTGTCTGGGCTCCCCTTTCTCTGGACTCTCAGTACTGCAGAACAGGTGCATAGCCCCGGGGCAACCGCTACAGCTTTGCAGGAGAGGCCTCCCCTGTTTTATTCTAATCAGAGAACAGCTCCTCTTTTGTTTTTTTTAAACCCAACTCCCATCTGTTCACGGAAACCCCAAGGCCAGCTCCAAGTTTGGGGCTACATCCTCTGCAGATTGCTGGGTTCGAACCTCGTTAGCTGCAAAGTCAGACACCATCTGGCGCACCACCGGACAGTTATGGTCGGAGAGACTTCCACGGTCCTGGGGCACAGAGAGCCATCTGACACCAGAGTCACCCCCATACCCCCTTCTGAGGGAGGCAACGTGCTCGGGTTCAAGAATAGCACGGCGCCTCAGCAGGAGCAGCGGAGATGGTCGGAGCTCTGCCACCGGCTTGGATGCAGGGTCCCACTTCTCTGTGACGCCAGGAGACTTGGTTCTCGCGGTATGTCAGGTGCGAGTTCAGCCCACAGTATCTATCTGGGCTGCCCTCACCCAGGCCCAGCGGAGGATTCGAATGGAAGGTGTGCTCACCATGCTCAATGGACGGAGTCAGAGCAGAGGAGCCTGGGAGGGCCAAAGCGCCCGGCTGAAGACCCAGGGGACAGTTGTGGTGCGAGAAAAGCTGTCGACTTCGTGCACATGTGCACAGCTATCCAATTCTTTTGACAAGTGGCACGTCTTAAGTAGGCATAATGCCCGCTTCCCTGGTGAAGCCGGGCATCTGGGACAGCTGCCACGGGTCCTCATGACTCTGCGAGATGCCACTTCACGGCCAGAAGGGTAGGAAGAGGGACCGCGGGACCAAGAAGCTTGTGCGAACAGTGGTGGGTGATGTCGTGGTCTTCACAAATGGGGAAGAGCTTCCCTGGTGGTCTATAGGATTGGGTGCTCTCACAAATGGGGGGACATGGGAGGGGCTCCCATGTTTATGGCAGGCCTTCACATGTTCTCTCACTTACTCTGAAACATGACCGCAGGACTGGCCAACCATGCACAAGGCCCTGGGTTTGATTCGCAGCGTTATGTAAACCAGGCATGGTGGTGCATGCTTGTAACCCCGGTGCTACAGCGGTGGAGGTAGGAGGAGCAGAAATTCAAAGTTCATAGCAAGTGTGTGGTCAGCCTTGGCCACACAGGACCCTGTCTTGAAACAAAGATGATACCACGACCTATTTTCTTCTACATGGGATGTGCAGATCTGAGAAAGAAGCAAATGACTTGTTCAGAGACCCCCCCCCCAAGTGTTCAAAGGCTTGAATACCAGAGTCTGAAAAGTCAGGGCTGGGCTGGCGAGATGACTTGGCCCCAGGGAAAGTGCTTGCCACACAAGCAGAAGTTTGGATGCCCAGATCTCAGGTAAAATGCCAGATGGGCGTGGCGGCCCACTAATAATTCCAGCCTTGGAAAACAGACACTGGGAATTTCTAGAGCAAGCTGGCTAGCCAGATGAGCCCTATCGATGAATTCTGGATTCGATTAGAGACCCTCTCTCAAAAGAATAAGATGGAAAAGTGATTGAAAATGACTCCCGATATCAACCTCAGGCTTCCACACATGTATGTATATAATTGTGCACATTACACATATAGACACACACACAGAGGTTCCTAGAGTTTTTGTCAACACACACACACACACACACACACACACACACTTGCACCCCCACACACATACCCATGAAGACAGAAAAAGGAAGCAAATAAAAAGCCAGGACTTCGCAATCTATCGGGATCGTAGGTGGCAAGGGGCACTCCCGCCCCCCAATCCTGTCTCCTGTGGCTAGCACTTATACTGTGATTATACAGCGACCACCTCTTGCTCACTTCTTGTTCATGGCAGACCGAAGACTGGCCCCAGCATCCTAGCTTCTCTGTAACTCAGTTTCCTCAACTGTATAAGATGATGTTAGCAGTACCACCCACTCAGGCTTGTAACTAACACAGTGTACTCTTTACCCTGTAATCCAGTGTTTCAGGATAACGCAGTGATCCTGCTAGATCTGGGGGGATGGGTGGACAGAAGTCTAGTTCAGACGTGGGAAGGAGCTGGAAGTGCAGGGTTGGAAGGTGAGAACACAGGCTCCCTGATTAACTTTTTAAAGGAGCTGCTTGAGACCCTCAGAAAGGCTAACAGAGAAATAGTCCTCAGCTCGCGCATGCGGCTCAGGAACACAGCAGGCTGCCCCACGCTGTGAAGAGCAGAGGCTGGGCCTGGCTCTGCTTGCTCCAGGACACCTGCGGATGGCCACCGTTGCTCCCAGATAATAAAAGCGGGTTTCATTAGGGTCATGGGGTTCAGCCTGCAGGTGTCCCCAAGAGAAATGATGCTTCAGAACCCCAGAGCAAGGTTCTGAGAGCCTAGAATATGATTGACCTGCCCAGTGGTCTCCTTGCTCTTTGCTGATGGGCCTGAGCAGTCTGGCAGCACAGTTGGTCTTAAAGGCATCCATTAACTATTTTTTGCAATTCAAAGAATGGAAAGCAGTGTGTAAGCCTTTCCCATCTCTCTCTGGAATGAGAAACCTGTCACAGGTGTGTGTGTAGGGGGAAGGAGAGGGGGGTAACTTCTTAAGTTGGCTTGCAGCTCAGAATTCTGGGGTATGTCTAGGCAGGGTGGTAGGTATCGGCTCTGTCCTGGCCTCTGTGGCTTGCTGCTACCTCCCCGCATGGACCCCGATGGAAGTTTTCAAACACAGCTCCTGATGTGTGGATGAACTGCGCCGGGCACAGCGGATCAGCTGGAAGTCTTAATTACCTGCTCAGAACAAGAGATGGATCTGAGATCTGGGGCCGTGGCTGGTACAAAGCAGTTTATTTCCTGGAGCGAGGAGGTGCGGAGTAAGGGGGAGCCATATGGTCCAGAGGTGGAACAGCTGTCTCAGGAGGAGGCGCAATGAGGGAGCGCCCGCCATCTGGGCAAATTCCAAGACTTGCATTTTTCTTCATGCAAGCGTTCTGCAGAGTCAAGTAGGACCGGGCGACAGTGGTAGCACTTCCCTGTGCTCTCTGCCCCAGCACGACCATCTCTCCCAGAGTTACCAGGGCTACTACCTCCAGGGGCCTCTCTGTCCTAGTCAGAGCTAGACTCCGAGGTCATCTGCAGCACACACTCTGTGACCCCACTTCTTGCCCCCCAGACACCCCGGGCCTCTGCCACAGGGGAGCCCTTCCATTCCCTCTTGAAACTATCCACCTCAATTCCTCCAACCCAGCCTCATCTGGCCTTTTGGCAGGTGGGAGAATCTGCTTGAAGAGTGCTTAGTGCTTTGGGGCGGTTATATTTTCCCTGCTCTATGATCCGTGTTAGGTTAAAAGGGCCAGAGCGGCTTTCTCTTCCCACGGAAGATAACTCAACCCGGACAGGCTCCCTCTGGGAGAATTAAGGATGATGCGGGACTTCTGCTTGGCTGCAGCTGCTAATATCCTTCTCCCCTGCTCCCCCCACCCCATTCACCCCGCCATAGCCCTGTCTGTCCCCACCTCGCCAGCTGGCTCTGGTGATGGATTTATTTCAGTGCGTCCCCATTTCAGGGAGAACTCTTTCCTGGTAACTTGTCCAAAGAAGCAAGAGGTAGACCTGGCGCGCCCACGTGGACCTCCTCTTTCCTTCTTAGAGGCGTGTTGGCAGTGGGGTGCAGCTCACAGGGGCGGAGTGCTTGCCTACTGTGTACGCAAGTCCTGGCTTTGCGCCGCAGGCCCTCATAGACCAGGTGTAGTGGAACACATCTGTGGTCCCAGCACTTGGAGGCAGAGACAGGAGGACAAAGTTCGAGATCATCCTTGGTAACATAGAAGTTTGAGTTCAGCCCTATCTCAAAAAAAATTTTTTTTTAAATAAAACCTTCTAATGGGATTTGATGCAAAGATAACACTAACGGCTGCCGTAGGGACTCGTCTTTCAGCTCAGCGCTCAGCAGCCTGAGGCAGGAGACTTGCTCATGAGTTCAAGGTCAACCTGATCTACATTGTGAGAACTGTCTCAAAATCTTAAAAATAAGGGCTGGAAAGATGGCTCAGGGGTTAAGACTCTGCCTCACAAGAAGAAGGTCCTGAGTTAGGATCCCAGGTTCTATGTAAAAATGCCAGGTGGAAAGGGTGTCGGCCCGTATTTCCAGTTCTGGTGTGCAGAGCCTGGGAAATCCTAGAGCAAAGCAAAAAGGAGGTAGAAGCAATCCAGGATGATTCCTGAAGTCACCCTTGTTTCTCCACAGGGACACACAGGGCCCTCTGATACACACACATACACACACACACACACACACACACACATACACACACACACACATGCTAAATGAATGAATGAATAAATAAAGTTGAAAACAAAAATAAAGCATCCGTTTAGCCAAAAAGCAGAAGTGCTTCATGCTGGGCCTTCATTCCCAGCTCACAGAAGCAAAGCAGAGAGAGCCAGAGGCCTTCGGCTGGAAATCAGAGGAGAAACGACTGAATGAGAAATGAATCACTGTCACCGAGGTTCCTGTGAGTCCAAAGTCAAGCACTGTGTTCGAAGTGGCCCCGGGCAGGCCGCAGCTGGGCGGAGGAAACTCTGGAGATTCATTGTTAGCAGAGGGCAGCTTTGCTGACTCTGTTTCTCTCCCTCTGATGAAACAGAATTTTCAAGTTGCAGCCAGTCCTCTGGGAAGCTTTCTGCTCTCTAGAAGGTTTCCGTGGAAAAACGTCTGTGTTACTGGAGGAAGTGATACGAACTTCTCTGTGGTCTTGCGATGGGTCGAGGGTGACCCCGGCAAACGTCACTGCATGCTTCCTGCCCTTAAAAACCGACCGGAATCTGCCCTATACTGTCCTTGCCCTGACTGCTCCCCTCCACCCTGTGCCGGCTCACGTGGTGGGCAACACCTGCTGTACCTCTGCCCCCCGCTCTGGATGTGACTCTCCAGGGCTGTCATAGTTAGACACTGCTGTCCACTTCGCAGCCGAAGGCTCTGAGCACTGAACGCAGGAGTGAGAAATGAGTAGTTGATTTAAGCCCTGAGCAAACATGCAGGAGATTGTCTGATTCGTGGGGGAAGAACCAACCTGTGGTGGGCGGAACTCGTCCCAGGGCCGATGAATAAGATGAAGGAAGTTAGTAGCATCTTTTGGTACACACGGCCAGACATGCTGGTCTGGCACGTAGAAATTGTCCCTCTCAGCAGTGCTGTGGATTCGGTGTGGTCAGTCTCCTGGGTCCCCCTCTAAGCTGGACAAGGAGCTATGACTAGAGCCCCCCCCCGTACCTTCTGGTCCCACCACGTGGCTTTGATGGACTGACCTTTGACGGTGGCACTACCACAAATTGTGAGCCCCAAGTGAGGCGGGGGAGTCCAGGGACACGCTCTTGGGAAAAGAGGGCCTTTGATCACTGTTGGGAGAAACAAGGAATCAGAAGTGAGTGCATTACCTCAGAAACTAGCTAGTTACCAAGCTCATAAGTGGTGGGAAATGATCTACCATCGAATACCCCCCCACCCTCCCGCTTGTTTACCATTCTTTATGGTTTCTGCACACCTCGTGGGTGTCTGTTATGCTGTGTTGCATGCCTGCCCGTGGCAAGCAGAAGCATCTCCACGCTCATTTCAGATTCTGGGAAGCCAAATCGGTACCCAGGTTCATGCAGGCAAGTCCGGGGGGGGGGATGCGAAGCAGCGTGAAGGATGTTGGGTACCTGTCCCCCCAGGGGTATGAAGCTCAGGACTGACTTCCAGGATCTGCGACTTCACGGCTGCCCTCTACGTCGTCACTCTGGGCTTCACGCTGTTTCTGCTGCTTTTGGCGGGCTAGCTCGTCGAGTGCCTGTGCCCCTGATCTCGGGGGCACGGGGTAGCAGAAGCAACATTGCTCATGTGCTTAAAGGGTTGAATGGCTGGTCACCTTTCCTCTACTGTTTGGTCCCCCTGGGAGAAGTGAGTCCCATCTCTTTTCGGCCTTCCTGGTTTGTGGCAGAGGGGTCTCAGAGGCCAACAGGGCGTGTTGTCCAGAGGCAACGTGGGTGGGCCCATCCCATCTCTCCCCGTTCAAGCCTTCCCTATCCGCAAGCATCCACCGGGTCAGGGGCAGTGCCCGATCCTGGCGAGGGTTGGAAGGTGCAGCAGACAGGGTCTCTGGTAGTGGGTGGCCACGAGCCAGATGTATGAGCCCACCCCCCCATATGCGCGGTAGATGATTAATTGTGCAAGCTGCTGTGAGTGACAGCCAGCGAGAACCCTGTCCGTGGTGTGGGAGCCTGTGACTGTTAACACAGGAAGAGGCTGGGAACTCAGCTCAGCTGGGCGACCCTGGGCAGGGACCGGCCACCGTGTCTTTGAGCCTCTTTATCCCCGTCTGCCCCCCAACTTCCCAGCTGAGTCCCATCTCTCGGGGTGCCCTGTGGTGACACGTTGCCACAGGGACTCTCCAACGCGTGGAGGCTGGTATGTTTCTCTCGCAGAGCCACCTCAGATTCACGGTTGCGGTGGTTTTCATTTTCTGTGCAGGCATCACGTTCTCCTGGTTCGGAATATAGTGAGTGCAAAAGGAGGTGCGGTGTGAACGCACCTGGGTCCCCTTTCTGGAGTCTTTTTAAGGGTGTGGCATGTGCGTATTCTTTCCCTGTCCTGCCTCACGGCGGGTGGTCCTCTGGCCGGGCTCTTGGCTCTTTGCCCCTCTCCGCTGGCTTCCTGACTTTGTCACGCAGGCGCTCTTGAGTGTCTTGTGATTATGTGGTTTCCCACTGGGGCCCAGGCCCTCACCGATTCACCCTTTCTCTTGCAGATGGACAGGTGGGTTTTTTTTGTTTTTTGTTTTTTTGTGTGTCCAGTCTTCTGTTATCACTAGCGCTTCAGCTCATCACCTACGCTCATGTCATGTGTTCAAGTTCAAGTCTACTGAGGTGGTACTTCTCCCTAAAGACACAGAGACACGCATGCGAGGGAAATGGATTGGAGGGGGTCCTACCCTTCTAGCTTTGATCCACTGAGGCATTCCACATCACTTTCCTGGGGAGTCCCTCCTCTACTGGGTCAGGGTTCTCCCTTACTCCTTGACCCACGTGCCAACATCACCGCTTTATCTAGTTCTCCTGCAGGTTTAGGTCTGCCATGGGACAGTGTCACCCCAGTTCTGGGATCACACACCCTAGATTTGATCCTGGCTTTTCCACTTAGTATCTGCATGTCATCGATGGTGAGTTTAAAAATCATTCCCACACAGTGTTGAAACACCAATGGCCTTACGTTTGACGTATGAGGAAACCACGCATTCGACAGCGGGGAAGAATGGTTCAGGCTTGAGGACGGAGTCCCTTCTGGAAGTTCTCGGCGGTGTGGACTCTTCTTGGCTTGCAGGTCGGCAGGCTTGGAGGCTCTGGGAGCTGGAACTCCTCTTCCTCTAGGCCTGCTTCAGCCACGCATGCTCATCCATGTGGTCAGCTCCTATCATGTGCTCCGTGGGGGTCTTTTCAGAGACATCGAGTGTCTAGAAAGCATACAACTCCACACTCCCTGACCCCTGTCCTGGGAGTTACTAAGGAGGACTAAGGAAGGTCTAATAAGAGTGGCTTCCAGAATGCTTCCGCATATAGCTGCCAGAACTTCCCCTGACCTCTGTTTTCTCACTACCCCCAAGCCATGTTGATCAGAAAATGTAACTGATAACTGGGAGAGGGGTGTATTTGATGAGGATGACGTCACAAAACCACAAGATTCCTGACAGTACAGGCTGGACAGAGGTTCAGAAGGAGAAGACTAGCCACTTTTCTCACTCACTCTGCATGGTTTTTATTAAAGCCCTAAATTAGAGATGCTAAGTAGCTCCTGATTTAGGTTCTCATAGAAATGAGATTTAAAACCAGCAGGACTACAGGCTACGCGCCCCTGTGGGTCTGTCAGTGGCAGACTCCTAAACTCTGGATGACTTCATTGCACCCTCCCACAGCAGAGGAGGTGCCTCCCTCCCCAGGGAAACAGTCCCAGGGCAAAGATCACTATTGTAAGAAGGATGTTGCAGGGTGGGTGCCACCGGTTCCAGCCACACCGGGCCCAGAAGCTGTATGGGGGTCTCGGCTCTGCTTCAAATGCTAACAGAGAGAGAACTCTGAGTGGAGTAGAAGGAAATGAGGCCAGAGATGGAACTCTGAGGCAGCATGGGGGAAGTGGGGTATACGAGGCTTCGCGGGGGCGGGGCTTCGCGGGGGCGGGGCTTCGCGGGGGCGGGGCTCAGCTCAGGGGTGCGAAGAACTTTCTTCCTCAGCCGTTCAGAGTGCAAGTCATGACGCTGTTCAATTGATCACACATCCAACAGCTGCTCTGAAACTGCTTTGCACCTAAGGGTGTGACAGGGGAGAGAGACAGCCGCTTTGTTCCGGTTAAGCAAACAAGATGACTCGCACCAAGATGCGACAGGAAGGGAACGGGGAGCGTCTCAGGGTTACCTGATCCTACGGAGATGCTCAGGGATGGCTTCCTAAGTGGGTGACATTTGAAAAAAGACCTCAGGGGGAGACTCGCAGGTGTAAAGGCCCTGGGGTGCATAGCCCTTCCTCACTTGAAGATATGGGTGCCGCTGAAGGAAGTCCGAACAGAGTTACTGCCTGTTGCAGAGAGAAGCTGCCTCAGCAGAGGTCCGGCGTGGCAGGTAGGCCAGGGCTGCAAATGCTAGATGTGGAGCATAAGGGGGGACAGTGTAACTACTAGTCCCCAGAGGCTGTGGTTCCGAGTGTCAACCCAAGTCCCTGAGCTCAGCATGCTGGAGCCGAAGGTTGGGCATTGAGGGTCCTTGTTGGGAGGCCGCTCTGCAGAACCCTTTACTGTCTTACCCTGCTTGGTTCCCACACCCCTTGAGATAGTTAAAGCTATTAGTCGTTTTGTAGTTCACAAGGCCGGGCTATTTGGGGGGGCAGCGTATGTAGTGTACACAAGTGTACAAGTGCACAAGGGGGCACTTTGAGCGCGTGTGCCTGTGGAGGCCCAAGTGTGAATTGGGATCATCCTGGATTGTTCTTTCACCTTGTTGCTTTGCTCTGGGGCGGCTCATGCCCAGAATCGCAGACTGCTCCCATGCCCATCCTGTGAGAACCCTAACTCAGAGCCTTTTGCTTGCAAGGCAAAGACTTTAACCTCTGAGCCATCTCCCAAGGGCTGGACCATTTTAATGGGCTCCGGGGCGCCACAGGTTGTGGGGTATATGGAGGGGGTCCTGGGACTGCATTCCAGATTCATCTAACTGATGTCTACGTGCTGAACCACCCCCTTCCTTGTATCCTCTGACCACCTGCTCCTTGGGGGTCATGTCACGCGGGCTTTGAGGAGAGGCCAGCTCATTTGGGGGAGGCCATAAGGCAGAGGAGGGGACGGTTTTTAAGTCACAAGTGTTAAAAAAAAAATGCTTGTCAAGCTTGGTTGCTCTGCTTTGCTTTGCTTGCAGGTGGTAAGGATCAATTTCCCAAAGAAAAAAAAAATCAATCAGTCGGAATGTGTCTTTCTGGAAAAAAGTGTGGCATCTGTCAAATGGAGAAAAAAAGACCCAGAGAAAGATTTTCTTGGGTGGTGTGCGGGGGGCTGCTGACTTGGCTGTGTTGTGTTCCGACATCATTAACAAGTTGAAAGCTGTTGCTCTTTGCAAAAACATGGGAGGGGGCGGGGCTAAATGGTTCAGCTGGGAAAAATCCTCTACAAAGCAAGGAAGGCTGGGGTGCTCCGAGGAGCAGACCAGGGTCTTCTGCACCCACAGAGGGGCAGATTGCCACTCGGGGGCTTCTATCAGGCCTTGCAGTGGGAAGGCTTGCTGTATGTGGGAACCAGATAGCCTTGTTCTCACCATTTTAATTTTAATTGGGAAGCCAATTAAAATGAACAGCGAAGCCATATTGAGGCAAGTCAGGCTGGTGTCTCGGGGCGATTCGTGGGCAGAAATACAAGAAAGAGAGGTCTTTTGGAGTGGGAGGGAGGGTGGGGTATTGTCACCTGACACTGCCCTTGGATGCTAGATGATTCCCAGAGCTCTGGACTGAGAAAGGTGGGAGAAGGCAGTCTCTCCTCTGGGCCTGGCGGGGACCGTGGTCATCTGTCAACTCCGGAGTCACTTGCATTGTGTCAGGGATGGGCATGTGGCTTAGTTGGTGGTGCACTTGCCCAGCATGTATAAGGCCCTGGGTTTGATCCCCAGAACCCCTAAAACAAGGACTGGCAACACAGTACTGTAATCCCAGCTCTCAAAGGGCAGAGGCAAGAAATCACAGTTCAAAGTCATCCTTGGCTACATACTGAATTTGGGGCTAGTCTGGATCACCCTAAGGTACTTATCTCAAAACAAACAAACAAACAAACAAACAAACAGCAACTGGGTGTGTGTTGGGGGTGACATTTTGCCGTTCCACCAGGGAGGGTTGAGGTTCAGTTCCTTTAGCTGAGTGATACATTCACCCCCTAACCAGATCGGCAGAGCCTCAGTTAAAGCCAGCAGCCCTGGAGGAGAAAGGAAGCATCATTCATTCATTCATTCATTCATTCATTCAGCAAGTATCTACTGCGTGCCTGTCTCACACTGAGCATGGTCCTAGGTACTGGGATGTAGAATAGAGGGATGAGGAGACTTCTCAGTAGGGAGAGACACTTGCTACACAAGCAAGGGGACCTGAGTTAGAATCCTTGGCACCTATATAAGTGCACATGCTTCTGCTCCTGGGGCTGTGGGCCAGAGAGGTGGAGACAGGAGGATTGCTGGAATGAGCTCTAGATTCTGTGAGAAATCCTGTCTCAAGGGAAAAAGGTGGAGAGTGATAGAACAGGACACCTGACATCCTTTTCCAGCCTTCACATGTCCACCCATTCCTACATACACAGGTGCATATACCACATGTGCCACAATGCACACACAGAAGGTATTGGATGGGGGCCCAGTCTTGCTTCCGTGGAGGTGGTGGGAAGTCAAACAGTGCTAGGGAGAAATCACCACTGTGGGGCAGGTAGAGCAGGGAGGAGACCAGGCCCAGGTGGGTACAGGGGTGTGTTATATAGTCACATGGAGCTTCCGGAAGGAGCTTCTCTTAGTCTCACACAGCAACACCCCACTTCTCAGGTACCAATTTTTGTACCAGTTACTCTCTGTGTTGCTCTAAGACACTACTGGGACTTAAACAACTTAAAGGAGATGACTCAGCCTATGGTTCCAGAAGGGAGTTACAGCCTCTCATAGTTAAGTACAGGTGTCATCTTGACTGTTTAGGGTTTGAGCTCTGGGCACATTCGTGGAGAATTAGTGGTTAAGCCCAGAGCAAACCTGCAGGAGATGGTCTAGCTGATGGGGAAGGCCCAGACCATGGTGGGTGGGATTAGGCCCTGGAATAAAATACAGAGAGCCAGTTGAGAAAGTTGACATCTTTGTGTACACTTGACCAGACACGCTGGTCTGCCAAGTAAGGATCGTCCCTCTCTCAGCCATTACATAGAGATAGTGTAGCCAGTGCCCGTAGCCCTGGTGTTGGTGTGAGCTCTCCTGCAAAGTTGGACAAGAAACTGTAACCACTTCTATCATAAGAAAATAACCCCCTTGTTCCCTTAAGCCGTTTGATGGTGATTTATCAGCAACCATGCCCTTCATGGCAGAAAAGGTGTAGCTGGCGGCAGACGCCAGAGAGGCCTAAGTCTCTGCAGACATCATGGAGGCCAAGAGCTGCTGCTGCAAATTCAAGAGCAGACTCGCTCACTCCAGCAGGGCGGGGCTAACCCCCCTCAAGGCCCACCCCCGTGACTATCTTTCTCCAGCAAGGCTCCATCTCCTTAAGGTGTCACGACCTTCCCAAATATCGCCAACAACTAAAGATTCAAACACATGAGCCTGTGGGGGGCAAGTCACATGTCAAATCACGACAGCCGTGCGAGCGGCAAATGTGACAGATAAACTCATCCACTGCTCCTGGCCATGCACAGCTCTTGTCCCCCCCCCCCAATGACAGAGTGGGCCTGGCCACCTGCTCTCTGCAGAAGAGGAAGCATGGGCCACAGTCACGTGAGGGCTCACTGGTGAGAGGTCGTTCAAAAATAGGTAGCTAATGAATGACAGAACAGGGACCCCGAGGGAGAACCCCCCACAATGCCAGAGACTGGCCAGCAGCCAGGGCGTTTTGAAGCAGAGATGAGGGACTCAAGGTCAATGTGGGGAGGGGGGAGAATAGAGAGGAGGGTGACAGCACAGATGGGGTGGTGCCTACAAGGGGAGGGTCCAGGGTCGGGCCCTTACTGTCCCTCCAGCCTGTAAGTCCGCAGTGGAATCGTGGCTTTCCTTAACTTGACTATTCAAATGTGGCCTTAGCGATTCAAAGGGAGGAGGGGGTATTTGGCTCTTTCTGTCTGTGGAGGAGACTCAGGGTCTAGATGACAACGGATCGTGCGATGCACATCTGTGGACTGTTTTAGAAGTTTCCCTGCATAGACACATCCCAAGGTGCACGCGTGGCATGGGCGTGTGACCTTGGTGGCGGCGGCGTCACTCATGCTAAACATGTCACCTCCGAATCGGCACTTGGGTCCCCCTTGGGTGGAGGCCATTTTCTTTCTAAGCGGAATCCAATGACAACCTGGCGTGAGGCGTCTGCCAAGAATGCTAATGGCGGACTGATCAATGTATCTTGGGGGCAGCCAGGGACCTGGGTTAAGGGAACCTGTGGAAGCCACATGCTGTAGATTTCTGGAGGCCACCCTGTGTCTGGTCTCTAGACCTTATCTAGTCCTCCGCAGGGGGTGGGGCCAGGGGGCATGGAAGTTGTCTTTATTTATCTTGACCTTTTCATGGGAACAATTTTTATAGTTCCATTAACTAGTGAGACCATTTACCAGGCCTCCAGGCAACATTTATTACCGGGAGCACCCGGGGGACTTGTGGGTACTCTCTCGAGTAGAATGCTAATGGAGTGGGGCATTGATTCAGGGGGCTCCCAGGAGCCAGGGCCAACTGGTGGTCAGGAAGGGCAGTTTGTCTGCAGAGGTGGCGGCTTTAAATGGATGGTGCCAGGTTCTGGATGCCAGTGCTAGCTCCTCCTGTCCCAGGGCTGCCATCCCGCTTCTGTGTCTCAGCACACACGTCTCCATGCTAGGCATCTGCACATGTATGTGTATCATCTGTGTGTGTGAATGCATTTGCACACACGGGTACCTGCATGTAGAGGTCAGAGATCATTCCTCATGCATCGTCCACCTTTTTTATCTTTGAGACAGGCTTTCTCACTGACTGAACCCAACTCAAGTAGACAAGTCGAGCTAGGCAGGGAGCCCCAGGAATCCACCTGTCTCCACCTCCCCAGCTGTGGGATGACAAGTGTATCACCACGCTGGGGTATTGATACACTTCCTTCTTGTTCCTCTTTTTCCTTCCTTGCGAGCACTTCACTGACTGGGCTCTCTGTCACCCCCTACCTCCCCTCCACTCCAGCTGCATTTGTGGAAGGGTCTCTTCTCACATCTGGATTAAGTCGTCAGCCACAAAGCCAGCAGCTGCTAAGCACGGCCTGCACACACAGTGGCGGGGACAATGGATCGCGTCACCAACTCCTTCATTGCAGATGAGCAATGAAGGCCCAGAGGAGGGAGGGGCTGTGCGAAGTTCTCAAGCAAGTCAGTGACAGGTGGGGCGCAGGCTCTTGCTGGTCTCTCCCTGTGGGTCAAGTGGCGAAGCAACGCGCGGACAGGAGCAGCCCCTCAGCGTCTCACAGTTGGGGCTCAGACCTCCGTGTGGCCTCAGACTAGTTGGGCTTCAACAAGACATAGAGGGGACGGTGGAGAGGGCCAGTGAGGGGCTCCATGGTAAAGGGATTGTTCCTGAAGACCGAGGCGGGCTGGGATACGGCTCGGTTGGTAGAGCGCTTGCTCAGACTGCAGGAAGTGCTGGGTTTGAGCCCCAGCAAGGTATGAACGAGGCATGATGGTACAGGCTTGTAATCCCACCTCCTGGGAGATAAAAGCAGGAGGATCAAGGTCACACTGCACTACGCCTAGCCAGTTCGAGGTAAGAAACATGGGATCCTGTCTCAGTAGTAATGATGATAATAATAATGATGATGATGATGATAATAATGACAGGAGAACCTAGTAAGTAATGGTGTAGCATAGCTGGCACCTGAGTGGCCTTCTCCCCTCAGAACCTCCAGCCCACCATTACCCCACAAGCTCACTTTCCAATCACCCTCCCGTCTCCTTGCTGGTTCTTCCTATTGCTCTGACTCACCTAGAGGCTGACATGCTAGGCATGGAGTGAACCCTCAGACACAGAGAAGTAGGAGATGGTGAAGAGTGGATCTTGGGGCACGGATGGGGAAGAGGGGGTGCAGGCATGCTCCAAGAGTCAACACTGGCTTGTAGTCTGATTCTACAGAAGGCGCAGAGTAATCTTGGCTCGTAGGGACTGGCTCAGCGGTCCTGACATAGATGCGAGGAGACGTGGTGCAGGCGACGGTCACGGGCGGAGATGATAGGCAAGTAGCTGCTGCTAATAGCAGCCAGGCCGTCACAAGGCTTGCCGTACCCCTGTTCCTCAAGGCGTGCGTGGTCCCTCCTGTCATGGTCCCCCACTGACCAGAGTGGGGCTGAGCTGGGGTGGATGTGACCCCGGCCAGTGAGCCGCGCTCTGTCTCTAGCTCCTGTGTTCCGGATGCCACGCATGCGCTACTGCTTCCCAGATTCCCACAGCAGTGTTCCCCGCAGGTCAGGGATTTGGAAGATGCTAAAAGCAGAACCTGGCAGGAGGGTGGGACAGGATGGAGCTGAGGAGGAAGCTCGGGTTTCTCACTGGGGCTGAGGAAGTGCCGGCCCATGACCTGGTGATCATACGGAGCCTGCGTCGAGGTCCCTGCACATGACAGAAGATAGATGCATAGTAGTGGTAAGAGGATTTGAACATTGACCCGTGCAGGAGTCAGAAAGGAAGACCGTAGCAACAGAGCCCTAACCCAGACCGCTGTCCAGGTCAGCTGTGTCTTTTCCTCATCGAACATCCAAACTCAGTGACCCCAGAATTCCAGATCTGGTGATCTCAGCCTTGGGGGTTGGTTTTAATATTTCAGGATTCAAACAGCTGTCTAAACACCACCTATGAAATATGAATGGTATGAGGTTCCAGCCAGCAGGAACGACACTGGGACGGGGACGAGAAGAGGGGACAGCAAACTCCGCAGGGACCTCATGGACTCTAGTTGCATCCCCAAAGCAACTCTGGGTTATGCGCATGCCCGTCTTGCCTGAGGGGGTGATCAGAGGCCTCCTCACTGAACATGTGGACCAAGTTAGGGACTGTGGCCGCAGCGAGACACTCTGTACTCTGGATTCCTAGGACTTTGGAAGGGACCAAGCAAAAGAGCCACATAGAATGTAGCTTGCATGGAGCTTCTGAAGGCAACCCCTGCCGGGTCGAGGGAGGGCACAGAGGGGCAGGCCAAGGTCACAGGACTCGAGGGTCAGAAGGAAGGGAGGACAGGACGGACACCAGGTGACACTTCTCTATTCCCTGCAGCTGCTCAGAGTCCTTGCCCCGTGTAACGGTTACTCTTAACTATTGCTGTGAGACAGCACCCCGAGTCAAACAACTTGAGGGAGGAAGGGAGATGAATTCGACTTACAGTTCCAGAGGGGAAATATGGTCTTCCACTGCAGAAGCGACACTGCTGGCTGAAACTGGAGACAGGCTACGTTACACCCATCCAAGAGGCTAGTGGGTGACAGCTGAAGGATCCCTGGAGAGTCTCTCTCCTCCCGTCTTGTGTTCTGTGGCTCCTTTTATCTGGTCCACTACTGGAAGGTTGCAATGGAATCTGGGGCTGATCTTTGCATTATCCAGATAATCTCTTCAGGTGGTCTCAGCTGATCTTAGTTAATGCCAGGTATGTCAAGTTGACACCCAGGATTAGCTACCACACCAGCCTCACCCTGCTGGGTGCCAGCGTGTGGTGACAGTGTCTCCCTGGCCCGTCTCCCACCCTCACTGACCCTGCCCAGGGCCAGCTGCAGCACCCGTACACTGGGCCTGGAGCGCTTGCCCCCTCAGCTGCTGAGCCCTGCAGGCCAGGGTGGGGGAGACGCTGAGATGGATGAAACATGAGGGTCTCACCTCCGTCTTCAGCCGTTCCTTCTCCAGGAACCTCATCCCTCACTCTTGCCTTTCTCACTGTCGGGCCACAAGATCTCAGATAACATGAAGGGACTGGACGTGAATTTTTTTTTTCTTTCTGGAGGTTCCCAGCCCAGGTTCCAGATTCCCTGCAGACTCCGGTCACCCCAGGGTCAGGGCGTTCTCTGTGCACTGGAGGTGCAGCCTGCTGGGCTGTCTGACAAGCTGTGATGCAGGCAGGGACAGAGACGAGAAAGCAGCCAGGGCCAGGGCTGACTTTGGATGGGGGTGGGGGGTCAGTACATGCTGGCCACGTGTCCTGGGCACATGGACCCATTTGAATGTGGTTGCAAAGTCCAGGACAGTAGCAGGGATGGACTGGGGACTTGCTGTCAGAGGAGCAGGTCAAGACGACTTGAAGTGTAGTCGCTGTCTGAATCCAGACCCTTCCATGGAAGCTGAATGAACTGGCCTAGGAGCTGGGCGGATCTTCTGCACAAACCAGGGTCTTTCCCAAACCATTTGCACATGAGAAGAACGTGGGGCCAGGCCCAAAGTCTCCCTGGTTTCTAAAGACAAGCCTGACCCAGACGACTGACCCATTGGGTCATCTCAAGTGGCTCTCTGGGGGGGTGTACCCTGCTTGGGGATCTGGGCAGGGCTAAGGCAGCCGCTGCAAGGGTAGGAACTGCCTGAGTAATACCTGCGTTTGGGGAGGGCCTTCTAGAAGATTCCACACCAATCAGAATAGCTGGCTGTGTCGCTTAGTAGTACCTTCCCAGTGGGTACCCAGGCCAGGTGTGGTGGTCTGGGGGGGGGCTGTCAGTGGTAGCCCCTCCAAACTCACCTCAGGAGGCCCCCACCCCACCCCAGCCCAGGCTGGAACAGTAAGCAAGAAAATATCAGGGGGGAAAAAGCACTTTATCTTCAGCTTAATGGTGGATGCTAACTGCTGATTTCCTGAGCTTGCAAAAGTAGAGGGGATGAGAGGGGAACCAAATGGGGGGAGTCTGCAATCTCCCACCAAGAGATTAGTTGGAAGGGGAGATATCTCAGGAGCAAGGGATGACCTTGGGAAAACGCGGATTCTGTGGAAAGCAGAGAACAATCATCTCTCCTCTCGCTCGTCTTTGGATATAGCTCCTTGGCGTCTGTGCAGTGGGGAGAAACTTTGCCTGGTTGCCTCGCCTGGCGGCTCCAGGCTGTAGCATTTGACTGCGTGATAAGAAATTGCCAGGCGCTTTCTAATTACAATTATCATCATCGTGGATGTCTCTCTTAATTACTTTCTTATAATTAGCTGTTGCTTTTTTTCCTCGGCATTTGTATACTTTGCGGATTTGCTGACATTTGAGAGCCCCGAAATAGGGATGTTTGGGGAGGGGCCAGGAAGGTGCGTGTGGGCAAGGCGCCTGCCCTTGCCAGCCAGCCTGGCACAAGAGGGGCCTTAGCGGGGAGAAACCCTGGCAAGCAGAAGGTGGAAGGGGCAGGAGAGGTGCAGAGGGGGGCTCTCACTTGTGGGTGGGCTCCACAGGTTAAACTCCACAGGTTAAACACTGGAGGATTTCAACTTTGGGGGTGTGTGTGTGTGCGCGTGGGCACATGTGTGTGCAGATGTGTACTCCCACGTATGCGTGTGCAGCCCAGAAGTCAGTTTCACGTGATACTGGGTGCCTTCCCTAGTGCTCTCCACTTTATGTTTTGAAGACAGAGTCCTTTACTGCACGTGAAGCTCCCAGTCGGGGGCTGGCCAGCAAGCATCCAAGATCCTCCAGTCTCTGGCTCTCTGTGTTGAGATTACAGGCGCATATTACTGCATTCAGCTTTGTGTGTGTGTGTGTGTGTGTGTGTGTGTGTGTGTGTGTGTGTGTGCACGTGTGCACACCCATGAGTCTCTGGACATGTGTCTATGTGTATCAGAGGGCCCTGTGTGTGCTTGTGCCCAAGGGTGACTTCCAGAATCATCCCGGATCGCAAGACCTCCTTTTTGCTTTGCTCTGGAGTTTCCCAGACCCCGCCTTCAGGACCACAAGTACAGGCTGCGCCATTTCCACATGGCTGTTTTTCACATGGGATCTGGGATTTGAACTCAGGACTTTCTGCTTTTCACGAAGAGGTTTAACCCTTGAGCCATCTCTCTAGCCCTGCATTCAGCTTTTGATATGGGTCTGCAGATCCAAACTCAGATCTTCATGTTTACACCGGAAGCACCTTATTGACAATCATCTCTCCAGCTTTTTTTTTTTGAGACAGGGTTTCTGTGTATAGCCCATACTTGTTAGGTAAAGGTCAAAGGTAACTTTAAACTTCTGATCCTTCTGCCTCTACCTCCCAAGTGCTGGGATTACAGGCATGTGCCAACAGGTCCGGTTGATGTGGGCTTGATCCCAGGGCTACGTGCCTGCCTGTCAAGTACTTTACCAACTGTGCTTTGTACCAGTCTCAGAGGGAAATAGCCTTGAAAAGCCGCTTAAGGTCACTGTGTTTCAGGCTGGGTTTTTGTTATAAGAAGTAAGATGGGAGAGACATAATGCCCCTCTGGGCGGATCAATTTCAGAGGCGATCAAACAATTCAGCTTGCTGTTTCCCTCCCCCTCCTCCACACGCGCTCTAAACAGGGATCCGTTGCACCCCTAGCCCAGGGATTTGGGACAAAGTGGCTTCTGCTGCTTCTCCGGACGGCCGGTTCTCACTGCTTCTTCTCTCTCTCTTTCTCTCTCCTCTCCCTCCGCCCTCAGCCCTGTGCACAGAGGAGTGCGTGCACGGCCGCTGCGTCTCCCCGGACACCTGCCATTGCGAGCCAGGCTGGGGAGGCCCCGACTGCTCCAGCGGTGAGTCTGGGGATTCTGGGGGTCAGTAGCTCACTGACTCTGACTGGGGAAGGGGTTGGGTGGGGGGAGACTCAGGATGAGCCTGTCCGGTGTGGTCATCAGGAGGAGGTGTGACTATTATGTGATGGTACTTGGGGGGGGGTGTTGAAGGTCTGGGGAGTGTGGGAGGAGATGGTTTATGGGGTCCTCGGGAGGGGGGTGCTCTGTAAGCTTAGAGAGCTGTGGGGTCTTCTGTGTCACCGTGTCTTCTTCCGGCGGCCCAACCTTTAGCCACGGTCTTTGAGAGCTAAACCTGAGATGCTATCCGAGGGACTCAGCAGGTCTCCAGCCCCAGGTCCTTGACTGAGTGGAGCTCGTTTCCACGGCTGCTGCAGGGTTGCAGCGGCCGACGCGGGAGGCTGGTGGATGCCAGGTTGCCTCTGGGTTCTTGCAAGAAGGACGATGGCGTGCTCCTGGGGAAGGCCACTGTCCTCCCCCACATCCATGCTCAGAATGTTCCCGTCCTCTAGGAAGGCTTTCTAGATGGGGGGGGGGGGCAAGGGGGTGTTCATGGGCCAACCCAGTGGCTCTCAGTGGCCTGGGGTATCATTCTGTGGTGGGATACTGTGGTGGGTTCTCTGCCAAGAGCCCAGCTAGGGACGAATCCTTCACTTGCTCAGCTTCCTGGTTTCTTTCTGATGTTCCCTTCACCGGCACATTGAACATCAATAATGGCTGGTTAACACCCGGTCCTATCGGCTTTTCGCAGGCCTCGAGGGGCATCCAAGAAGTCGAAACTTCTTTCTCTCTGGAGCTGGGGCAAAGTGTCTTTCTAGGGCGATTCAGGTAGATCACAAGCGACCTTCTGGGGTGTCAGTCCTACTATTTATCCACCTCCGTGTCCTGAATCCCATACGGACTGGGATGGATGTAAAACCTCGAAAAAAGAGACAGTGCAGTATTCTTGCTCTTCCTGCTGAGCTGGAAGCAGCTTGTCCTGGTTCTTTCGCACACAGGCCGAAGTGGAGGCCTCTCTAGTCAGGCCATGAGAACATGTCTCCGTCCACACAAGGTGGGGGCTGTATGGCTTTGTTTGCAAGTGGAGTGACTGTCCTGGGTCAAGGACTCCTTTATCTGCTTGGGGTTCCCAACGGAGCCTTGGCAGTATATGGAGAACCTTCTGGAGGCCGCGGCGACCTGTCCTTTGTCACCTGTGTGTCTGCTTGAGGAAGTCTGTGGCTGGGAAGGTAAGCCAGACAAGAGCAAGCAAAGCTGAGGATCGTATGAGCTGAAGAACTGCATTCGACCAAGCTACATCTCTAGTGTGGGTGAGGAATTCTTAGTAATTAGTGCTGTTTTACAGATTAAAAAAAGATGAAGCGCAGGATGTTTAGTTAAAGGGCCTCCAAAGACACAGTCAGGTGGAACTAAGACAAAGTAAAAACAAGGGGTCTCAGTCTGGACTCTGGATTGTTACACCCTCTTTCCTTCTGACTGTTTAACTTCTGTTAATAGAACCTCCGATGGAGACAGGCTTTTACTGTGAAAGGATGGTTGCTTCCGGGAGAAGACAGGGTCTTCCCAAGGCATAGGACCCTGAGACACTGTTGTGGAGAGAGAGCTTGGTCAAGGGCTGCAAAACCATGAGCAGTTTGGATGTGAGCAGGTGGGGTGTGCATGTTTGCTATATTGTTGGACAACAAGCCTATGTGTGCTTTGTGGTGCGGGGGGCTCTCTGTGGTACCCCGTGGCCAGGAGGAGGGTATGTTGCCAGGCACAGTGTATCTCTGGGGGTCTTGGCTGCGTCTGTACCATGGGGCAGAGAAATCAAGGTCTGTCTGCAACTAGAAGCATCATCTCGTTTGGTTGGATCTTCCTCTGTAACTCTTAGGCGAAGCTTGTTCGTGTTAAAAATAAATGAATACAAAGAAAATGGCATCCAAAATACAGACTCCGGGGCTATAAAAAAAAAGGTGAACCCCACTTCCACGGATCACCGCTACTGGCATTTGGGTATTGGTGCCTTTGTTATGTCTCTGTACGTTTTATACACTGAACCCCAGTTCTCACATGTGTATTCTTCAATTCAGCCCTAAGTCCAAACTCATTTCCATGTCAACAAACATTGATTTCCTTTGAGTTTTTAACATTCACCTAGAGTTTTATTGTGCGGTTTAACCAAGTATATTTTACCAGGTCCGAGTGGTGACCGCATAAGTTACTGCTGGTTCTTCACAGCCTTTACCTGGATTCATGAGGCCGGATTCAGAATTTGGTGTCTTTCGCGGTTTAGAGAGCACATAGCGGGGAGTGGGGAGGGGAGGGTCCCCTAGATGCGGCTGATTCGGCAGGGTCCTTGGAAATCCCGTGTTCCATCTGCAGCTCTACATCCACAGGCATGGTGGTGGGCACACCCACAACCCCACCATTCAGGAGGTAGAGGTGGGAGGGTGGCTGGCACCGTGAGGCCGGGCTCAGTCTGGAGCATGTGAGACTAAGGAATGAAAAAGAAAGCGCACAGTGATGACATCACTAGAAACATAGATTCCCCGGGGCCTGATGAGCCCCCGTCCCCCCCACATGGAGTGACAGATTACGGATCCCACCTGGTGGTGCAAAAAATGAGAACCACAATTCACTTTCTAGCACATTCCCCTCTCTGTGAATTTTGCCGCCAACCTTCAGAAGTACTGTTTTGGATTTCTCAAAATTTCAAGGTCTGTAAATTACAGATGTGGGAATAGAGCAAACACGCCAGACGCATTCTTCTCGCTTGTCCTTTTCCCCCACACGGTCCGATTTCTCCATGGGATAAATTCCCGGATGTGTCAGGGGAGGATGTGAATATCCGCTCCGTGCCCTTTGAGAGATCGATGCCCCTGCCCTGCTCTTTGGGGAGTTTGATGATTTTGACAGTCGTCATGGGAACCGACTTTGCTCTCTGGTGGGGGTGGGTACTCACAGTGCTTTTACAGCCTTTCTAACCCATTGCCTAGTTTCTTTAAGAGCCAGACTAATTTCTTCCTGCTCCGTAAAGAAAAGAGGCAGCCAAGCCAGCTTTGTAGATGGCTCCGAGCTGTGAGAACTGAGTAGTATGGAGGTAAATGGAGTGGCCACGTGCATGGTCGTAAACTTGGGTCCCATAGACCATTGGGGTGTAAGAGGATGAGACATCAGCTTGTACAGTCGGGACAACGGCGACTGTTATTAAACTGCGCTCATCTCACAAGTGAAGATAAAAAGGAGAGAGTTTCCCTATATTGGATATCTGGCTTTTTAAAGTAATTAGGAATATTAAAGCACTGACAATGATTGAGATAGCAACATTATTCATAACTTTTATTTCCGTGCTGGGCAGCAATCCAGAATATTTCATTTATGAGGTCTGAGCTGGAAGGAGAAGGACGTGAGCCAATTCCTAAATTAAATATGCCCTGTTAACTTTTATAAACGATGCCCAAGAATGAACTTGGAAACGTAAGCTTTCATTGTTTTATTTAATTATCGTATGTTCTTAGGTCCCTTTGGGTCTTCCCATGGTGCTTTGCAGCTTGGATGGTGGACCGTGGAGTGGGATTTGGGGTTAGGTCTTAGGGCTCCTCAGAAGTGGCGGGGGTCCATGTGAAAGAGGTTGCTGTCCCTCAACCTCTCCCAGAATTTTCCACATGCTTAAATTACCCCTGAACTGCTTTCATTCACACACCCAACACAGCATCCCACTGGCTGGCAAGTCCCTCCCCCATTCCTTATGCTGGGCCCCGGGCAGGACGGCCCAGCAGCCCTGAGGAATGGAGGAAGCAGTGACCAAACTAAAGCCAAGTCCAACAGAGTTCTTATCTTGAGTGGTGGTCAGGACCCCTGGCCAGTGTGACTGAGCCCCGTCTTTGCAAGTGAAAATAAAGCATCAGACCTGAGTTGTAGCTTGGTTGGCGGAGTGCTTGTCTAGCATTCACGAAGATCTTGGGTTTGATCCCCAGCATTGCTTCAAGCAGGTGGGGTGGTGCATGCCTGTCTGTAATCCTGGCACTTAGGAGATGAGACAAAAGGATCAGAATTCTAGGTCCTCCTTGGTGATGTAGTAAATTCAGCCTGGGATGCAGGAGACTCTACCTCCAAAACAAGTGGAAATTTAAAAAAGAAAGAGGGCTGGGGGGGGAAGGCTCAGGGGTTAAAGACTTTGCCTTGCAAGCAAAAGGACCCAAGTTCGGATCCCCAGGTCCCATGTAAAAATGGCAGATGAATATGACGGTGGCCCTCACTTCTGGCCCTGGTGGGCGGAGCCTGGGAAACCCAGAACAAAGCAATAAGGAAGTAGAACAATCCAGAATGATTCCTGAAGTCACTCTTGGGCCTCCGCAAGCAAGTGCCCTGTGGTATACACATATATGCACATGCATGTGCCCAAGAAAGAAAGAGGAAGAGAAGAAAAGAAAAAAGCGTCTGCCAGCTCAGGACTGCGCCTCCACTTCTAAGCCAACCCGGGACCTGCTGGTCGCACAGCTTCTCAAACTGTGACACGAACTTGCTGGAGACGATTATAAAGCTGCGATAAAATACGCATCCCATAAAATCTTCCTCCTAACCATTTTTTAAGTATATCGTCCAGTCAGGAACGATATGGTGCCATCGCCAGTACCATCCATCTCCAGAACTTGCCTCTTCCCCGACAGAGACTCTGCAGTCATTAAAGGGGAGCTCCCAGCTCCCCTCCCCCAGCCCCTGGCACCCATCATTCGTTTTTGGTCTCTCCATGCTCTGTGCTTTACATAGCGGAAGTGCCCCGTACTGATCCCTGCGCCGCCTGTCTCACTTAGCATAACACTTCCAAGGGTTGCCTTTATCGCAGCACGTGTCACAGTTTGCTTCCATTTCCCTAGATTTCTTTTATTTTTGCATGTGCCGCACTTTGCGTGTTGCCATTATATTCACAACCAAGCAGCTTAGGGAAAAACAAGGGCTCTATTCTGCCTTACCATGTCTGGTTACATTACATCAACACCAGGAGCTGAGGGAACTGGCCACACCACACCCACCACTGAAAGAGGAACAACTCTCACTTGCCAGACTGCAAGTGCGTCCAAGTATACTGAAGAATGCCAACTTACTGAACCACCTTCCCCCATCCATCTTGCCCGTCTACCCAAGGGACGGTCCCACCCACCATGGGCTGAGTCTTCCCCCATCAATCAGACAATCTCTTTTAACCTTGCTCAAGAGCTTGCTTTAATTACTAACTCTTTAAAAATGTGCCCCAGAGCTCAACCTGCAGTTGTCAAGTTTGACACTGTATCTAATTTTCGCTGTGTGTGTATGTGTGTGTGTAAAAGTATGTGAGTCTGTAACCCTGGATTGCTCTACCTCCTTATTGTTTTGTTCTGGGGTTTCTTAGGCTGTGCCTTCCAAGACCGGAATTGTAGGCTGCCACCAATCTGCCTGGCATTTTTAGGTGATATCGGTGGATCCGAATTCAGGTCATTTTGCTTGTGGGGCAAAGGTTTTAATCCCTGAGCCATCTCCCCAATCCTAAAATTTTACATTGTTTGTTCGATTGTGGGGGATGGAAGGCAGTGTCTCATGTACTGTAGACACGCGTCATGCCTCCTGCATCCCCAGCTTTCTGATGATCTGTGTGTGTGTTTGGTTTTGATGACAGCTGTTCTAGCAGGTACAAAGCAACATCCTGCTGTGGTTTTTTTGCTTTGCATTTTCCTAGAGATGAATTCTGTCGATGACCCCTTCCTGCACTTAACTGCATTTGTTCATTGTCTTTCAAGGAGTGTCTGCTTGCCTCCTCAACCTAGTTGGGTTTTTTTTTGTTTTGTCTTGTTTTGTGTGTGTGTGCGCGCGCGCATGCACGTGCGTGTGCATATGTGTATCAAAGGATACTATGTGTGCCTGTGCTATGTGAAGCCCATGTGTGACTTTGAAAATCATCCTGGATTGCTCTACCTTCTTATTATTACTTTGCTCTGGGGTTTCCCAGGCCCTGCCTTCCAAGGCTGGGAGTGCTAGCTGCCATCATTTCTGCCCTGTATTCCTACATGGGATCCGGGATTTGAACTCAGGTCCATCTTTCCAACCCCGACCCTTACCTAGTTCCTAATTAGGCTTTGCTGAGTTACAGGAATTCTTCATACATTCTGACACGAGCCCATTACCAAATCTGTGACTTACAGATACCATCTTCCATGTTGTGGGTTTTATTTTCTTTCTGTGGATAATGCCCTTTGGTACATAAAAGTCTTCTCTCTCTCTCTCTCTCTCTCTCTCTCTCTCTTTCTCTCTCTTATGGCATCCATTTTAACTATATTTTCTTGACCCATCCATACTTGCAATGTTATTCCCAAGAACTCACGGCCAAATTCAGTGTCACGAAGCCCCTCCCCCAGGGTCTCTTTTCGGGGTTGTTAAGGTTTAGTTCTTACATTTAGGTCCATGGTCCACTTTGAGTTTATTTTTGTGTGTATTTTAAGACCAAGTTTCAAGTTCATTTTTTGATTCCATGTAGATATCAAGTTTTCTCACGTACGCTTATTGAAAAGGCTTTTGCTGGAGGTATGTGAAGGGACTTTAAAATGTTCACTGTGTAATGGCATATTAGTTACCTAACCATTTTTAAGCTCCTTATATAGAAAAATGTAGATTTGTGGTAGAACAATGTGTACAGTTGACATGTACGTAAAGGCAAACAAAGCAAAACCCCTGTAGGCCGGGTATGGTGGTGCATACCTATAATCCTGGCTCTCAAGGGGCAGCGGCAGGAGGATTGTCACAAATTCAAAGACAGCCTGGGTTATGTTATAAGTTCCAGGAAGACCCTGTATCAGAAGGGGGAGGAGGGGAAGGGAGAGAGGAAGGAAAGGAGGGAAGGAGGGAGAGATGATGCGAGCTTATGGCTCCCTTGTCAAGACTCGCCATCCGTGCCCCTTGAGGACAGAGTGGCTTTGGGGCAGAGTGCAGACCTGAGTAGACTGAGATCTTCCGGGCTGGTGCCTATTTGCAGGATGGTTCAGTGAGGGATTGGGGCTTGGCCCTCTCTCTCCATC
The DNA here is from genome assembly GCA_023101885.1 of Typhlomys cinereus. Classification (NCBI taxonomy): domain Eukaryota; kingdom Metazoa; phylum Chordata; class Mammalia; order Rodentia; family Platacanthomyidae; genus Typhlomys; species Typhlomys cinereus. The sequence goes on along the minus strand of JALPQD010000009.1, from coordinate 4,930,939 downwards.
TGTGTTCTAGGGGGTTCCGACTGTCTCCTGCGTGCCAGACTGCCTGCAGTATTCTTGCTGTCTCTGCCTGGGCTCCTTGCCCCAAGCTGGTGTTCAGATTCTGGTCCCATCCACAGTACCTTGACTTGGCTGTTCCCAGGGTCCCCACGTCTTTCCACACGCTCAGTGCTGGTCTCGCAGGGCTGTGACCTTCACATGCTGCCTGTTCACCGTGACTTCTGGGTGCCGCTTGCTGGCCAGTGTTTTGCGTACCTTTTCCACCGATGCTCGCTTCTGGATGCCCGGAAGTGTGGTCTGGAGACCCAGCTCCTGTTATCTCCTCGCCAAGACCGTGCAACTGAACTTGAGGCTGTCACATCAATAGCCAAGGAGGATCTCAGAAATTGCCCATGCCTTCCATTTTACGGGAAGAGAAACTGAGGCCCAAATGGGGGTGCAACTGGCTGATGGCAGAGCTGTATGTAGCTAGACCCAGGCTCCTTTGAGCTCAGGAAGCTCAAGGCTGGAGTGGTCTTAGAGGCAGACAGGTCAAGTGAACCTGTAGACAGACTTCTATGCACATGACCTAAGATTGGTTCTCTTGTCTCGCTTCTGCTCAAACCTGTGACTGTGGGTCATCCCAAGGTACTCGGATTGGTTCAGCCACGTTGTAGGATGGATCAGAATATTTTTCCTTTTCAAGGCTTAATATGGGCTGAGGAGATGGACTAGTGGTTGATGTCTTTACCTCCAAAGCAAAAGGACCTGAATTTGGATCCCCATATCCCATGTTAGCAAAAATAAATGTGTGTATGTAGGGAGAGAGAGAGAGAGCAAGTTCAGGGGTTAAGACTGTGCCTCATGAGCAGCAGGACCTGACTTCAGATTCCAGGTCCCGCATGAAAATGCTAGACAGAAATGGAAGGAGGCTGCACTTCCAGCTCAGGAAGGGCCTGAGAAATCCCAGAACAAAGCAAAATGGAGGTAGAAGCAATCCAGGATAATTCTTGAAGGCACCCTTGGGTAGCCACAGGGTAACACAGTGCCCTCTGACATAGACACACACAACAAAGGAAGAAAGAAAGGAAGGAAAGGGAAAGAGAAGGGGAAGGGAAGGGAAGGAGAAAGGAGGAGAAAGGAGAAGACATGCTGGGCAGTATGGCACAGCCTATAATCCTTGCCCTAAGACAGATTCTGGGACTCCCCAGAGCAAAGCAATAAGGCGGTAGAACCATCCAGGATGACGCCTGGTATCACCCTTGGGTCTCTACAGGCACACACATGTAAGTGCCCTCATATACATATCTTTGCACATTCATACAACCACCCACACCCACACACCATACACACATACGTGAAAAAAGCATTGACTAGTTTTGACTTAATACTGTTCCCTTTATATGAGAACTGCCTGTTGCCACCTGCTCCCGGTACACGAGGCCCCAGTCCCAGGGGCCCTGAGTGCGCCCTCACAAGAACATGACCATCACACAGCCTGGCCTGGGACTCAGAGGCACAAAGAATCAGGTTGTGGCTTCAGTTCCTACTTCAGCCTGGAGCAGGTGAGGGGCCCGTGACGTGCTGGGCAGGGTCAGCTGCCTATGATTTACCACCTAGCCCTGCCGGGAAGGGCATTGCCAGAACTATGGGCTCTTTGCCAGACAGCAAATGGGGAAAGCCCTTGTGCGCAGTGGGGAGAAAGAGGGAAGAAAGAAGTATGAGGGGTGGGGAGAAAGGGAATGAGGATGTGCGTCCCTACTGTGTGCAGAGACGGCGTATAAATTATCTCATTTAATGTGCCAGCAGCCTAGAGAGGCTGAGCATGTTGCTCCATTTCCCAGAGGAAGAGATGAAGGGTCAGAGAAGTGAAGTTGGTCCTGACAGCTGTTTGACCGACAGTGGCCAGCCTGGGATTAGAACCAGGGCCCGTGTCTTCCCTTAGCCATATGCTGCCGCCTTGCAGATGGAAGGTGTATTGTTAGCGCATGTTGCTGTCACAAAAAGCCACAGTCTGGGTGGCTTAAACAATAGAAAGGTGTTTCTCCTGATTCTGGAGACTGGAAATCCAAGATCATGCGCTACCGACTTGGTCTCTGGCGAGGGTCTGATTCCTAGTGGACGGATGGCCACCTACAGTGTCCACACATGTTCCCCTAGCTCTTGCAAGAGCGCTAATCCCATCACAAGGGTCCCATCCTTATGGGTGGGCTGCCTCCTAGGCCTCATGGGAGGTCTGCCAGCACTGCGGTGATTAGGGATTCAGCAGGAAGCAAGTATTGCGCCCCCACAGCAGGAAGCCCTGGGGGGCAGCACACAGGAGAGAGCTCTTCTGACTCTGCCTCCACCTGGCCCGGTCCTCTCCCGTCTCTGCAGTCCTCAGTTTTCTTCTCTGTGAAATGAGCATGTTCACTTGGATAGTCTAGCTCTAAAATGACCACCATGCTGCTTCTAGCAAGTTGCAATCCAGGACCAGATGGCCTGACCCAGACCCCTGGTGACCTTCTGGCTGATTCTTTCGGTGGGGTCCTGTCCTTAGGCTCCAGGGAGAGCTCTCCCCTAAGTCTTCATTTCCAACCTGGACAGGAGTGTTGAGGGAGGGCAGCTCTAGAGGGTGGCCTCTTGCTTTCCTGGTCATTCCCAGGTAGGGGCTCCTGCTGAGCCCTTAGAGACCCAGGTAGGGGCCTGTACCCCACTCTTCACCACAGAGTGGGGTGCAGAAGACGCCACACCATTGGCAAGCAACAACTCTCTCCACCGAGCTGCTGCGTGGTCAGTGTTAGAGCAACTGCTGATGGATCAGCACAAAGCAGTCTCTGCTGTCCACAACCTGGCTCTGCCCGGCCTGCAGCCCCTCGTGGATCAGCCTGGACCACCTTCTGCCCGCATCTGCTGTGCCTAGGGGCCTCCCTGGGAGGGTGGGTCCCACGTCTGCCTCGCACACTGGGGTGCAGCCACTGTGACGGGGACAGAAGGGAGCCGTGGCTGGCGACAAATGCTCCTTCAAGGTCTGTGAGCAGGAGCTGCCGCCGTTTCCCCCAGAATTCCAGTGTGGCACAAAAAAACATCTTAATAGCCCGGCCACGATCTCACGGCCCCCTGCGCCTGTCCATGCACAGAATTACAACTGCCGAGCTTTAGCACAGGTTTCTGAAGCCCAGGGTTCAAGGCCAGGGTTGGTTAGAGATGGGGGGGGGCAGCCCCTGCCTCAGAGAAGCTGGAACAAAAGCTGCAAACACCAGCACCATGATGGCACGAGGAGCAGGGGAAAGAAGGCTCTGGTGTAGTTTCACATGTATGGGACACACGTGTGTATGTGTATGTGTGCATGTGTGTGCAGGCCAGAGGTTGACATTGGATGTCTCCCCTGGTCTCTGTCTTAAGGCTTATCTCACTGATGGCTTATCTCACCAGCCAGCCGGCTCGCTCCAGGGGTCCCCTGTCTCTACCTCTTATGCCCTGGGGTTCCAGTCAGGGGATTCGAACTCTGGTCCTTACACGTGCATGGCACGCTCTTTTACCCACTGAGTGTCTTCCCAGGCCCGGCTCTGGCATTTGTAGGAGAGATGTTCACAGAAGCTGTCATGGGAGGTAGAAGGAGAAGAGAGCCGGTGTATGCTCTGCTCCGCATTCAGAAGCAGAAGCTGAAGCCCAGAGAGGGTGAGCAGTGGCCCGAGGTCGCTCAGCTGTATTAGACCTGAATCCGTTGGGGGATTTTTGATACAGGGTCTTACTATGTGGTCCAAGTCGGCTTTGAACTTGCGATCCTCCTGCTTTAGCTTCCTGAGTGTTGAGCGTAGAGGGCTGCGAGGGTTACCCAGTCCTAATCTGACACTTAACACGAAGAAGCAAGTGAGGAGGAGGAGGAGGAAGGAGGAAGAGGACAGACGCTGATAGGGACTGGGAGGGTTGACCCAGCACCCACCCTGAGTCCTGGGAGTACAAGGGAAGGTTACAGCTACCAGACAAGGTTGCAGCCTCTCCCCCCATCTTTGCTCCTAACTGGGCCTTTCCACAGCCCCTGGCTCCTCCCTCTTTCTGGGACACCCAGTGAGATGCTGGGAAGTCCTTAGGGACATTCCATGGCTCCTCCTCCTCTCGCCTGCCACTGCTTCCATGGCTGGATCTTGGCACAAGTAGAAAGTGAGAAGAGGCAGATGCCAGATGCCCTAGCTCGTGGGGCCAGCGCACTGTCAAGGTGAGGGTAAGGTGGGTGGGGACAACTGACCTTCCCTGTCCCTTCTCGGCCCGTAGCCTGGGTCAGGATCTTGTGATGAGAGAAACTTCAACATTCACAGCTTCCTCCACCCTCTGGAAGCACCGGTCTGTACCTGCCCTTACCAGATCCTGGGTGGCAGGTCATTTGCCCACCAGGGCAGCCTCTCAGGGGTCTCTCCCCTTGCCCCCTGACCCCTGACCTGTTACACCTTACAGCAGGGAGATCTGGGATCAGGGACGCAGCCCGTGACCTGGTGAGCCAGACACGGGATAGCCCAGGGTCGCTGTACGCTGTTCAAGGGGGGTGTCGTGGGTGGATAAGAGCGGGAGGGGTACATTCTGCCCAACTCAGCTCTGACCATCTGCTCCCCAGGAACAGAATTAATACATGACACGTGGGGAGCTTAGAGACTTGGGGGCTGGGAGGGGGTGGCAACGCGTGTAGAATGTAACGGAGACAACGGAGTGACAGGAACCAAGCTGCCATCATCGCGCGGCTGGCAGCCGGTGCCCACGTCCCTCCAGGGCCCCACGCGGGCTCGTAAAGGACACAACCGTCCCCCAGGGCATGCATGCAGCGGAGCTCCCGGGGCGTCGTGTCCAAGGGAAACGCAGTCGTCCTCTGGGAGGGGAATCACGAAGCAAGTGCACGCGCCAACAGCTCTGCCAGCCCACCGGGGAGGGGGAGGGAAGTGTCTCAGCCAAGAGGGGCTGGAATGGGGGGCGGTGGGGGAGAGGGGCTGCTGGCCCTTCTGAGTCGCGCGCGTGCTTCTAGAGAGGGACCCTTTTGGCCAACACCATTCTCCCCTCTGCAGTTCAGGAGTCGGGACGGGGACTCGGCCTCTGTCAATGCGGAAAGCCCGGGGTGGTCGGCTGCCCAGCAGCGGGAACATCGCAGACAAGGCGTGGTGGGCTCTGCTCCTACTGAGATCGCCCTCCCTACTCGCACCCAGCACTTACCCCCTCCCTCAACGTGGGCCTGTAGCCATTCATCACTGCTCTGTCCATCTCTCAGATGAGGAAACTGAGAGGGAGGGTACACACACACACACACACACACACACACACACACACACACACACATATATTTAACCAATCTCTGGAGACCACACTCAAAACTCCGGGTGATTTTCTTCCGGTTCATTAATTATTGAGAGAGGGGAGCGTCACAGTATGCACACAGCTTTCTCCTGCCACAGGGGATTCTGGGGATTGAACTCAGGTCCCCAGGTTTGTCCGCAGGCCCCTTTGCCCGCTGAGCCATCTCATTGGCCCCAACCCTTCTTTGCCAGGTTCTTGCCATCTCTTTCCTCTATTTGGGAAGTAGGGAGGCTGTGAAAATGTCACTTCTTGCTCTCCCTTGCTTGGAGCCAGTGCCCCAGCTCCTTCCTGGCCTTCAGGACCCCTCTGAGTTGAAGGTCTTCTTGGTGGCAGCCTGTCTCCCTCATACCCACCTGTATCAGTTACGCTGCTTGGACAGAAGACAAGCCAGAAGCAGCTCACAGAAGGAAGGGTTTATTTGGGCTTTGAAAGATTTGAAGATACGGTGCATTGTGGTGAGGGGGGCACAGTGATAGTATTGAGGTGGTTGGTCATGTCCCTGTCCACAGTCAGGCAAGCACAGTGTGTGTGTGTGTGTGTGTGTGTGTGTGTGTGTGTGAGTGTATGTGTGTGCATATGTGTACAGACATGTGTACAAGAGCACACAGGAATGTGTGTGCCTATGGAAGGCCAAGGGTGACATTGGGAATCATCCTGGATTGCTCTGCCTCCTTATTGCTGTGCTCTGGGGTTCCAGGCTCTGCTTTCCAGGGCTAGAATTCCAGGCCACCACCATTTCTCCCCAGTATTTTTATGTGGGATCTGGGGATCCGAACCCAAGTCCCGTTGCCTTCGTGGGAAAGGCTTGAAGCACAGAGCCATGTTCTCAACCTTCTCTTTCTTCTTTTCATTCAGTCCAGCAGCCCAGCGTGTGGGATGGTGCCGCCTACATTTAGGGCGGGTCTTCCCACCCAATCTAGAAGTTTCCTCGAGATATGCCCAGAGATTTGTCTCTTCCTGAGTCTAGCTCCGGTCAGGCTGATGTGTGTGAAGCATCGTCCTCCCCACTGCTCCTTCCTCCTCCTCTTCCTCACTCCTGCTTGATCCATTGACCTGCTCTTCTCGCACGTGGAAGCCTTTTGAATTTCCACAGACCTTGTTGGCGCTGTGCATGTGGCCCTTGTGGTCCTCAGCACCTCAATGATTAGTTTTGTTTGCGGGTTCGCTTCTTTTTACCCCCCTGCTCCGGAGAACTTGGCAGAGCCAACACCTTGCTCGTCCACTTGACCCCAAGCCCCTCATGTTGCCTGGCATATGGCAGACACCCCGCTCAGAGTTGAGTGGGCTGCCTCTTCCCTTGGATCCTTCGTCCCTCCTGGATGAGGTCTTGGGGGAGTTGGGGTTCAAAGAGAGAGTGGGGCTATGTTAAAGCAGAACTCAAGGCTGTGTCCCCTAATCTTATGAAGCTTTGCCCCCTTAGTACCCAAAGGCTGTGACATGAAGCCGGACTCACGCTGATCCTTCAAAGGAAGCTAAAATCACATAAGGCTGGAGGCGTGGGAAAGATGGCAGGAAGGGGAGAGCCAGAGCCAGGTGAGGTTCCCACAGTCACCTGGGAAGGAGAGCGCGTTCCCAGCAGGCAGGCCTCGTAAACAAAGGCATCCAACAGAGAGCAGGTAGTGTGCGTGGGATCAGGGCCGAGCACTGTGGAGGATGAGAGCCAGGCCCGGGTGGAGGGCCAGACCCTCACATCGAGGCCCCAGAGCTTAGCCGTGACTGCAGAGGTGCACGGAGCCCTGACGGTGCAGTTTACATTCGCTGGGTCTGTACTGCTTCCTGATGGGGGCGAATCCCTAACTCTTTCAAATCACTCAGGACCAGGTCTGGGCCCAGGTAGGGGAAGAGGGGAGATGCCAAAGGCCATGTTCTGACCCTCCAGCCCCCAGCCAGTCCTTCAGGCCAGCTGGACCAAGCTGACCTCCCTCCCTGTTCCCAACTGGAGGTGATCGGAGAGCATATGGCAGGCCCTCTTGGCATTGGGTGGGTAGCAGATTGGATGGCGGAGTCAGCTGTGATTAAGAGCTGGTAAGTAGATCTTGGGGGGGGTGACCCAGAGAGGCCGAGTGGACATATCTTGACTTGACTCCCTTCTGCTCTCTGCTGGACCAGGGAGGCAGACCTGATAGGGGTGAATGACTAAAGACAGCACAAGGGACAAAGCTACGTCCTCCATCACCTGTGGCCACTTCTCGGGACCAGTCAATCCCACCTCGCATCTTCAGTCTCCTAAACACTGTCTAACAGTGCCGCAGCAGAAGAGGCGGTGTGGAACTAGGGAATCCATCACCCTCTAATAAGGGGAGCCTGTTCCGGCAGGCTGGGTAATAAGCCTCAAATTGAATAATTAATAAAGTTATAAAAATATGTCTACTCAATAGCCAGAATAATCCGGCCCCAATTAGAAGCAATTATTTCATGCAGTTATACCACTTGGATTTTTTTTTCTGAACAGCTCTAGTAACAAGGCAGCATTTTCGGGTCTGGCTGACTATTCAGGAATTTCTGCCGAGATCAACTCTAGGGAACAAGAGCTTCTTTCAGTTGCAGATCACCCATTTTTCTGCCCGTCCACCTATCATCCCATCTCTCAGTTCAACCAAATAGTCCCCTGTCCAACTATGTATCAGCGTATCCATCCATCTGTCTGCCATTCTATCCTTTCATCTAGTTATGACACACCCACATGCCCATCCATCTATCCACCCACCCACCACCTATCCATCTACCTGTCTGCTTATCCATCCATCCACTTACTCATCTATTAAATACCTGTGCACCTCTTCATCCATCCACTATTCACTGACACATCCATTCACCCATCCAGCCTCTACCCACCCATCTCCCCATTCAGCAATCTTACTTGAATCCTTTCTAGGTGCCGAACACGGTGCTAGGTTCTGGGCATGTGGAGTTGAATGAGATCCTGTTTCTCTCCTGAGGAGGACCTGCAAAGGCACATGGCCTCCAATCCATGGCAGATTTCATCCCTGTTCTTCTTGAAAGGTCCCGTTCAGTATGATTTTCATTTTGTCCTTCAGCACTCTCTCTCTCTCTCTCTCTCTCTCTCTTTCTCTCTATTGCACAGATACTAATGTAGATAATAATAGATTTCCACCTGGCTTGTGACCTGAGCTTGTCTCTGCACATCTGAGAGTTTAGGGATCTGTGGACTTCAATAAATCTAGTGTTTTGAGCCCCAGTCTTCAGTGGGTAGTGATCATGGATGTAGACTCTGGTTCCACCCTGGCTCTATATTCAGGGGCATCTGCGGTAGACATCTGCTTTTCTTTTTTAACTTTATTGATTGATTGATTGAGTGAGTGAGTGAGTGTATATGTGTGTGTATCAGAGGGCACTGTGAGTCCCTGTGGAGGACCAAGGGTGACTTTGGGAATCACCCTAGATTGCTTCTACCTCCTTTTTGCTTAGTTCTGGGATTTTCCAAACTCCGCCCACCAGGGCCGGAAGTGCAGACCACAGTCATTTCTGCTTGGCATTTTCACATAGGATATGGAATTTGAACTCAGGACTTTCTACTTGTGAGCCAAAGTCTTGACCCCTAAACCATCTCTCCAGCCCGACATCTGCTTTTCTTGACACATCTATAAAAGCTCGAATTGCTGTGAATCCCCAGGGATTTTAGCTCGGGTCCTCTTGGAGCTCTGTGCTGGCTTCTGAGGGTCCAGGATGTAAGTCAGCTTCTGAGTAGAATTAGTTCACATCTTGTAGGCATCTTGCAAAGGAACCCTTTCATTGAGCCAGTGTTCTTTCTGATTTTTGTTCCCAAACATGGAATCTTTTCTTACGGAGCAGGTAAACACAATCGGTTCATCAAATGTCCACAGAGCCCTTGCTGGAAGCCCAGGTTTGTGCTGGCCTCACTGGATAAAATTTGTTCGTGAGTAGTTACACAGTCACTAAGTATTTATTTGGAGCCTGACATCTTGGATCTCAGAGAACACAGATGGTCTGGACTCTCACCTTGCCCCAGACGGCCTCTCTGACATGACTTCCTTTTTCTTCACCGTGAATCAGAATGTCCAAACTCACAAAGGCCCTTTGATACCCAAAGTTAAAAAGACAAGCCACCAGCCAGGGGAAGCTATGTGTAATACACACGATCTTTAAGGTTTAATATCCAGAATATGTTCTTTGACTCTTACAAATCAATTCCATCAAGCCAATTCAAACACGGGTTAAGAATATTAACATACAGTTCCCAGAAAAGGGATGTTTTGGTAGGCAGTAAATTGGTAAGACAAGATGCCCAATTCATGGTAGTCTGGGGTATCCAAATTAAAGTGACAGATTTCCCCTAGCTCATGCTTATCAGATTGAGGGAAATTAATTTCTGATAATGCCAAGTCAGGTGAAGAGGCAGGTGAATGGATATTTGCACAGGGCGCTGGGGAGTATGAATCAGCAATATGGTTTTAAGGAGTAATTTGGTAATTCTAAGCAAAGATGATGATTATACCCACTCCATCATCTGAGGCATTCCAACCCTTTCCTACCTCAGTCTAGACCAATAAACAACTCCATAGCATGTCCCAGCACACACTTATGTGCATGCTGTTTTTACAATTCTTTTAATTAATTTTTCAAGTGGTAGTTTTGGCCTCTTGTATTGATTCCATGACTGTCTTCTGGGTTCCCACCCACAGTTTGCTCCAGAGCCCTGAATCCTTGTCTGTAATGGAGAAAAGCTGCCGGCAGCACTCAGGGCCCTTCAGAGGGAAGTAGATACATTGTAATGTATTCCTACAATGGAATCTTCACGGCAGTTAAAATGAATGAAGTCGGCCTCTGTCTGTCTACTGGGATGCATCTCAAATATATCATGGTGAGCAGGGGGGAAAAAAGCAAGTTTTGCAGATGGCAACATATGTAACACACAGTGTCACTTATGCAGGTTTAAAAGCGTGCAAAATAACGGACCTGTTATTTACAGGCATATTCATATGTGGTAAATGGGTAAGAACAGACATGAAAATAATAAACTCTAAAGCCAGATTTAGGTTCCCCATGGCTGGGGAAGGAGAAAGCCGGATGGAGAGGCGCCCAGGGGGAGACATTGAACTGGGTAATGTCTCACATCTGTAATAACATCTGTAGCAGAACGAGGGAATGTTGCGATTTGAATGATGGATATGCCGTTTCAATCTTCTCCTAGGCCGCAGCATATACTTAAAACACAAACAAAAAGAAGGTCTTTGTCACCAACTCACGTGGGGGGAAGCACTTCTTTTTCCATCTCTGGTGTTCATTCGATTTAGTTCAACAAATATTTACCGAGCACCCACCATTCCAGGTGTAAGGTGGGGGCAGGGCAGGAAGGTGTGCAGATTATGTGGGGGCTCAGCAAGGGCACAGCTCCCACCCATGTCTGCCAGTCAAAGCAGATGTTGGAGAGCCACAGCTGAGCCAGTAAGGTGTCTACTTGCAAACCTGGTGCCCCGAGTTCAATCCCCAGAAGCCCACATGATGGGACCAGAGAACTGACTTCTAAAAGTTGACCTCTGACCTCCATCTGTGTGCCATGGCATGCACAATCATACGTCCCCCCGCCCCCCACTCCATAAGTCTCACTCAAATAAAATATGTTTTAAAGCAGACCAAGGGCCAGTGAGATGACTCAGAGAGTAAAGGTGTTTGCTGCACAGGCAGGATGACTTGAGTTTGATTCCCAGAACCCAAGTAAAAATGGATGGAGAGAACTGATGAGGGAGGAGAAACGTTGTCCTGTGACCTGCACGTGTGCACCAGAACACAAGAGTCCCTGCGCTCATATGTGATTCACACACCTGTGCATACTCATAATAACAATAATAATAATATAATAATAATAAATTTAAAAAACAGATCAAGGCATTGGGAATATAGCTCAGTTAAAGTCCTTGATATACAAGCCTGAAGACCTGAGTCCGGTATCAAGTACCCACATGAAAAGCCAGGCCCGATGGCACATTCTTGTAATGCCAGCTCTGGAAAGGTGGAGATAGAAGACCAATCAGCCTGGGCTACTTGGTCAGCATCAAGTCTCGATGAAAGACCTTGTCTCAAAATGCAAGGTGGGTGGATGCTGAGGTCAGACTTTATAAGCACGCGTGGGCGCGCGCACACACACACGTGTATCTGCACACGTGAATATACATAACACACCACAACATATACATACATACACATACGCATGTGCAAGCTTGTATGCACACACATATACAAGCAGATGAACATTAACATTTGTGGTGCAAGAAGTCCAAAGTTTAGGACCTCTGTCTCCCCAGGGAATGAGGGAGGACTCCCTGGAGGAGGCGAAGACTGAGGTGGGCCTTGAAGGGTGAATAGAGATGGTTAGGGAGATATTCTGGAAATGAGACAAGGCTTAGGCTCCAGAGAGCACCATTCTGCCTGGAAGAAGGGGCTTCCCAGACATGGCACCAGGTAACAGAGCCAACAGGGGTCTCCTTAAGGTGGCAGAAACTGGAGATGACCCGCCTACTTAGAAGAGGCGCAGCCTCTTGGGGACAGCCCGTTCCAGGGCCCATCCTTGGGCAGCGAGGAAGAGGAACCCAGCCCTGCTCAAATACCAGCCTGCAAATTTATTTGACCAGCTCCCAATAAATCCCTCATGCCAGAGGCCCGGCCATCCATCTCAGGTGGCAGAGCGGAGGCAGCGGAGGGGGCGGATGGCAGAGGAAGCGTCTGTCTGAGATTGCTAGGGGACATGGCCACATGTCTTGCTAGGAGGCAAGCCCCTAAATCCTCCTCTGACTTGCTCCCCTCCTAGTAAATCTGAATAGTTTAAAATAACTCCTACCGACCTTGAGGCCGGTGCCAACTTCCTGCCATCCATCAGCCCTGGCCGGTTCCTTATTAAGGCTCTGCCGTTCCCTGGGAAAAGTCACCACCTTAAATCAAGGGGCCGATAGGGCAAGGGAAAGACGCAGGACCTGGAGACAGAGGGGTGACAGCAAGTCGGGAAGATGAGGTGTCAGCGTGCTTCGGGGGTGAGCCAGGTGACCTCTTGGGACTCTGCTGGACAGCTGGCGCAAGGGCCCCAGGCCACTGGAGCCAAGCTGCAAAGCTCGAAGAGGTGGCCTGGGAAGACACTCCACATTGAACTGATTCCCAGGATCTTCTGAGCCGCTGCAGAGAGAATATACACTCTATAGCTCTGTGGCATGTTCCTTCACACATTCCTTCCTGTACCACTTGCCTTTTTATTTGTATACATCTGTGTCCCATACCTTTGTGCTCTGGGATTTGGCAGTGAGCAGGACAGAGGCCAGATGTTTTTATAGATATTCCCTTTCAGTGAGGAGAATGAACAATAAACATAGAAACAGGATAACTATGGGGACCTTTGAGTGGATAAAAGGGCTTGCTGCCAATTCTGAAGACCTGAGTTCAATCCCTGGGGTCTACGTAAAAGTAGAAGAGAACCAACTCCATAGTGTTATCCTCTGATCAACCTGACCACCATACATATGCCATGGGACACACACACCCCTTCCCCATATACATCATGCACATAAATGATAATTACAAAGTAAAAATTCAAAAGAAGCATGGTAACATTGCCTGACTTTGACTTAAAGGAAACTCTAACCCAGAGTGACTGGGTGGGTAAAGGGGAAACTCCACATAGGAAGGTATCTTCATTACTTCATTACTTTTTGCATTTCTGTGACCAAAGTACTGTCAGGACTCCTGACTCCTGCTTGCTGGCCCTGTCTATATGTGGCCTAGGGGGGCTTTTAAGAGCATGTGTTTGCCTCACTCTGACAGGGGTTCAAGATTAAGTCTGATCCCTGGACCTGGGCTAGGCAAATGTGCTGGGAAGTCACCTCCAGATCCTGCCCCTCCTGCCTACGCCTCAACCCTGTGGGCATAAAATCAGTTCGTGCTCTCTCCCTGACCCCCCTGTTTTTCCCTTCCTCTCCTTCCCCTCACCCACAATCGAGCTGGTGGTTCTGGAATCCCATTAAAGACTTCCATCTAGTCGGCGGTGTGGTACATTTTGGGGAACTTTATTTTTACATATATTACTATTACGAATACCACTTTGTGAAGCCCCTTAAGGAAGCAAGCACTTCTCCTAGCTCGCCATGTGAGGGTGAAGTCCATCCCATTGGGAAAGGCACGGTGGAAGACGCAGGCAGCTGGACCATTGTAGAAAGGAATCAGAGAGAAATGAATGCCGTGCTCAGCTTGATTCCTCCATTTTATTCAGTCCAGGACCCCAGCCCATGGGCCGGTGTTGCCCACACCTAGGGCAGGTCTTCCCACCTCAGTTATTCCAATCTAGAAATTCCCTCACGCAAACGACCTGAGGCTTGTCTCTTTGGGAACTCTAGATCATGTCATTAACTATCACAGGAGAGGAACTTGAGTCAAAACTAGAAAGTTCAAAAAGGAACCAGCCAGGTGACAGGCTATGTTGGCTTCAGTCTTGACTCTCGGTCTCTGATTCAGCAGGACAAAATTTGTTTTATGCCTAAGATACAGTTGCTAACCCAGGCTCTGGGAGGTCTCCTGGATGAGTAAGCCTATCCTGCCCTCCTAGAACACAAAGCTGACAGGCGTCGCCACTATGCAAGGGGTTGTAAGACAAGGTAACTGGATACAGCGCATCATGCCGAGAGTTCTGATGGAGCCGGAGTACTTTAGCCAGGGCTCCGGAGAGCTTAGCGCCTGAAAGAGTCGCTGGGCAGGAGATGTGGATGCTGCCACCAGCACTGGGCGCGATGGGACTTGTTTATTCCAGTAGATGCCCTTCTCAGATAGGCACGTGTGTTCTATTAATTGCCAGTGTGAAGGGAGGTACTTCTTAGAGGGAAGCAACATGGATAACTTCTGCTGCCTCATCAGTAAGAGAGATTCGGGCAGGGTGCAGTGGGGACGATGAGCTTTCATGGCTAGGAACAGAGGGGACAATTCCCTAAGGTGGTCCTGAAGTGGAGCTTGTACCCACACAGGGCTTGGCACAGAACAGCATGAAGTGTATAGGCATCATGGGTCCCTAAGCTGTACCAGCCGAGGTCACCGCTAAACAGCATCCTTTCCTAATTCCGAAGTGGGGGCAGCTGAAGTCACTGCAGTTTTCCTTTCCTAGCATCTTTGTCTTGGGTACCCACTTGGCCACACTGACCTAAGAAAGCAGGCAGAGTATTAGGAAGCTCCGTGGCAGGTTGGGGGCCGGGCACTTGCCCTGTTTGGTCTCACTCACCCTCCTGACAGCCTTGAACATTGTCCTCCCTGGACAGATGTGCGAGTCACAGTGGCTGGCGGCAGCAGGGAATAATTCGAGTGAGCATTTGCCCAGCCTTTAACTCTGAGAAAGTCAGCACGTGCTGGGCGTGGGGGGTGCACATCTGGAATCTCAGGAGGCTGAGGCAGCAGGATTGCTGTAAGTCTGAGGCTAATCTGAGATCTTGTGTCCTAAGGAACAGAAACTTTATGAAGATGGGAGGGGGAACTTACTAAGGGAACTAGAGGCAGTGGGAGAGTGGGAGGGATACAATCAAGATACATTGTATACATGTATCTCTTGCCAAAAAATAAATTAAGTTACAGGACTACAAAAACATGGCATGGTATAAAGACACCCCAAGAGCTGATGTCTTAAAGTGTCAATAGGTGACATGTAAGTTGCCTACCACATTCTCAGTGGTACCTACAGCTCCGCTATTAGACTAAATTGTTCGCCCAGCAAATCCAAGTAATCTTCGTGCCTCCACTTCCCTGGCGTAGGGATTACAGGTGCTAAGCCCAACTTTTATGTGGGTGCTAGAATTTGAACTCAGGTCTTCACGCTTGCACTTCACCCTCTGAGCCATCTCCCAGCTCCAGCGATGGGGGTCTTTTATCTCTTGTGGCAGCTGCAGGAACCTGCCTGTCCAAACCTTGGGCCATCCACATTCAGAGCTAGAAGGACTCATTTCACTGTGATATCTTGTGCTCTGGCCTTTTTCTGAACACAGGACCAAAGGGATGTGGGCGGCAAAGGACGCATGAGTACAGTCAAAAGGCCTGTACTCATGATCTTTAAGGAGCTTTCGTTATCCATCATAGGGAACAGACACTGAGGTTGAGCAGATGCAGAGCAGAGAGAGAGAGAAAGAGAGAGAGAGAGAGAAAGAGGATGGATTTCAGACTGTCTGACTCTGAGACACCCGTCAGCAGGTGGACTCCTAGTATCCCTGGCTCAGCGGCTGCCCCGCCCCACGAGCGCACTTTCCCCAGCTCTGGCTGCAGAGGTGACTCCTCATGGCCACGCCCCTTGGTAAAGGATGTCCAGCCCTGGTAAAGCCAACGAAGAACAGAGGAGCAACTGACACAGCCTAAATAGGAGGGGCTCTGACCAGGGGGCATTCGGGCAAGCTCGAAGGACATGCCTGTCTTCCAGCTCTGAGAAGGTAAAGGCAGGAAAATCAGTTCAAAGTCATCCTTGGTTACATGTAGAGTCTCAGACCAGTTACATGAGATCCCATCCTTCAAAAAAAATCCAAAATAAAATTAAGAAGTGTTCGTGTTGGCAAAATGCTTACTATATATCATGCTGTAATCTATCCTCAAAAAAACCTTTAAGTTATAACTTTGTCCTCTCTGTGACAAAATTAGATTTCACTACTGAAATCAGAGGGGTTTCATGGGATCAGTACCCCACACCCATACCCCTCGGAGCATTTGGCAAAGTCAAAGGACTTTTTTGTGTGTGCGTGTATAAGGGTAACACTGGGAATCATCCTGGATTGTCCTACTTCCTGTTGCTTTGCTCTGGGGGCTTTCCAAGCTTCCCCTTCCAGGGCTAGGATTGCAGGCTGCTGCCCGGCATTTTTAGGTGGGATGCGGGGATCCGAACTTAACCCTGAGCCATCTCTGAAGCCTCAAAGAATATTTTTGTCTGTCGCCTCACAGTTGTAGAGAAGATAGAGGTCAGGGGATATTCAAGAGCATCTTAGAGCAGAGTTATCCCGCCTCAGTGCCAAGGGGATCACTGTGCAGGGATTTGGCAGCTCCCAATCCCTTCCTGCATTTGTTTACCAACCCGATTATCAGGCTACTACGTGCCAGGCTGTGAAGGACACAGTCTCTGCTCTCTTGAGGTTCACAGCTTATATGGACAATGAGAATATTAAGCGTTCCTCCTGGCTGGGGCTGGGGACCTAGCTCAGGTGGTAGTGTGAGTGGCGATCCTACACGAGACTCTGGGTTCAACCTGCACAGCACAGCATGAACCCAGCATAGTGGCACATGCCTGTCTTCCAGCTCTGAGAAGGTAAAGGCAGGAAAATCAGTTCAAAGTCATCCTTGGTTACATGTAGAGTCTCAGACCAGTTACATGAGATCCCGTCCTTCAAAAAAAATCCAAAATAAAATTAAGAAGTGTTCGTGTTGGCAAAATGCTTACTATATATCATGCTGTAATCTATCCTCAAAAAAACCTTTAAGTTTATAAGAGATGGGGTGGAAGTCCGGTGAGATAGAGCATCTCTCTTAGTTTCCTGCTGCTGAGTCGTAAGTAGCAGTGTTGTCACTAATTATAACCAAGTCCCTCCTCCTCGACATGCCCACCCTTCACTGCTCCAAGTGCTGCTCCCCCTGGCCCCACTAGTGATACCTGAAGACGGGCAGCTGGGGCCCTGTGGTCTCTTTATCATGCAAATCGTTTAGTGGGCTGCAAAGGGGCCTCCTGACTATAAAGCAGCGGGTAATGACCTGACAGGCAAAGGGACCTGGAGAAGTGTTAGGGGCAGAGAGACATTAATCTGCCGGCAGCCAGGGCTGGAAGGACATTCGTTAGAGCAGTTATGGGAACCATAAAGGGGTATTTAATGGCGGTGGAAGTCAGCAGAAAGAGACTGCTGGTGGAAGGGCGGCCATTGGCCAGAGGCAAAGATATATCCACCTGCCACGCTCAGACGCTGTGGGCCGAGGTGGAGGAGCAGGGCTGCAGCTGGAGACCTGGATTCTGGTTTTGCCATGGAGAAGTGGCCTCAGGGGCTTCGTCAATCTTGCGGATATCCGGGGTCTCAGTGTGTCCCTCTGTGAAATGGAGACTGTTGATTGGACGTCACAGCCTGCTATGGAGGCATGAAGCGTCGTGAGCATCAGTGACCACAGGAGCAAGTCTAGGGAACTTCACTAAACATGAGACACGACACGTAGTTTGGCTCCTCATGGTGCAGGTGTCGATTCTTCACGCCCTTGCCAGGCAAGCGTCGCTCCGAGCACTTAATCTGTTCCGACTGGCTTATTCGTCACAGCTGACCTATGTGTTAGAGAGGAACATGACCCCATCTTACAGATGAGGAAAAATGGAGCCCAGAGGGATGCTAAGGATGACCTCAGGTGTCCTTGGACCTCACAACAGGGGAGAGGTGCACGGTGGTTATGGCTGGGGAGGCCTTGGCTTTGGGGTGACTCTGGGTCTTGGTTCAAGATGAATGCTTGTTAGAGAAAATAAGAGGAGGCCTGGAGAGATGGCTCAGGGGTTAAGACTCTGTCTCACAAGCAAAAGGTCCTGAGTTTGGATCACAGGTCCCATATAAAACAACAAAACAAAACAAAAAATGTCAGAACGGGCAGACTACACTTCTGGCCCTGGTGGGCGGAGCCTAGGAAATCCCAGAGACAAGCAAAAAGAAGGTAGAAGCAATCCAGGATGATTCCTGAAGTCACCTTTGGACCACAGGGACATACAGTGCCTTCTGATACATATACACATACATGCACATGCGTGCCAAAAAAAAAAAGTAAAAGAAAGAAAAAATCAGTGGAAAGAGAAGGAACACAGACTCAGGCTAGGATCACAAAGACAAGTTTATTCAGCACTCTAGCGAGGGAGCAGCTATTTCCCGTGGGATAGAAATCACTGCTGACTTGGGGCCGGGGAACATGGGGTTTACGGGTTAAGGTGCTAGGGGGAGGGAGGAATCCCTTGCTGGTTTGTTTGTTTGCTCCTATCAGTGTTCAGGGGGGCCCAGCATGGGTCCCCACTGGCTCCTCTGTCTTCTCTATGCGAATCTCCCTGTGCGATGACTAACGTTCATCCAATGGGACAATCTCGGGTCTTGTCTCTGGTTTATGGTCTGTGATCGCTGATGCATCCTGCTGACCTGGGTCTAATGTGCACTCAGGAGGGCTCTCGGCTTCCTAGGGACCTGGCAAGGATGCGTGGTGGGCCTCACTCCTGGGGGCTTTGAGGCGCTCGGGGGCATTTGTCGTCTTTGGAGCCGGCATGAAGACAGCACAACAGATTTGATTGGGACCCTTGGGGCGGGCAGGAGGCTTTTGGGAGTGTCCCAGGAGAGCCACGAAGTGGGGCCCCATTATAGAGAAGACATCACATGACTGCTCCAGACATCCTGCATCCACGTACCTGGAATACACTGGTAGATTTTGCTCTTTGTGCTTCGGTTTTGCTTTTTGTAGACAGAGCTGTGTGTAGCCCAGGCTGCCCTCGAGAGTCACTGTTAGTGAGGTTGGCTTAACGCTTCATCCTCCTGCTCCAACCTTGGTTGTTGGTTTTAAAATCCTCATTGAGGTGGGGCGTGATACATACTTGCAATCTCAGCACTCAGGAAAGTAGGAAGAAGATGGAGGCAGGAAGCTATGGCGCTCCAAGCCAGCTTTGTTATACATGAGATGAATCACAAAATAAAAGATCCTGTGATAACAGTTGAAGCAGGGTCTGGCTGTGCATGCCTATAATCCCGACACTCTGGGAAGGGAGGCGGGGAGGCCCAGGAGTTCAAGGTTAGCCTGGGAGTTCAAGGTCAACCCAGTCTATGCCAGACCCTATCTTGAAAAAAAAAGTTTTTTCACTGAAACAGACACATGCAAACTTAAAATCCTTATGGATTCCTCCTGGGGCTGGTATACTAAAAAAACACTGTCTTGGAGGAACCCCACAACCTAATGAGGGATCCTGGAGCAGGGAGGTGAATGACCAACTGGAGGGGCTCTGGCGTCACCAGGACCTAAGATCCATCCCCCAGTGCCAAGGTCCTGTGGTCTCTGCCTCCTCTCTCCTCCAGTGCTCCACTCACAGAATTCCTATCCCAGACTCGCTCCTCCTGCCTGCCAAAGCCTTGCAGAAGTTCTTGGGCCAAGGGGAAACACAGTGCTTTCCTGTCACTTTCTCTCTCTGGGTCTTCGGATCCCTAAGGGGACCCTCTCTGGAATGGGAGATCCTGGCAGCTTGGGGTGTGTCTGCGGGAATGTAAGGAGTGCCCCTCTAGGGGATAGGGGTTCATTCATTCTGCCAAATGACCAATCATAAGGCAAGGGAAGGAACTGAAGATGTTTTATTTTCAAATGAACTCTGAGGCTATCCAGGAAGCTGCCAGGAGGAGAAAGCAGCGTGTTTAGGTTTCGGAAGCAAAGACAGAAAAGAAAGAAAAGGGAGATGGAGGGTGTGTGTGGGGGTCTCTGTTGCTGGCTGCTTCTTGCTAAGAAAAGAAACTGAAGAACGCCCTTCCACCCCCATATACCCTCTACACCCCTCTACACCTCTGTCTCTTTACCACATCTCCAGGCAGAAGAGCGGACTCTCTGAGGGGTACACTCCTGGCCAGGTGATTGACAGATCAAGCTGGAATAATTTAAGGAAGGAGCCCACAGGATGTGCTTCCCAGAACTCAAGCTCCACCCCGGTGTCGCCATGGAAATGACTGTGGAGTGTATCTAATCCCCAACCCAAGCACACCCTACCCCCACCCCCAGCTGCCAGGCACAGTCCTAGTTCCCAGGTGGGGGTCCCTCTGTAGCAAGGTACCTTGGAAAAAGAACAGCTCCCACCTGCTCCCCTATTACACTGCAACCCTCCCCTGTACCCTTAGCAGCGAGAAGTCAGGGGAGAGCTGGGTGTTTGCTGGTGGAAAAGACGAGAAAATCGATAGGAGGGGAAAAATAATCTCATTTTAAAGCGTCTAAGCAGGTATCGAAATCAATAATGCAAACAACAGCAGAGGACACGAGCCACCACACCAGGGACCCAGCATGTGTTTTCGGAGGGGCCTCGGCACCCACCCTACCACCCTCAGGACCCCGATGTGCTCCCAGACCTCTTGGGGGGAGCGACGGGAAACATCTCTTGGAAGTGAGCCGCCCCGTTACCAGCTCCAGTCCCAAGCAGTGGACTCGGGGGTCCAGCACTTACAGTGACAGTGTCCAAAAGGGGAAGGGATGGTTGGCCTTGTGCCTCTCGTGGCTGAGAAGGGGGGGGGGTCTTTGTCTCTAGCTGTGTTTTTCCTTGTCATCCTGGGGACACCAAGACTCTTTTTTTTCCCCCTCCACTGTCATAGAATAAATGACTCTCTTCCTTGATTTCTTTGCCTATTTTATGCACCGTGAGGTTTCATCTCTCAATCCATTTGCCAAAGCTTGTTGGGTGCAGTGGTAGTTTGGAGGGGCACGTTCCAGGCCAATCACTTCTGCTTTCGCTTCTATTGGCTGTGACCAGGTTTGTAAAACCTGCAGGTGTCTCTAGTAGCCGAGGGCCCAGATGGGCAGCGGCTTGTAGGTGGGGCCTGGGAGGTGAGATTAATACATGGCAGGAGGGCTTTATGGGTAGATCTGGTCCCTGCAAAAATTCCTGAAGTGTTACCAAGACTCCAGGCTCAGAGTCATAGTCTGACAGAGGAGTCTAGGTCCAGAAGACAATGGAATGAGAGCACTTATATACTGAAGGCTCAGGAGACGGCTTCTTCATGGTTAAAGTGCTTGCAAGCAAGCAAAAAGACCAGAGTTCAGATCCCCTGGCCCCACGTAAAATACCAGGTGGGTGTGGTGGCCCACCTGTAATTCCAGCCTCAGAAGGTAGAGATTGGGGATCCCCGTAGTCAGCTGGCTAGCCAGACTAGCCCTGTCTGATTTAATTACTGAGCCTGTCTGAACAAGAATGGTTCCTGATGGTTATTTCAGTTCTCCATATCCGTGTACACGCACACACGTGAACACACGTGAAAACAGGAAAATACAAAAAGAAGTTCAAGGACATCGTCAGCAACATAGGGAATTTCAGGCAAGCCTGGAGTCAGTGAGACCTGCCTTGAAACCAGAAATAACATACGCACGCTCTCCAACCCCTCCTAAAGATGCTCCTGATTACTTCGTTTGTTCTGGATTTCCAGTGTACCAGAAACTGCTGAAGTAAAGTTACTCGGTGAGTCTAGAGTCTATTTGTACAGATTTATTTTCTGCAGTTGTTTTTGTCTAAGTGCTTAGGAGCAGTCTGGATATCAGTTTTGAACACAGGCAGTTTCTGTACAACCTTGAACCTGTTACTTGACTTTTCTGGGTTTGTTTCTTCATTAGAAAACAAGGCAGCCAGTCACATCAATGGCTTGCATTGCAGAGCATGGCAGACAGACAGTGGCTTCTCCTGGCCCACCCCACTCGCAACCCACATACACCCTACCACCCCCCATACAAGCCCTTTCTTGAGTGCTTGTCGTTGGTAATGTAAAAACTCTTTCAGGCTGACAGATGGAGGGTACTCCCATCTTGGGGGTAATCGAGACTGGGTTCCTAAAAACTGGGGTGTCTCCTCTAAATCCTACTTGGCATGTGTTCTGTAGGTGCCCAAGCATGCTGAGACTGTTAGACCTGGATGTGTGTGTGTGTGTGTGTGTGTGTGTGTGTGTGTGTGTGTGTGTGTGGTGTGTGCACGTGCACAGGTGGAGAATCAAGGGACTCCAACAGTGTGTGAGGTTGACAGAGGTCCACTCATAAAGAGGAGCTAGCACAAGGGAGACACTTAAGAAACACAAGATTATTAGAGCTGAGGACCTGGTGGCCAAGGGACCATAGTTTAGCCTTAAGGTGGGAGAGCACTGGGACAGAAGAGAGGGCTTCAAGCCAGGAGGATAGGGAGAGACCCCATGGACAGCATGGTTGGAGAAAGTCTCAAGAGAGTCCCCAGAAGGAAGGAAGGGAAAGGAAGGAGGGAGGGAAGGAGAGACAGACAGAGGGAGGGAGGGAAGGAGAGAGAGAGAGACAGAGAGAGACAGAGAGAGACAGAGACAGAGATACAGAGACAGAGAGACAGAGAGATAGAGAGAGCCATGCAGGGCCCCTGGATAAATCCTTCATGGCCTTCAGATGTTGCTAAGGAGTTGCTAAGGAAGTAGGGCCGCTCAGGGCGGGCAGTAAAAGAATGTCAGGCAAAAGAGAGTCCTCGCTGAAGACCATTAGGTTGGGGGGTATTGGCTTTGAGGACCATGAGTCAGAAGTGGACCGGGATGGTGCCTGTGCTTGATTCCAGGAATGGGAGTTCCATCCAGGGTGGAGGAGACGTTACGAAAGGGCGTGGCTAACAGAGTCCTCGCAGGTGGTCCAAGGCCGAAGCTGTGGCTTGTGTCCCAGCGTCTCTGCAGCGTGGGAATGGGGATGAGGCTGGGTCACTTCCCCCGGCCCACTTGGACCACTCCAGGGCCCTCCTAGAGACCAACCCAAGGCTGGTTGATGGACAGGGGCCACTAGCGAAGTGTCGCTGACCCGCCAAGAGCAGCATGCACCTGCCCCCCAGGTGTCTTTCTGCAGCCACTCACCCCGCCCCCCAGCTCCTCCTGCCCTGAAGCCAGCTTGGCGGAGATCTCTTCTGCTCCGAGCCTCCAAGGGCCACTTAGAAATGATATTTAAAGCTTCAAGCACATCCTGGAGTGCTTCCAAATAAAAATATCAATTTGTCTAGGTACAAAGTCATTGGCTGGCGACTCCGCAGCCTGCTAGTGTTTGAATAGAAGTGAAATTTGGAGGCATGGACTGTGTACCCTTTCCCCCACCCCACCTGTGGCTGGGGATACATTGGCATTGTTCTGAACCCATATAGCTGACCTAGTTGTTTTTGTAGACTGTATTTTATAAGTTCACAGCTGAAATTATTCTTTTCTATAATAGAAGAACATAGTTTTACAAATATATCTATTTTTCAACGAGCAAACAAAACCTCCTTGTTCCCTGGCCACGCCCTCCCTCCTCCCTCCAGGTCTCTAGCTGCTCTGACCTACTGAGGCTCCTTTCTGACCTCAGGACCTTTGCATTCATTGTCCTTGCGTGATTACTGCAATGCTCATTCCTTCCATCCCTCCCCAAATCTCCCTAGAGCACTTTCTTGCTTTGTTAATTTCCTACTGTTGTGTAACAAGTAAGCATAAACACTGTGGCTTGCAGCAATATAGATCTGCTCTCTCTTAGCTTTTGTGGGGGAGGAATTGGGCACAGCTCCATGCTGCCTTTCAGCTCAGGGCAGCTGTGGGCTGAAGTCCCATCAGAGGACCCACTAGGGAAGATGGGTTTGCAAGCACCTGTCAATCATCAGCAGGTCCCTCTCTGTGGCCTTAGGCTGGGACCTGCCCTGCAGGCTGTCAGTCAGGACTTGTTTTAATTTCATAACTTCATTTCTGTAATAAGCACTTACTCTAAATAACTTAAGGAACAAGGGATTTTATTCATTTGACAATTCCAAGTTACTGTCCATCATGACAGGAGACCTATACCAATAACATTAGCTGAAGATACCAGTCACATCACATCCAAAGCAAGAGCAGAGGGCAAGAAGCCCTGTTAAAGATTTGCTTGCCTGCCTGTCAGGTTGTGGGTTGGTCTACCAGCTTTCTCCATCTTTACACACTTGCCCGGGGAAGGATCCTCCTATGGGCAGAGTCTTCCATCATTTATGCAATCAAGACAGTCTCCTATAGGCTTGCTCAGAGACCCGCCTTAACTAGCTAGCTCCTCATAGGTGTGCCCAGTTAACTAACATCTGTGATCCAATTCTCTGCAAGAAACAGCTTAAGGGAAGAAGGATATAGTCCATCATGGTGGGGGAATGAATGCATGGTATCAGGTGACTGTGGGTCAGCAGAAGTGTTAGGCAACTGCTTGCTCACTTCATGGCTCACCAGGAATAGAGGGAAGACAGGAAGTGGGACCTGTCTATTAAACCTTAGGACCCACCCCTCCAGTGGCCCACTTCCTCTAGTTCAGGTGTGAACTTGACAGTTGAGGGTATAAACTCTGGACACATTTATAGGGGATTAGTAGTTAAGTCCAGAGCAACCTGCAGGGGATTGTCTAGCTGATGGGAAAGGCCAGGGTGAGTGGGATTTGGTCCTGGATAGGTGAATAAAATACAGAAAGCTGGTTGAGGAAGTGGGCATCCTTGTGTATACTTGGCCAGACATGCTGGTCTGGCAAGTAAGGATCGTCCATCTCTCAGCCATTATGTGGATATGGTGTGACCCTTGGCTCTTTGGTGATGGTATATGCTCTCCTGCCAAGCTGGAACCACTAAGAGAATAATACCCTTGTTCCCTTAAGCTGTTTGGTAGTAATTTATCAGCAACAATGCAGGTGAACTGCGACAGAATTTGGTACCAAGAGTGGGGTGTTGCTGATATATCCGTTTATGTATCTTGTGGATTCTGAATGTTTTAGTTGGAGAAATTTGGAAATGTTTGAAGACTTTTGTGAATGCAAAAATGTTTTTGTGGTGTCCACTCACCCATGGCGGGGCATGTTTCAGCCCATTCACACACTCATTCACATGCTCTATTACACAGCTGCTGGCTGCGTTGACGAAGAGGCTGTTCCCACCTCCACCTCCATTCCCCAGAGACTCGGTTGCAGAACGGGGAGTCTGTCTGGTCTTCAGCAGATCTCAAGTTTATTGGGGGAAACAAAGGAGCTTATATAGGCAAAAGACAAAAAGTGCCTAATGGCTGGCCAATTATGTCAAAGGTCAAAACATCTTTTAGGTGCTAGTGGCCAAGTTCAATGTCAATCAGCACAGAGGGCAGGTAGATATCTGAAAGCCAATTAGGGCTCTCTGTGAAGTGATCAGGTTACACCCAAGACCCTTGCCCTCTTTAGTCCCATGTGCTCGGCCATGCCCTGGGGCAAATCCTGGGTGGGCCCAACAGTTTTGACAGAGTTTAATAGTCCATTTGGAAAATAGTGATGTTGAGAGAGTTGTGGATTGTTTGAGCCCAGTTTGTGATAAAGGGAACCAGGACTTTAGTGAAATTGACTTTGAAGATGAGGACTGGTTTGTTTGGTAGAGGAGAGCTGTGTTGGCAGCCTTGAAAGTTCAGATGGGAGGGCAGACAGCTGAGCAGTTGTTGCTATTAGAGATATTAGTATCATTGAAGAAAAACCTAGTGATTTGTACTGGGACAGTGGAAGACATGAATACCACTATGTTGAGATTCTGTCCAGCATAGAAATTTTTCCCAGAGTCAGCACAGAGAAGATAAATCAACTGTGATTCAAGGGAGCCAATCCCCACCTGGAAGTTATGACAGAACATGGCAACATCATCCACATGGTACTGGTTTTACAGGCATCAAAGATGCAAGAGGGAGGAGGTCTCAGATCCTTCCTCCAAGGTTTCAGACAATGACACAAACGAGGCAATGTTTGGCAAGAAACCTACAGATGGGCCCAAGAAGGACATTTTGTATTGTGGAGTTGAAGCCTAATTTACAATTGAGAAACGAAGATGTTAGGGATGTCAAAGCCAACGTGGGACATCTTCCGAGAATTGTATACATGGGAGGATGGGCTGTGAGCAGAGAAATACTGTTTGTGCAACTTCAAGCTATGAAGCAGGACTGGGATTGCCCAGAATCTTTGAGCCACCATGACTACATGATGAGCAAGAGAAGAAGGATATTGAACTATAGAATATAGTATTTGGCTGGCTGGACTTTAGTCTTAATTTGATATTTTCTTACTGTGTCATATTACTTCTATTTTAATGTTTTATCTGTGCTGAAGTATTTAACTTGATTTGACAGGATCTTATGGTTACAAGATTTCAGACTTTTAGAATTAAATGTGTTTATAAGATAAATTTAACACCTGTGGGAACAAGGATTAAAGATTGCAATTTAAAAATGATGTTTTTGTGTGAAGTTGACAATAAGTGTCACAATTAGATACAGGTGTCAACTTGAAAACTGAAAGCTTGAGCTCTGGGCACATTTGTAGAGAATTAGTAGTTGAATTAGGACCAGAGCAATCTGCAGGGGATTGTCTACCTGATGGGGAGGGCTCAGCCCATAGTGGGTGGGACTAGATCCTGGACGGGCAAATAAAATACACAGAGCTGATTGAGGAAGTCAGCATCCTTGTGTATTCTTAGCCAGACATGCTGGTCTGGCGAGTAAGGATCATCCCTCTCTCAGCCATTATGTGAAGATGGCATGGCCAGTTCCCTTGGCCCTTCGGTAATAGTGCATTCTCTCCTGCCAACCGGACTAAGAACTGTAACCAGACTATTGTAAGAGAATAATTTCTTGTTCCCTTAAGCTGTTTGGTGGTAATTTATCAGCAACAATGCAGGTAAACTCTGACACTAGACTAGACTCCCTGAAGCTGATTCAACACCAGCTGAGGACAGGGTGTTCAAACACATAAACCTGTGGGGGAGCGTCATGTCCAAACTACAACAGGATAAGCCTATTTCTAACCTCGTACTTTGGCACCTTCACATCCCTCCACCTCTTTCCTGGGTGGTTTCTATCCTGTGTCTCTGTCTTTCTGCTCTCCGTCTCCCTGACCTCTGACCTCTCTATGTCCCCATCCCTCTGACCCTTGACCCTTCGCCTCTATCTGTGCATCCCTTGTGACAGTTCAGCATCTTCAGTGTCTCCTGTCTCCGTTTCTCTGTCCCCAGACCCCATCGCCTTGTCCTTCATCTCCTTGTTTCTCCTCCCTCTGACTGTCCCTGGTCCTCCATTTCTCTGCCCCATTCCTTTTGCCAGCTTCTACTGTCCCCAACCCCCATGTCTCCTCCCAGGTTTCCCCCTGCCCCTTCTCTTTCCTTCCCGGCCACCAGCATCCCCAGGACCCCAGGCAGGGGACGCAGAGACAACGGCTGCTTTTCCAACGCCAAAATAATCGCCTTAACTTCTGCCTGTTTGTCTTACTGTGATTAGGAAAATAAGCCAGCACAGTAGCCCCTTGCCTAGAAGGAATGGCTCCAGGGCACACAGGGGTCTTCGGAGAACCATCTGGGGGTTCCTGAGTGCTGGTCCTCTCCTGGGCCTGACCCATGGGCGTGGCTGGACATGCCCCCATCCCATCTCCAGGCTGAGCCTGTGCAGTTCCCATCCCCGCAGCTCAGCGGTCCGCTGCAAATGGTGTGCAGGGCAGAGGTGAGAGGTTCTGCTGAATCAGATAATGAGGAGCAGGTGTTGTTCATTAAGCCTTTACTTCTCCTGACATCCCCTCCCCCCCCATCTCCATTGCGGGACAAACATGGCGGCCAACAAGCCCCTGTCCCCTCTGTCTGTGACCATTAAAACCCAATTAGCAGAATAAGAAGCACTGGGCAGAGTAGGCCTGATTCCACAGGAAGGCTGGGGGAGTAGGGGGCTAATGAGCCTGGCAAGACAAGAGTCCAAGAAAGCAGAGCCTGGAGCAGTGGAGACGAGGGTTAGAGCTGGGAGGACTTACTCCAGGTAAGGACGGTGGGGAAGGGAACCGCGCTGCCTTGGACCCCCTCGCCCTCCCCCCCACTGTGTGTCACCATGTCACACGCTCTCGCCAGCCCTCTGTGCAGGGTTGCAGATGACGGTCATGACGGCTTCTCAGTGCCAAAGCAAGTGCCCCTGGGCTGCTGACAGGGATGGGTCGAGTGTTTTTCTTTTCTTTTCTTTTTTTTCTTTTTTTTTTTTTGAGAGAGAGAAAGAGAGAGACAGAAAATAAAAGAGGCACTTGAACATGCACGGAGATATTTGGGGAATCATCCTGGGTTACTCTGCCTCTTGCTAGCTTTGCTCTGGGACGTCCCGGGCTCCGCTTTTCAGAGCCAGGATTATAGTCCGCCACCTATCCGATGGGCATTTTCACATGGGATTTGGGGACCCAAACTCAGGTCCTTCAGCTTGCGGAGGCAAATGCTTTAACCCCAGCTCTGGGTGAAATATTTCTTACGACTCACAGATTGTGCACATCCAGAGCAGGGGTCACCCGCTGGGAAGGGGCCAGATGGTGTGACCTCTGGCCCATCCCCTCTGCACAGAGAGGCCATGGCTGGGCACCTAGGGGTACTTTCAACAGATCCTCAGGGCTGGAAGGAGAGCCGAGGGATGTAGCTAACCAGACACCCCTAGCTCAAGGCCTCTGGACACTGGCTCGCTGCCCCAGATGCTCTAGAGTCCCACCCATGGCTGGCCCTCACCCTGGGGGACGGAGGCTTGCCGAGGTTCCAAAAACTGCTCAGTCAGCTCCTGGCTTGTCTTAGCCTAAGTAGGCCTTTCGGATTTATTAGCTCTGGAGGTGGAAGGAAAACAGCTTCTTGCAGAAAGATGTTTCATGCTACATTTCAAACTTGCAGACTTGATTGAAATGGTAGTTAAAACATTTTAGGGCTCTTAGGTAAAGCTACCTAAATTCTGATATCATCCGTTGAAGACGTCGGTTCTACTATATACTGCCTTATCAAGAGCCGTCATCCCATCTTGCAGGAACATGGTTCTGGCTCCCATTCAGAAGTCTGTGGCATCGAAGCCACCAAGAAGGGGGGGGGGGAAACAGGATAGAAACAGGATAGAATGAGTGTGCATTTTAATTAAGCCTCCGCGCACCCGATTGTGGAGAGGCGTATATTAAAGAATTCTTTGCACTTTGCGGGAAGCTGGAATATTTGTTCCCTGTGTCATTTTTATATTCCTTTTGTGTGGCAATTAATATTTAACTCCTGGGAAATAAAGCTGTCACCTGATCATGTTTACGGCCTGGCATTAAAAAGAACGGCTCCTGATAAGCTATTGTAATATAGTGTTGGGAAGACCCTGTGACGCGTTTTGTTCAAGTATTACTTTTACTCAAGGAACTGGCCCTGTATGACAGAAAGAGAGAGAGAAAAAGAGAGAGGAGGAGAAGAAGGAGGTGGAGACAAAACATGCATATTCGTGTTCATGCAGATATGGCTGCATGGGTGTGTGCATGCATAGTGCATATGCTTAGATCAGAGAACAACCTTCAGGTAAGATCATGCATATTCATATTCATGCAAATATAGATGCATGCATGGTGCATATGTTTAGATCAGAGAACACCTTTCAGTGAGAGTGTGTGTCATAGTTAAGCACAGGTGTCAATTTGACTGTTGAGGGTTTGAGCTCTGGGCACAGTTGTAGAGAGTTGATGGTTGAGTTAAGCCCAGAGCAAACCTGAAGGAGATTGTCTAGCTAATGGGGAAGACCCAGCCCATGGTGGGTGGGATTGGGCCCTGGATAAATCACAGAGAGCTGGTTGAGAGAGTTGGCATCCTTCTGTTCACTTGGCCAGACATGCTGGATTGTCCATGTCTCAGCTGTCGATCTCCCGTCAAGCTGGACTGAGAACTGTAACCGGACTGTCGTAAGAAAGTAAACTCCTTGTTCCCTTAAGCTGTGTGATGGTCATTTATCAGCAACCATGCAGGCGGACTGCAACAGCGTGCATATTCATATTCATGCAGATATAGATGCGTGCATGGTGCACATGTTTAGATCAGAGAACAACCTTCAGATATCAGTCCCAGGCTCCTTCTGCCTTATGTGTAAGGCAGGGTCTCTCACTGGCTGCAGGCCAGGCTAGGTCGACCCACAACTTTCCCAGGAATCCACCTTTCTCTGCCTCCCATCTTTTCATCACTGAAATTATAGGCATATGCCACCACATCTGACTTCTTGCATGTATTCTGGGGAATCCAAACTCAGATCTTCATGCCTGCACACCAAACGCATTTCGCCTAACTCACCATCTCTCAGCCTATGAGTCTCTACCTTAGTTTATTCTCATCGTTCACGATGTCGTGTCATTGTTTCCGGATGTTGCCGTCATCATGGAGGATAGAATGCCTGTGTGTTTTTTGGGACGGCAGGTGAGTCTCCGTGTCCCTCCTGTTAGCACAGTCTCTCGGCTTTTATCTTTGCCACTGCCAGCCACATCGTGTCCTTGACGGAGGAGAAGAGGTAGAAAAGCCACATTTACAGTCACTGGTGAGAATGTAGCTCTGCCTGATATTCACAGGGCTTCACCGAGAGACCTGGTTTGAGTTTACAAGTGATTACAAGCCGTCCCGTGAGACTCTGGCGACCGATGAATTCTCAAATAAGTTGCAAAGCGGTGACGAATCAGCCTGCTATGCTGTCAAAATCGATTACCACAGAAGACAGCTTCACTTGGCTGGCTTTT
The DNA here is from genome assembly GCA_023101885.1 of Typhlomys cinereus. NCBI lineage: Eukaryota > Metazoa > Chordata > Mammalia > Rodentia > Platacanthomyidae > Typhlomys > Typhlomys cinereus. The sequence goes on along the minus strand of JALPQD010000009.1, from coordinate 4,900,444 downwards.
TTCTCGGGGTCCGAGAGCCAACCTGACTTCCTTCTGCTCCCAAGAGCATCTGTTGACCCCAGCCACCTACCACCCTGTCTCTCTCCCCCACTTGGTTTGCCGAAATCTCTGCTTTGAGTTTGGTGATGAAAACCTCTCAGGAGCAGGGAGTCGGAGAGCGGTCAGCCTACCCCGCCCGACAGAAACTTGGTTCTCTCCCTGCAAAGGTCTCTGGGGGTGGGGAGAGGTGGATTCTTGCTGTGGCTTTAAGTAAGATAAACATCCGAGGGCCCAGGATCTTTATTTTGCAGCGATGAATGCAAGGGGCAATTTATAAATGTTCCCTTAATATTTCTGAAACAGATTGGCTAGTAATTTATAGACTGCAACATTGAGGACTGAATTAATTTCCCAGCAAGCAAAGTCTTCAGGCGGCTTGGGGAAAGCCATTCCCAGCGGCTCTGGGCACAGTTGGAAAATGGCAGAGTGGAGAGAGGATGTGGATATGACCCATTTCTCCCTCTCTGTGTCACAGAGAGAGATACTGAGGCCTGAGGTCTCACAGCTGGCTGCTGGCTGAGCCAGGCCTAGAGGAGACGCAGTCTCCCCAATCCTTTGTGCCCCTCTCCTTGTGTGGCCTGTCTGAGTATTGCTACCTGCAGCCTCATCCCCCCTAGAATCAATCCACTTTCTTCTCTGGCTTCCTTTCTTCCTAGTCGACTAAGACCTCTTTGTCTGCACCCAGAATCAGAGGCTTACTGCTCAAGACAGCTGGGTTCACACCAGCATTGCTGCCCACGTGGGTATGCTTGGTTCATGTGGGCAGGAATTAATATGTACCAAGCACCTGCTGCGTGCCAGGTACACGGTTGCCTCTGTGTCTGTATTTGTCTTTTGTATTGCAGCTATGGCACATACTTTTCTATGTATGTCTGTGTGTGCATGCAGTACATGCAAGTGTACACACAAATATATTAGCACATGTGTGGAGGCCAGAAGACAGTTCTGGGCATCATCCTCAGGAACATCATCCAACACCTTTGAGACAGAGTCTCTCACTCACCAGTTAGACTAGTTTGGCTGGCCAGGGATTGTCCCATCTCAGCCTTACCCGCAACAGTCAGGCAGCCTGTTCTATGCCTGACATCTGTATATGGGTTCTGTAAATCAAACCCAGGTTTCTTATGCATGGTAATGCTTTACCACCTGAGCCATCTCCTCAGCCCCTGGTATGTAGCCTGTGTTGATAGCCCATCTTACAGAAATGGAAAAATGAAGTTCCGAAGATTGAGTCCTGCTTTCTCTTCCCTATATCTTATCCTTCCTCTTCAATAGCCCTCCCTCCATCTCCCCATCCCAGAGCAGCAAATTAATAAAATAAATAAGTAAATCAGAGGTTTTCAGGGTCCAAGAGGATTAGACAACACTAACTAGATCAATGTATCTCATGCACCCCCAAACTACCCCGGGGATCTTGCGGAAATGCTACCTAACTGGGAAGTGGAGGTGTGAGGGGAATTCACCCTATCAGCGATACCTGCCCCTTTGTTTCCAGAACCTCTCCCTCATTCACCCTCTCTTGACCATAATCACACCCCAAATCAGCAATGCTTGCAAATGGTTGACATACGCACTCTTCCTCCTTTAGAATTCTGAGCTGCTTTGGTACTGGGAGTGTCCACGGGTGACAGACGGAAGCTGCCCGCAGAGCACCCGGGATCTACGGAGGCTGATCTGTATTTAAAACTGACACAGGGTGGCCATGTCAGGACTCGCCATTGCAATTTAATAACCGGTAATTGAACAACAAATGGGTCGCGCGTATTTACTCAGGACTTGAGTCACCGCGCATGCTGCAGGGACAAGATCTCGGCTGCGAAAATTGAGTTGAGACCTGAATGTTACCAAACATTATAAATAGCTCTGGGTTCATTTTCCCAACGCACCGTTGTGGCTACGAAATGAGCAAGAAACTCACAGAGCATTGGGGGGTAAGGGGGGTGGGGGCGGCCTGTCTTCTACACATTCTCACGCGCCAGTGCAAATACTCACTTCCAAACAGTCACCCCGTGCAATTACGCTGTGGCTCACGTCTGCATAGCTCCTTGTACATGACATTTACGAAGAAAAACACTTGCAAATGAAATGTTTGATTAACATTACCTCTTTAGCAGCTTAAAATGGGCAAGTATAATTGAAAGCCGCATTAACTAAAGAATATGAACTTTATTCGAGCTTTATCCCGGGCCTGTGAGTTTTATTGAATCTTTCGCGCCAATGGCCCGGGGTATTTATTCATCCTGTTCCATGAAATACTCTAAAGAGTCAGCAGTCTGCCTACTTATCAGGAAAAATGGGTACCATTTGAACATAAGCCTTGCGTAAGGGCAATGAGCAATTCCTTTTGGAATCCGGAGGGTAGTTTATCAAGACCAAGTGAAATTTACTTGTCTTGTGAAGTTGGATATGCAGGATGGTGATTCAGCGATCCAGGAGCGATATCCACACCCACCACTTTTCCAGAGCCTAGATCTACACGGGAAACGTCGCTTGCTTTTATCGCTTGCTTTTAGAAGTTACCTGCTTTTATATCTGAAGAACTTTTCCCCTGGCTGGAAATGAAGTTCTGTCCTTAGAGGACTTGCCTTACGCAGAGAGTCCTGGGTTCAATCTCTGGGCATGCATGAACGGTATGGTGCAGCCTGTAAGCCCAGCACTGCAGAGGTGGAGGCAGGTGTATCAGAAGTTCAAAGTCATCCTTGGTTCTTGTGAACATATAATACATAGTGATGCAGCCCAGCTTGGGATACATGAGACTCTGTTTCAAAATAAAACAATTCCTTTCTTCCTGCTATGCATTTCCATTTCTTCCTTTCACTTTTTGTATCTCACCCATCAAGATATTCATTCCACCTTTCCATCCATCCATCAATCTATCCATCTGTCCATTCATCTGTCCATCCATCCATCCATCCACCTGTCTACCATGCATCTTCTCTCCCTTCTTTTCCTCCTTTTACCTTTCAGCCATCACCTGCTAGCTCTGGCTGTGTCTGGGTTTAAGGACCAAGGCGTCCCCCATTTTGAGGCACCCCTCCACCACATGGAAGCAATGTGGAGCCCTCATTGCTTTCTTTGCAGTTTCTTTACCCAGAGACCTTTCACGGAGCACCTTTGGAGGCTATGCCTTCAATCCTTCCCTGTCCGCTTCCCAGGTGGGAAACTGGAGAGACAGACAGTGCACAAACTCTTCTTCCAGCGGGTGATCTTTACAGAGCAGGCTGGAGTTGGCTTCCCAGAAAGACCGGCATGAGGAAAGCTTATTCTTGGCAAGGGGAACAGCACGTGCATAGAGAGAGGGCCATGTGGGATTCAAAGACACTCAGAGTGGAGACTCAGAGTCCTGAGCATGACCACCACCCGCCAGCAACAGGAGGTTGAGAATAGCGCCGTTTGCCATGTGTGCATCCCCCGTGTATACCGCACTGAAATTTACCGGAGCCCCTGAGCCTGGCAACTCATTGTTGCTGATGCAGCTGACGCTATGGAACGCTAAGGCAAGTTGACTGGCATAAGCCACAGCAAACAACGGTGTCGCAGTTAACGCCCTATTCTCCTGGTCTAGTGATTTTAACATGCAGGCGTCTTGGTGCTCTTTTGAACCGTGTCCAGTTCCATGCCACGTATCACAGCAAACAAAGCATGTGAAATCCTTGGCCCAAAGCAGTTTATGGCCTGAGTAAGAAGACAGAGTAAATCAAGTGAGAGTAGCCACTTATCACCTTCCTGCCCATCCACCAGTCCATTCACCCAACTATGCATCTATCCATCTAACCATCCACCAACCCATCCACTCATCCATCATCCATCTATCCACCCAACCACCCATCATCTATCCATCCATCCATCCATCTACTTACTTACCCATCCATCCATCTACCCATCCCCACCTATCCATTCACCCAAACATTTAACCATTCATCCATCCACTCATCTCCCTATTCATCCATCATCCGCTCATCTTTCCCTCCATTTATCCATCCCTCCATCCATCTACTCACATATCCATCCACCCCACCTGTTCACTTATCAGTCCACCTACCCATCTGTCTGTGTTTGTCCACTCATCTACCCATGTGGCCGTCCATCCATTTAGCATGGACCACACTAGTTATAAATAAACCAGGGCATCCAGATCTTATGTGGGTTCTACACTTCTAGCTGTGTATTGAAATTCCCTGGGTATTAAAAGAAAAAAAAAAACTAACCACCAGGACCCAACGTAGATGTTCTCCTTGACTGGGTCGCAGATAGGACAAAGCTTTGGTGTTTTTCATCAGCTCTCTGGGCGACTCTGATAGGCAGGCAGACTGGGAAACACTTTGAAATGGTTTACAAGTTCAAAGAAGGGGAAGGCTGGGACCCTTGCTAGGAATCGCAGAGCCGGAAGCTCTGGACGCCCCTCGCTGAGTCTCACTCCCAGGGTGGGGAGGGTGGGGCGGGGATGTAGTCAGGACTCAGCCTCTCATCTTCTTCCTCACAGCTCAGAGAAGCTGCTTCTACCCTTTCTGTCTCTAGCACTTGAGGGAAAGAATCTGAGGAAATAGCGTGATTTGAACTGGAACAGACAGAAGGGAGAAGAAACATTCTGAGAGGAAGAGCGATACCATCGAGGATGTAGATCAGAAATGAGGCTGGTGGGTTTGGGGTGCGCCAAGCCCCGTTCTCAGATCTCAGGCATCTATTCCTTAGAATTCCTTGACTTTGGTTCCACCCCTGCCCTTTTTTTTTGGGGGGGGGCAGACCCATGGACCCCGGGGCCATGATACTCTGGCAATGGTAATTTGCCACTGATCGCACGCCGTGCTCCCAACCCCCACCCCACCCCACAGCCGTCCCCCATCCTCCCTGCACAACCCCACCGGAAGAGCAATGAGGAGTGATGAGGCTTCGCAGTGAGGAAGTTTAAACAATTATCTTGCTCTGATTAAGAAGGGGGATGTCTGCCTCTGGAGGAGCGGTGTTAATGCGAAAGTGGGGGTGATGGATGCCGGCCCCCACTCATATAAATCTTACCTGTGTGTCGATGTCGCCTCCTCACGATGCGTGTATGAGATAAATTCTCCAAATCTATTTCTGTGCGGATGCCAGCAGCTTGCTGATGGAGTAAGTAAGAGTTATGACCGCCATAATAGCATCGCTTATGAGGGGCTAAAAAAAAAAAAAGCAAACATGTCCACACGGGGCTTATAAATCTATTATAAGTGTGGAAAGTTCCACTAGACTCCCCAACTCATGGCTTCCTGGAGTCCAAATGAGTGGCCACTGGGCAGGCGCCCGAGAAGGTCACGGATGACTCTGTCCTTGAGTCCTAAGTTCTGGTCGGCTGTGATGGCAGGAAGCACACAGAGCCAGGAGCCTGACACAGGCTCCGGCCCTGCAGACCAGCTGGCTGTCTCTGCATCTACACCATTCTGATGCCAGGCCTGGCATGACCCCCTCGGCATCCCCCACACTGTCCTTCCCCCCAAGCGGGGCTTAGACTTAAGTTCTCTGGTGGGAGAGAGGGAATCATGGGCTGATCTTGGCCCACAAAGTCTGGGGTGGATCAGCCAGCAAACCCGCCTCCTGAACGTTTCGGGGTTTCTGACTGCTCCCAGCCTTCTTTGGGTGGAAAGGGCCCGTCTAGCCTAGAGGCCCAAGGCTTTAGGTCCCTCTAGGGTCCAAGCCCTACTCCCTACCCCCTTACCCCTTACTGCCCAAATGGTATTACCTGTATTTGCTCTCGGCTTCCATTAGTCTTTTTGTTTGCAAAATAGGTACCAACTAATTTAGCAATATTTATTTACTTGGGAAAGGGGGAAGATTCAGAGGGAAGACACAGAGAAAGAGAGAGAGAGAAAGAGAGAGAGAGAGACACACACAATGTGGGCTTTCAGAGATTGGACTCAGGTCACTAGGCTTGTGAGAAGGTACTGTACCCACCAAACCATCTCATGAACCGGACAAACAGTAATTTAATAATAATCCTTACACGGGGGAGGCGAGGCGCTCAGATTCCCAGAATAGAATGTGGTGGTAGCTGTTAGTGTGAGAAGGCTGCGAGCACAGGGCTTGTATGATCATTATCCTGTGGGGCCCTTATTTGGGGAGGGGAGGGGGGCTGCATCTGGTACCTCAGAACCAGACTCAAAGTTTGTTCAGGACGCAGTAATTACACTTGTCTGGATTCTTGTTTTAGACCCCTTCCTTGCCCTTTCTTCCCGTAAATTCTCTCCATCACCTGCCAAAAAGGGCTTTTCAAAAAGGGGGAGTTGGGCCACAGCCTCCCCTTTCTACATAGAGAGAGCCTTGAGGACCCAGGGGAGAGGCGTCGGGCCACGACTCTTCCTCGCCTTCCTCACGCATCTCCAGCTCAGTGATCTGCTTGTTCCTGTACGTGGCAGGTCTCTCGAGAATCACAGCTCTTTGCAAAACTGACTTTTTCTGTGTTTAAAAATGCAGGTCTCGGGCTGGGGAGATGGCTCGGTGGTGAAGCACTTGCCATACAAAGCCTGGGGACCTGAGTTCGGATCATGGGAGCCCACGTAGAAAGCTGGACAGAGCAGTCCAAGCACCTGTAATCCCAGTGCTCCTGCGGGGAGACGGGAGGTGGAGACAGGAATTGCCAAAAGTCCTCAGGCCAGTTAACTCGGCACACACAGCAGTGACCAACAGAGAGACCCTGTCTCAAGCAGGCAAGGCGGAAACTGAGACTTGACATCCGAGCTCGTCTTTCAACCTTTACATGCACACCCTGGTGCATGCATGCATGCACATACACGCAAAGTCTCCACCCTGACAGTGACCCTCCCCTGCCATCATGGATTCCCAGAGGCATTGGGTCAACGCTAGTCCGTGCCTTGCATATATTAAGTTCACGTGCTGACTTCTCTACTAGTACATGGTCTAGGTGCAGGCAGAGACTGGGTCTCTGTTGACTCCCAGTGCCTACCCAGTGCCCAGGATGCAGAAAGTCCCCGAGGAGCCAGGCCAGGTGGCACAGACCTGTCATCCCTGCTACTCAACAGACTGAGATAGGAGGGTTACAAGTTCAAGGCCTGCTTAGGTAACTTAGTGAGACCCTGTGTTTGTGTGTGTGTGTGTGTGTGCGTGGTTAGGGCTATAGCCAAAAATGGTAGAGCACCTGCTTAGTATGTATAAGATACGTGGTTCGAATCTAATACCACGAATAAGCCAACAGAAGCTACAAAAGAAAGTCCTTGAGAAATATTTATTATCTGAATGAATGACTGTCTGAACACTGTTGGAAGGAATAGTCTGTCCTGCCCTGGAGGAAGGATTCTCCTCTGGGCCAGAGGCAGCTGGTAGGTGAAACCCCTTTTCTCTGTCTGTCTGTCTGTCTGTCTGTCTCTGTCTCAGGTGGGTGTACATGTGTGTCAGGGGGAAGCATGTGTGCGTGTTGAGCCTGTGGAGGCCTAACGGTGACGTAGAGATCATCCTGGATTGTTCTTCCATCTTATCACTGCAGGCTCTGCCTTCCGGGGTCAGCATTTTAGATGCCGCCATGTCAGTGGGCATGAGGGGATCCAAACGCAGGTGCTTTTGCTTATGAGGCAAAAGCTTTAACCCCTGAGCCGTCTCCCCAGTCTGGGGAACCTTCTCTTCTATCTCGTAGTCACCAAGCCAGCCTGGGACCACTTTGCAATTTTTTTCTTTGTCACTTTCACACATAACTCCTTTTTTTTTTTTTTTTAAATCATCTCCCCACATAGTTGAGGCTTGGCCTCAAATTGACAGTGTAGCCCAGGCTGGCCTGAAACTTAGCAGTCCTCCCTTAACCCCTCCCTAGTGCTGGGATTACAGGTGTGCGGGGACCCGATCAGAGGTAGTAGGAGGAGGCATCCAGCTGACCTCGGACGCCACGTGGGCACCGATCCCCAAGGTCCAGCTGTCAATTTGCTAGTTTGCCATGGACCCGTCTCAGTGCCGCCTCTCCCCCTTCTGAAGGGTGTGACCGGCCATGGTGGGAGAACGCATGGCAACCCTGGCCCCCATTAAAGACACATCGCCCCCTCCGCTGCGGTATTTGGCTTGCGAATGCTAAATGTCAACAGTTCCCCCAGCGAAGCAGGCAGAAGGTGGGAAGGTCGGTCCTTTCACGGAGCTAATTGCTGTCAGTAAATTAGAGCTGTGAACATGCCAACCCTCTCCGTCGCCACCTCTCCCCACCGGCCAGACCCTCTGCCCAGCCCAGGAGCCCTGGGAGTACCTCCGTGTACAAAACCCAGAGCTGGGTGGAACAAGGAAGGATGGGACAAGGAAGAGGGTCTTTGCTGAGACAAGAAAGTAACGGAGAATGACTCTCCCCTCTCCTCACAGTAAGGAGCTCTTGCTTCCTGGTCCTGGAACCGCAGCCAGCCTGGGAATGGCCCCAGGGGTTCTAAAGATGGCTGATGTCCGAGTGCGCACTGCAGCTGCGGGGCTGAGGTCTGTGGTGTGGGAACGGGGGTGCTGTTTGGATGGCCCCTTCTTGCTGCTTCAGGAAAACCTTGGGGGTCTCTTGTGGGAGGAGAGGCACCCAGATCCCCGGGCACAGCTGGACCCTCTGGACTGACGCCTGTGGATTGTTAAGTCTGCAGCCCTGGATGGTCACCAGAGAGAGCAGGTGGGATTTGTCTCTGGTTTTCAGTACTGCTTAGACCTTGCTTTCCAGGCAAGTTAGCTGTTCGTGGACTCAGTTTGCCCAGCCAGGACCCCTAAGTGCCAGGCCTGCCTCACCCCGTTCATCAACTGCCAGCCACCCAGCACGGACCCGTCACCAGGCTCTGCAGGCCCGTGCCATGTTGGTAGATGCCTCGTTTCTTTTGACCATGCAAGCGAACCGAGTTCCTGGACTATAAAGAGATCGGACCACGCAGTGCATGGAAGACTTTGCCGGTCTCAGGGATGGGTGTCTTCTTTTTGATATCTACAAGAATGAGGTTCTCGTCCTTGTTCCCGGAGATGCTACCTGCATGGACAGAAAAGCCACACTCCTCTGGGGCCTCAGCTCGCTGACAGGGCCCAGGGTCATATGGCACGCGCTCCTCAGCCCCTTCGCCACCTCACAGAAGTTGTTTAGACCAAGAAGCAGGACGCCCAGCCGCTTGGGCAGCCTGACTGGCATGGGTGGGTGGCGGCCTCCCTGCCTGCTGTCAGTCTGTACAAGTCTCCCTGCCTCCACCATCCTTCCTTCCTGTGCTCTGTCTGCATTCAGACATCACGTGACTCTTAAAGTCGGCACAGGAGCAGAGGCGAATCGGCCCTGTCCGACAGAGAAGAAACTCGCCCTGAGAACACGTTGTAGGAGAATCGGGTTCACAGATGCTCTTCAACTCAATCAAGCTCACAGGCAGAGCTAAGATTCAAACGCTTTTTCAGCAATAGAAAAGGAGAGAGAAGAGAGAGAGAGAGAGAGCAGACACACACATGTCACAGCATGTGCGTGGAGGTCAGAGGACAACTTTCAGAAGCCAGTTTTCTCTTTCCACCATGCAGGCTCTGGGGATTGAACTCAGGTCCTCAGATTTGCACACAGGTGCCTTTACCTACTGAGCCATCTTGTTTTGGCCCCAGAGCTAGAGCCAAGATGCAGACCCACTTCTTAGTCTTGAGAACAAGACTTTTCCTTCTGCTTTGCGGCAATCAACTGGCCAGCAGTTTCTAAGCGCCAGTTGTAAACAGCAAGTACTTTGCAACCTGTAGAGCCTCGTGTCCTTCCAGAAGCACTGATGCTGTTAAGAACAAGGGGGGCTGTGCCGAGGATGCGGCTCGGCTGGCGGGGTGCTTGCTGAGCAGGCCTGAAGCTCTGGGTTCGATTCCCAGCACCTCAAAGACTGGGCATGGTAGGGCAGTCTCGACAATTGGAGGGTAGAGGCAGGAAGACCCGAAGTTCAAGGTTGTCCTCTCAGAGCGAGTTAGAAGCCAGTCTGAGGTACTTGGACCCCTGTCTTTAAAGAAATAAATAGCAAGGGAGTCGAGCACTGCCCATCTGCTGGGCTCCTCTGGACACACACATGGCATCTGCCCACAGGCCCAAGTCAAGCGGCCTGGAAATCGGGCAGCCCTCGTGGACGATTAGGTGGCCTTAATCTCCCCTCAGATGGTCAAGCCGAGAGGCCGAGTGAAGGGTTTTGAGTGGGAGACAGCCTGGGGTTCAGGCCACAGACTAGAAAGGCCACACGTCTTTTCTTGGAAAGTTCCAGTCCCTCCTTTTGGGGACTCAGTATCTGCAGGCACGAGTCCTGCCAACAGCTAGAACTGGCTTCATGCTGGAGGAAGGATGGAGGGACAGAGTGGGGCAGTGGAGCTTTGTCCCTGGGGTCTCCTGCATCACCTCTTCTCTGACATCCTCTCTCTGGATGCCCACCACTACTCCATCAGTTAGCCACTCGGGATCTACTCTGGGATTTGAACACAGGTCCAAGTGACGCTGGAACAAACCACCTTCCTCCACCTCACTTTGCGGTGAGTATCAGTTGCTTGGCCTAGAAGGTTTCTCTTCTCTCTGAGAAAGGAGCCTCCTCCACCCTCCTCTCAGAATACTTCATGCTCCATGTGTCTTTTGAGATTGTAGCCCTTAAAACCCTCGATGGGGAATATTTCAAACACAGTCATAATCCTCTGAATGGCCAGGATATGACAGAGAAACGCGTTGGTAGGTGATTTTGCCACGGTGCGGATGAGCTAAGACCGCCGTGACGTCACTCAGGACGCTGTCGTACGTGTGGTCTGTCGTTGCTCTTCTTGGCTGTGTCAGGCAGGCTTTCTGGAAGAACAGAAGTACATGTAGTACAAAGGGGGGTCGTCAGATTGGCTTGCCCGATACGGGTTGGGGGCCCACAGCGGCTGTCCGCGCACCGCAGGGGCTGAGAACCCAGAAGCCACTCTGACCACCAGGGCAGGTGCCTCATGGTCCCCGTCTGGCACCGAAGGCCTGGGGGATTCGTGGGCAGCCCGCTGATCAGTCATGTTGGAAAGACGGGGCAGCTGGGCTCTGATGGCGCGACGGTGGGGGCGGCGGTGATGGTGGGGGTCGGTGAACTCGCCTGCGAGATGTGCAGGCCGAGCAGACACAGAGCAACGGCTGTTGATCTCGCACCTCCTCGTACCTGGGTCACCACGAGGAAGCCCCTTCCAGGCGGGTCTTTCCATTTCAATTAGCCAGATCGAGAAATTCCTTAGAGGTATGTGCAGGGGCTCATCCCCTAGTCGGTTCTAGAGTCCTTCCAGGTGACCATCAATAGCTCTCCTTCTAGGGGCGTGTGCTGTAGAAAAGTAAAGTCGGGCCATGAACCCCCCGGCACTCACCACGCACCTCCAGCAGGCGTCCACTCTTGGTCACTCTGGTCTCACCTCTGTCCCCAACGACTTTTCCTGTTGCCCGGACGTCCCAGCCCATGTTTTCATGTCTCTTTTCCTCCCTCTCAGGCTGGTACTAGAGTCTTCAAATCCCCAATGCTCAGTTAACGACAAGCTTGTCCGGCTGTGTTTATTGAGCAGATGAATAAGTGATGGAATGCGGCGGGCTCATTGGTGGGTCCCAATGTTTGCTCCTGGCACCCCTCCCCCCAAACGACTCCTGAGGCTCTGACTTATCAGTGGGGCCAGCCCTGCGACCAGCCTTTCCGGATGGCCGCTCCCTGGTTGCCCGTGTGTGACCACCTCTCAGGTCCAGCGACCTGGGACTCTCCGGGCAGCTGATAAGGCCTTCTCAAACACAGCCCTTCCTTGAATCAACATCCCGCAGGCATAATTACTTAGCTGGGCAAACACGCGGGTGAAGGGCTGCGCGTCCTCTGGCACCCTGTGGCCGGGCCTACACATCCCTCAGAAGCCCTGCCAGGATGGTAGATGGGGCTAGCTTAGGGCCTGTCCCCCTGACCCCTCCCCAGGTCACCCCGGGCATCCCAGTTGACTGGCTTATGTCCATCCCCAGGCTCTATGATGTCACTGATTTTCCCACAGAGGCACTGATGGCCACTTGGACCTAATCATGGGGTTGCCAGCCACTATTGAGTACCTTCTGTATACTACCGCCTACTGGAGTCAAAGAGACTATAACCCGGGCCCAGCCTCAAATGGCTGCAGAAATAATAAAAGCTCTTAAAGCAAGTCAGTAGTAAAAACACCCAAAACCTAAGGTCCATGACTCACTTCTGCACCCCTTTTCCTTGTAGTTTTTATTTCTTAAAACTCTACTCGTCGTAGGATATGTCCCATATTGTCACGTGTCATTTAATAGAACATCAACTTGACCCTCTTGAGGTGTCCGGGTATATGTGGAAGATATTTAGTTGAGGCAGGCTCTCACAAGTCTGTAGGAGATGGTCTTACTCGCGTGTCATCATTGAGGTGGGACGACTCCGCCCATGGTGGGCAGCACCATGTCCTGGGCAAGGGGGTGAAGACAGAGAGAGGAGCGGTTGATGTGTGGCGCGCTGGCAAGCAGCACTGGTCCTTGCTTTCAGCTCTTGACTGTGGGCAGATCCTTCGGCCTGGTGCCCATCCCTCTTTTTCCATAACCCGCGTAACCCGGCTGTGGAAGTTACTCTGGAACAATTTCTCCGACACCACTTAGGGTGGGGAAGGGGAGTTTAATACAGGCCGTCTGGAGCTGACGGCATCCTCAGGAAAGCTCCTGCCCCAGCTGAGTTTTTGCTACTGTTTTTATACTAAAGCAGGGCAGGAGGTAGAACCAAGATGGGACTTTGTGGAAGCAAACGCAACAGTTCATAGTATCCGCAGGGGGGGGGTGGGGTAGGGCACAAACAGGCACGTGGCTTTGACTCTTGACCGTGCTGCACAAGCTGTGTACTTGACTGCTTTGGGGAGTTCAGTGATTTTTCCATCTCAACACTTTATATTTTTTATCCCATAGTGAGCATGGATAAATTCCTTGCTCCCCTAAATTTTGGGGGGCAGGTATTTCACACAGCCACAGAGTTATTAAACTAAAACTGTCGCCCTTCCTGTGCCTAGATGTAACCCTGCCCTAGGATGAAGGCTTGTTTTACTCCCATTTGCCCTTGGTCAGGTATCTTGAACTGGTACCCAACCTAAACTACCATACAGGGTACTCCTGTGTTCCCGTGTTGAGGTTTAGGTGTAGAGATTTCAGGCATGAAAGTGAGCGCAGCCATGATGCGAGTGTTCCTAAATGGAAGTGAAGAGAAGGTTCTAAAAGGTCTCAGCTCCTCAACCTAGATACTTCCTTTGGAATGGAAAATCCCAACTGGTCAAAAGTGCAGAAATAAGGGGCTGGAGAGGTGGCTCAGGGGTTAAGCCTCTGCCTTGCAGGCAGATGGTCCTGAGTTCGGATCCTAGACCCCACCTATAAACGTCGGGTGGAAGCGGGGGTTTCTGGTCCTGGTAGGGCGGAGCCTGTGAATCCCAGGGCAGAGTAAACAAGAAGATGGAGGCGTCCATGGTGGTTCCCGAATTCGTCCGTGGTTCTGCACACGCACACATACATGTACATACATACATACACACGCACATACATGCACACACACACAATTGAATAAATAATAAAAAAAAATTGTAGGGCTGGAGAGGTGGCTCAGGAGTTAAGCCTCTGCCTTGCAGGCGGAAGGTTCTGAGTTCGGATCCCAGATCCCATGTATAGACAGCAGGCGGAAGCGGGGGCGGCCTGCGTTTCTTCTGGTCCTGTTAGGGCGGAGCCTGTGAATCCTGGGGCAGAGGAAGTGGAGGCGTCCATGGTGGTTCCCGAATTCGTCAGTGTTTCTATACACACACAGACACGCGCGTGCACACATACATATGCACACACACACAATTGAATAAAACAATTTAAAAAAAATTGTAAAAAAAGTGCAGAAATAAGTGACTGCAGACTATTCACCAGAACATCTAAGTCACCCCTGCCTCACCCCCACCCCAAGACTGGGGAACTTGGAGGAAGAGGAAGCTGTAGGACTATAAGAGCTCAACAGGAAGCAGAGGTGCGGCCCCCAGGCAGCATCTCCTGGACTTGACAGAGCTGTTGCATCCCAGAATTCACGCAGCCATGTTATTTCCCAATGGGATTTGTCCTGTCAACATTTTGGAAGGGGAAAGATCTCAAGAGATTCCACGCTCCCCCCCCCCCAGAGAGACTGCTGAGGAGAGGAAGAGGAGGAGGAGGAGGAGGACGAAGTTGCTTTCCTGAATGAGATAGTCACTATATTCATGTATAAAACCCTAAAAGAATTTTTTGGGGGAAGGGCCTCAACTCCCCTTCTGTGCCCACCAGCTTCCTATTCTATGCATGGAGCTGCCCCCCACCCCAGCCTTCAGCCTGGACCTTCACCCTCCCCCCACCGCACCGCAGAGCTTCCCTCCCCCTGTGTGAAGGGTTTGGAAGTGCCCCGCCCGCAGCCTGAGGGCACCCTCGCTGTGAAGTACACTTCTCGGTGTACTAAATTTGCATTAACGAGTGTCATTAAAAGATAATTAGCTTGCTGTGGAGGGGGAAAGGCCTGGAAGCATCAGCGGAACATCTGGAGTGCCTTGGAGCCCCCCGGAGCAGCCAGTTTGAAGTACCTGGCTGATCCTGCAGACACCACGGTTCCTGGAACATGAGGATCTCACCTGTAACCCACGCCTCACCTGCGAAGCCCTCCGCAGCTGCCCCAGCCCCTCTCTGAGCCCTAGATGGAGCTCACTCTCTGGATGTTTGTCTACCTCCCCCTGCATTCGTTAACTGCATTGGAATTTCTACCCCTGGGAGTCTGCGCTGCGGGGTATTTCACCCACTCACCGTGCTGCTTCCGTGGGCTCCTGTAGGCCACAGAGTGGGGAGAGCGGCCTTCCCTGTCTCTACCTGGCCTGGCTGAGAACCCTCCACAGGTGACTTGGCCCCGCCCCTGATGGAATCCCAGGCTTAGAGACGGTGTTGCTTCTTGATGGTTCTAGTTCCCCAGAGAGGGCGAGGCACACACTGTCCTTCCTTCTCGCTGCTCTTTCCTGCTTCTCAGCTCAGCAGCTGGGTTTAAGAGGAGAGCACCCCAGCAAAGCCCCCTTCACGGCGCCGCCGTCCCCGTGGGCCACTCCTGGGAACGCTTGTCCTCGTGGTCTTTCTCCCTGTGGTACCAGCGCCTCTTGTCTGGCTCTCATCAGCTCCAGGAAAATATGTTTCGGTGGGATGATGAATCCTGGCGTCCCCCAAATTACACCACACAGAAAGAGGTACCTCATTACCTCTGCTCAGCGGACCTTTCATCACTGGGCCTGACTCAGTATATCTGCAGCTACCTGAGCTGGGGGGGGGGCGACATGACTCGTTCCTGCCATGGCTGCTGATTAGGGGGAGCGGGGGAGAGGAGCGAGTTAAAGATCAGGAGTATGATGCGCCGCAGATGGGCTGCCAGGTCCCACAGGTGGGGAAGAGTTAAACCCACCAGCCTTGGCTGTTCTTGCTCTCCTTCCCCTTCCCCCTGCCTTGGATCCAGGTGCCACTCGCTCGCTTGCTCGGGACAGGTGCCAGCGAAACCCAGGTGATTGGATTAGCAGGCTTGGCTGCGTTCCCGTCATTCGCTCCGAGGGACGGCGTCGTGTGGCAGGGAGATCACGGGACTTGGAGGCGGACCAGGCCAGCCTGGCATCCGCCCCTCAGGAGGTGTGACCTTGGGCTGCTGGGAGCTGTGACTGATGCAGAGATGACCTGACCCCCCCCCCACTCCCCAGTTTCCCCATCTTCAAAACAGAGATGATGTTGTTATCCCAACACTGCCCATGCGTGCGTTCATGGGATGTGCTTACAATGGCCTGGTTACCATCCACTTCGGTTCCTTAGGTCTTACAGCGCTGGGTATCCATATCAAACCCAGGACCTTGGCACCTACTTTCACTGGCTGAAAAACTACTCTGCTCCTCCCAAATACCTCATCTTTTTATTTGATTTATTTAAGAGAGAGAAAAGGCACCTCTCTCTCTGCGGCACACTGCGCGGATGTCAGAGGACAACTTCCAGAAGTTACTTCTCTCCTTCCACACTGGGGTCTTGCCCCCTTAGCTGCCTCACCAACCCCTCCCCCATCTTGTTGAAGAGAAGCCAGGAGCGTGTCCTGCGTGTATTCCTGACCTCCCAGAAAGCTACTGTTGTTAATCTTGTTAATCACGGCTCTCTGCTCCCCTTGGTTCTGAGTTTTCTTCTTTTCTGTCTCTCCCAGCCAACAGTGAAACAATAAAAAAAAAAGTTTTATTACATCTAAAACTGCTTGGCTAAGTGCTGCCATTAGCTGATAATAAAACCTGTTTTTACATTTCCTGTTAGTCAAGTCTCCAGGTATCCTCCGGCCCTGGGGGCGGCTGGCTGAAGACACCTCCCTCCATCCTTGAACCCAAACTTGTCCTGCCGGGGCAGAGCTGACTCTGAGGGGGAGGGACCTCCAGATTGCTAGGAACAGGGGCTTCTACCCCAGCACACTTTGGGCCTGATCAGAAAGGTGGGTGTTTTTTTCTTCTCTGCCTCAAGGAAAATCTAGTTCATCTTCGGAGGACCCCACCCCCAAGAAAGACAGGAAAGATCAGGAAGGAGATGGAGAGCTTCCAGACTGTAACTGTGCATGTATGTGTGGCTCTGTTCATGTGTGTGCACGTGCATGTGCGTGCAGAGGTCAGAGGCTGGCTTCAGGTATCTTCCCAAGTTGCCCTCGGCCTTCTTTCCTAAGACTCGATCTCAGTGAAGGCAGAGGTCACGGCTCAAGGTAGGCTGGCTAAGTACGGAACCCCTAAAATCTTCTGTCACCACCTCCCCAGCTGGAGAATTACAAATACTATGCCCAGATTTCTCTTTTTGTGGTTCTGGGGAGGGGAGGATTCAAACTCAGGTCCTCATGCTTATACCATAAGCCCTTCACTGACTGAGCTCTATCACTAGCCCATATGGTGCTGACATAGTGGACTCTGACCGGAGTTGTTCTGTGTATGATGCCTGATTTACTGCTCCATCCCCATGGCAACCCAAGCAGAGGGAACCAGAGGCATGGAGGGGATGTCACCTCCCCAAGCCACTGAGAAGCTAGCGGAGCTCAGACAGAAAGACTGACAGGCTGACTCTGCGGTCACAGGCGAGCTATCCACTGACTACAATAGGTATTCTGCAAATGCTTATTGACCCCTTGGCTCATAGCAAGGGTGTGAGAGCCATACTAAGCACTCTCAGAGTTGGTACTGGGGGAGCAGGAAGGCGTGTCAGAACAGGTGGGGAGCACCAGGAGGGCCGATGCATCAGGAGCATTAGATCTACACTCCCAGCCCCCCGGGGCTATGCAGTAGGAACTTGGAGTTGTCTTTGCAGGCCACATGCGCTTGGGTTAACAGGCCCTGAAATGTCATGACCAGAGCTTAATTATTGCTGGCAACCATAGCAGACCACCCTGGAGAGAGACCAGGGCAGTCTCAGTACCCATATTCGGCTCCTGCAGGGGTCCCTGGGAGGAGGTCCAGGAAGGGAAGGGGGTAGGGGGGAGAATGCAGGAATCTGTGGAGGGGGTCGGTGGTCCATTTGGGGTGCCTGGTACTGAACCCTGACCTCGCAGCGGGGCGGGGGAGGATTCAGGAGGGCAGGCAAGCACCGGGCTGTGCTCAGTACGTGTGGGAACAAGACGGTCTCCTGGCTTTGGTGGGGACATGACGATTGGACTGATGAAGTGCCGGACAAGGGCCCTGGGGTCGGAGAGACCCAGGAAGCGCCAGGGCTGCTGGGAAATGTGGCCACACATGCGCTGTGCAGTGCGGTGTATGTCGGGGACGCTCAGAGGCCATGGGAATGTTCCCCACATGGTCATTCTGGGGAACACTGTGGCACCAACCGAGCAGATGACCTTGGGCAGCTATCTTCTCTCAGCCTCGTATCCAGATATATAAAGCCGGAAAACAGCTCTTTTGGGGACAGAGTCTGAGAGAAGACCATAGTGTCCAGCATCACATGCGTAATCGGTGGCAGAAAGGTGGTCTAGATTCCAGTCAGCTTAGTGCCAGCTCAGCTCCTCCACCAGTGCCTCGCGCTTGGTCCTGTGAGGTCACATACAAAGCTCTTCACCCACCCCTGCCCCACGTTGATTCCCTCGGGTTCATGTATACATATAACTCTCACTCTTGAGTCTACCTTTGATGCAGCGGCAATTTGCTAGGCTCAGTCGGAACTCAGCCAGGCCTCGGTGGGGCCTCCCTGGGGCGGAGAGTGGCGATCAGGGGCTGCTGTTGTCTGCTCTGTCCCCAGAGCCCCATCCCTGGGGGCGATGGTTTTGTTTGTATCTGAGTTCTGGATTGCATCTCAGAGGGAAATTCTCTCCCTCCCTCCCTCCTTCCCTCCTCTTTCTTCAATGTAAATAAATAAATATTTAAAATGTTAAAAGAGGCAGACAGACAGACAGACATATTATCAAGGGTCATGTGTGAGAAAGGGACCCGGCAAGATGCCAGGCAGCCTGACTTTGAGGGTTTGGTCCTGGTGCTTCAGAGAGGCAGTCAGCTGGGACCCCCTGCTGCTGGGACTCCCTGCTGCTGGGACCCCCTGTGCCTCCCTCTGAGACAAGGTGTTTACTCTTCTCTCATCAGACTGCTCATCCTTCTGGTTTGGGTTTAGGGATGAGATGGGCCGGTACAGGTGGGCCCTCTTGGATCCTGTCATCTGACTCCTGAGTCACCTGCCTTCCCATTGAATTTTCCCTGAATGGAAATCAGACCCGAGGTCAGGACCTCAGGCCAAGCCTGGGAATTAATCAGGCATGCGATGGTCACCAGCCGTGATGTCTCTCCCAGAAGTCTTCCCGCATCCTCTGCATCCTGCAGCTGGGCGTTGGGGAAAAAGAGTGTGTGGCTTCTGTGTTAGGAATTGTGCAAACCCCCCTCCCTTGAGTCATGTGTGGTTTGCCTAGTCTGTGAGCTGTGGACATTATGCGGATTTTGTTTTCGTATTGTATGTGCATGTATATTAGTGTGCATGTGTGTGTTTGAATGCATGGGAACACCTGCAGGGGGGTGTAGAGACCAGAAGTCAATGCAAAGCGTCTTCCTCAAGTGCTTTCCACCTTATCACAGGGCCTCTCGGTTGAACTTGGAGCTTATCAATTCAGCTAGATGGGACCCCCTGTCCCTGGCTCACTAGTCCTGGGATTGCAAATGGACCACCATGCCTGCCCAGCATTGATATGGGTATTGGGAATCTGATCCCAATGCTTAGCACTCATACTTGCATAGCAGCATCTTACCCAGTGAGCCAGCACCCAAGCCCCCACGTAGATGTTTTTGATGCCCGTGGAGGGCGTGAAATGTGGAAATGTCACGTGAAAGGCCGCAGTTCTGCCGGTGACATATCCCCAGTGTATGCACCACCAGTGCATGATGGGAACACAGGAGGAGTGCCTGACTCCATCCACGAGTGTGTGTTCAGGTGTCTGAGCCTGAAGGCCTTTGTCACTGTCAGTGCGATAGATTCCCAGGAATCCCCATGACACCCAGCAGAATTATGGTCCCGCTTAGCACTACGATAACATTGGTTGGAGAGCAGACAGGTGAAAAATGGCCCCAGGAACAGAGAAAGGAATTCCACTGGCTCAGCACAGACCGGAGCAGGGGCTAGTGCGGTGGGGGAAGAGTGCTCGATTGAAATGGAAAATCTCTAAGGTTCCTGCAGAGGGAAAGAGGGCTGGGTGGATACAGAGGGAAGACATGCCATCCCTGCAAGGAAGAAACCCCAGGAGAGAGGCAGGGGACCAGGATCTCTTCAGGACAGTGAGAAGCAATGGCAGCTAGATCACTGGGTACGGTTAGCCCAGGATCGGAACATCTCTGGGTCTAAGCTCTGCCCCTCCACACCGGAGAATTCCCCATTCACACTCATTAGTTACCAGCTCAGCTTTTCTGTCTTCTTTTCCTACATCGTGACTGTATCCCAAGTGGGACACTTTTGAGACTAAAGGGACTATTAATAATTATGCCAGGACAGCAGGTAAGGAATTGGGACTGTCAGGAACACAGATAGAGTGTCTCGAGCCTTGGAGACTGGGAGGGAGGGCTACAGGGAACGACCTCTCATTCTTCAGCTCTACTCAGTCCCGGCAGCAGAAACCTTGACTTCTTGGTCATTGTTTCCAACCCCTGCCTGTCTGGAGCCCGTCCATACAGCAAGCAGCATGAACTTCCGGGAGATTCAGAACAGCTGGCCTTTCCCCCAGATGTACCCAGAATAACCAGGATAGTCTCCCACCCCCTACCCTCCCAAAAAAGCAGAGCAATTCTGTTGACATGGTCATTATTTTCTAAAACTCAGCTCCATCCACTGGTTGGTTCTTCTCTGGGACAAAGGGAGATCTTTGAAGACCCGACCGAGTCCAAGTTCCCCTAAGTGTGCTTGCTTCTCCGCCCCTCTTGGGCTCATTGGACAGATTTGGCTCACCAGTTTCTCTATTGTGAAAATGGCATTAGACCAATGTCCCAGGAAACATTTAGAAATCAAAACCAACCACCTCTAGTTTGACTACCTTAGCACAGTAATTAATTTCATTTTTCTGGAGCCCCTCACGATCCTCAGCAGCATGCCTACATTGTGATTGCAGAGTTATAACGTGCATAGAAATTTTACATTCCGAGGTGGTTCTTTATTTCATCTTTTCTCATCAGCATCGTTCTGCGTAATGTACTGTTCACCGCTATTTTCAATGGCCGCATAATAGTCTGCAGCATTTACATACCATAATTTACTTAACAGTTCCCTTACTGTTAAACATTTAGGTTGCTTTCCATTCGGGGCTATCGCGCATGATGTTGCCGTGATTTTTCAGCCCTGCACAGGGGATGCTAGTGATGTTTGCGAGTGACTCTTCCCTTTGGATTCCACGTCTTGATGGGATTCCACTGTCCCACGAAATGAACATTTTTATAACCCTAGATACGTATTACCTTCCTGCTTTCCAAAAGCAGTCATTCCAATTTCTACCACTATCAGTAATGCGTGTACCAGTTTCGATATAACATGGCCAGCACGGCCTCTTATCAATCCCCCCATATGCTAAATTGCTCATTTAAGAGATGTCAAACGAGACCTGGGCGATGTATTTATTTGCATGGATTGGCCTTCCAGCTAGGACAAGTATGTAGATAGAAGACTGGTGTTGGACATTTCTTCTGTGTGGCGGCTATGCCAGATGCAGCAGGGGCTACAAAGATGGTGAGATGAGTCCCCTGCCCTCCGGGGACTCACAGCCCAGTACCTTGGACTTAAGAGCTGCTGGGAGAGGATTGTGGGTAGAGGAGGAGACACTGTCCTGGAGAAGGTGCCATTTGCAGTGGGTCTGGAAGGGAAGAAGAGCGTCCCATACAGAGGTTTCATCTTGAACAGGTGGGTGGGCAAGTTTGGAATGGCCCTGGGGGGTGGGGGTTGAGATAGAGGATGAAGGAGAGTCAGCTGCACAGTGAGGTACAGCCAGCTGGGGCAGCCAGCACCCCTAGGCTGGAGGCTTCTAGTTTGGATCCCACTCTGTGGACAGCACTGGCTGGCTAGACCCTGGGTGTGCCACTAAGGACTCTGGGAGGACGCGGGCAGCACCCTCACAGCTGTCAGAATTTTGAGTCTGCATGGCATGGTCATCTGTGTGTGTGTGTGTACCGTTCATATGTGTGCACATGTGTGCCCATGCATGTGGAGACCAGAAGATAACCTCAAGCACTGAGCCAGTGAGCCCGAGGAATCCACCTGTCTGTAATCAGGGGATTACAAATATGGGCCGCCCTGCCCAGCCATCATAGTTAGGCACAGGTGTCAACTTGACAGTTGAGGTTTGAGCTCTGGGCACAGTTGTAGAGAATTAGTGGTTGAGTGAAACCCAGAGCAAACCTGCAGGAGATTGTCTAGCTGATGGGGAAGGCCCAGCCCATGGTGGGTGGGATTAGGCCCTGGAATAAAATACAGAGAGTTGATTGAGAGAGTTGGCATCTTGTGTACACTTGGCTAGACATGCTGGTCTGGCAAGTAAGGATCGTCCCTCTCTCAGCTGTTATGTGGAGATGGTGTGGCCAGTTTCCTCGGCCCTGGTGTTGGGTGTGAGCTCTCCTGTCAAGCTGGACTGAGAACTATAACCAGACAATCCTAAGAGAAAATAAACCCCTTGTTCCCTGAAGCCGTTTGATGGTGATTTATCAGAAACCATGCAAGCTGACTGCCACACCAACTTTTCTTATGTGGATTCTGAGAATCGATTTCAGGTCCGCATCCTCACAAGACAAGCACTTCACCCACTGAGCAGCCTCCTCCGTCCCCTAGCACGTCCATTTTTTTTTGAGTATTTCCCTTCTCAAGTCATTTTGGACCCTGAGTACTCTTGGAGATGGCTACCTTGGTAGTTCTCATTTTACAGAGGAGGAAATCAAGGGTCTGTTCTGTTAGGGACTAACATTTGGCCGCAGCTTACAGGACAAGATCTCAAGCCTGATGTTTAGGAGTCTAAACCTGATGCTGTCTGACAGGTGTCAGGTACAGGGAGGGACCAGAAAATAATAGGGATATTAGCCCTCGTTTGCCTTTCATAGCCACAAGTGCCATTTTATTCCTCCCACTGATTCTAGAAGGTTCTTGGGTCAATAGGGACATGCCATGCTATAGGTGTTGACATGGAGGTCTACAGCTGCTAAACCTCACCTAAGTCCACATAACTAGAGCGAGACAGCTAGGGGGCAGATCAAGTCACCAGGCTCCACGTCCATCCCTGGTTCCTTAATGGATGCATTTAGAAAGCGTATGTGGGAGCTGTGTGGGAGCCTCAAAGCTGGTGACAAGGAGAAAAAAGGAAGTGGTGGTCCCTTCATCAGGCCAGCACTGCTTGAAGTATGGTCCCCAGACCTGCGGCATAGCCCAGAGCTTAGTGGAAGCGCAGACTCTCTTGCTTCACTCTGGTCTGAAGCAGAGCTGTGGTGTAACACTACTTCCCAAGGGACTCTCACGCCCCCCTAAAGTTGAAGATACCTCCACCCAGAGCTGCAGCTGTCTGTGCGTGAGAACCTCCTGGGAGTTGGACACCCCCCCCCCGCCCCCAGATTCCAAACCAGAAATCACTCCAAGATCTAGGCTGGGTTTCAGTAATGACATTTTTATAATTCTCAGGGCGATGGGCGGGGGAGGGTAGGCAAGGCACATGCATGTCGCGGTACACATGTGAAGGTCAGAGGATGGTTTTCAGATCTCAGTTCTCTCCTTTCACCAGGAAGATGCCAGGAATTGGACTCAGGTCACCAGAGTGGCACTCAGGCACTTTTACCCGCTGAGCCTATCCCAAGGTGATTCTTATGCACAAACAAGGTGAGGAACCCGCCAGCCCAGGACGTTCTGACATGTGCCCACCAGGACTCTTCCTTCTGACTCCTAAGCACTCGGTAGGATGCAGTAGGGAGGCATTGATGCTTAGCATCTCCAAGAAACAGATGGGGTGGTGGCGCTTGCCTATAAGCCCAGCATCTGGAAGGTAGAAGCAGGAGGATCATGAGTTCAAAGCCAGCCTGGGCCTACAAGGTGCAGCCCTGTCTCAAAAAAAAGAGGGAGAGCTTAGTTGGTAGAGTACTTGCCGAGCACCCAAGAAGCCCTGGGTTTGGTCCCCTGTACTGTGCGATGGTACATGCCTGTCATCCTAGCCCTTGGGAGGTAGAGGAAGGAGGCTCAATAGTTCAGTTCATTCTCAGCTACATAGGGAGATCAAGGCCAGCCTGGGCTATGTAAGATCCCGTCTTTATTAGGAAAACGAAAGAATAAGAGCAGAGATAAATGAGTTGGGCCCACAGTCTGGGAACCAGGTGGCTGGCTGGGAGCTTTCTCCAAAGCTCAGGTCTTCAGGCCTACAGGAGCTGTAGACAGAATGGAAGAACACAGGCGTTCATCAGCCCTGCGGGCCTGGGTCTGGGGTGGAAGCCATGGGAGTGGGGGGGTGTTCATTCCTGCTTTAATATATTCAGAAGTCAAGGCAAGGTGGAAGCCAGGTCTGGCTCCACCTTCCTCCCTTGTCCTTAGTGTCAAAGAGGAGACTTAGTGGACCCTCCTCCCACCCCTGTGTTAAGCCCCTCCTATTTGAGCATTCTGCATTCCCAGCCCCCAGGCCTCTTCCAGCTGGCCAGGGGCTGGACAGAGTCCAACAGGCCTTTCAAGGAGCCAAGCTTCGGTCGGCCAGGAGGCGGTCCCTACACAAGTGTGCGACCAGCCTCTTCCTGAGGTAGCTGCAGGCAGTCGGAGGAGAGGGGTCAGGGAAAAAGGGAGAAACCCATGCATATACACATGTGTGCCTATGTATGTACAAGAGCATGCATGGATGTGCGCGTGTGTGACAAGCCTTCTCTGTCTTCTTGGACAGCTGCTGGTGTTTTGTAGCTAGCTACTCACTGGAGAGAGAGTTCAATTTGGCCCGGATACAAACTCCCCAGTCACTGAACTGCCATCTTCATTTAGCTAACGCTCTTTCTGGGCAGACCTGGCTGGGATTCATCTTCATTATCCAGGGAGGAACTCACTCCAGGCCGGGCTTTGATCTTGGAACAGTAGAAAAATCATCTCTTGCAGACGATTTCCCCCAAATGCCGTTAGCAGGGCTGGTGGGAGGTTGAGTGTCAGGGAGGAGCTGTGACCGTCACCTACCACCACTGCCCCCTCTCCACCCAAGCCTGTGCCCTGCCCACAGGACCTCCAGGAGCCCCACCTTGCTCCAGCCCTTTGCTGAACTGGGTGGGGCCAAGACTGTAACATCAACCCTCTTCTGCCACCGCAGTGTCCCCTGTCTCCCCAGCTCTGGGAACCAGCACCCTCCAAGTACTTTCCAAACCCTTTCACGTTTGATTTGTACAAACCCGGAAGCCAGGGCTGGGGAGTGCTTGCTTGGCTGGCATGTGTGAGGCTCTGGGTTTGAGTTCAACACTGCCAAAACTAGGCAGAGTTATACATATATGTATGGTATACATATATACATAGATACCAGCACTCAGAAGGTAAAGGCAGGAGGAGCAGAAGTTCAGGATCATCCTTAGCTACATAGTACATTATATACCAATACAGACTGAGACCTTGTAAAAAAAAAATCTGAAGTCGACTCCAAGATGCAGATTCTGGCCTGGTCCCTTGCACCGTGACTCGGGGCATGGTGGTACTTCATGTCATGGTTCCACATCTGTCAAATGAGATAACATCCTTCTTGAAGTGACTCTGCACATAGTGCACGCCGAAGGGCAAATGCAGATGTCGGCCCCCAGGAATCCCTCCTCCAGACAGATGCTACAGCAATCATTTCATAAATAGGACAGCTGGGGTTGTAGGGGCCCCCTGATCATCCACGCCACTTTAGGAAAGTCACTGTGTTCTAAGCATAGGCATCTTCTTGCTGAGTCCCCATCATCCGGGCTTGCAGCAGTAACAGGGTGTGCGTGTGTGTGTGTGTGTGTGTGTGTGTGTGTGTGTGTGTGTGTGTATGCGCGCGCACGGCGTGCAGTCGCCTGCCTGTGGTCCAGCACTTTAGGGCTGACTGCAAGCTCAGAATTCTAAAAATGGCAGGGCCACCAAGGCAGGATATATTCAAGGCAGCTGTGTCCTCCAAAGCACGTGGCTGCTGAGGGGCGGCTGGAGTCTTTAACATTGCCCTTGTGTCTGGCTTGAGTCAGGACCCTCCACACCAGTGTGACTGTGTGTCTGGCCCTTGGCTGTGCTTTGGGCTCTGCTAACAGACCTTCCCTGCTGCCCACCCCACCGCACCCACCTTATTCTTGCTGTTGACATCCATCTCCTTTGTCCCAGCGTTTCATGCCCTTATCCCAACCCCAACATCCCCCCTTCCTCCGTGAGACGGGCAGACACGAGGTTCCCCCCTCCCCCAGAGCCCCAGACATACTCTCTTATACCCCACCCAGCCCAGAATCATTCTTGGCTGTCAGCCTGGCCCGGGGTCTTTCTCTATAGGCCACATCCCCCCAGCTGGCTTTAATCCCCTGTGATTGGCACTCTCTGGCCGCGCAGGGTAAGGACGTTTGGTCTGAGTGACTGGCACTTTGCCGCTATTATCTGCCTGCAGCGGCAAGATCTGTAATCCAGCCCATTCAACACCATAGCTTTTCTTCCTCTGCACACGTTCCCGGGCAAGCTGAGACCACTCGGGGTTCGTGTGAACTGTGCAGCCAGCGAAGACAGAGGAGTCTCTTCACAGCTGGGCAGCAAGTCTTTGAGACGCTTGTCCGTTTAGAAAGGCCAGCGAAGAAGGATTCAGAAACTGCCTCACACACCCAAACAGACGCCTTGTGTTCCCCCAGCGGGCGCCTTGGCCCAGCTTCCTCGCACCTGACCACCCATTAATCTGCCTTTTTAACTGGGTCTGCGTGTGGCCCAGGCACATGGCTACTGCCCCTAGCCCCAGCTGAGCCTCCTATACACAGGTTGCCCTGCAGGGCCACATTTAGTAGCTTAGAGATGTGCTCTGCTTCTTCTAGGCGGGCCCTGCGCCTTTAGGCAGTTGATGGTCATTTGGGTTCAACAAACAGTTGCGGCTGCCCGGCGGCTACCCACCCCGAGGATGCAGGGAGAGTAGACTCTACATCCAAGCTTTCATGGAGTCTGCACACAGTAGGACATGACACCTTGAATTTGTGTGCGCTGCATGTATGCGTTTGTGGGTGGATAGGTGCGTAATACACTCATGGACCTTTCGATGGGGACAGTCTACAGCCTCCATGAGATTCTTTGAAGGTCTGGGGCCCACTGTGGTCACAACAGAGCGGTCATAGAGCCTGACCGTGGTCGTGAGTTCTGGGGTTGCCCAGGCCGGGCCTTTTACTTGCAAAGCTGGGCACCTCTGTAGCGTTGGCCGCTTGGAAGAGTGCAGAGTCCAGGCCATGAGCCGGCCCTGGCTGCTGAGTGCCATATCCAGTCCCTGTGCAACCAAACCCTGTCTGCAGGAGGATCTCGCTCAGCCATCTAAGGCTCAGGTCAGAGCAGTACTCGCCCATTCAAGGGGTCTTCATTTCTAACTCTTGCTCGGCCCTGGCCCTGCTGAAGTCCCAGTCACCCCATGCCTGGCCAGACCTCTTCTTGCCTCCCCTTCCCCTCATTTATCATCTCTCCAAGGGCCCGCCCTTTCCTACTCTGCCCATCCCCAGCTCTGTTTGCAAGCCATCTTCTGGCTCTGAAGAGACGCGTTCCTGTCTTTGCAGAAGCCACTTGGAAATGCTCCAAGTCTGCAAACAAAAAAATTAGCAAAGAGAAAGCAGAAAGTGGCGCCCTCTTCTCTTTCCACCCCCCTTGCCTAGCCTGCAACCACTCACCTGGATCTTGTTCCGTACTTTGCCAAAAGAGCACAGGACAGATGCCCCCAGGGTCTCCTGTAGAAGCCCATCTGGGCTGCAACCCCGGGATGACCACCAAACAGTTTTTCTTCCCACAGACCTCTGGGTTTAGAAACAGAGGGGCCACTGCCCCTCTACTTCAGATTTGACCTTGAGGGACAGCCACATTGCTTTGTTGATATGTGGACTCTCTTATTCCTCCAATTGATTATAAGTTAATGAGAGAGTTTCCAAGTGCCCAAGGACAGGCGAAAACTTAACTATAAACGATGTGTGATTTAGGTTTGAGCACATCTTTCCAACACCCTTCATCTCATAGATGGGGAAACTGAGTCTCACCCCAATGACACGTTGCCCCAGACATTTCCCTGGGAAGGATGCAGCCTTTAATGAATGATTACGAGGTGTGCTTCAGATCCCAGGCAGTCAGCAGTACCCTGAGAATGGATGGTGCTTTTGTGCCCACAGAACACCTGATGTCCTATGTCCTCTCCCCAACATCTCTCATCCATACTACCTCCTTGCACTTGCTGAAGGATTCTGGCTTAGTTTGGAATGGGATGGACGATGGGAGGAGATGGAGCAATAGTGTGGATGCTTTGCAAGCCCACAGACAGGTTTGCTGCAAGAAGCCACAGACCGCTCCTGGTTCTCTATCTGCAGGAAAGACGAGGGTCGCCATTGCATAGTTTTCCATGTGCGTGGAGCTTTTCTTGATCCTGCAAGAATGTCCTAAGCTTGGGGAGGGGATGCTGCCAGAGCATAGCCCGTTTTCCGTCCTGATCTCTCCACAGTCACATCATTCTTGAAACAGTGCCAGGCCTCCCTAGGGGCTGGTTTGGTGCCAGTTGGGAGACCAGAAGGGCCTGATACACTCGGCATTCAGGGCTGCCTGCCTTGCTGGAGGGAGGTGGGGGTGGGGGGTGGGGGTGGGTTATGCTGCCCCAAAGGAAAGGAGGGCAAAATTGGCCAGAGACCAGCGCTGGCCACGGGAGGGGCCAGCGTCTTGCCGATGAAATATTCATGGTAGTTATTGAATCAAGTTTTATTGGAATAAAAATACACTTGCTGAATCCATTTATTTCCCCTGGTTCCTTTCAACCCCCTTCCCTCCCTGAGTGATTTGATTTGGGGGCCAGGGAAGATTTTTTTCCCCTAAGTAAATTGGACTTAGGTCAGCAAAAGAAAGATGTTGTGTCAGGATCAGAGTGAAGCAAGAGAAGAGCTCTGTGGGGTGCAGGAGGCCCCTGGAATGACTACGGGGATGCAGGGCCACCAGGAGGGGATCCAGGGCCACCAGGACGCAGGAAGGGAAGGGCCTGAGCCTTCCATCTGCCAGACTCCGGGACCTACTGCACACGTTGTTCCCCACACCGTCCACGTACCCACAGACACGCGCTTCCCCTCTCCCAACACCACCTCTCTTCTTCCAGCTACTGGGGGGGTCAAGTTCAAAGTAGATCCAGAGGCCACAGACCTGGGGCTGAGCTGATGGGGCTCAGTGCTTGGCCAACCCTGCAGTGCCTTCACAGGGGCCCCATCCTGGAGAGATGCACGCATACAGTGTGTGTATGTGAGTGTGCGAGTGTGTGTGTGAATGTGTGCAAGTGTGTATGTGTGAGTGTACGTGAGTGTGTATGTGTGTGAATGTGTGCGAGTGTGTGTATATGTGTGTATGTGTGTGTGTGTGTGAGAGTGTGTGAATGTGTGCACGCACACACACACACACACACACACGGAAGCATATATGCACATATACAGAATTAGCACAATCCGGTCCATACACACACACACACACACACACACACACACACACACACACACACGGAAGCATATATGCACGCATACAGAATTAGCACAGTCCGGTCCATTCTGACACAGGCGTGCGCACGCACGTCTCTGCATCCATGCTCTAGCTGCGCTCTCACCCGCGCACTCTGCTCCCTCTGGCCTACTGCTGGCTACTCAGCACAGAGCAGACTCCGTCCCCTGCCTGGATGGGCGCCTGGGCTCTCTCTTTGCTTGGCACCCCCCTCCACCCCACCCAAACTGTAGAGTAGCTCTGAGTCTGATCCAGCTTGGCTCACCTGAAGGTCACAGTCTTACTCATGGGGAGAGGCAGGAGGTAGAGCCGGGACATGGCGTTGCTTCTCCTACAGGGCACACTGGCAGTGCCAGCTAACCGTGCCTGTCCAGCTTGACCATGGCAAGAGGAGACACAGCAAGACTCTGAGCTGTTCTGTGAACTTCTCATGAAACCAGGAGACTAAGGGACGTAGGCATATGACTTCACTCGGTGACTCTGTCAGATCCGGCAGGAGTGAGGTCCGGCTCCCTGAAACCAGGGAACCTCTTCGGCCCTTATATACCCCACTGAGGTGGTCACCATATTTGGGGGCAGCTCTTCAGAACAAAGCAGCTTCTGCCTCCAGCCCACCATCACCCACACTCATCCTTCCCCTCAGCTGTACACACGTCAGCCTTCTGGCTTTAACCGAGTGGCCTGGACCGGTCGAGCGTCAGTAGGCACAACTTTGCAAGCCCTCCACAGCCTGGCTCCTCTCTGTCCTTCCTGGGCCACCTCTCCTCGGGGTCTTCTTACGTTCTGGTCCTCCCTGATCCGTCAAATTCCCCCCAACTTTCTTTCAATCCCCAAAGCAGACTTCCACTGGCCCCAAGCATGGGAATCCGCTCATTCTCCTTGCTGAGCAAAGACACCAGCAAGTCCCTCCCCTGCCGCAGGTAGAGCCCCCGTGGTGCAGAAGAGATGGGCATGACCCTCAGGTAGCTGGGGGGGGGCAACCAGCACCTGGGGGAGCAAGTTCTGAAAGAGCCCAGTGCTGCTGATAGAGTAACCGTCTCAGAGAAGGAATGCAGCCAGCTGCCTCCTGAACTCGAGGACCCAGCACAGACCAGTGCCAGCTTCCCTTCCGGAAAATGGGCATACCATCACCCAGGTATGTGCCCAAGGATGGGACAGCCTCGTCCCATCGAAGGGGCTCGGTGAGCTGCAGTCACTGTAGTTGCAACAGTCCATGCTGCCCCGGGACCCTTGAGTCGTCCACGCCGCCCCTCAGCCCTGCTGACTGGCCGCTGTTTGTTTGCACCTGCTATGGAAATATTCCGGGCCAGCAGCTGGAGCCCCGCCCCCTGCTGCTTATGATAATTTAATTGATCTGCCTCCCTCCCTCCCCCTCTCCCTTGGCCACACAGCTTTTCTTGGCTTAACTGAGGAATGAAAGAAAAATAAATAACTCCTGTCCAACATCCCTGTAAAATTAGGAGATTTGGGCTCTGTTCTGGATCAGGTGACCACCACGAACCAGAAGGAGCTGTGGGGTCTTCCTGTATCCAGGGAGGGATCTCAGCTCTGCCGGAACTGGGCTACCTTTGGGACGACTTCCTGTCTCTGTGGGCACCCCTTTCCTCCACACACAGGGAGCAGATAATTAAGCCGGAGTAATGAAGACTCATTCATCGCTAATTCCTGCAGTGTTGAAACAAATTTACATTCCTGTGCCAAGGGGGAGGGGGGAGCGCTGGAATTAAAATTTGAAAATAAATAAAGCCTTAAATGCTGGATAGAGCTTCACTGGTGCTAGACACCCTTCCAAGCGCTTTACAAATAATAACTCATTTAAACTTGTCATTTTGAAGGTGATACTCGGCCGTCAGCTTGGATTTGTAGCTGGAAGCTTTGTAAAAGAAGGCAGTTTGGATCAGACATAATTTGTCAATGTTGCAGGTTGTCAAGGGCGTTGCTAAGAGGTATCGCTGTGTTTAAATGTTGTTTAACCCCATGCTGCCCGAGGGAGACATTTTGGATGGATGGGAAGGAGGGGTTCGATTTGTTTGCTTGCTTGTTTTTTGAGAATAGAATAACCATTGGTTTGTTTGATTCGGGGTCCTGATTCTGATTTCAGACAAAAGTCCTTTGACATTGAGCGAATGAGACAGGCTGCTGCCCCCTAAGGTATAATCTGGGTATTGCAGGGAAAGTACTCAAGAGGTCTGTTGGGCAAACCTGGAGCAATAGTGTATCAACAAATTGATTATTGGCAGGAAAAAGAGCCAATGGGTGAAAGGGACAGAGGAAAAGAGGAAGGGAGAGCACAATATAGTTGGCACAAGATTGATCTTGCTCTGATTGTGGGAGCTGCATAGAAAGTGTTGCTTTTTAATTAAATAGAAGGATTTATAGATAGATGATTGTATAAATCAGGGGCAAATTCTTTAACCCGTCTAATTCCATAATTGGTCCAATTCTACCTCAAGTGGGCCTGGCTGTAAGGAATCTTCCAGAATTTCCCTCCAACCCTCAGCAGTGCAGGAAAGATAGTGACTGTGGATGACAGACCTTCAGGACGGGTGAAAGATGAGACCCTCTGGTCATCTTCTTAGGATGCAGTCTCTGGAGTCCTGGCTTGCTCTGCCCAGAGGAGGTGTGTGTGCAGTACACACTTGTCTCCAGCCACATCACCCTGGTGCTGAGTTACAGTAAAGGCTTGGCAGGGTGTCTGGCACTAGTCAAGTCTACCTACATATTGGGTTGGGAGTTTCCTGAGTATTCTTTTTCAGTACCCCATCTCCCACTACCCGTTGTTTAGATGAGGAACTGATATCTACTCCAAGATTTTTTTTCTTTTTTTTTATGGGGTCTCATGTAATCCAGGCTGACCTCAAACTCACTATGTAGCCAAGGATGATCTTGAACCTCCTTTCTCTACCTCCCAAGGGCTGGGATTACAGACACGCATCATCACGGACAGTTTCTGAAGTTGTGGGAGTTGAACCCAGGATGCTGCGTATGCTCAGCAAGCACTCTCCCCACTGAGCTGCAGCCCTGGCCCTGATAGGATTGTTTTATGATCCTTTTTTCCATCGGCCTGTGATTTTTCTTGATCCAGAGAATCTTCTCCATGCCTCCTGACAGCAATGATTCGGTCACTGTGAAGCAACAAGTTTCCACAACTCTGAAGGGACAAAGCTAGGACACACAGAGTTGGATTCAGAATCCTTGTGACCACTACCCACATAAGACTCTCCCTCCTCAGTCAAAGAGAGAGTTTTGAAGTTGGAATGTGGCTCCATAGTTAAAGCTCATGTTATGCAAGGAAAAAAAAAAAAAGAATCAGAGCCCTCCAGTAAAGGCGCCCCTTGCAATTCCAGTCCTCGAAGGTGGAGCCGGGAATCCCAAGAGCAAGCTGGCAGGCCAGACTCGCCTGGTTGGTGAGCTCAGAGTTCAACTTAGAGACCCAGCCTCAAAGGAATAGGAAGAGTGATGAGGGATGAGCTCAGGGCCAGGCTTCTACATGCATATGCAGCCATGTTCAGGAGCACCCACCCACTCACACACATGCAAAGTATACATGTGCACACACATACATGCTCACACACATGTACAGCATGCATATGCACACACATACACGTGCTCACACACATGCAAAGCATGTATATGCACATACACATGCCCACACACATGCAAAGCATGCATATGCACATACACACATGCTCACACACATGCAAAGCATGCATATGCAAACACACATGCTCATACACATGCAAAGGATGCATATGCACACACACACACACATGTAAAGCATGCATATGCACATACACACATGCTCAGACACATGCAAAGCATGCATACACACACATACATGTGCTCACACACATGCACAGTATGCGTATGCACATGCATGTTCACACACATGCAAAGCATGTATATGCATGCTCATACATGTGCTCACACATGTGCAAAGTATGCACATGCACATACACACACCCACACACATGCAAAGCATGCATATGCACACACATACACACATGTAAAGCATGCATATGCACACACATGCACATACACACACGCAAAGTATGCATATGCACACATGCACACACATGTGCACATACACATTCATGTGCACACACTCACACACACACACACACACACACACTTGCATCCTCTAAGATTCTAGTCATCCTTACATGAGCAGGCAGAGGTGACAAGATTCAGAAGGGTGCTTCCTGGTGAGGGGAGACTCTTCTTTCCCTGTGAGCTCCAAGATCACCATTGTGCTGTGCTGGACTGGAGTGTGTCCATCTCCGCCTGCCTCTGCGTTCTGGAATTCACCTTGACAGCTTGGACTTGACTATGGTAGCAACACTCACACTGTGGCAGTCTGCCAGCACTACAGGTTGGGACTTTTTCTTTTTTTCCTGGAAAGCTGGTTGTTGGGCGTCGCCTAGCGCACTAGCAGCTGGGTTCCAGCTGGTAGCAGGAAGCATCTGGCTGTCAGATCTCATGGATTTTCCCTGCCACTTGGTACAGGTTGGCACAGGGGTTGTGATACTGACAGGAAGTTCAAGAAGAAGTGAGAGGAGGCAGAAATTAGCCCAGAAAGATCCCAATGAGGGAGATATATTCCCCCAATGATTGAACAGTCCCACCCTTCCTCCCGCAAGCACATGTCTGTCTGCAACCTATGCGTGTGAGAGTCTTAGTGGCTTATAATCAGGTTAACAAGAGACCACACTGGTTTAGCCCAATGACTGATATACACCTGTCAGTCAAGCACAGGGCTGGGAAGGGCTGGTCAGTGGGTGGCAGATGCTGGCAGCCCCTCTCCGGCTCTTCATGTCTGTCTCTTCTTTGCCCACCCTAGTCTCCATTCTAAGTCTTGCTTGCTTGGGCCTGGAGTGATGTTGTGGCTTCCTACAGGTCTGTCTGGTTCCTGTGACCTCTCCTGACCCCACCCCTGCCTGGCCACGGCCTTCCTCTACTCCAGCTGCACCCCAAGTCCTTTCCTTATGTGGCCCAGAGGCTCCTCCAGCCTCTTGGATTCTTGGCTCTTCCCGAGCCAGCTCCAACCAAACGTTGTGACGTTGCTTGTGCTTGTTGAACTGGGTCAGATTCAAGGTCTCTTCTGTCTACCGACAGCCCTTCCCACAGCACCGTGGTGAGACTCTGCACATCCGAGTTCTTTCTTTCCTTCTTCTGTCAAGGAAACCTGATAGGCCTCGGAGTAGGCGAGCCCAGCTCTCACGCTCCTTCCTGCGTCCTTCAGCGAGTCCTTGAGGGTGAGTTAGGTTGTGTACGTCAATGGCCAGCCGGAGAAGACTGCGGGGCAGCCCGGCTCCCTCAGGGTCCCGGCAGGTGCGTAATAACCATCGCGTTGCTAGGCACCTAGTACTTGGTGCAGAGTCACAGATGGGGGGCTTGGCTGAAACCTCAAGGCCAGAAAGGGGGGGAGTGACAGGAAGATAAGCACAGAGCTGGGGAGAGAAGCCCACTCACCAAGGCCACCTGGAGCTCTGTCATGTGTCTCTGCCTGAACACCAGGCCCGTGGTGTGGGTGTGGGGAGGGGAGGATCTGTGTCCCTGCCCTTATGTCTACCTCCCTGTGGTGGATACAGCAGTAGAGTTCTAGAAGCATCCTAAACAAAGGCTCACACCCCCACAACCGACCCTTTCTTTGTGATCCCTGTTCCTGATTCCTGAA
Source organism: Typhlomys cinereus (assembly GCA_023101885.1). NCBI lineage: Eukaryota > Metazoa > Chordata > Mammalia > Rodentia > Platacanthomyidae > Typhlomys > Typhlomys cinereus. Next base: position 4,865,621 of record JALPQD010000009.1, on the reverse strand, counting down.
GGATGCTAACTAGGGCTGGGAGGGTCCTCAGAGCCCCCAGGAGCAGGGCCCCTCTTGGTGGCCTCAGCTGCTAGGTGGGAGGGTAGAGGGCAGGTCTTCCCTCCCGGGGCCCAGTTTAGGCTGGGTCGCCCTGGTAGGATGACAGCCGCAGCGGCCCCCCTGTGTTTTCTTATTTGTTCCCAGTAGGAAATCGATGGTGTCAGAAGCGGCAGGAGAGCTCCACAGCCCCGATCGATGGACCCTGATTAAGTCCGTTGTGGCCGCTGGGTTAAGTTGCCGCATCATAATTAGAATTATTAATTAAAAATAGGAAATCGATTGACACAAATTAGGCAAAGGAGGATCAGCTGGATGGCTTTGACATTGCCCGGACAGATGCTGGGGAAGTCCCTATGTCCCGGCTGGAGCTTGGGGGTCTGCATCCCGTGGGACCCCGTGCCTCCTCACACTGCTTCCTTGCACGTCCAGGGCCTGCTGGAGGTCATCCTAATTCCCTCTTCCTTTTTCCCTTCCTTTTTTCCTTCCTTTCCCTCCTCTTCCATTTCTTTTCCTTTTTTTCTTTCCCTTTTTCCTTTCAATTTCTCTTTCTTTTTTTTTTTTTTTTTTTTTTGAGTTCTCATGAGGCCCAAGATGGCCTCAAACTTTCCATGCAGCCCCTCCCCAGCGCCGAGAGAACGAGTGTGCACCACCATGCCTGGCTCATTCGGTGCTGAGGGTTGAACCCAGGGCTTCCCGCATGCTGGGCAAGCGCTCTGCCAACTGAGCCGCATCGCCACGCTCCACGCTTTTTGCATTTCTACCACATTTATACATGTATGTGTGTGTGTGTATGCCTGCTGTGTCCCACGGCACACAGATGGTCAGAGGACAACTTCAGGAGTCACTTCTCTCCTTCCACCACATGGGTTCCAGGGATCAAATTCAGGTATCAAACCTGGTGGTGAGGGTCTTTTCAGCTGATCCATATCACTGGCCCCTTATTTTTTAACTAAAAAAGCAAAATATTTCTGCTAATCTTGTGTGTTTTGTTCACAATCGGGTATCATTTTGGCACCATATGTATACAGGTGGTATTAGCATCGTATGTATACAAATGGCATTGCTGTTGCCTCTTTTTTCTCAATGGCATGAAATGTTCATCTTTTCATTTGCTGCCCTTTAATGGTTAGGTATGTATGTCAGAATCTGCCAATCCAGCCCCCTGTCTGTGGCCATTTAGGTTGACTAATAATAGTAGCTAAATTCGCTGGGATCCCTTCTCTCCGTTTGAAACAAGGACACCACAAACATTGCTTCCTTAGATCTCCCCAGCAACTGGGCATGGGGCGCACACACGTGATCTCAGCCCTGGGGAGGGGGCACAGGGGGATCCACAGTCCCTCGGCCACAGAGTAAGGATTCTAAGAACCTGTCTCAAGGCGACACACTCTGATTGTTTGTTTGTTTGTTTGTTTGTTTGTTTGTTTGTTTGTTTTTCCTCCTGTACTGTCCCAAAAGAGGCTTGCTAGTCCAAACTGACCATTCTAAGCTAGTAACAAAAATTACTTACTAAGATACACTCAGCTTTGGACAGTCTTTCAAAGGTCCCCTTTCATTTAAAAAACAAATGTGAGTGCTGTTTTTACTTGTTAGATTCTGCTCAGCAGCCCTCACTGCGCCCCCAACCTCAGGGAAGCACCCCGGTCTGGGAGAAGAGTGTCCCATCCAAGTTATAGGTGGCGGGTTCCAGCCACGCCTCCTAGTTCATTCCCCCTTCCTGCCTTGCAGTTCCCACCTCCCGTCTCGGGGAGACGTCCCCAGGACTCTGTCTTCTCAGAATAAAGCTCTCAGTCCCCAGCGGCTGTCAGGGACCGTTTGGGGACCCGTCTTCTTTCCACTGGTAATTTATGACACTTGTGCGCTGAGGGGAAAAGTTAGTTTGAAGTGTTCTCTAACCAATTTAATTACCAGAAGCCTCCTTCTGAAGATCATGCCAGCCAGTTGAATATTAATCTGCAATTCAGAGTCCCCCGGCACAGACTGTGAGATGGGGCACACATGAGTCTTTAAGACCAGGAGCAGGCCACCCCGAAAGCCAAGATGTCCTTGGAAAGTGGGATGAAAGTGCTGTGAACGGAAGCTCACAGTCCTTCCCTGCCAGCTTCCCAGAGCATCCCATGGGCCATGCTGGGGCACAGATTCAGGTTCTGATCTGTCTGTTGAGAGATGGGGGTGTGGTGAGGCCTGAGAGGAGCACTGTAGTGAGAGTCCAGCCACCTGGCAAATGGAGCCTAGAACTTTTGATTGATTTTAATAAGTCACAGCCTCTCCCTGGGCCAGAGTACCGTCTGTCCCCCCATAAAGAAGGGGACTGAACCAAACTGCAATCGTGTGTGTGTGTGTGTGTGTGTGTGTGTGTGTGTGTGTGTAAGAGACAGAGAGAGAGAGAGAGAATGCCCAAGCTTCTGTGGCATATGCTTGTGGTGTAATTATATATATATATATACACACACATACATATATATATACCACACACACATGTGTGTGTGGTATATATATATGTGTGTGTGATGTCTATATACATATGAGCTTATGTGTATGTGAATATTGTATGTATGTAGAATATATGAGGTTTGTGTGAGTGTTATATGTGTATGTGTGTGACTGTGTATGGTATTTATGTTAGAGTGCATGTATATGCATGAGTGTATATGAGTATATGTATGTATGATATGTGAATGTATATGTGTGTGTTGTGCATAGATGTATATGATGTGTATGGTATGTGTACATGTGAGTATATATGTATATGATAAGGTGTGGTATGTGTGTGAATATATATACATGTGAGTATGTTCTATATATGTATGGTGTGTGGTATATATATATAGGATGGGTGTGTGGTATATGTGGTGTGTGTGCACGTGTGTGGTACATATGTACAGGGTCTGTGTTTTGCTGTATGTGTGGACATGTGTGGACAGGTACCAGCTGATCCATCTCAGTCATGGTCCCCAGCTTATTCCACTGCCCCTTTCTTCCAACCAGCTCTTGTCCACTTCTTTCTTAATCGCCACAGCTCCAAAGCAAGTGCTGGGCATTTTGTGGCCACTCGGCAACCAATGGTAGATAGATCAGGTGAAGGGCAACAACATGTCCTTTCGTTTGCTTACCTTAGCCTGGACCATGGACCTGTCCAGCTTTCCCTGGAGACCTATACCAAGGAGCTGGGCAGTAGAGCCAGTGCACCCAGCAGTAGGCCATGACCCACCACAGCCAAGTAGCACGTTGGCTGGCGGAAATCACTTACCCGCTGTTTAAATGCCCTTGGCAGTGCGGGCATGTGGGGCTTCACTTTCCTAAGATTGTTCCAAGTGTGGGCTGGGCTGTTCTGGAGGCTGCGCCCTGTGTAAGCCTCACGCTGGTAGTGACGCACGTTAACATGTCATCACTGCGAGGGGGCCGACAGAAGGGTCCGGTGACTCCTGTGCTCGCTGCCCCGCGGGCCCCTGAAGTCAGCCAGCTCCGTGCCGGCACCGTGGCCCCGAGCCCACGCAGCAGGCTGCAGCCACACATTCAGAAGTCGAGCTAGTCTTTGCCACTGAGCCAAGAAGGGAGGACTCCAGGACCGCGTCAGGTGCACCGGGGGAGGCTGGGAGAGGGCTGCTTTCTCTGAGGCTTCAGCAGCAGGCTCGGGTGTTTCCAGGGACGCAGGCCAGCACACAGGCGCTGCCCCTGGGGGTCCATTGCCTTTCCTGGAGAACGCACAGGCCCCCCCCGCCCTCCCCTTCTGTGCTCTGGGCTTTGCTGTACAGGTTACTTAATGTCATCCAGAGATCTTATTCCTGGGATACAGACCAGAACAAAAAGCAGAATGAAAACAGCAATTAATTTTCCTGTCGAGGATGCCAGCAGAGAGAGAGAGAGAGAGCCAGAGAGAGAGAGCCAGAGAGAGAGCGAGAGCCAGAGAGAGAGAAAGAGAGAGTGAGAGAGAGAGAGCCAGAATCAGAGCTAGGCTTAGCCATGCAGCTCAGCAGCACATGGAGATCTCGCATGCAGGACCCTCGGGTCTCTATGCAGCATCTGCACACCCTCCATGTACCTGACCTGCTGGGCTCGGCCACGTGCAGGAGGGTTTGTGTGTGTGAGGGGGGGTCCCCAGTGGTCTCCAACCTGGCGCCTGGCATGGCAATGCCCAGTGTGAGTTGGGCCCCCCACTTTCCCCCAGATGCTCTAAACAACCACTGTTCCAGCTTCATGGGCAAAGCTCAGTGGGGTTCAGACCTGTGCTTGGGGGTGAAGAGCCCAGGACTGGCAGGGACCCCATCCCATCCTTCATTTTAGGGAGGTCAACACTGAGGCCAAATGGTCTGCTTAGACAGGGTCCCATCTGGGACACCCAGAGTAGGGCCTAGAACCCCATTCCTCCCAGCCAGCGTCTCTCCACTCCCCCACTCCACCCCTTTCCTCCCTGCTGTTGTCCAGGGAATGATGGCGAGTTGGGTGTTTGCTGGTTCTTTGTATCCTCCACATCTACATCTGGGTGAGGTCAGGTCTTCCCGCTTCCTGTTGCAGTTGCTAAATCCAAGGCCTGAGAAGGGCCTTAGAGCCACAGGGTCCCGGAGCTACCAGCTCACCCGGCTTCTTGCCACCTAACTTCCTTCTGCTCTAACAGCCAGCCTGCGGGACGCATCCTTGTTCTTTGCTTGTTTGGAGTCAGGGTCTCACAGATAGCCTAGGCTAGCTTCCATCTTACTGGGTTGTCAAGGGTGATCTTGAACTGCTGCCCCCCCTGCTCCTTCCACCCCCCTACTGCACCCCCTCCTCCTCCCCCTCCCCGCCTTCGCCTTCTGAATGCTGGGGTGTCAGGAAGGTCCCATCCCCCGTGTGGTGTCATGTAGATAATGAAGACCAAACCTATGGTAGACTAGCCCTCAACTGAGCCACGTCCCGGGTCCCAACAGTTTGAGGACAACCATCAGAGACCTCAGGGAAGTGGGGGGACGGTCCCAAGGTCACACGGAGGGTCAGGGAAGTGGGGGACATTCCCAAGGTCGCACAGCTGCTCAATGGGTCAGTCAGACTCGAGCCCAGCTGTGGACAGGCGAATGTCTGGCCCAGGAGAAGATGGTCAGGACACTCAGCTTGCCCCCTTTCCCTGCATGGCGACCACACCCCTGCTCCGTGAAGCCCACCCACTAGTCTCCCCCCCTCCCCCGTGATACCTCATGCTCAACCCGCCAAGTGCACCTATCATGTTTGCAAATGTTTCCCGGCACCCTTGGAAAAGGTTTTCATCTCCCCACAGAAAGGCAACTGGACAGGGTTTCTGGAAGCATCTTCAGGAGTCCTTGCAGCTTCACTGCACCTACTACGCTCAGTACCTGGACTCCCCACCCAGCAGATCGGTCCATTGCGTAGTTGCTGGAACAGTAGTCAGTGTAGTGTGAACCATGAACAATTATGTAGCATTCAAGGAAGGGATGTGTGCACTCACGTGTGTGTGTGCGCGCATGTGTGTGTGTGTATGTGCATGTGTGTGTGTCCATACAAGTGCATGCATGTTTGCCTGTATGTTTGTATATGACTATGGAAACCAGAGACTGAAGTCAAGCGTCTCATTTTAATCACAAATTTATTTTTTTTATAATTATAGCATTTTTTATTGTTTATTCAAATTGTGCATGTGTGTGTGTGTGTGTGTGTGTGTGTAGAACCACGGGTGAATTCGGGAACCACCATGGACGCCTCCACCTCCTCCTTGTTTACTCTGCCCTGGGATTCACAGGCTCCGCCCTACCAGGACCTGAAACGCAGGCCGGCTGCCAGGCTTCTGCCCACAAGGCAGAGGCTTAACCCCTGAGCCACCTCTCCAGCCCCAATCACTCATTTCTTGAGACAGGATCTCTTGCTGAGCTCTGAGCTCACTGATTTGGCTGGACTGACTGGCAGGAAGCTCCAGGGAACTTCTGCCTCCACTTCCCCAGCACTGAGAATGCAGGTACAAGCTCTTCCTCCTGGGGATCCGAACTCAGGTCCTCGTGCTGGTGCTATAAGCACTTTACACACACGCCGCCATCTTCCCAGCTCTGCGCTTAAGCATTTTGCTGGCATGTCTTAAAGCATTCATGCACCTGGTGGAATGATCTCCACTGGGCGGGCAAAGGGATTGGCAGCCTTTCAGCCCCACACTTCCTGGTTCCCACATCTGAGAATCTCTGTGTAAGGATGGAAAAGAGAAAGCAAAGACTACTCGAAGGTGGAGGGGAAATGTCTCAGGCTGGGATTACTAGTCTGCACTACATGTGTCAACTATGAGGATTATCAGAACTTCAGGCAAGTCAGGCAAATCCTGTCCCCACAGAGCTGCAGTCCCGCCCACCTACCTTCAGGTTTGGGGTGTGCGGGGACATGGAAACAGCCTCATGTAGCTTAGTGGGACATGAACTCCAGCACCAACCTTGACTGTGAACTTTATTGCAGTCTGCCTGCATGTCGTTGATAAATTCACCACCCGAGAGCTGAGGGGCACAAAGGGGTTTTATTCTTGCTTAAGATTCTTGGTTACAGTTCTTAGTCCTCCTTGGGAGGGACAGTGGAGACCAACTAAACAATTCAGAGCCTAGTGAACTGGTCACACAAGAAATCCACAGGTATTATGCAGAGAAGGGGCAAACCTCACTTGCCAGACAGCAAGATTGCCAAAGTATGCTGAAGATGCCACACTTCACTAAGCCAGTCCCCCATCTTGTCTGCCTGCCCGGAGAAAGGTCCCACCACTATGGACTGAGTCTCCCTACGTCAATCAGACAATGTCCTGCAAGCTCGTTCAAGACGTAGCCTTAACGACTAATTTTTCACAAATGCACCCAGAGCCCATCCTTTAATTACTAAGTATCTAATTAGCACATGCTCCATGCCCAGCTTCCACTTCCCGCGTATTGGGGTTAATAGGCACGTATCACCACGCCCCGTTTCTGTGGCGCTGACAGAATCCGGGGCTGCTTCGAGGGCACTCTGCCAAGCAGGCCTTTGTTCATTTTCACAACAGCCTTCACCCTCCTGAGCCTGCACAATGATGGGTGACCAGCTAGAACTAACTGCAGCGATAACTTTGCCTTGGAATCTTCTGAAACGCCCCAGCCAGACGCAGCTTGAGCCACTGGCTCATTAAGCATCAGGAAGAAGCATGTCTCGTCCCCTCCCCCCCGCAAGAGGCAGACAAGGGAACCAGTGAGCACCTGCAGCAACTGATTTTCAGGCACCTGTGCCCTCCTACCCGCGCCTGGTATTCAGTAAGTACCAGTTAAGGCTTCCCATCCCCTGACCCAGGAGATGGGACCACAGGTTCAAAGGCTCACTGTGCGCCTGGGTTTATCCCAGCTCCCTTCACAAAGGCTTGTCTTCCTTTGAAAGAGAAGAGAAAAGCAAAACCCACCAGGACCTCTTGGTTCTCACATCCACTTCCTGTGGCCTCAGCCCTTTCCTGTGTGCCAGCCTGGGCAGCCTCGCCCGACTGTCCTCCATCCAGACTCCCCAGGGACCCAGCCCCTGGGCGCAGCGGAGGACAAGGGGCGAGGGCAGCGAGACAGAAGGCAGAGCTGCAGGTGGAGAGGACAGAAGGTTCCAGAGACCCCACCCCACCTTTCTGTTTTCCAAGAGAGGCTGCACCTGTGGGTGCTGATCCTTGGGGGGGGCACATCTTTCCCTGGGTTCTGGGCGGCTGAGACCTCAGGGGACCGCAATCATGCGCTCCTGAAGAGGTGGCCCTGCTTCCTGGCGCCTAAGTGTCCTCTTGCTGCAGTCACTACGTACAGCATCTCCCCTGTACGCTGCACGACGTCGACACGGAGCCTTGACAAGGGCATCCAGGACAGTGTGGGGGCGCCCAGGGGCACCCCTGGGGGCACTCACTGGCACGAGCTGTTTGCAGACTGTTCCCAGTCCCCAGTCTCCCTCAAAACCCCCAGGACCTCCTTTTCGGTGAACTCTCTAAGAAGAAACTTCCCTCCCTGAGGCCAGCATGAACCCTCCTGAAGTCAGAGGATTCTCTAGGGAATGTCCCAGCAAGCCGCCCACCGTCCTGCCCCAGCCCAGGCAGATGCTCCTGCCCGGCCTCTTCTGTCCTCTCCTCAGTGCCCTTATTTGAGGCTACTCTGCCTGTCCCCAGCCTTGGCTGTCTTCTGTGACCTGGCCTCAGTCTCTGGTCACCTGACATCATGCTACCCTATTTCCAGCCCAGGTCATGTGGCCGCAAGGGCGGGCACTGTGTTTCCTTCCTCTGTTCCTAGCTAGGCATATCTCATAGAGTTTGCAAGTGAGTCATTCGTGGAACCAGCAGATATGAACACAGAGTCCTGATAGACACCAGCCTGGGGTGTGTGGACCACAGCTCTGGTCCCAGCAGCAGGCGCCCTCAGCTTTCTGAACCACTAAGCGCTCACCGTGCCACGGGGCGAGCCGCCCACGGGGTGAGCCGCCCACAGGGGTGAGCCTGGAGTAGTCACCTTCTCAGCAGCTTCCAGCTCAAAGCAAGCCAGAAGTTACTGGTTCAGCTGGCTTCCTCCCTCCCTTTCCCCTCCCCCCCTCCTTCCTTCTCCTCCCCTTCTTTCTACTTCCCTCCTCCTCCCTCCCCTCCTTTTTCCTCCCTTCCCTTTTCTCCCCTCCCTCCCCCCTCCCCTCCCATCCCCTCCCTCCCTCCCCTCCCCACCAAGGATGGTAGAAGCTGTGCCCAGCATGCGCTAAGTCCTAGGTTCAGTGCCCAGCACTGCATAAACCAACTTGGGGGACTTGGGGTGGGATGCTTTCTGTAATCCTAGCTGGGAGGTGGGCGCAGGAGGATCTGGAGTTCAAGGTCGTCCTCTGCTATGTAGTTAACCTGAGGCCATAAGGTTCCAAGGAGGTGACATGTGAGCGGAGACCCCAGCAAAGGCCTCTGTGTGTCTGTCATCTCCACCCCACTCCGCCCCCCCCGACAGCACGTAGTAGGTGTTTCATGAGTGTGTGTGCCTGTGGAGGCCCAAGGTGACATCAGGAATCACCCTGAATTGCTCTACCTCCTTATTGCTTTGCTCTGGAGTTTCCCAGATCTGGGGATCTGAACTCAGTCCTCGTGCTTGGGAGGCAGAAGCTTTCAGCCCTGAGCTGTCTGTCCCCCCAGCCTCCACCTCCGCTTTAACGGCCTCCCACGAGCAGCCACTGAGCCCCCAGCACACAGCCCAGGTAGTTTCTCAGTGACCGCGCAGACAGGAAACATCTTTGTACCGCAGGACACACCGGCTGGAAGTTAGACGCAGGCCTTCAGAGGCTCACACTGGCCTGGCACACGTGCCGCCTGTGCCAACCCTCCACCCCATGTTCTCACACAGACACAGCTCTGGGGCCATGGAACCAGGTGTCCAGACGCCTTGCCGTGCCGACCACCCAGCCCCCATCACTTTTGGACTCTGCGGATAAAAGGACCTGAGTTCAGATCCCCAGATCCCATGTAAAAGTGTTGAGTGAATACGGCACCAGTTTGCACTTCCAGCCCTGGAAGGCGGAGCCTGGGAAACCCCTGGGAAACGAGGAGGTGGAAGCGATCCAAGGAGATTCCTGAAGTCGCCCTTGGGCTTCCACATGCACACACATGCACGTATGGAAGGGGCCTGGTGGAGTGGCAATGATGTTCTGGAGAATTCTGTCCCCAGAAGAGACACATGGGGCTCCCCTCAGTGTCTGGTATTCTTTCCCACTGGGCCATATGACCATTTTTCTCAGCACCTGCATGGGTTGGGGGCTCGCCTTGGAGAACCAAGTTTCTTGTCCCCGTCTCCCAGCTCGAAGTTGGCTCCAGGATCCTCAAAGGAGGCGCAGCCTGAACCGTGTGCCCACGGCTCCTTTGAAACGCTCTTCCAAAGAGGAGACCCTTTTGTGCACCCACCCTGTGATTCCCAAGGCTCTCAGGCAAATTGGGGAGATGAATCGGTTCTGAGACCGGCAGTCTTCAAAGGCAGCGGGGAGCAGAGCAGCCCTCATTAGAGCTGGGAGTGGTGGGGGTTCCCGGCAGGGCTGAGGACCCACAGTCTGTCACCCGGGTCCCAGGGGAACAGCCCACAGCCTGCCAGTGAGCCCTGCATGCCTTGAGACCCTCATTGCCATGGGAGATGAGGCAGAAGTCCTGGGGTTACAGAGGCACCGCAAGGGCTGGCGGGGTGCAACTGCCAGCAAAGCTTGGGTTTCCTTCCTGGACCCTTTCACTGGGTCTCTGCCCCCCCCTTTTAAGAGGAGAAGGGGGGCTGGGAGAGAAAGCTCAGTGACTAAAGTGCTTGCCACCCGGGCATGAGGACCCAGCACCCACGTAAAGTTGAGCCGTGGGGGTGCTCAGCGCCTGAGCACCCCTGTCTAATTCATCTTTTCCACACAGAGACTAGCATGATTCCCACCCCACGCCCTCTAGTGCATTTCTCCAGTAGAGATGTTTTCCAACAGAACAGAGAATCCCTGTGTTAGGATTGCAGGAGACCCCAGCACTGAGCTGCCAAGGTTTCTGAACGGGGACCCTAACTGGCATTCGGAGGGCACCTCCAATGCCAGACGTCTCTTTGAGGCATCTTTTCTAGCTGCGCTAGTTTCATCTTGTTGCTGAATGAATGCAGGCACCACCCAACCCAGGGGAACACCCAGCTTGTTCTCGGCGTCTGGTTGCAGCTCATCGGCATGTTTGGAAAGTTTATGCCAATATCAGGAGCCGAGGGAAGCGGCCATGCCCACATCCACAGAAAGAGCCAAGACAGGAGAATACTTTCTCGCTTGCTACTCGAGTCACACTAGACCAGAACAGAAGCACCGATTCAAATTTCTCATTTTACTGGTATGACAATGGGCGCCCAAAGAGAAGGATGAGGACGACCCAAGATTGCACAGCATCGGCTCTGACTCACTTTTTAGTGCTCCCTCCAAATTGCACTTTGGGCTTAGAAGGAGTAATGGTGGTGGGGGGGCACGTGGCAAATGGCGTTGCCTCCTGAGGTCACTTGTGCTTGGCGGTGTGTGTGGGGGGGTGTTCCTGGCGAGTGGTCCTCTCTCTCTGCCTCCCGGGGTCTGTTGCTGTGGGGACTGTGGAGTTTGTCGGCCCCGCTCAGCTTCTCCAGAGATGCCAGCTACAGCAAGCCTGGTGCTGGGGGCGTCTGGTCCAGGTCATCGTACAAGCTGGGGCAGCTCTCAGGGTAGGAAGGGTGGGGGGTTAACCAGGTCCTTGCTAGGCCCTTGATGCTCCCCTGAATGGCGGCTGGACCTCGTTGGGTCCCCCAGGCCACACCTCCTGCCCTCGGGGGAGTGGGGGTAGGGGGAGAGGTCATGGGTGGAAGGCTCCTTTTTTCCTTTTCTGCGTGTGTGCATGCTTGTGTGTGTGTGTGTGTGTGTGTGTGTGTGTGTGTGTGTGTGTGTGTAATAGAGGGCACTGTGTGTCCCTGTGGAGGACCAAGGGTGACTTCAGGAATCATCCTGGATTGCTTCTATCTCCTTCTTGCTTCCCTCTGGGATTTCCCAGGCTCCACCCACCAGTGCCAGACATCCAGGCCACCTCAGTTTCCACATGGCGTTTTGAGCTAGGACCTGAACTCAGGACCTCCTCGTGCTTGCAAGGCAGAGTCTTAACCCTTCTCAAACTATTCTAAGTTGTCTCTTTTCCCAGTCGATTGAATAGGAGAGTGTCTTAGAGTCACATTAGTGGCCGTAATGACCCAAACAGTTGAAGGGAACGAGGGGTTTTTATTCCTGCGCTGCTTTCAGGCTACAGCCCAGCAGGAACAAAGGCCAAGGGAACTGGGCACATCACGTGCAGAGGAAGAGCAGCAAGAGGGGCAGGAACCCAGCCGCCTTCTAGCTGGCCAGTCCTGCCACCTCTCTGCCAGGCTCAGTGTCTTACCTGCCGCCCGGGCGTGGTCCCCACCCACTGTGGGTTACTGATCTCTGTATCCGATGCTCTTTGTGCTGTGAGACGCCACTGGGGCACAATCAACTTAAGGGAAGAAAGGGAGATTTATTCAGCTTACGGGTCCAGAGGAGAGATACGGTCCATCGTGGCGGGAAAACATGGCTGGTGGCAGAAGCTGGATGGAGGCGGCCTCAGTCACGTCCATCATGCAGGGTTCGAGCTTTAAAGCTGCTAAATGCAAAGCAGACCCCCTCCCGGAAGTAGGGCAGGGCGAACCAACCTCAAGACCCGCTCCCTGTGACGACCCTGCCCTTCCCAAACAAGTAAGGATTCGAACACATGAGCCTATGGGGGACACTCACACTTCACCCCGTGACGGTCTCCTTACAGACTTATCAGAGGCTTGCCTCAGTGAAATAAATTCTGCAGAGGTGTGCCTAAGGATCTGGTCTCAATTGTCAGGTCGACAACCTGGAAATAAAACGGACGCAGGGGCGCACACAGTCAGACCTTCCACTGAGAGAGGGACAAGCCTCACTTGCCGGAAGGCCAGTCAGCCGTGCAAGTCTGCTGAAGTCGGCCAAAGTCCTGAAGCAGCTCCCCCATCCTATCTACTCTGCCCAGGGAATAGTCCCACCCGCCCGAGGCTGGGTCTTCCTCATCAAATAGACCATCTCCTGCAGGCGTGCTCAGGACTTTGCTTTAGCTGCTCATTTTTCACAGATGTGCCCAAAGCTCAGCTTTCAGTCGTTAGGTTGGCAGCTGTATATCTAACTAGCACGGGAGGTAAGGCTAAGTAACGTGCCCCCATATGCCCAGCAGCACATCAAGGACAACTGCCTTGGAGTGCACCATTTCCCACAGAGTCCTCTGGCTAGCAGTAACTGTTCCACGGCCATGAGTGGAGGGGACAAGGCCAGTCCCTGAGATGTCATCCTGTGCTCCTGGGCCCAGTGCCAGCTCCAGGTCCCCCACTTTGGAATAGTCCCCAATCAGTGTCCAGTTTACGTGAGTGCCAAGCAGGACCCAAGAGACTGGGCACAGCTTGCTGCCGCCCCAGGCAATCATGAGGCTTCCTGACCCTTTACCTGCCCGTCTATCTGTAAAATCAGCAGTTAACAGACCCTTGGTCACTGGCGTCGAGAGGATTGAATCTTCCTCGGGTACTAAGGCTTCCAGGAGGGTGCCAGACACGTGGCGGGAGGGGGGGCATTAAATCTGGTCGTAATCATTAGGATGGATCGCAGCACATGGCGGTAAACCTTAACTACATGTGCTTGGCACCGAAGAGGAGAGAGAATGCTGTGGGGTGATTCTGCCGGTCTCTCTGCTCGGTGGAAATGCGTCCCAAGCACAGAGTGGGCTGGGAGGTGTCAGTGTGTGTGGAGGGCGGGGCCTTGAACAGAAGGGATCTTTGCTCCTACCGTAATGCTGGGTGGCAAACACACGCGTGGCTCATTCATCACCTGGCGGCTGTCGGTGCCTGTGAATATTCAGGGGTCAAGGAAGAAGCAGCGAGCCAAGATGGAATGATGGGGTCTGGGACTCAGGGGTCCTAGCCACTGAGGGGCAGTAGCAGTGAAAGTGGTACTGACCTAGTCAGAGGCCCTGGTGGGCGTTGATGGTCCCAGCAGCTCAGCCTGGTGAGATTCACATAGAGGCCCACCAAACCCTGCACTCCCGCACCTGATCGACATAGTGGCCCATCCCAGGAACACAGTCCCATAACCACCCTTTCCCCTAGACAGCTGGATAGAAAGAGCAACTGCCTGCCCCCAAGGTCTGCAGGCGAGGGGTAACCCACTCTTCCAGCTTGTCCGGGATCCAGAGGCCACCTGGCAGGTGCACTTTTCAGTGCTAAAACCAAGCAAGACTGGTCCTCCAGCCAGCCTACCCATGAGTCACCTCCCACAGCCTCTCTGTGGGGACCCCCTCCTGACTGTCTTAGCTGGGAACCCTTCTTGACATTAAACATCTGGGCTTGTCAGTATCTGAACTTCACCCCCCCCACAACACACACACCTCAGAATTCCCATGAAGCTTGAGCTTGGGAACATCTTGTTATTAGGGGTCCTGTAGACACCTGGAGAGGGTGGAGTGGGAGGGGACAGTAGGCTGGGTGACCTTGGGGGGTTCACGGCTGGCTGGAAATGCTCACAGGGAAAGCTCTTGAGGGCTGGCTGGCTGTTCCTCGGAGGGGGGGTAAATTCTTTTTCCCAGCTCTTTCTATAGTCCCTGGGCAGTGATGAAATTGATCTAGGGGCCAGAGGTATCCTGAAAGAGACAGAGGAAAAAGGTGGAGCCAAAGAAGGACAAAATGTCACAGTGAACGAGAGAGGTGAAGACCAGAGAGTAGGGGGGGGGAGTGGAGGACAAGAGAGTACACAGACAGACAAGCTGGAACGGGCTTGGCACTAAGATGGGGACACAGAAGAGATGTGGCAGGAGGGGAGAGAAACAGGCAGACCACCCAAGGACAGGCAGAGGGGTCGGCCGTGACCAGGTTCCAGTGTCTCGGGGAAAGGCGCCTCACTGGAAGAGACCTTCATAAAGCTGCGTGCAGACCCACGTGCGTGAATCCTTGGAGATGCTCGGGACCAGCACACCCCCGGGGTTCCGAGGACGGCTCACGCGGGGAGGTGGGGGTCCCCCAGGCCCTGACTGTGCACGGTCCTCTCTTACAGGCTGCGACAGCGGGCACTGGGGCCCCCACTGCAGCAACCGCTGTCAGTGCCAGAACGGCGCCCTATGCAACCCCATCACCGGGGCCTGCGTGTGCGCCCCCGGCTTCCGAGGCTGGCGCTGCGAGGAGCTGTGTGCGCCCGGGACCCACGGCAAGGGCTGCCAGCTGCCGTGCCAGTGCCACCACGGCGCCAGCTGCGACCCGCGCACGGGCGAGTGCCTCTGCGCCCCTGGCTACACCGGAGTCTAGTGAGTGGGGGAGACCGGGGGGGGGGGGGAGCAGTTGGGCCTGGTCTGTTCTGGGCGGGGCCTGGAGAGGTGGGGCCTGAGAGCTTGGACCCCTAACGCTCCTAGTGTGGTCACAAGGAGACTCTGGTCTAGATGGCCTGGGGCAAATAACTTAATATCTCTGAGTCTAGGGGCTCAACCCTGGGTCCCCCTTGGGGCCACGGATTTGAACAGCATCTTGGGGGTGGACCCTGGGGGGTGGGACCTGAAGGGGACGGACTATGGAGAGTCAGAGCCAGGAAAGAGTCCTAACAGACTCTGCCTGCGGAGCAGCCCTGTGACCAGAGGCGCTAATTAATCACCTTCCTTGAGATCGCTTCTGGTGACCCAGAAATTAGCTTAGCATTCTCTTCTGACCCTCACCGTGTGGCTGTTTATCCCACGCCTGACTGACCCTGTCCAGCCACTCTAAAGAATGTGCGTCCTGGGGCAAGGCAGGATGTGCCTCTTGGCATCTCACCCCCCCCCCAAGTTTCTGTCATCAGACCCTGCACACCCCCTTTCCCCAGTTCCCTGGGGAGGCCACAGTGACAGCAGCCTGCCCCTGCTTAGTGGCGACCCTCAGAGTCTCATCACCCTGGTGAAGGTTCTAGATTCATCAGCCCTAGATCTCAAGGCAGCAGGCAAGGATTCTGACCACCAGATGACTTGAAGTGTGGGTTTCTTGTTCCGGTGTCCACTAGCTCCCAGGACCTTCAGACTAGAGGTTAAGCTCATTGGACCAAGACTCAAAACGATGATACGAATCACCGACACTCACACAGTGCCTGTTCCCCATATATACCGCCAGGAGCCTTCTAAAGTCAGCAAGAGACATGCCATAGGTTCCCCCTCTTTGAAACCAGCAGGTGTTTGATGATAGGAATTCACGGCCCCTTCACAGCCTTTTTGCTGAAGCTGTTCCCTCTGCCTGCCTGCTATGTCTTACTCTCTCAAAGCCCACTCCAAACAGCTTCCTCTTAGGGAAGACTTCCTCGGCCTCCTCCTTTACACAACACCCTTCTTTATACCAACAGTAGGACCTCCCATCAGCGACGCCCCAATTATAGTCCAGTTCAATGCAGTACATCTGAGTCCTGTCGCCCCCAGGCTGGCTGGGAGCAGTAATGCACACCAGTTGACTCCCAGCCCTGGGACATTAGAATTGGTAGCTCTGGGGTTGCTGGTGGGAATACGGCTGCGGCTGACACCCTGCTTTTCCATGCAGCTGCGAGGAGCTGTGCCCCCCCGGGAGCCATGGGGCCCACTGTGAGCTGCGCTGCCCCTGCCAGAATGGGGGCACCTGCCACCACATCACTGGAGAGTGTACCTGCCCCCCAGGCTGGACGGTAGGTGGGCCCTCAACTGGGTGGGCACTGTGAGAGGTCTCAGCAGCCCTCACAAGACCTTTCCCACCTTGAAACCCTCACTCCTCCGATTACAGTCACCAGAAGACACAGCTTTGCATCCCAGGCCTAAGGGCTGTGTGGTTACTTAACCTCTCTGAGACTAATAGTCTCTCAAGAGGGTTGAAATTCATCTTCTCTTAAGATCGGTTCTATCTGGGGCTAGGTATATGGCTCAGTGGGTAGAGGGCTCGCCTAGCATGCAAGAAGCCCAGGGTTTGATATCCAACACCATACAAAACCATCATATAAAACCAGTATGGTAAAATGTGCCTCTAATCCAAACATCTGGCAAGTAGAAGCAGGAAGATCCTTGGCTACATATCAGCTTCAAAGCCAGCCAAGACTCTGTGAGACCCTATCTTTAAAAAAAAAAAAAAGCATCTGTCTTTAGGTCTGCTGTGCTTTGAGTTGCCCAGTGTGTTAGAGAGGTCTGGGGAGGGAGAGAGATGATAGGACTCAGTTTACCTGAATTTATAAAATTTATGAAGCATGACCCCTGAGCGCCCACACACATGACTCTGTGAGCCCCGGAACCTGTATTTTCCCAAGTGCCCTGGGTGCTTCTTAGGCAGCCTCAACCAACCCAGGTCTGCCATGGGGACCCTCCATTTTGGAAAAGGGGAGAGGAGTTATAACCCCACCAGAGGTGGATATTCAGGTGGTATGTCCAGTGCTGGTCTCCAAAAGACCTCCCTCAGTCTACCTTTCTGTGTATAAATTGATCTACCCCCAGCCAGCCCTCCAGCAAGCCCCCCAGCCAGCCCCCCAGCCAGCCCTCCAGCCAGCCCCCCAGCCAGTCCCCCAGCCAGTCCCCCAGCCAGCGCCCCAGCCAGCGCCCCAGCCAGCCCCCCAGCCAGCCCCCCAGCCAGCGCTCCAGCGAGTCCTGCTTGGCTTGGCTCCTGCTCCAGGCAAAAACCTCAGCTGAGACTAGGCAATGTCCAAGTGCTCCGCTTCTCGACACCCCCGGATGCCACCACCCGCCCACAGCCTCCTTCCAGCTGCCCGGTGCTGCCTGTCCGCACCCTCTCCCTTGTGGGTCCAAGCTCCCAAGTGGCTGCTGTCCCCCAAAGCCGGCTTTCCCTGCGTGCCTGCGTCCGTCTCCCCAGCAACATTCTCCGCTTCAGGGGAGTCTGGTTGGTGTAGCAGCCGCTGCCTCCCCGGGGCCCAGGGACCCAGCTGCTGAGAAGAACAAGACATCTCAGCCAACTGTCCACACCCGGGTATGGGGCAGCCAGGAGGGACGCCTACATGCCCACAATGCAGGCACAGGCTCGACAGAAGGTTCAGGGTGGGAAGGAACTTCGGGGATTATCCTTGACTGCACACAGGCATCCCTGATGGGCAGGGGCCCGCACTGGGGCTTCAAAACCTCCATGTGTAATGAGCTCCCAGCTCAGGCGCCCTTGGACATCATTGATTGAGAGCACAGGGCTTCCTGCAGTGGGCCCTGGGACCCTCTAGCTCCTGGGGGGGGGGGCACAGGTAGGGAGATAGACCCCCTTGTGGTTGCGACCCAGGCTCTGCTTGTCCTCATAGCTCAATCTGTGCAGACTCGTGGAATTGAGGTTCTAAGTAAGAGGCCACAGGCATTGGGGCTCTCTGCCTTGAAGAGGCTTGAGCATCATTCCATCTTTCTTAGATAAGGTAGATAAGGGGTTGAGGGTAGGGAGGGCTGATGGGAAGTGAGAAGTGACACTAATGTGGAGCTCATGACTCCTGGATCCTCTCTCTCTCTCTCTCTCTGTTCTGGGAAGAGAGAAGGGGGTCTGCCGTCACTTCCCCCCACCTGCCTGCCCACCCATTTCTCCTACCCTGACCTACTTTTTGGGAAGATCCACCATCACAGACCAGGATCCGAGATCCGGTCCCCTCGGGCACGGTGTGGCAAGATGGCTCCGAATCTGGAAAGGCCTCTCCCATTCGGGCTGCTGTGGGCTGCCATTCTTCAGAGATGGTGAACGGAGGAAGTGAACACACGGAGGCCTTTCTTTTCCTCCCTCTAACACGTCTCTTCCAGATGACGAGGCCCTGTCTGTAGGAAGCTTTGGGTTTGAGGACTTTATGTTTTCAATTTTATGGTAGACAAATTGCATCTCTCTTTTTGACATCATGTTGAACTTGCAGATTTGCATGAATGATTAATACCCCTCCCATGCATGCCAAGTCACAGCATAATGAAATTGCAGCTTGGGCTCCTCCCCCTCGGGAGAGCTGGAGCCAATGAGAGGATCCGGGGAGAAGTGACGGGTCACCATCTTCCTTCATTGCTGGGGTTACAGGTGACATCGTGCCCCACGCCTCTGCCTCACCTTGCCATTGGGGCCTGAGTAGCTGGGGCCACACACCTTCCCACGCCAGGCTGAGGAAATGATTTCTTACTTCCACATGCCATGGGGCTGCGACATTGTATTTAAAATAAAAAGTGTAGAGGAGGGTCTGGGAACAGAAATGGGTCAGGGGGTTAAAGCCTTTTCTTCATAAGCAAAAGGACCTGAGTTCAGATCCTCAGACCCATGTGAAATGATGGAGAAATGGCAGCAGCCTGGCCTTCTGGCTCTGGAATAAGCAGTCAGGAGGTAGAATGATCCCCGGGATGATTCCTGACGTCACCCTTGGGCCTCCACAGGCACACACGTGCACGTGCCTTCTTGTTACACATACATACATACACACACATGCCTATATGTACGGACACTGAGAGACGTGTGTGCAAAAGGAGCTGCCAAGCTAAGGGACACGAGGCAGGGAAGCTGAGAACGGGTGCACTTGTGTGGCAGGCTGGAGAGGAGCTTGCACCTGACCTTGGAGTCTCAGATATTCATCGCTGGGACGATCATGGTGGTCCACAGTCAGGCCTGGAGTCAGGATTACTCCCGCAGCCCCTTCCCCAGCCACGGTTCCCCGTCCCCAAGGGTCCGTGCCGTCCTGGGACAGCGGCTTTGGGTGACCATCTTGCAGGTGCTGGAGAGACCAAGCCTTTGGTTAGGGCCCCTCCTTTTTATCTTCTGTCCCCCACGGTCCTCTTACTGTGCTAAGGATCTCCAGCTGTCCACAAAGCATTAGGTCTGGCCAATTTGGGGGAGAAGCAGGGAGTCCTGGCCAACTTTCTAGATGTCAGGGAACCCCAAACCCGCACTGTGGAGGAGACATACCCTGACCTGCTCAGACCACCATAGCAAGGTGGCACTGACCAGGTGGTCCAGATAGCAGGAATTTGTTTGCTCACAGTTTTGGAGGTTGGAAGGTCAAGATCAAGGCCCCAGGCAGGGCTGATTCTTGGGAGCCCCTCTCCTCCCCTTAGAGAGGGTCGCTTCTCCCTGTCTCTTTACCTGGTCTCTGCACGGCCATGTCTGTCTGTTGGCAGGAGGGTGTGCATCTGTGGAACCCAGAGTCAGCCCCGGGTACATTACTCTTATATCCTCTACCTTGGATTTTTGGAGACAAAAGCTCTTATTGGAACCTGGGGTTCATCAATGGGGTTACGCTGGGTGGCCAGCAAGCCCTAGGGAACTTCCTGTTTCCAACTCCCCAGAGCTGGTGCGTGCAGCCATATTCAGCTTTTCCCAAGGGTGCTAGAGATTCGAACTCAGGTCTTCATGCTTACCCAGCAATACCTGACCCACTGAGCGTCTCCCTAGACCTTACCACTCCCACTTGATAGATAAGGAAATTGAGGCTTAGAGTGATGACAGGATTTTCCCTCGCTTCCCCTCTGGGAAGAGGTAGGGCTGGGATTTGACTTGAAGTCCAGCATTCTTCCCAGCCAGCAGACAGCAAGCTTTCCAAGGAATCACATGGCTTCCCAAAGCCTTGGAGACTCAAGTCAGAGGAACTTAAGAGATTCAGAGACTTCGAATGCCTGCGGTTTGGGAATCCTCAGCAGGGGCTAAAAAGGTGGTTGACTATTTGAGCAATAAGCCCAGAGATGCTGAGATCCCAGTGAATGGTAGAAGGAAACATTGTGCGTGCCACACTTTCCTGCTGGCTGGACCAGGCACCTGCTGCTAATCAGGATGGATGGATGGATGATCGGGTAGGTGGATGAATGGATGCGTGCATGCATGGTGGGTGGATGAATGGATGGATAGATGCATGGATGGTTACATGCATGCATGGGTGGGTGGATGGATGGAAAGAAGGGATGGATAGATGTGTGGATGGATGGATGTGTGGATGGATGGATGCATGAATGCATGTATTTGTGGATGGATGGGTGAGTGGATGGATGGATATACAGATGGATGGATGCATGAATGTATATGTTTGTGGGTGGGTGAGTAAGTGGATGGATGGATGATGGATGGATGGATGGGTGTTTGGATGCTTGGATGGGTGGGATAGATGGATAGGTGGATGCATGGATGGATGGGTAAATGGATGCATGGATGGGTGGGTAGATAGATAGGTGGATGGGTGGATGGGTGGATGGATGGATGGATGGATGGGTGGATGATGGATGATGGATGGATGGATGGATGGATGGATGATGGATGGATGGATGATGGATGATGGATGGATGGATGATGGATGGATGGATGGATGGATGGATGGATGATGGATGGATGGATGATGGATGGATGGATGGATGGATGGATGGATGGATGGATGAATGATGGATGGATGGATGGATGGGTGGATGGGTAGATGGATGGGTGGATGCATGGATGAGTGGGTAGATAAATGGGTGGATGCATGGGCAGATGGGTAGATGGAGTGCATGGTAATGCATGAGAATGCCACCCCTGTTCCCAGATAAGGGGCATGACAAGCATAAGTGTAATTCTTCTGCTCAAGTTCCCTTGTATGATACTTAGGATTAGAGTACCCTTAAGCATCCCCAGACAGTAGAGGATGCCTTGTGAGGAAGCTGTGTGATTCAACCTCACAATCCTCCCTCCTCTACCCCCTGGTTCCTCTTCTCACAGCCTAAGGTCCTTTATTGTGTGCTGAAGAGAAATCTGAACCCAGACCCTCCCACTTCATTCATTACAACCTAATTATATGATCTAAAAAGATGGCTCTGGGTGGGGGCAAGCTTTTCCTAGCCACATTAGCTTCTTGTGGACTGGCGATTATTAGTGCTTAATAAGTGTGCATTGAACAAACTGATTAATTAATTGGAAGACTATCTTTGGTGTCCTCCAGAGAAGCAGTTATCTCTGGTGAGGATAACCTGTTGGCAGGGGGTGTGCGCCTGTGGAAGCCAGAGTCGGCCCCGGGTACACTCCTCTTACCTCCCTCTACCTTGGATTTTGGAGACAAGATCTCTCATTGGAACCTGGGGTTCATCAATGGGGTTATGCTGGGTGGCCAGCAAGCCCTAGGGAACTTCCTGTTTCCAAGCTCCCCAGAGGGTAACAGTGTTCAGACATCTGGCCAATGAACACTCAAAAGATGTGAATGTGTGGTTTTAAAGGTATCTACCACAAGGTAGAGTCTGGAGAGATGGCTCAGGGGTTAAGCCTCTGCCTCACAAGTGGAAGGTCCTGAGTTTGGATCCCCCGTCCCACATAAAACTGCCAGATAGAAAGAGCGGCAGCTGTACTGCCAGTCCTGGAGGCAGAGTCTGGGAAACTCCAGAGTGAAGCAAAGAGAAGGTAGCACAACCCAGGGTGATTCCTGAAGTCACCTGGACCTCCACAGGCATACATAATGCCCTCTGATACATAGGCACATGCAAATAAATAAATAAAGCAAAAAAAAAAGGTATTTTCCACTGGAGGGGTGAAGGAAGAGAAATCAGCCCCCTGCCCTGCTTACTGGTCACTACAGGCAAGACCTGTATCCTGTTAGATGTTTCTCCCAACATCTCCCACCATTTTTCTACATAACATGCTTTGCTGACATTTCTTAACCTTGCCATTTTAGACTTTTATTGGATCTATTGACTTCCTGCCATAGAACAAGATTAGCGCATATACACATGTGTGTGCACACACGCGCACACACACACACGCACAACCCTCTTCTGCCCTCCTAAGGGTGTGACATTACAACTTAGAATAAAATCATTTCTATCACTTATGCTAATATGCCCACACATGTGTCTTTACTAATTTATCCCTCCAGCCCTCCAAATGGAATGGGCAACACCGCTCAGTGAGTTCAGACAAACCAGAAATCTCTCCTTTCAATTTTTGCTGCTGTTTTCTTCAGACCACTGCAACTTCTATTCCAATGCGAGCTCTTCGCTATCTGCTACACTGCTGTCATCTGGAACTTTCTCTCTCCACCATCCTGGGATTTCTGTTTCTCTCCTCTCTTGGGATCTCTACTTCTCAGAACCTAGATCTTTCTTTTTCTTTGTTTTTCCTTTCTCTTTCCCTTTTCTTTCTCTTCTTTTCCTTTCTCTTTCCCTTCCCATCCCCTTCCCTTCTCCTCCCTTCCCTTCTCCTTCCCCTTCTCTCCCCTTTCCCCTTCCCTTTTCTTCCCTTCTCCTTCCCTTCCCTTCCTTTACGCTTCCCTTCCTCTTCCCTTTCCCTTCCCTCCCTCCCCTCCGCTCCCTTTCCCTTCCTTCCCTTCCCTTCTCTTTTCCTTTCATGATATCCCTCTCCCATATCCCAGGCTGGCCTGAAACACAAACTCGCTGTCTAGCAGAGGATGGTATTGAACCTCTCATCCTCCTGCCTCCATGTCCTGAGTGCTAATGTTACAACACTTACACTACTGCGTCTGTTTACGGGGTGCTGGGGCTCAAAGTCAGGCTCCCCAGCTCCTGAGGGTCACTTCTCCCAAGCCCACTAGTGTCACCCCTCCCGCCCCAGCGCATGTAGCTGGCAGGCAGCACTGTGGGAGCAGAGGAGGGAGACAGCAGAGACTCTGGCCATGAGCAGGTGGAATGTTCCCCTAATCCTCTGCAATGCTGTGCCACAGTGACCATCCTCTCCAAATGGGGTCAGAAGTGACCTGAGTATTCAAAGTGGGGCACACATTGTGGATTTAGTTTCTTCTAGTATAAATCTTCAAGTGGTCCTGTTTCCACTACAGCTGTCCTTGACCTTCAAAAGTCTCTGGACCCTCTGATCTATGGGCTTTTCCCCATTTAGAATGGGCTGGATTGGGTTCTGAGAGATGGCTCAGGGGTTAAGACTCTGCCTCACAAGCAGAAGATCCTGAGTTCAGATCCCAGGTCCCACATAAAAGTGCCAGGTGGAAATGCCGGTGGCCTGTACTTCTGGCCCTGGTGGGCAGAACCTGGGAAATCCCAAAGCAAAAAGGAGGTAGAAACAATTCAGGATGATTCCCGAAGTCACCCTTGGCCCTCCACAGGGATACATAGTGCTCTCTAATACTCTCTCTCTCTCTCTTTCCTCTCTCTCTCCTCTCTCTCTTTCTCTCTCAATAAATAAATAGATAAATTTTAGAAAGCGCTGGATCACCCGCAATGGCCCTTGTGGCAAGGTGGAGCAAGCAGGACCCCCAGCGGCCTCTGCTCCTCCTACGCTTTCCTACTTCAGACACATGACATCTCCCCTCTGCTCTTCCTTTGGTCTTACAGACTCGGACCTTCCAGTCCTCTGGGGCCTCTTCTCTCACTGACTGTTTGCTGAATAGTCGAATGAGCAAACTGGCCTTAGTGTTGCCGTTGGCAAAGCAAGAGCTGTGGTGCCCCGTGCCCTTGGGAATTCGCATGTCCCGAGGGCCTCTGTGGTCCTGGGAGGGCGCGTCCTCAGCAGAGCGGCTCCGGGATCCAGCGAGCCTGTGCTTGCTTCTGTTTCAGGGAGCAGTGTGTGCCCAGCCCTGCCCACCAGGGACCTTCGGCCAGAACTGCAGCCAGGACTGCCCTTGCCACCATGGCGGCCAGTGCGACCACGTGACAGGGCAGTGCCACTGCACAGCCGGATACATGGGGGACAGGTAAGGACGGCGCGCGCTTCCTCATCCTTGCTCCTGTCCTCCAGCCCTGCAGAGAGCAGCCTGGAGCAAAGACCTAGAAGGCACCCCAAACGCTCGTCTCTGGGAGACCTATCATGTCACCCTCCCTTGCCCTCACCTCGCCCGGCTGCCCTGTCTTGGGGTTCGATAACCGAGGAGGTGAGCACTTGCCTGTCTGGTTTTCCCTAATGGGAGACACAGTGTCACCAAGACTCCAAAGAGGCCGCAAAAGCAAAACCCACTCTCCACATTTTCACCCAAGTCCTTCTGGGCGTGATTTCACATTCCACGCTGTTCCCTTCAAAAGATACGGACCCCAGAGTGTCATCTGAAATCGGTAGCCAAGAGCGGGCCAAATAGGTGGGGGTGGGGGATGTAATCCTGGTATGAAACCCACCCGGAAGAGGGGACAGGCAACATGCCGAGAGATTGCCATGGAGACCCATTTGCACCGGGGAAGAGGAGACGCAGCAGCCAAGTGTCCCGAGAACATCTGGAGTCAGGGAACACAGTTATCCACACCTGGGGCCAGGGCCCCTTCCTCCCCCCAAAGTCAGAGGACAGGCTGGGAAAAGATTCCATGAGGGAATCCATTCAGGGGAATCCAGTCCTGTTTCTGGCCTCTGGATCCCCTTACATTTCCCTGGCAAAATAAGATGAAATGAACATTTTATGTATCTCTGCAAGGGCAACAAGCAGGGATCAAGGCTGAGACAACCTTTGAGTCCTTGGGGGTTTGTTGATTTGTCCGTTGACATAGTGTTTCGTGAATTCCTACACTGGCCTTGAACTCCAGTTCCTCCCTCCTGTATCGCCCGAATGCTGGGATCCCAGGCATGGACCAACTGAGCCAGATCCACAGTCTCCTTTTGGCTCTGAAGGATGAAATCAACATTCCTCCGGCTCTCCCTGGAATCAGTACCAACCCTTAGTGTTTCAGAAAAGGAATTTTCCCATAGCCCTGGGTTCATTCGCCTCCAGCCCGAAGTCTAAACCAGTTATGGTTTCAATGCTGGTGTGTGGATTTCTCAGAATAGTGTTTGGAGCGTGGCGACCAGGAAAACCCAAAGCAGAAAACGACCCTTTATTCAGTCCTCATTCGTGTACTATTGGAAATAAGTGTCCAGAGCTCTGGTGAGCTTCTCTACACTAGTAGATCTGCCTCTGTGGCTCTTGGGGTCATCCCCCCAACCCCCCACACCCTACACCCCACACCTGCAGAACGAGGCCCAAGGCTCTCTTCTTGGGGCCATGGTCACCCGTCAGGGAACAGCGAGAAACCTCTAAAAGCCTTCCCAAGAGCTTCACCGACCCGCCCCCCTGGGAGAGTTCACCAAAACACCAAGGCTGAGCATTTGGATTTCCCACCTCAACAGGCTGCCTGGTGTTTAATATTTTGTAAGATTTGCCTCCATTAATTTTGCAAGCAACAGCTGCATTAAGCCCACCCCAAATCATCATGAACATATTAAAGCCGGGCGGGCGCAAATAACACCGGCCTCCCCGGATAGGCAGAACCCAGCGCAAATTAAACACGAAACGTAACTTGTAATTTAATTGAGCAATGTATCTGGTTGTTAATGGCAGTATTGGACACATTAGATTGATATGTTGCAAAGGAAGGATATTTAAGCAGAAAACTAATTCTTGCTGTGATTACCCTTCTGTTTCATGGGCCCCGTTATTAGCGTGCTTTGTGTGAAATTCATTAGCGGCCGTTGCTGGATGTCTACATAAATAAGTTGTTTAAATTGTGAATAGGAAAAAAAAATCAAAAGAGGCTGATTATGGAAATGAATTAGGTTGTCAATATTTCATTTCTAGATTTTTTTTCTGGGCCCATAGGTTCAGTTGTCCCCCTCCCCCCCAGAAAACACGGCCAACGGGAAGTGCTTGGTCTTTGGGTTCCATCAGTCCTACTGGTCAGGAGCCAGCAGCAATGTCCCAACACATCAAAGCCCGTGTCCCTGGCTGTACGTGTGAATTTTCTCTCTTGAGATCAGAAACATCTGAAGCCAGCAAAACTCAATAGCTTCCAGAAAAACAAAAAACAAAAAAAATCCCAAAGCTGAGTAGGGACTCAGTTTCCCTCCTAGCTCTCTCTTCCTCCTCCTTCCTGTCTTCCGTCTTCTCTTTTTCCTCCAGTCGCCCATCCCAGAGTAAAGCAAAAAGGAGGAAGAGCAATCTAGGATGATTCTTGAAGTCACCCTTGGGCCTCCACAGACACCTCAATGCCCTCTGATACACATTTAAAAAAAAAAAAAAAGAAGCATGTCATGGCATCTGTTAGAAGCCTTATCTGATTTTCTAGCTGTTGAAGTACATTTTTAAAAGCAGAGGATCTATTGCTAATGGGTTTGGAGTTCAGCATTTGAAGATAAAAGCCTTCTAGAGCTGGGTGTTTGCAACAGCTCGAGGGCTCTGCAAATGGACTTAATGCGCTTAGTGATGCACACGGTGACTTGTACTGTGGGTGTCTTGGCCTGTTCGTGTTGCTGTAACAAAACACACGAGCACGAGGTTGGGTGATTATAAACACCACGCCTGGTTCTCACACATCTGCAACCTGGGACATCTCAAGTTCAAGGGTTCACTGAACTCTTCCTGCAGGACACTTAGATTGCTGTGTCGTGGGTGGTAGAAGGGGCCTAGGCAGTGCCCCGCGACCCTTTCATAAGGATCTGGGTCCCTTCCTTCCTTCACAGGCTGGGGCCCACGTGACCTGACCACCTCCTAAAACTCCTCCATCGCGCTGGGATGTAGCTTTGTTGTGAATTCTGGTGGAGACACAAGCGTTCCAATCACAGCGCTTGTGTTTTACAGCAATTTTTAAAGCAATAATAATACTGAAAAGCATAGGGCCTACGATCCGTGCAGTTTAGTAGTGCACACGCATTGCTGGGCCGCTGCGGAGGGACCAGTTGGGGTGCAGTACCGGGTCCTTGCTGGAAGAAGGGGGGCGGGGATCGCTGGGTGAACCGGGAAGCGCCTCAGTCCCGCTCTGCTCCCCGCAGGTGCCAGGAGGAATGTCCCCTGGGGACCTTCGGCTTCCAGTGCTCCCAGCGCTGCGACTGCTACAACGGCGGCCAGTGCTCGCCCACCACGGGCGTCTGCGAGTGTGAACTCGGCTACAAGGGCCCGAGCTGCCAGGAGCGGTTGTGCCCCGAGGGCCTGCACGGCCCCGGCTGCGCCTCACCCTGCCCGTGTGACCCCGACAACGCCATCAGGTACCAACTGTGCCGGGTGGGCTGTGATGCAGAGGGTGGTCCAGGCCGGGGCGACATCTCCTGAGTGACCATGCAAGGCAGCCAGGAGACCTCAGACCTCTTTAATTAAAAAAAAAAAAAATTAATGTATTTGAGAGAGATGGAGAAAGGAAAGGGAACCAGGAGGAAGAGAGGTGCCCGTGCATGTGTGCGCACACGTGGAGGTCAGGTTGGCTTTCAGAAGTCAGCTTTCTCCTTCCCGCATGTGGGGTTCTGGGGAGTGAACTCAAGTCTCCAGATTTGCAGGCAGGCGGCTTAGCGGCTGAGCTATCTCACTGGCCCAATATATGTTTGGTTTTTTTTTTATTTTTTTATTCAATTGTGTGTGTATACATGGGTGTGTAATACAGCGGGCAAATTCGGGAACCACCATGGACCTCCTCTACCTCCTCACCTCCTCCTTGTTTACTGTGTCCCCTGCCTTCCTCCCCCCACCTCCCCCCACCTTCCCCCCCTGCCCCCCTGCCTCCCCCCTCCCCCCATTCACAGGCTCCGCCCTACCAGGACCAGAAACGTAGCCCCCCCTTCAGCCAGGCATCTATATGTGGGGTCTAGGATCCGAACTCAGGACCTTCTGCCTGCAAGGCAGAGGCTTAACCCCTGAGCTATCTCTCCAGCCCCCCAATATATGTTTTTTTATTTTTAATGTCTTTAATCCCAGCATTCCAGAGACACAGTCAAGAAGGATGCGGGGTCCTTCTGGGGTCTGTATGTATCCAGGTTCTTGTGCTTGGGAGTCAAAGATTGAAACCATAACGCACATAGAGGACTAAGAAGAGTTTATTAGAGGAGAGAAAGAGTGGAATTCACGGATGTGAATCCACCAGGGGCAAGAGAGCCCTGGAGTACTATGGACTCCAGGAATAGACTCATGGAATTCGTGAGACCAAAGCCGACCCACCAGAGTCAGGACCAGAGCCTGGGTCACCGTCCTGTCGCACATACCCAACCTGCTGACAGTGGAGCCATGTGGGACCTCACACAGGAATGAGGAAAGAAACTAGTGTCCCTCAAAGACACGGGGCAGGACCATGCCTGTCCTAGGGGGGTGGTTGAGAGCTCCATGGCTGGGGAGCCATCTTGAATATTCACCCTCTTTGTACTGAACATCAAGGAGGCAGGAGGCCTAGAGGCCCGACCTAGGGCCTAGAGAGACTCAACCTTGCAAGGCCCAGGTGAGGTGGGGAAGCAGGAGGGACAGAGCTCCGCCTTGGCTGTGGGGCCGGTCAGTCCCTGCCTCTGGACCCTGAGGCCAGATGATGGTTTGGGGACCTGTGAGTGGAGGCTGATCCCACTCGTGCTTCTAGAGACGGCTGATTCTAGAAAGCAAGAGCCAGTGGTCCCGGCCCCCTCTCCCACCTTTTCTCCTCCTGCTGCTCCACACTCCAGCCAGCACCTATCCGTTAGCACATGGGGTTGTCAGCCCCCATAGATGCCCCCCCACGCCCTCTGGCTGGCTGCCTATGGTCAGGGTAGGAGAGAATAGGGAACACACCCCGACAAAGTGGCTGTTCTCCTGTTGTTCTGAAGCCCTGGTGCTAGGGCAGCAAGTGTGAGCCTGGAGCCTGGACCCTTCTTCGTGTGTGTGTGTGTGAGTGTGTAACGCACATTTCTGGTCAGGGGATATCAGAGATCAGCCCTCGCCCTCCTCCTCCTCTTCTGAGGAAGGGTTGTCTGTGGCGACACAGCGTTCGTCAAGCTAGCTGGCTTTGCAGCTTCTGTCTCTGCTTCCCATCGCACAATAGGAGTGCTGGGGTTAGACACATGCTACCGTGCTTGGCTTTTACATGAGTTCTGGGGATTCGAACTCGGGTCCCCATGCTTACGCAGTAAGAAGCCCTTGCCCGCTGAGCCATCTCCCTACATTGTCTCTGGCTTTTGCGTCATGGTCCCTCGATCCCTGGAGCTAAGCAGCAGGAGTGGCGCTCAGCGTGGGGGCAACTCAGAAGGAAGCGAGCAGGGAGGACCTGGAACCTTAGGCGGCTGGCCGATAATGATCCTGAGCGTCCTGTGCTCAGTTATTCATTCAGCAAACATGGAGTGCCATGGGGCACATTCTTCAGATGAGCCGGCAGCAGTAGTGACTCAGAACTCTGCTTCACATTCAGTTGAACAAGGCGCCTTCCATCAGCCATGACGCGCCATGTCACCCCCACAGTACACCCACTGTCCGTGGAGGTGGATGAATAAATGTGGCCGCTGCGTCCCAACATGTACCCAAGTCACTGTGACCCAAGTCTCTGTGGGGGAAGGATCATAAAAGACCCTTGTGGCCATCAGGGAAGTCTTCGTGGAGGGGGTGGTGCTGGGACAGGAGATGCAGGGGGCCCCACGTGGCCGGTCAGGAAATGAGCCACCGTCTCCCACAATCCACCCGACGGCTGCTAAGAAGTCAAGGAAAAGCCTTCTGAGAGCCAGGAAGCAGGGCGGCTTCAGGGGGCCTGTTCAGGGAGAGTCTCCCCCACTGAATCCCCTACACGCCCCAAATTAAAGAGCTCTTGCTTTGCTGCCGTGCCTGAGCGACCATGCCCTGCATAATTGATCTCCCTCCGAAGGAGTCCTCCATGCATTATTCATTGGGAAGTCCTCCCTCTTCTCCGCGGCTAATCTCAACGCATTCAATATTAATGATTATTTGTTTTACTGTCCTTAACGCATGTCATGTTTCAGGGACTGGGAGACAGGAGAGCTTCTTGGGACCGGGACCTCCTAGGGCGCCTGCCAGCCCAGCCTTGGGCAGGGCCAACAGCACAAAATCCAGAGTCCCACCTACCTCCGGAAGAGCCTGGTCCCAGGCCTCGGCTCCCGGGGGATACTGGTAACCAGACGCATCTATCCAGACCACCAGCACTAGGCCTTCAGTGACAACCATTCCTGGCTCATCTCAAATGGATCTTTCTAAGGAGTTCTGATGTCTGTCCCATTTGCTTTTTAAATATCTCACCCCCTTCTCTTGGCACTCTGCCCTATGACTGAACCCCTGACAGTGTTTGCTCAGTCTGTCTCAGGCTTGCCGCAGTCATGTAGGGCTAGCCTGTGCTCTGTAGGATGCTGGGCAGAATCTCTAGCTTCTACCCAACAGACACTGCAGCAGCCCCCTTGCCGTGCCCAAGTTCTGGCACCCCAGAACTTCCAGCCGTTGCTGAATATCCAGGAAGCGGAGTCACAATGTCCAGGCTGGGAGGGTGTGGTCTGACGGAATGTACCCTTGGCTTTGTTTTTATGGGCATGGAGGACAGCTCCCGTCCCTTGTGCCTGCAGCTCTGCTCTCTCTTCGCAGGAGCCTTTGACCCGCTGTACGGCTATCTCTCGGGATGCATAGGAAGCAAATACCTGGGGCTGGGTAGAGTGTTTGTCCAAAATTATGAAGCCTGGGTCGATCCTCTAGGCCTGAATAAACTGAGTATGGTGGTGTAGACTGGTGGTCTCACCTTTGGCAAGTTCAAGGCTAGGGCGACCCAGGTTACATGAAATATTGTTCAAGGGCGGGAGGCAAGAGAAGGAGAGAGAAAAGGAGGAAGGAAGGGAGGGAGGAAGGGAGGGAGGGAGGAAGGAAGGAAGGAAGGAAGGAAGGGAGGAAGGGAGGAAGGAAGGAAGGAAGGAAGGGAGGAAGGGAGGGAGGGAAGGAGGGAAGGAGGGAGGGAAGAAGGGAGGGAGGACGGGAGGGAGGCAGGGAAGAAAGGAAGGAGGGAGGGAGGAAAGGAAGGGAAGGAAAGGAAGGGAAGAAGGAAAAGAAGGAGGGAAGGGAAGAAAGGAAGGAGGAGAGGGAGGGAGGGAGGAGGGAAGGGAAGGGAGGGGGAGGGAGGGGGAGGGAGGGGAGGGAGGGAGGGAACCTATAATTCCCAGTCTTGAGATAGTTATGTTCCAGGTACTGGGTCAGAATTGCCTCTCCTCCCCTTCCCCCCAATGACTTCAAGTCTCCAACATCCTCCCAGAGAGACCCGGTACTTAAACCCTAGGCAAAGGAAGTCCTGCTTTTAGCCGAGCCCCAGCTCCCCTGGCCTCGCGCTGGCCACCCGCTGCGTAGTTTGCCCCACCTGGGAAGCAGCTGGCGGGTGAGCTTGCCCGACCCCATTCCTTCCCTCCCAAGCTCTGCGCAGCACACGGACAAAGTCGTCCGCCTTGCCAAGGCAGTAGTCACCTTGAGGAAGGTGCGCGGGGGTCGGCCCCTTCAGTGTCGCCCTCCACAATTGGATTGTCATAGATGAATGCCAGGAGCCAGGATGGTGGATGAGCTCTGAAAGATTTGATTTAGCCAGCAGATGCCGCCCAGATAGAAATCTCATCTCGGCCGAAAGAAAGGCAGAAAAATCTGCCGCGCGAAGCTGCCTGCATTGTGTGCCTTTCGGCTGGTATTAGCTCATGATTAATCTGTGTCTGGGGAAGAGAGAGAAGATGGGAACAAGCAGGCAGAGATGAAGCGGTCTGAACCCCAAGACTGGGGCTTCGGCCTCAGCCTCCCCAGCACATCCTGGCCTGGGCCAGGGCTGGGGAAGAGGAGACGTCTCAGCCAGGGGGACTTTGAGGTTGAAGTTCTCAGTAGTGACCAGCGTGGGCCAGGCACAGAGATGCACTTCTTCAACGCACTCAGAGGCTGGGGCAGGGGGATGGCTGTGTGGTCGAGACAGCTTGGGCTTCATGGGAGAGAGAGACCCTGTGTGGAAAAAAATTACCATCGTGCGTCATTCTCATCATCTTCCAGAGTTTTAGAGTTTTATACTGGGACACAAATAAGAAATGAAAGCTTTGATGTTGTGTGGGTATGGGGGTGTGTGTGGGGGTGTTGGTATGTGTACAAGAGGGCACTTGGGGAGCTGGAGAGGTGGCTCAGGGATTAAGCCTCTCCCTTGTAGGTGGAAGTTCCTGAGTTCGGATCCTAGACCCCAGGTATAGACGCCGCGCGGAAGCGGGGGCGGCCTGCGCTTCTGGTCCTGGTAGGGCGGAGCCTGTGAATCCCGTGGCAGAGTAAACAAGGAGTAGGTGGAGGCGGTCCACGGTGGTTCCCAAATTCGTCCGTGGTTCTACACACACGTACATACACACACACACACATACATACATACACATGCACACATGCATACGCGCACAATTGAATAAAAAAAAAATTAAAAAAAAAAACAAAACAAGAGGGCACTTGGGTGTGTGTGCCTGCGGAGGCCCAAGGGTGACGTTGGGAATCATCCTGGATTGTTCTACTTCCTTATCGCTTTGCACTGGAGTTTCCCAGGCTCCACCTTCTAAGGCCAGAATTACAAGCCACCAGTATTTCCACCCTGTATTTTTACATGGGATGCAGGGACCCAAACTGGGGTCCTTTTGCTTGTGAAGTAAAAGCCTTGACTCCTGAGCCGTCTCCCCAGCCCCCATGTCCTATTTTCAGAAACAATTTTAGGGTGCCGGGGATGAACACTTGCTCGGCATGCACGAAGCCTGGAGTTCAGCCCCTAGCAGACGTAAACTGGGGTGCGGCGGCTCACGCCAGTCATCCCTGCACTCGGGAGGTATAGGCAGAAGAATCAGAAGTTTAAGGCCATCCGCAGCTATACAGTGAGTTCAAGACCAGCCTGGACTCCATGAGACTCTAGATAAAGAGAGAGAAAGGACGGTAGAGCCATGACAGAGAATTTCAGATATGGTTTGAGCTTCTCCCGTTTTCAGAGCAAAAGGCCCAGGAACACACAAGTGCCCTGAGAAAGGCAAAGAGGTGCCAATCGGCAGTCCGGTGAGGGCTTCTAGAGGTCAGAGGGCTGCGCTGGCGTGCCCTTCCCAGAGCACATGACAGTGGAGCCAACATGGCAGGAGAGGCTGCTGAGGGAAGAGCAGGAAGGTTCTGGAGACTTCCTTAGCCCCTCCAAAGCTGAGCAGGGTAAATGGTTGCAACCAAGGTCATGCCGGCTCCAAACATGTTCTCCATGAGGCTGAGCCCCTTCCTCTGACCCTCAACCCGAGTCCCAGAGGAGACCCCTGCCAGTTGGAAGCTAGGGAGGTTATGTTGGAGAGGGGTCCCCCAAACCACTGCTCATCAGTCACTAGTGCGGCGAGTTCCGCCCTCTGGCTGCTATGGCGATGGCTGCCGGCTGCCCTGCGCCCGCCATGATACCATGGTGTCAGATCAGCCGCATGGGGTGGAATGGAACCCATGGATGCCACCATCGTCCCCTTCCCGTGCTCTCAGGGAGAGACACTTCTAGAGCCGGAGAGGTCGGCAACGTCCAAGGATTTATGCCTTAGATCCTCGATTTACCCAGCCAGCCCCTCACTGACTCCCTGTCATGTCCCCCCTCCCCCATCATATCTCTTTTCATATTTCAGACCATGAGTTTGGATGGGAGAGTTCATTTTATTTCTTCCTGTTGCTTGATTTTTTTGTTTGGTGTGTGTGTGTGTGTGTGTGTGTGTGTGTGTGTGTGTGTGTGTGTGTTCATGTTTCTGTGTGCGTTTGCTGAGGATTGCATGCAGGCCTCACGCATGCTAGGCAGACCCTGAGGTATGTGGTATATATCCCTAGCTCTCGCACCATGACTTTGCAGTTTGGGATATTTCACTTAATTACATGTCATTAGATGCTTCGGGCTAGGACGACTCCATCTCCGATATTTCTCCCTGTGGGTGGTCTTGTGAGAGGTGGCGTGGAATACAGGAGAGGTGTGACTTGAATGCCACCTTTACCACTTACCCACTTAGCCATGTGACCCTGGGCAAGTCCCAGGATCTCTTGTGAAATCAAGACTCAAATTCTCACACCACAGGCTTACGGAAGATGAGAATATACAAGTGATGTGCCTCACACTTTAATAGCCTGGTCACATATGATTTATTATTATTCAAATTGCTTCCATTTTCCTCTGATATAAATAATGCTTTGGGGACCATCACTGTGTGTAAATCTTCCTCTATATTCATGATTATTTCCTTAGGATAGATTCTTAGAAATGGAATTTCAAGGCCAAGGAGTCTGAATACCTTTAGGTCTTCTGATACACGACCTCCAATTGTTTTGAAACCTTTACCAGCATTAAAAAAAAAAAATCTGCCATGTTTTGATAGAGAGAAGGTGATATCCAATTGTTGTTTTGACTGGATGATTAATGAGACCAAACATTTCTGAAGTGATTATTAGCTGCTTGTACTTACGATTCTGGAGTCGTCGACTTCTGTCCACCCCCTCGTTTTCTATTAGCACGCCATGGCCCCCAGAAGAGCCGGCTGCACGTAATTAGTCTGTTCATTAATTCGTTTGCTTAAGCGTGTCTGCAGCGGCGCCCAGTGTGCCAGGACCCCCACTGGGCCCTGAGAGGTGACGAGACAGATGAGGACTGTCTCCCCCCAACCCAGGGAGGCACAGCCTAGTGGGTCAGACAGGTGGTAAACAGGTCAACAGATGCAGAAAAATAATTTAACACAGCCTGAGGCTGGGGCTCAGTGGGAAGAGAGAGAGCTTGCCTAGCATGCATGAAGTTCTGGGTTTGATCCCCAAGCACTGCTTAAATTGTGCTTGGTGGGCCTGTTATCTTAGCACGCCAGAGGATCACAAGTTCAGGGTCTCAGATACGTAATTCAAGGCTAAGCTGGGCTACCTAAGACCCTGTCTTAAGAAAATAACTAGACCTGGTGGAAGGGGTATGCATCCCTAGATGTGTAGCTAGGCTGTGGATAGGAGCCAGGAACTGTATGATCACTAATGTGGAAGGACCGAACCCTTGACCTCGTTGGACTTAGAGGAACCAAGATGAGCACTAGACTCCTGCTGAAGTCCTAGATGGGATCTGAGCAGACTGCAGAGGAGGGTTTTCACAGGGCGTCCAAGTGACTTGTCTACACCACCCAGCACCCTCTCTGGTGTGTTAGTCTGGGATGGTCTGCAAGCAGGTGCTGCATAGGAGAGGTTCAGCATGGGGATGTATCTCAGTGGCGAAGCACTTGCAAGCCTGTACCAAGCCCCCCACCAGCCGATCCTAGGTGGCATTATACGAAGGGGAAATTAACTAGAGTACCGCGTCTGGTAGGGAAATGGGAGGTAGCTGGGCTGCCAAGAGAGCTGTTGGGCCTGATGCATGTGACAGAGGAAGGAAGGAAAGGAGGATGGGAGAATCTTAGCACCATGTGGTCACCATATTTGGTGGCCTGTCTCTACCAAATAGTCCTTTCTGTGACTTGCCCGATAGAGGAGGGCTCACTCGTTAAAGGGCAGAAGCAAACACAGGTGGGGGTTCTCTCCAGGGCAGACATTGTGGCCACTCCCCACCCAAGGTCTTGCTTTACTTCTACCAGTATCCAGGGGTATCAGTGTTACCTGCTCATGCTAGGTGACCACCTTGGGTAGACCCCACTGCAAGGCAATGGAGTGAAATGCTGCCCTCTGCTTTGGTCTGTCACACTTTATAAGAGCATCATATGTTCAGTGTGTGTGCGGGTGTATGTGTGCGTGCGTGCGTGTGTCTCAGTTGGTAGAGCCCTTGCCTATCATGGCATTGAGTCCCTGGGTTCAATCCCCAGCACCGTGTAAACTGGGTGTGATCACTCACACCCCAGCAGTCAGGAGGATCAGAAAGCCAAGATCATCCTTGGCAACATAGTAAGTCCTCCCCCCCCCAAAAAAATTTTTAAGTACATATTTAAGAATCAAAAGGCCTGGGTTCTAATCCTGACCTTGCTCTGTAACTTTAGGCAAGTTGCATAACCACTGTGAACCTCTGTTTCTAGAAACTAGTAGGGCTGCTGTCTTGGTATCATCTCATTAAAAAAAAAAAAAAAAAAAAAGAGGTACAGAGCAGTTACCATGGAGGCCCTTTAGTTCTAGTACCCTTGGGCAGACCGGACTTGCGGTGGTCAGAGGAAGGGACACAGCTGTCAATACTGATGAGCTGACCTGTCCCCTTCTGTCCTCTGCTCAGCTGCCACCCGGTCACCGGTGCTTGTACCTGCCAGCCCGGCTGGTCCGGCCACTACTGCAATGAGTCCTGCCCCGCCGGCTACTACGGCGATGGCTGCCAGCTGCCTTGCACCTGCCAGAACGGCGCCGACTGCCACAGTATCACCGGGAGCTGCACATGTGCCCCAGGCTTCATGGTAAGTCGCATGAGCCTCTCCCCGGCCTCCGTGGTCCCCGCTGGGCCGACGCTCCACATCTCGTGGCAATCAGGAGTGTGTCCCCGTGCCCGGGCATGAAGGACGGGACTGTTCCTTTGTGTCGCTCTGAGACCCCCAGTCCTTGATCTGAGACTCGCTCAAGCTTCCCCCCCCCAAGACCTGAACTTGATCATTGCAAAAGTAGTAGAAGTGCTGGGGGGGGGTCTGCTCTCCATCTCCGGTGCACATGGTATTTTCACATCATCGTAACCTCAGGATGCGCAAGCAGCTTGTGTTCTTTCTTTCATTCACATTGCGGTGTTGCTGCCGGGCTTCGTAATTCTCACTTGGAATGACTGTGTCACAGTCAGGGAGCCACAAACCCCCTCACCCCTCCACTGCCGAATGTGAGGTTGTTTTCCAGTGAGCGTCTGTGTGCAAACAGCTCCACCCCTCACCCCATCGCCCTGTTGAATTATTTCCTTCAGGGGATTTCCCAGGTCACTGGGCACAATACATTCAGGGCTCCTGATGGTGCTACCACATCACTCTCCTCTGGGGCTCTATAAATCTACGCCATCACCAGTCACATATATGCGCGTACCTACTTCGGAACAATTTTTTGCTTTTTTTTTTCTCTTTTGCTAATTATATAAGTGGAAAAATGGCTCCTGGGTGCTGCTTCTATTTGCTTGTCCCGATCGCTTGGGAGCCTGAACGCTCCCCCATGAGTTTGTTTGTAGCTGTGTTTCCTCATGAACTCGGGGTTTGATAGGGGGAAGCCATGGGCTGCTCCAAGGTGGGACGTGCCCAGCGGATCTAAGACCTTTACACTCAAGGGTCCCCCCCCCCACTCCAGGTCTCTGGTGTTTATCATTCTGTGTGTGTGAGACGTTTGAGTGCACTTGTAAGTGTCACATCAGGTCGTATCCTGATTACCAGTCACATGACCTTGGATCTGTGATAGAAGGTTCTAGTTTCTTCCCTTTGAAACCTTACAAGATTGCTCACTGATATGGAGAAGAGCTACAGACTCTGTGGGTCTTCATGAGCCGAGGGTCAAGATCTCATATACCTGGGGTGGGACTGAGGCTATGCATGTCTGACGAGCTCCCAGGGGACATGAAGGCTGCTCAGCCGCCCTCCCTGGTCAGAGATGACCTTGAACTTCAGGTCCTCCTGTCCCCATCACCTTCCAAGTGCTAAGATGATAGACACGCTCCACCATGCCCAGCCGATAGGGCTCAGGGAGTTGAATCCCAGCCTCGTGCGTGCTAAACTGAGCTGTGTCTCTGAAGAGCAGAGTTTTCAAGGTGGGCCTTGAGGTGGAATCGCTGGCCCTCACCCTGCTTCTGGACATATTGATAAACTTGGCCTGGGAGTGGACTGACTGGCTGCCCCCACGGAGATCCGCTGGTTCACAAGTCCCCGTCCGCCACAACGGCAGAGAGGGATTTGTCCTAGTGACGCCATCTCTTGAGGGCAGGTCACACCTCTGGTCTACAGACCACAGCTCAGGGTGAAGCACTGTCCAGCCCCCTCCTTGCGTCTCCGCAGAATAGATAAAAGTAGGTGGAAATGAACTCTAACATCTTCAGAGGGAGAGAGGGCTGTCCGTTCTGGAAAGTTCCTCTCGAGTCGGCCTGTTTTGCTGTGATTTGAGTCAGCAGCTTCCACAGGATGGAAGTGTCCTTCCGTGTTTGGAGTTGGGCGGAAGGCAAGTGGTCAGGTGAATGCTGCTAGTGGGGTGTCCTGTCCAGTCCCAACTGGTCAGCTTCAGAAGTGCGGTGGCTTGAGGTCAGCGGCTTTCCTTCTTCTGTAAATAGTGAGTGTGCAGGAGGAGGTGAGTCCACTGGCTCCTGTCTGTCTGTCCGTCCGTCTGCCTGCTGCCTCTTTGTTTAGGATAGAGTCTCAGGGAGCCCTGACTGGCTTCTGCAGTGTGGCTGAGGAGGTTCTTGACCTTTAGATCCTCTTGAGACACCTCCTGACCCTGCCTGGATTGCCCTCTTGCTTCGTAGCACGAGGTACTAGGATCGAGCTCAGAGCTTGGTACCTGCTAGGCGAGCACTTACTAACTGAGTCACACCCCCATCCCCAACCCCACTGATTTCTGGTCTTCTGTGGGGACCCCTTGGGCACATGGGAGCACATGGGGGGAGGAGCTTTTTGATGGTGTTACCCTGTCATGGATCTGCTGAGAGTTTCCCCTCTCTTTTTCCCCCAGCTGCCTGACTAATCACTGCTCCCCAGAAGGGAAAACAGGGGTCCCAGGAGGGCTGTGGAGGGGACTGCCTGTCTGTCCATGCACTCAGTCTCCCCAGCCAGGACTCCACTGTGGAGGTCAGGCCGCTGCCCCATGCACAGGACTTACTGTCCTTGAACTTGGGCGTCTTAGCACTTATCAAAACCATCTATCACTATGGAGTCTGACCTGCTTGGGGCTCCTGGTAAGATAGATTGTGAGTGGGGTGTTCTGGTGACCCCACAAATTCCCACTCATCTGCTCAGCTTTCCTGGGGCCTCATCCAGTTCTGGGCAGGGGCTTCTGATTGGGGACAGAGTACTGGTCCATTGTTCTCAACTGGCATGACTCATCCCAAGAGCTGCAGGCTCCCAAGGGGATGCCATTTACTTGTGCCCTGGCCCAGGCGCTAAATGACTTCCTGCAATTAACCATCTTGGTGCTGTAGGGGATGGGGCCATCAATCAGCAGCACAGATTCCACAGAGGCTGCCCCCACCCCTCCCAAGTCTCCCGCAGTCAGTGATAATTAGCAACGCCTTTGTCTGTGGGTTAGTTGGGGATGGTACGCCTGCCTGTTTCCTGACTAATTTCAGGATGGGGGAGTTAATGAAGAGCTAATTTGGAAAGCCAGTTTCTGGGTGTTAGAGACCCTCAGCCTAGGTTCCAGTAATCTTGGGCATGTGGCTTGACCTTGCTGGGCCTCAGATTCCCATCTGTAAGAATGTGAGTAGTCAGTGTTGGGAGTGGATGTGAAAAAGCCTTTTTTTTTTCTCAAGACAGGGTCTCGCATTACTTAGGCTAGCTTTGAACTTGCTATGGACAACCTTGAACTTCTGATCCTTCTTTTTCTCCTTTCGAAGTACTGAGCTTATAGGCATCCACCACCATGCCTAGTTTATATGATGCAGGAGATTTGGACCCAGGGTCTCGTGCCTACGAAGCAAGCACTCCACTAACTGAGCTATAGCCCAAAATGCCTACCAAGGGCTCTGGAGGGTGGGTGGAGGACAACTTCTGTAAGTTGATCCTCTGAGGGCTGTGAGAGGTTTTGGAAATACAAGTAATGCTAATGTGGTGGTGCAGACCCCCCCCCACCCCAGGGAGCTCAGGGACCCACCAGCTGGAGTATAGGGACTTGAGATAGAAGCACCTTACACTCTCTCCTCTCCAAGACACTGGGTGTTTACACTGCCAGGGATTTGGGGGCAAGCTGGGGGCGTGTCGAGACTCCGCAGATGCCCATCCAGCCGTTGAGGACCTTGTCCAATCACCATCATATTCACATGAGCAGAGAACATCATTGCACCCTCGCTCCACGCCTGGTCACTTATGCCCCACAAGAGCCCTACAGCTTCCACGTTCCTCATTTTGCAAATGAGGAGCTCAATTTCACGCCAGGAAAGGGACTCAGCCAGTATTAGAAAGCCAGCAATGGGGTTGAGGAGACAACTAAAGGCCTAAAACCTTTGCCTCGCAAGCAAAAGGACATGACTTGGAACCCCAGATTGCATATAAAAATGTCAAGTTGGGAGGGGTGGTCTGCCTATAATTCTACCCCCAGAAGACAGAGCCTGGGAATTCCTAGAGCAAGCTGGCTCACCAGATTAGCCCTAATGGTGTGCTCTGGGTTTAATTAGAAACCGAGGCGCATAACAATAAGGTGGAAGAATGATGGAGAATAAGTCTCGATATCACCCTTGGGCCTTCAGGCACGCATGCGTGCACACGCGCACACACGCACACACACACATCACACATATACCTATCCACATGCAAAAGACATGCATACATATATAGCTCATACACATATGCATGCATCCCATACATACATACAAGAAAAAAAGAAATGGAAAAAAGGAAGAAAGGAAGGAAAGAAGGAAGGAAGGAAGGAAGGAAGGAAAAAGAAAGAAAGAAAGAAAGAAAGAAACAGACAATAGCTGTAGGAACCACTGAAAGCTAAAATATTAGCTAGTGAGCTTTGACTGACAGAACAGCACCAACATAGCTCAGAGTTCAAATCCGTAGTTCTCTACCTTGTGCTCTGACTGCAGTAAGTCCTTTGTCCTGTTGGATGTCATCATCTGTGACAAGGGGCTTTGTGGTGAGGGTAGGAAGCTGCCTCCAGCTCAGTGGCTGCAACACAAGCCACCTGGCAAAACGCTCTACTAAGGGGGGAGCAGGAGGGTGATGCTCCTCCTGGCCGAGCTCACATGC
This sequence comes from Typhlomys cinereus, assembly GCA_023101885.1. Classification (NCBI taxonomy): domain Eukaryota; kingdom Metazoa; phylum Chordata; class Mammalia; order Rodentia; family Platacanthomyidae; genus Typhlomys; species Typhlomys cinereus. The sequence goes on along the minus strand of JALPQD010000009.1, from coordinate 4,824,699 downwards.
AACGCCCGGAGGGTGTCGGGCTGAGCTGTATCTGGGTTTCCTGGTGACACGTGATCCTACACACCTGCTAGTCTGTACAGGTCTACCCCAGCACCTGCGGGCCCCCTGAAAGGTCACTCTAGATGCCTCATAAGACAGCACTGTCAGTGTGTGGGGAGATGGAGGGAGGAGAGGAGGCGGGCATGGTGCATGCTAATCCAGCCTCAGCAAGAGCCACGTGGAGCATCTAGCGGTGAAGGGTACAGGGGCTTCCCAGCGGGAAGCGCTGGGCCGGGAGGCAAGAAGCCCGTCTCATGGTTTAGCTCTGCTCCCTTTCCGGGTTCTGTTTTGCTTCGTACAATGGTGTGGGTTATCTTGATGGGAGGACTGTGTTTCAGCACCTCGGACAGCACCCAGAGGCTCTGCCGGGCACCCAGAGGAAGGACTGCAGGATACACAGAAGCGGGGTAGACCAGGGGGGAGGGAGGGGGCGTGGTGTGGTACCACAGAGGCTCAGATGAGCAGTCGTGGGGCCCCTACAGCCCTTTCCTGTCTCCGCCACAAACCTTTTCTTCCCAGTGCACCGGCTGGAGAAGCAGCCCGTCCGCATCCGAGGGGCACAGGGAGCCATTCGTTACCCGCAAACTCGGGGCACCTCGCCCTTCTCCACGACCCCTCGGTGCTCCCGGAAGGAAACTCAGCTTTTGACCTTTCTCACTTTCCACCCTGAGCTCTGCTGTGGGGGAGCTCACTTTACCCCAAACTTCGTCTCTGCCTCTTCCCAAGCGTTTCTCTCTGCCTAGAAGCCCCCACCTCCAGCCCATTCCTCGGAGCATTTATGACAATCCTGCTTGGCTTCCACCTGGTCTCTTCCAGGAAGCCTGCAAACACTCTGCAGAATTCATGGCCACGCCCCCTCCACTCTTCCTCGCAGAATTCATGGCCACGCCCCCTCCACTCTTCCTTGCAGAGTTCATGCCACGCCCCCTCCACGCTCCCCTCTGCAGAATTCATGGCCACGCCCCCTCCACGCTCACAGCACACAGCTCCCACCTAGTCTGTCTCCCTCTCTCTGAACACAGGGACCTAGTTTCCTCCCAACTACCACCTCCCACCGTACCTCTCTCTCAAACAACTTGCTTGGCAGACTGTGTGATGAATGAAGTCTGAGCCTCTTGGAAGGAACAGCACTCTTTCTATTTCCTTTCTTCTATTTTTTTTTTTTTTTTTGAGACAGGGCATCAGGTTTGGTGGCTTTACATTTGCTATGCAGCTGTGGCTACTTGAACTTCCAGTTTTCCTGCCTCCATCTCCCAAGTGCTAGGATCACAGGCACGTGCCACCACATTCCTTGTGTGGGAACAGTATTATATTTGAAGGTTTTTAACACTTATTTGTGTGTGTGTGTGTTTGTGGGTACATATGTGCCACCGTATACATATGTTGCGGCAGTCAGAGTTCTTGTGGGGTCAGTTCTCTCCTTCCACCGGGTGGGTTTCAATAATTGAACTCAAGACTTGTTGGTAACTGTGTTGTTTCCACTGAGCCATCTCAGCGGCCCCTAGAGTGGTACTCTCCCAGGAAAAGTTTCCAGACTGATATTTATAGGAAGGGATTTCACATCATTTCCCCAAGGGGCCTTGCCTGCAGGGGGAGTGGGGGGAGGAGGGGGTTAGGACTGCACCTCTTAGGCCTCTTTGTGGTTTAAACGGATTGAGTTGCAGCGAGGCGAAAAGCAGCCACCCCTCAGTTCCACCTCTGGGTTCTCCAAGCAGTGGCAAGATGCTATGTGGGAGGTGGGGGAGGGGGGCAAGACCCTGGAGCCGGATGGTTGCCTGCCTTCCCACACCAGTCACACTGCTGCTTAACACTGTGCGACCTGAGGCAGGGTACCAACCATAGGTGAAAGAGAGAATAATCCCAATTCCCTGGGGTTAGCCGGCTGACCACATTAACCAGTACATGCCAAGATCGCTATGAGCCATCTTTCAACAATGTCAGCCGTGACCATGTTTCAAAGGGCAATGTTGCTGCTGCCTTCCCTGCTTTCTGGTATCCCGAGGGGTGTCCCGCTTCAAGGGGGCAGAGTGATCCAGGCCTGTGAGAGACACAGGTAGAGATGGGGTGAGAGGAAGGGAACCCCGTCTGTTTAGCGTCTTCTTGGCTGGGCACTGCAGGGTCGCTGTGCCTTTCTCAGTACAGAGGGGGAGAAGTGCAATCGCGCGGTGCCACGTGTCCCTGTGCCCGCCTGAGAGCCTCTGTTTCATTACAGCCCCAACTGGGCAGCTGCTGCCTGATGGAGCCGCACACACAGGCCCAGGACTAATTGCTCCCACAGTGGCACCTGCAGGGGACAGGCTCTGAGGTCCCTCCCACCCCCGGCTGTGATGAGTTGATTTCCCACTTCCCTCCTGCAGCCTCTTTTCTCTGCCTGGACCCCACCGGGGCCAGGAGATAAGGGTCTGGCTGATCATTCCTCACCCAATGCTTGCTCTCAGCTCTGGCTGTAATGGACCCAGAGCTCAACAGCCGAGGGGGGGAACGGAGCAGAGCAATCCAGTGTCCCCTCCCTCAGGACTCGGGGTCCATATTTCTCCCCGGGGTGACAGCATTTCTATTACCTTAAAGGGCTCATCTATTCACGCTGCAATTTTTTGAAGGCCTGTCTGCCATTATTGAACCCTGTGCGCGGCGCAGAGAACGGGCACTCCATCACGCAAATGAACAAACTCCTGCCCGCATTCTTCTCGCTCCCTCCACGCCCTGTGTGTGGGTCACGGGCAAGCCCAGCCGCTCGTGCCCAGCAGGCAGGAGGGCCGAGAGTTAGTAGTGCAGCCGTGGAATTTCCTGCACACAAGGCTTCCTGCAGCCTTTGAAGATGCCCTTCTTCGTGATGTCTCCGCATCTTGGCTCCTGCCCCCACCACTGGCTAATTTCCTAACTATTGTGGCAAAAGATTTTCCTGGATGCGGTGCTGGGCCTGCAGAAGGCAGCCTCTGGTTGCCATGCCTGTGCGAGCAGAAGACAGTGGAAAAGAATGGAAACTTCGGGAGATATAAGTACACACACACACACACACACACTCACTGTATATATAAATACTGTAAACACCACACACACACTCACACATTGTATAAACATTGTATACACCACACACACACACTGTATACATAAACACATTACACACCACACACACTCACTGTATACACCATACACACCACACACACACTCACATACTGTATACATAAATACCATACACACCACACACACACTCACTGTATATATAAATACCGTAAACACCACACGCACACACACTGTATACATAAACACAGTACACACCACACATATACTCACATACTGTATACATAAGTACCATATACACCACACACACACATACACACCTACACACTACACACAGTATACAATACAGACATACACAGAGTATACATAAACATCATATACACCACACACACACTGTATACATAAACATCATACATTCCACATACACACACCAAACCACACAAACACACAACACATACACCAAGCATGCATACACATACTGCATATACACACCACATCATATACACCTATATATATGCACACACATACCAAACACAATACTCACATCCACATATACCACACATATATATATACACACTCCACATGCTACATATACACACAAACACACCACACATACACCACACAACGTACCACCCACCTGAACTATATACATGTGTCTGTCTCTTTCTCTCTCTGTCTTGCATTTTGCCTGCATGATGCTGATAAATTCACAATCAAAGAGCTTAGGGGAACAAGAGGGTTTGATTCCCTCTTAGTGTTCTCAGTTACAGTTTTCATCCAGCTTGCCAGCACAGCTCACACCAATACCCGGGGAACTGGCCACACCTTATCCACAGGATGGCCGAAAGGGGAAAACCTCACTTGCTGGATTGTAGGTTTACTAGTATGTAGAAGTATGGCAAGCTACTGAACCCCTCCCCCATCTGACCCACCTGCCCAGGGAAGCCCCGCCCACCGTGGGCAGGATCTTTACGCATCAATTAGATACAGGCTTGCTCAGGGCTTATCTTAACTATCAATTCTTCGCAGCTTTCAGTGTCGATTGACACCTGTATCTAACCAGCACACTCTCTAACGCTCAGATCCTAACACTGCTGCCTCCTGCCATGTGCCTTGGGGGAGATTCTTGGGAATATGCAGATGAGGCTGGGACTGGGGCTCAGTGGACGGGGTGCCTGTCTAGCATGCACAAAGCCCTGGTCTCAAAACAAGGGAAGAAGTCATCTTTGTGGCAGGGCACCTAATGGAATTTTATATTATAATGAGATAAGATATATTCAGGGCTTCGAACATAACAAGGCATGTAGGAGGTGCTCAATAAATAACATGTGCGTGTGATGGCAGTGTTAGTTGAGTGTGGACTGGGGCCAGTAGGCCTGGGTTAGAAGCCCAGCTCTTCCTCTGAGCAGCTGCCTGACCAAAGAGTATGCTCGGCCTTTGAAAACCCAGCTTCCCACCTGTGCAGTGAGCTTAAGAATGCCACCCCGGGGTGCGCGAGAGAGACAGACACAGCGCAGAGCTTCCCTCTGCCAGGGCGGAGCAGGGAGAGCGCCCTGCGTTTTGCAGGGGGAAAGAAACTGAGGTCAGAGACGGAAAACGATTTGTCTCAGGTCACACAGCTGGAAGGGGATGGAGGAGACGTCTCCCAGCCGGATGTTCTCCCCACTCTCCCTTGCCTGTCCGGTAAGTCTGTTGTTCCTAGAGCAGCCACCTCCTGATTTTTCTCTGGGCATCGGGAACAGTGGTGACATGGGAGGGGGGAGGAGAGGCAGCGTGTAACCAGGATGTTAAATCATGTTGGCAATTAATCCACAGAGCAAAGGAGAGAGAATTGGTTTTATGTCTTGAGGCTCCGTCCAGCTTCCCCGTGGGACCCCGTGGTCTGCGGCTTCGGTCGGGAAAACTGCTGAGTCGTCATTCCCATCTCACACCAGCTTTTCTGGGCACACTCAGCTCAGGCTGGGGCCTGGTGTCAGGCTTCACTGGGGGGAGAAGGGGTTCAGCCTAAGCAAAAGTTTCTGCCGGCTCTGGATCTGCCCCCCACCCCCGATTCCAGAGGGCAAGATGGGGTCACCAGCCAAGGAGCCAGAGGCCTGGAGGAGGAAAAGTAGCCGTTGTGAACTCTGCGCACATGGGTACGCACTGTGCCCTTCTGGCAGCTACCTGCAGAGGGAGGGGGCAAGGCCCAGGGTGGTAAAGTTCAAAACTTTAGATGCAACCTGAAAATATATCTGCGTGCGTGCACGCAACACACACATACACACGCACGCGCACACACACGTACAAAAGGAGACACACACACACCTAAAGACACTACTGTCTCCTGCTCCCCGCCCACCTTGGTGGGGTCACTTAGGTTTTCAGGGCTGTGAGACAGGGCTGGGGCGCAGCTCAATTGGAGAGTGCTTGCCTAGTGCGCATGAAGTCTTTGCCAATCCCCAATGCTGAGACCACTGGGGTTTGAACCCATCTACTTTAGCCTCCTCGAGTCAGCCGCCTGGAGAGAGAGGCTGCGGGCAGAGTCCCCACAATGCACTCGTACTACCCACAAGCCTAGAGCTGGCCTCTCAGGCAGAGCCCAGGGGCCCCCCCACCTCTGTACTGGACACATGATGGTCCCGTGGATGCTGTGAGTCTTAGGACAGAGGGAACAAAGGGACATGCAGGGCTCGTGTCTGTGCTCGTCAGTGACTGCATCCCCGGGGCTGGGATGGCAGCTCAGTGGTCAAAGCCTTCGTCTCACAAGAAGAAAGACCCCAGACCCCACATAAAAAATGCTGGCTGGTGCGGTGGCCCGCCTGTAACTCTAGCCCTGGGAGTGGAGCCAGGGACTCCAGAGCAGGCTGGCTAGCCAGACTAGCCCAATGGGGCGCTCTGGGTGCAGAGACCCAGGCTTACAGCAATAAAGTGGGTGATGATGCCCACTATACCCTTGAGGCTCCACAGGGCACACCTACTCGAGGGCATTCGTGACCATACACCTAGCCATGTGCGCCTACCCACATCGAAAAAAAGACCCCATACATGTACATGAAAGAAAAACAGGTGCATTGACAGTTCTTTACATTTTAGCAGTCCCGCCCCCCCCCCCAGGTGCCTGCTGTACTCACAGGCACCCCACTAGCACAGCGAGGCTGGGCAACACCTCATCTCTCAGATGAGGAAACTTACTTGCTGTGTGACCTTGTCCAAGACGGAGACATGGAGAGGGACCTAAGACCCCGGGCCAGATTCCCCTTGGGCTAATATCGAAGACAGGCTCAGTCTAGAGTCCAGACCTGGCTCTGTCCCTGTTTTCTCTTGGGCTTGGCCCAAGTCAGTTTACTATTCCATGTCTGGCCTGCTCCTCTGCAAAGCGAGGGTGTGTGTGTGTGTGTGTGTGTGTGTGTGTGTGTGTGTGTGTGTGTACACACACACACACCCCTTGATCACTGTTCTCAGGGGTCAGTGTGAAACCCAGCAGTGGCAGCGATCCAGGAGGACTCGGGGGAACATCAGGGAGTGAACCCACAAAATTGCAGATCTCTGATCCTACTTGTGGTGTGCAACACAGAATTGGCCCTTGGCACTCCAGCCAGTTCCCCCCATTTGTGATCACTAGTAACCCTACTTGCAAGAGTAATTCCCCACCTCATCAGGAGGGGAAGAGATTCCTGCCAGAAGAGGAGATGGTGTCTGGAAATTGGAGATGCACAGACAAAGGTCGTGAATAAACCACATGGAGGTGGAGCCAGTGAGTCCACTGGGGATGTGGGGGCCCAGCACCCAGGAAGTTGAGGCTGGGGGATTGCTGGGAGAGCTCAAGAGCCACCTAGCGTGGATTACACAGCGAGCTTGGGGAAGGCCAGCTTGGGCTGCGGTGAGACTGTAAAAAGGTCTAAAGAGGACCGGGGTGCAGCTTCCTGAGTGTGACCCCGAGGAGCGGATGGAAAGCTCCCTGCCCACCAGGCCTTCAGGGACCAGGTGAGCAGCAGTGGGGGGAACCGGACGAGAAAGTGGGAATCAAGCAGGCCAGATCCTGTGGGCCAGAGTGGGTACCCCAGCTTAGTTCTTCAGGCAAGAGGGACCCCCTCTGCAGGTAGAGGAGGGGAGTGGCCACTTGGTAGTACTGTTGGTCTTTTTTCTTTTTGGTGTGTGTGTGTGTGTGTGTGTGTGTGTGTGTGTACAAGGGGACACTTGAGTGTGTCATGGAGGCCCAAAGGTGACTTCATAAATCATCTGGATTGCTCTACCTCCTTAGGGCTTCGCCCTCCAAGGCTGGAACTGCAGCCCACCGCCATATCCGCCAGGCATTTTTACATGCGATCTGGGGATGCAAACTTGGGTCCTTTCATTCGTGAGGCAAAGGCCTCCTGAGCTATCTCCCCAGACTCTCTTGGCTGTTTTGGAAATAGGGGAGCAACTTGACCGGGTCCCCCTGGATTCTGGAACATCCTCGCCCTGCCCAGCCTCCTCTGTCTCTGTTCTTGCGTCCTGTAGCAGGGCCAGCCTGGAGATCTGACATGTACTCACTCACCTCACAGCTGTCTCGTCACCAAAAGACTGATAGAGCCCCTGGGGCCCTCATGGGGTGACCCCATGTCTGCCACGCAAGGACACTGGGACAGCAGACCACAATCCCACCTTAAGCTGCTCCTCCCCTCAGGCAGTGCACGTGTTTATCTGGGTCATGTGGCACTCAGGACTCATGTGTTAGTCCTGTGACATACACCAACAGTCAGACTGCCGTCTGCAATCACATGTGGACATACACGCATGCACATGCATCTCCATATGCACGTGCACCCAAACACATGCATGCATGTGAACTCACATGCATATCCACATGCGCATCCATGCACATTCATGCCCGCACATGTGCATGTGCACCTATGCGTGCATCACCAGCTGTGTCCCTCCCACGCTCGGCTCACTCTGTCCCTTCCCCTGCACACATTCTAAACGCCCAGAAAAAAAAAAAATACCCAGGACCTTCCCGACACCCAACGGGGCCTGTCCCAGAAGCTCAGAGGCAGCGCTTTTTGCCTCTTAAAAATGTCAGGGCTCTTGTTTCAGGTTTTGTTTTGAAATAAGAGTCTGATGTTTCCCAGGTTACCTGGAACTCACTGCAAAGCTGAGCATGATTTCTTTCTCTCTCTCTCTCTCCCCTCTCTCCCTCCCTCCCTCCCTCTCTCCCTGAATGCTGACCTAAAGTTGACTCACGATGCCCTTCCCTGACATGCCTGCTACTAGTCAAGTCTCCCTCAAATATCCCAAAGTCTATTTGGGAGACACACACACACACACCCCTACTCTTATGTGAATGGCCCCTCTAGAGTTATGCAGTGCACCCCCTTGCAGAGTATTGTTTGGGGCAGATGCAAGCGAGCTAAATGTACCCAGTACTTGCTACCCTAACATTCATCCCTTCTTCCCCTCCCAGGCCTGGCTCATCCCCACCCCCCTTGGCATGGGGAGGTAAGGATGGATGGAGGAGACAGTGGTCTCCCTCTCTCCCTCCAGCCCTCGGACCCTCCAGCTTATGCAGAGAATCCCCCCCGCACACACACGTGCTGTTGGCTGGTGCTCATCAGTGACGCAATAATGAGGTCCAGCGAGCTTCGCAGTGCTGCGCGAGGCTCTGGTGGCCACACCCCACGTGGGCCACAAATCATTTTCCCCTTGGACAACCACAAAGGCGCTTCTCCTGCCCTACACACTGTTGTTGTGGGGCTCTAGGAGCCTCGAGTGGCCGAGAAGGGGACAGGAAGAGGGACAGGAGCCCAGTCTGGCGTGGACTTGTGCAGGAGCTGGTACGTGCCAAACAGGGGGCTTTGTACACAGCGATGCCCCATGCACGTGGGGTGAAAGAGACCACAGATCACACTCAGTGCATTGTGGTAGTCAGGACTAAGGGCTCCCACCTGCCCTCAGCAACCGTGCTGGGCCGAGTAAATGATGATGAATGAAGCCAAGCCCTGTGCAGAAACCTCTAAATCATGACCTAGGGGCCACATCTGAATCATCCCACCTCCTTCATCAAACAAAAGGCCATGTGGGCCAGGCAGGGCCGCTTCCCTAGTCCCTCCCAGCTCCCCTCTGTCGAGCTCTGATAGACAGGCAGGCAACACTGCCGTGAGCCCAAATATGAAGAACCCAATTCCGCCCCGTTTCCATAGCCTCCCACCCACTGAGTGTATTTGAGGGGACCGGGAGATGAACCTCCACAAATTGCCTCCTCCTCTGGAAGAGGGAGGGTCAAATGCTTTCCGTTCTCCTCCTCCCATGCTGAAAAATTCCTCATTAACCTCCTGCCCATCGCCAGGAATAAGAAATGATGATCAACACAAGGAGTCGGGGCTGTTTATTAATTTTCCCAAACGGAGACAAACTACAGAGCAGTACATTGCAGGGGAGAGAAATTCAACGACCAACCCTGGAAACAAACTTAATAGAACATACAAGCAGCTCGGCCCTGGGCTTGCGCGGCTGCCTAGTACAGGAAAGGGGATTTGCGTGTCTAGTGAGAGCAGGCCCAGAGGGTCGGTCCCTCCCCCCCACACACACACCAGCAGCTCTCAGATTGGGTTCAGGACGTCAAGTGGCCCATGCCGCATCTATGATTAAGAGGCCTGGGGAGGGGAGGACGCGTCCGCTGCCTCCCCCCATGGTAAAACCAGGGTGCTGAGCAGTCCTGAGATTCCAGGGATTTAGTATCGATTTAAGCATGAGCATAAGTGGAGAAAGATGACTACACGTCTAAGAGTGAGCGTGGATTTCATGAGCGTGCATGTGTGTGTAGAGAGGGCACTTGAGTGTGTGCGCCTGTGGAGGCCGAAGGGTGACAGCAGGAGTCATCCTGGGTTGCTTTTCTACGTTACTGCTTTGTTGTGGGGTTTCCCAGGCTCTGCCTCCCAGGGTCAGAATTTCAGGTCACTACCATATCCTTCCGGCATTTTTAATGCAGGCCACCACCATATGTTTCTGGGGATCAGACCTAGGGTCTTTCTGCTTGCAAGGCAATGGTTTTAATCACTGAACCATCTCCCCAGCCCACGTGTGGACTTTTTAAACTTTTTTCTATTCCCTTATTTTGTGTGTGTGTGTGTGTGTGTGTGTGTGTGTGTGTGTGTGTGTGTGTGTAGGGGGGGCACCGTGTGTCCCTGTGGAGGACCAAGAGTGACTTTGGGAATCATCCTGGATCACTTCCATCTCCTTTTCACTTCCACTTCCCTCTGGGATTTCCCAGGCTCTGCCCACCAGGGCCAGAAGTACAGGCTGCCGCTGTTTCTGCCTGGCATTTTTATGTGGGACCTGGGATCCAAACCTAGGACCTTCTGCTTGCAAGACAGTGTCTTAACCCCTGACCCATCTTTCCAGCCCCATCGGGTGTGGACTTCTTAAAACAAAGTCTTAAGTGTCTTAGCATTTTCGCCATCATTGGAATTTGGCTTCTGAAATTGCATCAAAGGACTTCTAAGGAACTTAGAAAGTTTGTTTGTTTGCTTAAGGTAAGTAGAATGACTGCTGAGGAGCATTGGATTGCAGGCTGGTAAGATAAAAGCTGGGGCAAAAGGAGGAAAGGAATCCCCACCGTACAATACAATGCCACAGAAAGACATGCTTCTACCTATAAACAAAGTTCTGAGAATCTTGTAAGATTCTTAGAAAGTCATAGGTTTACATCTGGGAGTCAGATTAAACTCAGAGGTCATGTACACTTAGGCCTTAAAATTACTATTTTAGCGTCCATTTTAAAAATTAGTGTTGTGTGCTTGCTTCAGCAGCACATATACTAAAACTGGAATGATACACAGAAGATTAGCTTGGCCCCTGCACAAGGATGACATGCAAATTTGTGAAGTGTTCCATATATTTAAATTTTTTTTAAAAAATTGTAGTTAGATACAGGTGTCAACTTGATAGTTGAGGGTTCGAGCTCTGGGCACATTTGTAGAGAATTAGTAGTTGAGTTAAACCCAGAACAAACCTGCAGGAGATTGTCTAGCTGATGGGGAAGACCCAGCCTATGGTGAATGGAGCTAGTCCCCAAGCAAGTGAATAAAATGGAGCGAACTTTTTGAGAAAAAGACATCCTTCTGCATACTTGGCCAGACATTATGGTCTAGTGAGTAAGGATTGTCTGTTACGAGGATATGACGTGGCCAGTTCCCTCGGCCCTTTGGTGATAGTGCATACTCTCCTGTTAAGTTGTTCTGAGAACTGTAACTGGACAATCATAAGAGAATAAGCCCCTTGTTCCCTTAAGCTGTTTGATGATGAATTTATCAGCAACCTTGCAGGCTAACTGCTATAGAATTTGATGCCAGAGAAATGGGGTGTTGCTGATAAATGTGGCTACGTGGATTCTGAATGTTTTTGTTGGAGAAATTTGGAAATGTTTGAAGACTTTTGTGGATGCAAAAATGCTCAAACAGAATTTAATGGGCCATTTGGAGAATGAAAATGTTGAGAGAGTGTGGAGTTTGTGATGAAGGGAATAAGGACTTTGGTGAAGATGATGGACTGGTTTACTTGATAGAGGAGTGTTGTGTTGGCAGCCTTGAAGTTTTGGATGTGGACAGGGCAGAAAGAAAAGCAGTTGTGGCTATTGAAGTAGTGAATGTCACTGAAGGAAAATCTAGTGCTTTGCACTGGGATGGTGGAAGAAATGAATACCTTTGTGGTGAGATTCTGCTCAGCATAGAGACTCTCCTGAAAATTAGCACAGAGAAGCTAAATCAGCTATGATTCTAGGGAGCCAATTTCCACCTGAGGATTATGGTAGAACTTGGCAGTGTCTTCCACATGGTTTTGGAAGCATCAAAGATGCAAGAGGGAGGAGGTTGTGGATTCCTCCTCCAAAGTTTCAGAGAATGTCAGGAACCCAGGCATTGTGTGGCAGGAAGCCTGCAGACAGGCCCAAGAAGGGCATTTTGTGCTATGGAGTTGAAGCCTGGTTTGCTATTGAGAAGTGAAGATGTTGGAGATGCCGGAGTAAATGTGGGGCATCTGCCAAGAAGAGTTGTATACATGAGATGTGTGCTGAGGACAGCTGTGAATGGAAATTCAACCTGGTCCAGAGAAATGCTATGTGTGCAACTTTGAGCTATAAGGAGAGCTTGGAATTGCCCAGAATCTTTGAGCTACCATGACTGCATAATGAGCAATAGAAGAGGGATGTTGAACTATAGGATGTGGGAAGTATTTAGCTGATTTGACAGGATTTTATGGTTATGGAGATTTTGGACTTTTAAATGTGAAGTTACAATTTAAAAGTAGTATGTTCTTGTGTCAAGTTGACAAGGGGTGGAGTGATACAGTTAGGTACAGGTGTTAACTTGATGGTTCTAGCTCTAGGCACATTTGTAGAGAATTAGTGGTTAAGCCCAGAGTGAACCTGCAGGAGATTGTCTAGCTGATGGGGAAGATCCAGTCCATGGTGGGTGGGACTAGTTCCCAGGCAGGTGAATAAAATTGAGGAAACTGTTTGAGAAGGAAGCATCCTTCTGCATACTTGACCAGACATGAATAAGGATTTTTCCTTTCTCACCTGTTACGTGGATATGGTGTGGCCAGTTCCCTCAGTCCTTTGGTGATAGTGCATGCTCTCCTGCCAAGCTGGACTGAGAACTGTAACCAGACAATTGTAAGAGAATAAACCCCTTGTTCCCTTAAAGCTGGTGAATTTCTCAGCAATCTTGCAGGCTGACTGCTACAATTACCATAGTCCCTGTGCAAGGATGACATGCAAATTCGTGAAGTGTTCCATATATTTTTTTAAAAATTTTAAAAAATTATTAGTGTCGTGTGTGCATAATGTGTGTATGGGGGGAGGGGTATTGCTATGGTACATGTGTGGAGGTCTGAAGACAACATGGTAGAGCTGGTTCTCTCCATTTGCTTTATTGTGGGTTTTAAGGATCAAACTCATCAGACTTGCCTGCTTTTACCCACTGAGCCATCTGACTAGCTCCAGCATCCTTACTCAGCAGGCTGGAGAAGTGGCTCATGGGTTACGACTCTGGCCCTCAAGCAGAAGGACCTGAGTTTGCATCCTGGGTCCAATGCAAAAATGTCGGGCAGAAATGGCAGTGGTTTGCACCTCTGGTCCTGGAAGGTGGAGCCTGGAAAATTTCAGAGCAAAACCAAGAGGAGGTAGAGCAATCCAGGATAATGCTTGAAATCACCCTTGTACCTCCACAGGCACATGCCCTGATACACACACACACACACACACACACACACACACACACACCATAAACTATTTAATTCATTTTAAAACCATTCTTACTCAAAAAAAATCTATATAAAACAAATACTATTTCTATGTAGATAAATCTCACAGTAAATTTTGTTAATTGTGCTACAGGACCCTTTAGTTACTATATAGGGATCCTGGAACAGCCCAGACACATAAGGTCCCATGCTTGAGTTAGTTCCCAGGGATCCCCTCCACCCTGGGTCCCTGGAGCCTGCGAGAGGGCTAGCTCCTCACTAACCCTTTTCAGCAAACATTTGTAGAACTGCTGGCTGGAGAGATGCATATAGAAAGTGCCTGGTCCTTCTGGTTCTTTCCACAATAGAAACTGGTGTGTACACACAACACCCACCAATCAATAATATAACATTTATCCAAGTCCGGAGTCCTGAGGGTTCTAACCAGGAATACAACCCAACTGATCCCCAGTTCTATGGAGGATAAACAGACATGTAGCACGGAAACATGCAGGCAACTCAGAGACTAGATTCTGGGAAACTGGAACAGTAGGCAAAACGTTCTGGCGCTCACTGAGCTATCGGGGGTGGGAAGGAGGGATGTTGCTAGAAACCAGTCACACTGCACAGCTTGCAGGGTGGGGACAGAATCATGCATTTTAGCACCATGGGTTCCTTAATTAATTAATTAATGGTTCTCCTAGGAACAGGTGAAAGTGTCAGGAGCCACTCCTGGTGAGTCCCAACAGGGACTGGGCCTCCCATTCCCTAAGACCGTGTGCACGTGCGGATAGTTAATGCTGTGAGAACGGGAACAGGGAGCCACCAAAGGATGACAGGAAGGGGCCATGCTCCTCCTGTCTAACCAGTCAGGCCTTGTTGATTGGGGGAAAATGGCATCTCTCCTTCACAGCCTCTTTCTGCTTAGACTCTGGGCGGTTTTTGTCAGTCTTTTCAGAAACAATGCTGGATATTTGTGCAGAGTCAGGTTTTGTTTATCTGTCATAGTTATTTAGCAATACTGAGAATCAAAACTTACATGTGCTAGGCAAACGCTCTTCCACTGAGTCACAGCCCCAGCCTTAAGACTTTTTTGGGGGGGTGGCTTTTTTTTTTTGGTCTTAGGTAGCCTGGGCTCACTTTCAACTTGCTGTGTAACAGGAGGGTGACCTTGAACTCTGGTCCTTCTGCCTCCACTTCCCAAGTGCTGAACACTGGATTACCCATGCTCAGTTTTCTCCGGTACTGGGAACTGAAGTCGTGCATTTGTGCATCCTAGGGTGGGGCCATGTCACTTCCCCCGCAGGCCCCTGTGAGCTGCTTCACCCCAGACATTCCTGTGTAGTGCTCCTGGGCTCCCGTGTAGTGTTGCCCGTGCCAAGCGTGCATGTGAATGACTCCTCTTTCTCACGACTCACAGTCCCCTTCTCCATGCCCTGCTTGGCAGCTGGCCTCCAGATCTGCCAGCACCCCCCCTCACTGAGGCTGTCTGCGCCTTGCGGCATGTCACCCACCTCACCCTTGGGACTGATGGACTCTTGCTTCTTCAGTTTCTTTCTAGAAACTGTCCTGGAGGACCGGGAATCATGTGGTGGGGGGAGGGATCGTGCCATTCTAAAACTGCTAATAGCCAATCATTGACAGACTGTAAAGCCCACTCTCCAGTTCCTGGGGCCCTTCTTGGCAGCCAATGGAGACCCTCTGTTTGTCATTACCTGCGTGTGGCTGAAAAATTCACAACTAAACGGTTTAGGGGACAAGGGAGTTCTATTCTGGCTTATGACTCTTGGTTGCAGTGCTTCGTCCAGCTTGGCAGGAGAACTTGCACCACCACCAGGAGCCGAGGGAACTGGCCACACTATAACCATAGGAATTACCGAGAGAGGTACACACCTCACTTGCCAGATTGCAAGTGTGTCCAGTATTCCCAGGCTTGCCAAAGCGTTCTACCATCCCCTCCGTCTTATCCGCCACCTATCTAGGGAGTGGTCCCACCCACTGTGGGCTGGGTCTTCCCTCATCAATTAGACGATCTTCTGCAGGTTTGCTTATGGCTGGTCTTAACTGGATGTGCCCAGAGCTCAGGCCTGGATTGTCAAGGTGACACCTGTATCTAACAAGCATGCCACTCTTGCAAAGACTTCTCTCGTCCCCCGCTGCTTGGCCAGTCCTCTTGCGTGCCCCCACAGCCAGCTGTTCCTTGCATCTCGGTATCCCTTGTCCCACAGTGCTTCTCGGTGACGTGGTTTTTATGGAGCCAGCTTGGGGCCAGACACCAGCCACTTTGAGCTCTGTGGCCTAGGAGGTTACTGACATTCTTTCTTCTCCTAGATATACAAGCTCAGTGAGTAGGTATCCTTACCACCGCTCCTTCCCTCTCCCTTCCCTTCCACTCATCCCCCCTTCTCTCCCTCCCTCCTCTCCCTTTGTGGATCCAATACACACCCTCCCGCCCTCCTGTCCATCAGTTTATATGAGTCCTTGGGTTCTCTCTGGATCATCTGCTCTAGTGGGGGTTCGGGCATCTCTGGCAAACCAAGAGGTCCTTCCTTGGGCTGACCACTAATAGGGAACTCCCCTACACCTGTCTAACCCTTCACTCCTAAGGCTCCTACTGCTTGAAATTATTTCTCCTGAGATCCTCACTAGTCTATGGGGGCGTGTTGATATGTCTGTCACTGTGCAGGTCTAGTAAGGTCAAGCCTCACTGCAGTGACTTCCTGCTGCCGCAGCCCTGTCTTGAGTAGAGTGTCTTGTCCAGCAGTGGACTTCTCCATCTTGCAGTCTTATGGCCCCCTCTTCCGCAAGGTTCCCTGAGCCTTAGGGTGGGGAACCCGACATTCTTGTGCAATCACTTCTGCTGTGGCGGGCTAAGAATGTGAGGCGATTATTTCTGTCTCTGAAGTGTGGTGCCAATCAAAGGAGATGGCACTTGCGTGGCATGTAACCCTGGGAGGACACTCGGCAAGCACTGGCACTGTCATTGCCATCTGACAGCTCGTGTGTCTGGGAGATGGAGACAGAATGTCACTGTGTCACAGTGCTGGTGAAAGTGAAGCACTGGAGTCTGGCGTAGTGGCACATCCGTAAGCCCAGCGCGTAGCGGGTAGAGGCAGGAGGAACAAGAACTCAAAATTGTCCTCGGTTACATAACAAGTTGGAGGCCAACCTGGGTTACAGGAGAGCCTAGCTTGAAAACAACAAAACAAAAATCACATGAACAGAGAGACACAGTACTACGGGTTCCTGGGGTCCAGTTTCCCGGGAACTTCGTCTAGCCTAGAGCCCTGGCATAGAGAGGCTGGACCCTTCCCTGCATTGCAGAGGGTCCTGGAGCTATGACAGATTCTCATACACGTTATGATGCCAGACAGTCTTCCCTTACGGTTCTGGCTCGGGCCTTGGGCTGAAATCGAGGAGTCAGCAGGCCTTGTCGGGGAGACCTGTTCACTGCTGGCTTGTTTCTGGGTGTTCAGGAAGCCTGTCCATGTAGCTCTGGGTCCCCCTTGGCTTGTCGCTGTCAAGGGCTCCTCCTACCCTCTAGAGGCATTGTTTGTGAGCGGGGTTCCTTAATCTTTCTTTTCTTTCTTTCTTTTTCTTTCTTTCCTTCTTTCTCTCTCTCTGACAATGACGGTGCCAGTGCTTGCTCAGTGTCTTCCCGGGTCTCTCTCTCTCTCTCTTTTGTGTGTGTGTGTCCCTGTGGAGAACCAAGGGTGACTTTGGGAATCATCTTGGATCGCTTCTACCTCCTTCCTTCATACTTCGCTTTGATTTCCCAGGCTCTGCCCACCAAGACTGGAAATGCAGGCCCCCACCATTTCCACCTGGTGTTTTTTTTGTTTTGTTTTGTTTTGTTTTAGGTGGGACCTGGGATCCAAACTCAGGACCTTCTATTGCGAGACAGAGTCTTAACCCCCCTGAGCCATCTCTCCAGCCCCCTTCTTACTATCGTGCAAGTCACCACATGGGTGGAGCGTTAAGGTTCTGCCTTTAAGGCCCTGCTGATTATAACAGCCACACAGCCTCTGCCAGCTTCTCTGCTGTCCCCGACGTAAGGTTCTCTGTCACCTCTGCCAGGTCCCTGTTGCCGTAAGAGAAAGGCAGTTGCTAGGGGCAGGTCCTGGTCATCCTGTGGGGACAGGTGTGGTGTCCTGCGCTGTCTACACAGTCACCTAGCGCGGGGTCACCCTGCTCCCAAGCCCACGCTCTGTCTCTGCAGGGAGAGGTGTGTGCAGTCCCCTGTGCGGCGGGGACCTATGGGCCCAACTGCTCCTCCGTGTGCAGTTGCAGCAACGGCGGCACTTGCTCCCCCGTGGATGGGTCCTGCAGCTGCCAGCAAGGTGAGTGCAGCTTCCAGCCCACCCAAGGTTCGGGGGGGGGGGCTACTCAAGCCCACCCTCCCCAGCACCATCTCTGAGACAGGTAAAGCGGTCAGGCTCCCACTGGGGTGGCGTACAGGCAGAACCCCAAGAGTGGGGCGGGTGAGAGCTGGGGTCCTTCTGGAAGCGGGTTGTCAGGATCGTCGGGAACACGCAATGAAGACGAGCCATCTGCTTACAGCAGGGGCCGGAGCCGGTGCCTTCCCCCGGGGACAGGAGGAGGCCGGAGTCCTTCAGCCTGGACTCCTAGCTGACCTGCTGGGAACTGGACACAGGGGCTGGGGGGCAGTGCGGGTGGTCCAAGTCACGCAGGCTGCAAGCCTGGCCCTTGGGAGGCAGAAGCGAGATGGTTGGAGTTCACGGTGAACCTGGGCCATCTAGGGAGATACCCTGAAAAAAGAAACAGGACACCCCCCTCCCCAAGCTCAGAGAGGAAGGGCCTCCTCTGGCTCCTCTCCCGACCTGGGTCCATGAGCTGGGTTTTCCTAGAAAAGTGAAGCTTGGGACCTGCAGTCGGCCTGGGAAGTTGGGGTGAGGGAACAGCGAGGGAAGGGCATGTGGGGGGCAGAGGCAGTGGCCAGCCTTAGAATGGGGAAGCAGCCTGTCCATCCACAGGGGGCCCCAAGAGGAGCGACTGGCTCCCTCCCCACACCCTGTCCCCAAGGAAGGACATACCGGCGGCCAAGCTTGGGTCTGTCCCTCTGTTCGATCAGCCGCGCTGATTCTGAGCCGTTAGGGACGCCATAGAGCAGGGATGTGGCAGCAAGTCACGCCAGGCGCGGCGAGGTGACCCCCTTTGCCCTCTCCGCAGGATGGCAGGGCCTGGACTGCTCCCTGCCATGTCCCAGCGGGACGTGGGGCTTCAACTGCAACGAGAGCTGCTCCTGTGCTAACGGGGCAGCCTGTAGCCCCTCCGACGGCTCCTGCACCTGCACCCCAGGCTGGCTGGGGGACGCCTGTGATCTGCCCTGCCCGGTGAGTGCCAGGGCCTGCCTGTCCTGTGGACCCTCCCTTGCCCCCCAGGGTCGGGTTTTTCACCAAGAAGAGCTCTGAGCCAGGTGGGGGCCCTTAGATCCAGCCCACCACCGGCTCTAACTTCTGCGTGGTCACCTCCCGCCCCAGGCCTCAGCCTTGCTGTCTGTAAAGTGGCCACTCCAGGCATTGGTAGCCATGAGCCGTGTGGGCTGACTGGCAGCCCAGCAACAGAGATATAAGTTCCTCCTCGGGCAGTGTCTGAGTGGGGGCTTGCGGTGGGAGACTGAACTAGTACTATCCAGCAGTAACCACCAGTCCAAAGCGCTGCAGACTAAATGTTTTGAGATACAGCACCTCTGCATGAGGAGGGAGGGAGTCATCTTACAGGGTGTATGTCAGTCGTCCTTGTGCCTCGTATGTCACAGCCGTGTCACAATTAGCAAAAGACTGTGTTTTATTAATGAATGCAGCCAGATGACTTTTTGGGGTGAAGTCACAGGGTGGTGACTCCACTGTGCCCCCCCACCTCCGTGTCTCTGAGGTTTATGGCTCAGGTTTAGTTAAAGACCAACAGAAAGCTGTGTCTGGTTATTTTCCTTCCCCTCTTCATCCACAGGACGGCACATTTGGCCTGAACTGTAGTGAGCGGTGTGACTGCAGCCACGCCGACGGGTGTGACCCCGTCACGGGTCACTGCTGCTGCCTGGCAGGATGGACAGGTAACCCCCACCCGTGATCAGCAGGCAGCCTCTGCCTTCCACGGCTTCCAGGTCTCCGAAAATCTGGCTTTTACTCCTCTTGCCTATTCTTGGTCTTCTTCAGTGCCTTTCTTCCTGCCCCCAAATACACCTCTTTCCACGCTTCATCTACTCTGGGTTCCAGAGCATTCCAGCCCTGTCAGCAAGTATTTATTAGCTACCTTTTACAGGGCTGGAGAGATGGCTCAGGGATTAAGCAGAAAGTCCTCAGTTCAGATCCCAGGTCCCTCCTAAAACTGCCAGACAGAAAGAGAGGCCACCAGGCACGTCCCGCCCTAGTGGGCGGTGCCTGGGAAATCCCAGCGCAAAGCAAAAAGGAGGCAGAAGCAATTCAGGATGATTCCTGTGGTCACCCTCAGGGACACACAGTGCCCCTTCTCTGTCTCTCTCTCTCTCTCACACACACATAACACACACAAAATGGTAGTACCCCAGTCCCTGCACCTATCCCATCACCACTGGGTGGGACCCTCTATTCTGTCCAGCCCAGTGCCACCAAGGTTCCCAAGGTCCCATGAATCTTCTGGTCCCACCTCTGCCTCCTGGTTGGTTGGTCTTGAGTTTAAGACTAATCTATGCTACATGAGTTCCTGGCTTAGAAAAGAGGGCGAGGGGGAAAAAAATTCTAGATTCTTCCCATAGCCCCCCTCCCCTCTCCCCTGTCACTCACCAACTCCAGGAATCTGGGTTTTTCTCCCCTTTGAAACAAGATCCGCCTTTGAAACCCTGGCTGGCCTGGAGCTCCGGCAGGCCTCCTGCATGCTGGGATGACAGACCACCACGTCTGGCCCACAGTTTGGGTCTTCAGGAAGCCAACCACCCCCTGTCCTGATCCCATGGCCCCCACACCCGGGTCCCTGTCTCCTCTTGTGCCTGGAAATGCCTGGGATGAACCCGAGGTCTTGGGCATGCTGGGCCAGCTCCTGCCCCCAACACTAGGCTTCGGGTGGAAGTTTGCTTGCTCTGCTTAGAGCCCTGTTTCTGGACTCCAACGATCTAGATCTTTCTTCCTTGTAGCCTCCACCACAGTTGACCTTGGACTCCAATTTAAAGGACCCTTTATATATCCGCCTTAGGAAGGGATTTACCACTGGGCCGCTGTGCCACATGCTGTGAAGTAGAATCACGTGGCTCAGACTAATGCCCCAGCCAGATGCTTGGCTCCGTGAAGCTGGGCAAGTCTTCTATATCCTCACTTGGGGATCAAACGTGGACAATGGGAATCCCTGCACGTGACCCCACTTTGAAGTTTTATTGAGAAATAGCAGTAGCAACGGCTCTCAACGTCTGGTACACAGGACATGCTCAGGAAAGCAAGCTACGTAAGGGCTCCACAGTGAGCCCTGTGGGTGACAGCTGCCAGTCCCCAGGCGCCAGGGATTGAAGAGAAAGAAACAGAGTGGTTCCCACCTGTTCTCAGAGGCTCATTCACACCAGGTGTCACCTCTGTCCTGGCAGAGGAAGGCTGGGGACTGTCTCCCTAGCTTCATCTCCCGCTGGGCCTCAGCGTGGCCCGCTCTGGTCACTATCCCCCTGTGCACTCAGCTATAGCCCAGAAGAAATGCACCTGCATTTTTTCATGGGCTTCATTTTGAGTGAGCCGATTAGATTTTAAATGACATCTGGTGCTTAAAAATTCTGGCTTTGATGGGCAGCCTCTCAGCATGGCCTCCGCTGTTCCAAAGCCCATTCCCCAGAGGTGGTCCTGAAGACTTTTCAAAGAGGCGATTGATGTTCTGACGTTGGTTCCTCTTGCAGAAGGAGGCCATGGACAGACGGCGGAGGAGGCACACAGCCCAGGCCTCCCACACAGCAAGCCTCCCCCATCCTCTCCTGAAATCCTTGGCTCACGCTTCGGTCACCACTGTGGTGACAGCTGCCATCCAGTCTTATCTACCTAGCACCACACATAATAGGTGCTTGCTGAATGTTTCTTGCACCGCACATAATAGGTGCTCACTAAATGCTTCTTGAAATCAATGGAAAGAAGCCAGACTGTGGCCATCCATGGAGATCCGTTCCAGCTTCTCCCAAATCAGATGTGGCTCCGGGATGCCAGGGCCCCCAAGCAGTCAGGGCCCCCAAGCAGTCAGGGTTGGCAGGACTGGAGGACTAGATCGTTATTTTATGGGGAAGCCATTCATTCATTCATTCATTCAGAAGCTCCTACCACGTGCCAAGCGCAGTGCCAGGAACTGGTGCTGCAGTGATAATCCCCGGGGCATTCCTGCCCAGAGGAGCCCCTGAGGCAAGGGGCAGGAGTGCCAGGACGCTGGGTGGCTCCTGTCTTCACAGTGCACAGTGGCAAGCGGGGTGCTCATGCGTGCAAAGCAGGCAGTTGCAGTGAGGATGCAGCACATTCCGGCAGGTGTTCTTGATCCCTGGGCAGAAGGGAGGCTTCATGGCGAGGGAGGTGGGTGTCTGACTGTCCCCCTTGTGGCATGGACTGGCAATAGTGATAAGCAGGTTCAAGCCACACTCGCCAGTGAATACTGAAGGGGGGTCCCTAAAATAAGAAGGGAAGGGACCTCCAAGGGAGGGATCGGTCTCCCTACTCAACTGAGGAAGAAACGGGGAAGGTGGTTCATGAAGCCTCTGCTTTAGAGGCCGGTCGCGAGCGCCTCTCGTGGGCCAGGGGTAGCCACTCAGTCACGCCAGTGGGCATGGAACTGGATGCTCCACACAAGAACCATGATCCAAATCGGAGGGAGCTCTCGGCACATATAAAGACTTCAAACAGGGGCCCCGAGAAGCATCCCCCAGAACTGATCCCACACCCTTGGAGGCAGTGGGGCCGGGCAGCTACGTGCACACACAGAGCTCTCGGCCGTGAAACAGCCGTCAACAGGGGGAAGCACAGCTGCAACAAGCAGCTGTGGATTCTGTGTTTAAGATATTGTGGCTATTGGTCCCAAATCACACGTCATTTTAAAAATATTTGAGAGGCAGAACAGACATATATACGCATGCCATGTGACATAGGTGGTAGTCAGAGGACAACTTCTGCAAATCAGTTTTCTCCTTCCACTCTATGGACTTCTGGCGATCAAACTCGGGTCGCCAGGCTTGCGAACAGATGCCTTACCCACTGAGCCAGCTCTTGGGCCCGTCATTTATTTATTTTTGAGACAAAGGCTCATGGAGTTCAAGCTCCCCGTGTAGCCAGGATTCATTTGAATTTTCATTCTCCTACTTCCACCTCCCTAGTGCCAAGATAACGGGCCCGTGACGCCTTGACCAGTTTACACATAGTAACTTTTATTATTTGTCTGTTGAGACAGGGGTCTGTCAGGCAGACAAGTCTCAAATTCCCTAGGTAGCTGAGACTGACCTTGAACTTCTGATCCTTCTCCGTCTCTGTGCTGAGTGCTGGAATCACAGACGAGCACGCTGAGCTCGGCTTTATGTGGCGCATGCCCATGATCTCCACACTCTGGAAGTAGAGGCAGGAAGAGTGCGAGTTCAAGATCAACTCGCGTCCCATGATAAGTTCAAAGGCTGGCCTACTTGAGACCCTTGTCTCAAAAAAAAAAAAAAGTATGTGTGTGTGTGTGTGTGTACATTACATGATGTGTAAATATTATAAGACATTACCCAAGAAACTTGATCGTCCTTAGGTTGTGGCTTTTGCCAAAGAGAGAGAGAGAGAGAACTGTAGCTAGGAAAGGGAATTGGAGGATGTGCCCAAATCTTTGCAGCTTCATGATCTATCTACCTTTCCCCAGCTTAAGTCGGTCCATGATGTCCCTCCCCACCCTTAGAGTTCACCTCTGGACCTCCATAACTACCTGCGCGCACGCGCGCGTGTGTGTGTGTGTGTGTGTGTGTGTGTGTGTGTGTGTGTGTGTACAAAAGGGCACATGGGAGACTTGGGGGACCATCCTAGATTGCGCTACCTCTTTATTGTTATGCTGTAAGGTTTCCTCTGTCTTCCAGGAACAGAATTGCAGGCCTCTGTTGTTTCTGCTTTTTTTTTTTTTTTTTAATGTAGGATCTGGCATTCGAACTCAGATCCTTTTTGCTTGTGAGGCAAAAGCTGACCTCTGAGTCCTCTCTCCAACACCCCACTCCCCCAGCCCGCCGCATGCCACACTCTTACAGAGCACTAAGGTGCTTACTGGGGAAATGCCCACCGTCTGGGGAGAAGACTCCCTGTTTTCCTGGAAGTGGTGTGTGAGCCCCACGCTGCAGCAGCAAGGGAAGCAACTGCAGCCGTAGCAGAGGAAGCCTGTGGCATCCCTCTAGGCTCCCCAGCAGTCACAGGTCCCCCACCACACAGTCTCTCTCTCTCTCTCTTCCTGCGCACAGGTCCCGGCAGCCTCCAAATTGGTCCCACTGCTCCCTAGGTACGACGGCCTCCCTCCTCCTCTTCCTCACAGTCCCTGTCCTTTCAAGGCACGTGAGCTTTCTCAACTAATGCTGCTCTGTGCACAGCCTTTGAGTCTTGCTTCCAAAGCCCTCCTGGGCCCTCCCGGGTCCTCCCTCTCCCCCTTCCAATATCGTAAGGCGAGTCTGACTAGAAGTCAGTCTGCCAGGGAGGAGGAGGAGGAAGAGGAGGAGGCTCCACCCCACTCTTAAAATTCCTTCTTAGCCTCCAGGCTGAAGTCAACTCAGCTAGAATTTTCTAGAAGCTCAGGAGGACTACAGACCTTACCTCTACTCTTCCGGAGAGACTCTTTCCATCCCCTATTGGCTGCTGCTTGACAAACTGAGGGTCATTCATCAGGGCTGGCTTACAACTAGCTGTTCCTAGACTTGATTCATTTTATACCTGTGTATATGATACAAAATATGTAACATGAAGGTGTATATCGTGGTCTTTTTTTGAGCTAGGCTATCATTAGTCCAGCCCAGGCTACCTTTAAACTACATGGCTAAGGATGACTTTGAAGTGTTTTTTAATACGTATATTTACTGTGTGGGTGTGCACACACACACACATACTTGGGTGTGTACACGCCACGGCATGCGTAAGGAGGTCAAAGACGACTTGGTGGTTTTCTAGTGTCTCCTTGTGGGTTCCAGGGATTGAACTCGGGTCGGCAGGCTGGGCGGCAAACCCCCTCACCTGCTGAGCCACTTCAGAAATTCCGACTTCAAGCCCCTGCTCCTCCACCCACCCCCCCAGCTGAGATAGCAGGTGTGCGCCCCTGGTTTATGTGGTGCGGGGGATGCGAGGCCAGGACTTGGGCACGCTAGTCAAGCACCCCGCTAACAAAGCGGCAGCCCCAGCCCTTTCCAGATGGCAGCTCAGCTGTGAGGATGGAGCCAGCGCTCCTGGTGCCATCCCGCGCTATTCAATTCCTGCAAGCCAGGCCTCCACTTTCACCCACTTCCTGCTGTCTGCTCACTTGGTTCCCCTCTCCTTGTCTTGGAAGGAGGGATCCCCCAAGTCCTTCCCCTTCACCAGCCCCCCTACCCCACCCAGCCCTGACCCCTCAACACTGACCCACCTCCACCTTTGGCCCCCAGGCATCCGCTGTGACAGCACATGCCCACCAGATCGCTGGGGACCCAACTGCTCTGTGTCTTGTAGCTGTGAGAATGGAGGGTCCTGCTCCCCAGAGGATGGGAGCTGCGAGTGTGCCCCTGGCTTCCGAGGACCCCTGTGCCAGAGAAGTAAGACTGCCCCCCCTTCCCCTCAAGACTCATCTGTCTTAATCCTTCCCAGATGGAACGACTAGTGCTGGCCTGTGGATGGCTGGGGTTGGGGGAAGAAGAGGAGGAAAGGGGGAGGGTCAGTGTTCTCTTCCCTTCCCTCCACCTCTCTTTGAACTCACTACTTTGTCCTCAAGTTCAGGGCCCAGTCTCTTTCCTCAGTAGAACCAAGCGCGTGGCCCACAGCTGTCTCCGAAAGGGCTGGGCTTCCAGATGTGAGACCCGAGGGTCTCCTCATTTGCAAGCACTGTCTTTCCTTGGGCACGGGGACTGGCAGGAGTGGCCAAGTCAGCCGGATGCCCAGACTGCAGACTGTCATCTCCTCTCCCCCCTCAGTCTGCCCACCTGGGTTCTACGGCCACGGCTGCGCCCAGCCTTGTCCCTCTCTGCGTACACAGCAGCGCGCCCTGCCACCACGTCAGTGGCCTCTGCGAGTGCCTGCCGGGATTCTCCGGAGCCCTGTGCAACCAAGGTAAAGTCACCGATGGGAGCAAGGGGCAGGCGGAAGGCAGCGCCGGGGGACCCTCCTTCTGCCCTGGTTGTACATTCAGATGGGAACAGAGACAAAGCCCAGAGCTCAGAGGGGTTAAATGACGTGTCTGCGGTCTCACGGTTAGCAAGTGGCAGAAACAAATTCGGACTTAACAATCCGAGTGGTTATGGTTGTCTACATCTGTCATCCGGGTACTGGGGAGACTAAGGCAGGAGGATCACAAGTTCAAGGCCAGCCTGGGATACCTACCAAGACCCTGTCTCAAAAACAAAAGCAAAAACTGGAGCTGGGGATACAACTCAGCTGGCAAAGTGCTACCTTAGCATGCACAACTCCCCCTCCTCCGTTTGTGATTGACAACATCCCATAAACCCAGCATAGTTGTGGCACATCTGTAATCTCAGCCTTCTGCAGGTGGAGGTAGAAGAATCAGAAGTTCAGGGTTACCGTTGGCTACGTAGTGAGTTTGAAGCTATCCTGGGCTACCCGAGAACCTGTGTAGGCTGAGCTATGAACAGAGTCCATTCCATCAGCAGGAGCCCTAGCTGAAGAGCTAAGAGGGAAAGACGGAGCGTGTTGTGGGGCGCAGAGGACAGTAGTACCTCCCCACACTCCAGCGCCTCTCTCAAGCCCAGGGGCTCATCACTAACCCCTAGTCATACACGCTTCCCCCTCTCGACACCAGACTCCTCAATACCAACTCTGGCCTCCAGCAACACCTCGCAGGAGCCAGGAGGGGAAGTGAAGCTTTTACTCACAGGCTCCCCACACTAGCTGGTACCTTGCTTTGCGCTCTTGCGGAATTTCTAGGATGCACATTCCCGCCATGACCGGAGTCAACAGCATTGGCAAAAACCTCTCTGTATTAGCCAGGGTTGGAAGGTGGAACTGCTCCAGCATTCCAGCCACACTGGATGTGGTCCTTCGGCCTGAGTAATGTAGTGGCGGGGAGAAGCTAAAGCTCAGGGGACTGGGCGGGGCTTGGCCTGCAGGGCGGAGGGGGCTGTAGGGGCTTTCTGTGCGGACAAAGGAACCTGGGAAGAGAATGGCTGAAAGATGTTTCAACTAGAGATGGCAGGGGGGGAAGCCGGACCTTCCAAACAGCTTAGAACGCGGTCTAGCTTGCGTAGTAGCTTGCAGAATTTACACTCTAACCCTTAAGAACTAAAGATAGCGTCAAGGTCACAGAGGTGAGAATCTCATCTGGTCTCTGTTTAAATACTTCCCTCAACTGAGAGCTCACTACCTCCCAGGGAACCCATTCTTTAAATGAATCGTCACTGCTGAGCTGGGCGATTTTTCAGCCTCTGGGATGTTAATATGTGCGAGTGGAAGTTTGACCCCGTGATGCGTTGAGGTCATGAGAAGTTTGGGCCCCAGGGAAGTCTCTGTGACAGTTTCATTTGCTTGTAGTCCTCCTAGGACGGTTTAATCACCACCTGACAGACGGAGGTTTACTTATTAAATGGAAGAGACCTGGCCGTCAATACAGCCAGGTCCAGTCTAAATTAGAAGCTATGCAGCCCAGAGGAGGAACCCTCAAATCCTGCATCATCTGATTTATCGCCTGCTGGCCTAATGAGTATTTTCCACATATAGATCTAATAGAGTTTTGCTATTAATGGCAACTGCCCTGGTTAAGTCGCAAACCTTGTAAAAAATTGAACTGACACTTTCTAATGACCGGCTTTCCGGCGGGTTACAAATTATGGACAGTGCTTCTGTGGAATTAAGTGTAGATTAAATATAACCCGGTGTTTTCTTTTCCCCTTCCTATGCCTGGCTAAGAAGTCGACCAATTAATGAATTAGACTGAATGCATTAGCGGCTCTGCGGGGGAATTTGTCTGGCTTGTGTTGGCGGGGGGGGGGGGGGGGAGACTTCAAAGACTACTTGTTAGAGAAACTCAGAGGGGAGGGAGGAGCGGGAGGAGGGCAGCTCTAGAACCCCACTGGCCACAGAACCTGGTGGTCACATGGCTCAGTTCACAAAGTGCCTGTGCACCCCCTATTCCTTGAGGGTTGGGGGAAACCTCTTTCCAGGACAAAAGATCTTTTGGAACCAGGTTTTCTAAAGAGAATCTCCCAGAGGCAGGAAAGAAGCCCAGGGACTTACAGTTTGTAAAGCTGAGGGCGGGGCCTGAGCAGCAAACAGGTGAAGTGACAGCTAACAAGGAAGGCCGAGCTTCACATCCCTCACCTTGTCTGTAACTACTAAGGTCCCAGAGCCTGGCGAGTGAGGGTTCCCAGCCCCATGGCAAAGTCGAAACCCATTTATACAAAGATGTAATACGATTTGTTGAAAGCCAGGAGGGGTAGCACTTTCCCACTGTGTGATCCTGGGTAAATGGCTTCACTTCTCTGTGCTTGGACTCTTAAGGTGAGTTACTGACAGGGACTAAAGGCAGGGATAGATAATGAGAGCACTGTAATTCAGCAAACTGATATAAACATCTGTGAAGCATTTTGAAGTCTCTGGTGAGTATACATGCCAGGTGTCTTTGCCAAATACATAACAAAACCCAAGGCTTAGGGCAGAGTCTGATCCACCTGTATCATCTGTCTCAGTCACCAGCTATGTCCACAGAAGCACAGAAAGTATGCACTGCCTACCCCATAGGTATCCCATAGGCTGGGGAAGGGCTGGCAGTGAGAGACAATGTGAGGAAGAAGAGGGTAGCTGACTCAGCTTGACACCGAGTCGCAGGCAGCCACCTCCCTCCCACGGCCAGCACCCATTCCAGATGCTTGGGGGAAACTGGGGGCTCAGCCAACCGAGGACCCCAAGAGGAGGAGACAGGAATGTCTCCTTGCACAGTGGAGTAGGGGGGCTGGAGTTGGGCTTGGAGGAGAGTGTGTTGAACCCAGACAAGACCGAAAGGGCAGAAGTGGCTGAACCCAGCAGAACCTTCTAGAAGGTGGCTGCTCCCGAAGCCTCATTTGTCAGAGTTTGTAGAATTCTTGTACTAGAACAGAAATAAGACCACCACGTTCCGTGCCATTGCAAAGCTCAGGCTGCGTATGTTGGGGGGGTGGGGGATTCAGCCCTTGTCCCTTGAGCATGGTTGCCTTTCCAGGCCCTGCAGGGGGCTGCCGGCAGGGGTGAGACTCAGCCTTGGCCTGAAGCAGACTCCGCAGATCTCCATAATGGAAGACCAGAGGAGGAGCCTCAAACAGGGACATAGCCAGCTGTGCCATAAAAACCCAAATTCAGTGGCTTGTAAATGGCACGTTATTCCCCTCATGTATGAAGAAAACCAAAAAACATCCAAACACAAACTAGCAGAGAAACACCGGAGCAAACAAGGGCGCCGGGTCACAGGATCTGATCTGATCTGTCTTCTTAGGCCTTCCGGGGCTGAGCCCAAGACCACAGGCTGTTGAAGCTCCAGCCACCCACAGTTCTTACCCATAATCCACATGATCCTTCAACACTTGCACTGGCCAGAACAGAAACCCACAGCTACACCTTACTGTAGAGGAGCCCAAAGAACTTTTTATCCCCGTAGCTATATATGACCTGACTAAAACTTGTTTTTTTTGTTTGTTTTTCTAAAGGGACTCCATATTGAGAAACAATTAGCAGTCTATACAGAGGAATCATGGGGAGGTGGCACTTGAGTCCTTTAAAAATATTGTGTGTGCGGTCACATAGGTGCTATGTGATAGAGGTCAAAGGACAACTTGTGAAAGTCAGGTGTCTTCTTCTAGTATGTGGTCTTCGGGGATCAAACGCGGGGTGTCAGGCTTGGTGGCAACTGCCTTTATGCACTTAGCCATCTTGATGACCCAAGGTGGACTCACAGGCAGGTCCTCTACAGCTGGACTTTAGGCTGTGGGGTATTCTAGAAGGCACTAGCCAGAGCAGAGGCCCAGGAGTACGCTGAGAAGTGGTATGTGGTGCAGGGGCCCACGTGTCTACGATAAGGGTTGGCAAGGGGAGGGAGCTGAGGCTGGATTCTACTTGAGCAAGACCTGGGTACTTTGTGAGTGATGTCTCGGAACGCTCCAGCCGCAGGAAGCAAAGTAGGTAGGACAGAGCTGCAGGAACTCACAGGTGGTGTAGACCAGGTCTCAGAAGAGTCCGCAGGCAGTCAAAGCCAGCAACCTTTCCCCAGGGCTGGGGGGGGGGAGTTCCTGAAGTTGAGGCTGAGATCCTACAATTAACTACAAGCAGGCTCAGGTGCTGAAGAGCTGACTCAGGGGTTAATATTCTGCCTCACAAGCAGAAGGACCTGAGTTCAGACCCCAGATCCCATGTAAAAAGAACGGGCGGAAATAGCGGGCCTGAACTTCTGGCTCTGGTGGGCGGAACCTGGGAAATCTCAGACAGAAGCAAAAAGGAGGTTGAAGCAATCCAGGATCATTCCCAAAGTCACCTCTGGTCCTCCACAAGGACACATGCAGAATTTTTAAAATTTTTTTTTTAAAAAAATCAGGCTTAGTGGATGACCTTCTGAAGCCCAAGGGGTAAGCTGAGGCCTGAGAAGCCAAAGGACAACTGGGCCCCTGCATTTGTCCTTGTCCTTCCAGCTGTCAGCATCCTACACCCTCAGGGCCACGGGGTCTGCTGGTGCTAGCAGGAATGAAAGGAAACAGGTTGGGGAAGGGCAGTCTGGGGGCACCGGAATGAACGTCTAGGCGTGCTGTGTAAGTCACCGCTTCCTGTCTGTGCAAACGGAGACAAGCGGTGCCACCTTGGTGCGGCTCCGCAAGACCAGGGCTTCCTGAGGCACCGCTTTGGACAAAGCGCACTTCACCTGTGTGAAGAAGGGGGGCGGGTGCTGAAGGTGCTGTTTCCCACCCAGATCCAGGCCTCGGGGTCCTGAGACTCTGTGGCCCTGAGACTCTGTGGCCCGAGGCCTCTCTGGGTGCCACTGTGGGTGGTAGCGTAAGGGGCTCGGGAGGGAGCAGATGCCAGGCTGCCCTGTGCCCACAGTGTGTGCTGGAGGGCACTTTGGGCAGGACTGCGCCCAGCTCTGTTCCTGTGCCAACAACGGGACCTGCAGCCCCATCGATGGCTCCTGCCAGTGCTTCCCTGGATGGATTGGCAAGGACTGCTCACAGGGTAAGCTGCTGCCCCCTTGCAATGCCCCCACCCAGTGTTCAACCCCAGTGCTGAATTCTCCACCCAAATCCCATTGAGTTCCACGGCTAAGCCACTGAGTTCCTAGACTCCACTGTGGATATTAACCAGAGGTTTACAGACACTGGTATGGCTGTACCCTTAGCAGTACAAATCTGCAGAATTAAGACTTCATTAGCATCTGCCGCGTGAGTCATGGCCCCTGTGTAGGGATGCACCTGGGGGGAGGGTTTGGGGGGAGGGTTTGAGTCTGGCATGGGTGGATACAGAATTGAAGTGAGGTCAAGGCAGCTATTCCAGAAAGGACAGGACCCTCTGGGGTAGCCCATAGGGGTGATACTCTGGATATTCTAAGTGTGACTAGAACACGGGGCCTCTGTGTAAGGTGAGTCCAGTCTGATGACAAGGCAGGAGTCCCTTCCGCAGGGAGCCACAGCCTCTGGCCTGCAGAGCCCCTCATCCACCAGTTGAGAACGGCCTGGTGGTCCTACAGAGACCCCAGATAAACAGCTGCACCACAGTGTCTCCCCTTCTCTCATCAGTGGATACAGGAGCCCTGGGTGGGGCTGGCTGCCTTAGTCACTCAAGACTAGGTGGAAGAGAATCTGAGCCTCAAGGGAATCTTAGGGGGGACGAGGCCAAGAGGTGAGCTAAGGAATTCTGGGGACAGCATCGAGCCTCTAAAAGTCAAGCGATCTCCTGGGCTCATCTTGGCTCTGACCACCTACTCCCTTTCCCCCCTTTCTGCCTACCCCTTGCCTTCCCCTCACCCCCTGAACGCAACCCCCTCCCCGTTCCCAGCTTGCCCACCTGGGTTCTGGGGCTCTGCCTGCTTCCACACATGCAGCTGCCACAACGGGGCCAGCTGCAGCGCCGAGGACGGGGTCTGCCACTGCACCCCGGGCTGGACCGGACTCTTCTGCACTCAGCGTAAGCCCCGCCTCCCAGACTCCCCCAAGCGAGTGCTGCAGCCTACTGGCCGCTTGGTGCATAATCCCAGCCTGGAGGGGGGAGGGAAGAAGTGGCTCCAGGCCCAGCTGCACCCCGTGAGTTAACAGGTCCAAAGTCCTGGAAGGTCAAGGTTAACCCAGCAATCGGCCAGATCAGACCCTGGGATCTTACCTCTGGCCACACAGCAAAGGCGCTGGACACACTGGCCTCTGCTGAGGCGGCTCTTGGCCACAAGCAAGGGACCTTCTCCCCTTAGAGCCTTTGCCCCATGTACCATGAAGGAGGTGGCTAGCAGACAGGTCTGATTCCTGCCACCCCTGGGCACTGTCCTGAACCCACAGCAACCACGAACTCAGGTCTCCTTGCAGGTTGCCCTGCAGCGTTTTTTGGGAAGGACTGTGGGCGACTGTGCCAGTGTCAGAACGGCGCCAGCTGTGACCACATCACCGGGAAGTGCACCTGCCGAACCGGCTTCACTGGGCGCCACTGTGAGCAGAGTAAGATGCCCTGGTGCCGGGCAGCCTTCCTCAGCAAAGCCGTGGGCAGCTGGGTTGAGGGGTTCCCGGCATGGAGTGGGAGGGGTGCGATACGGCCACGTCTCTCATGTCCCACAGGGTGCGCCCCGGGAACTTTTGGCTACGGGTGTCAGCAGCTGTGTGAATGCATGAACAACGCCACCTGTGACCACGTCACGGGCACCTGTTACTGCAGTCCCGGCTTCAAAGGCATCAGGTGTGACCAAGGTAACCATCAGGTGGCGCTGTACTTGCCTAGTGTGGGGAAGGACTCGGGAGACTCAGGGAGTTGCAGCAGGGCCACCAGGTGTTTCATAAGGACAGGAGAGAAGAGGACCGGGGTGAATGCCAGCAGGTAGTCTTATGCCTTGGTGGACACTTGGGGGTAGGGGAGGGGTCCCCATCACCCAGGCGAGAGTAAGCACAAGCTAGGGCTGGGAAAGGTTATCATGCCCACCTTGGGCTCTGGGCCCGTTCTTCCACACGCAGATGGGAGGGGCTTCGATTGTGTGTCTCTTTGCCCAGGAGCGCAAAGGGTTCAGCCCTGGCTCCAGCTCTCCACATGCACACTTGAAGGTAGAGATGAGAGGATCAAAGTGAGATACTACGAGCAGCCGGCACTGGGAGTGCTCCACGAATGGGAGTTTTGTGCTCAGAAAGTCCCCGTAGAAAGTGCTACAGGAGGCTTTGATTGGCTGTAGAAGGCCAAGGCAGACAATTGGCTCTCAATTGCCACGTGAGATTTCTCTGCAGTCTGACTTGTGCTGTTGAGAACACGCAGCCTATTTACTGTTCTGGCCAGCGCTCCTGAGGGTCTATCTGCAGGTGCATCCCAGAAGCACTTGGGGGCAGGCGGGCCGGCAGGCCCCAGGCTCTTAATGGTAGTCTGTCATTTGGTGCTCGTGACCCCCTGGGGAAGGTGGGGTTTCAGTCCTTGGGTTGTGAGTGAGCAAACTGTGGGGCTTTGACTCACACAGCCACAGAGCAGGCAGGAACACAATCCAGTTTTTCCTGGCTGCCAGTTGCTCTTAGGCAAGTTACCTTGCTTGGTGACTCAGATTTTCCCATCGGTAGAAAGGGAAATAATTAGTCCCCTTCTTCACTGGGCCGCCGCAGAGATTAAATGAGTGCGTCCAACTCATTTGTGGAGCAGAGAAAATGCTCAGTGGGTTGGTTATTTTGCTGCACACCCACAATCATGATCCTGGGTTTCACCTCTTCCTATTGGGGAAAGCGAGGCATGGTGAGGGTTGTAGTCAGACAGGGAGGAAGAGCGCGGGCACAGAGGGGTCACAGATGCCTGCCCTCCCCCCATTCCCCCCTCTGCCCGCAGCTGCCCTCATGATGGAGGAGCTGAATCCGTACACCAAGATCAGCCCGGCCCTGGGCGCGGAGCGGCACTCGGTGGGCGCCGTCACGGGCATCGTCCTCTTGCTGTTCCTCCTCCTGGCGCTGCTGGGCCTCTTTGCCTGGCGCCGTCGGCGACAGAAAGAGAAGGGTCGTGACCTGGCCCCCCGTGTGTCCTACACGCCGGCCATGAGGATGACCAGCACGGACTACTCTCTCTCAGGTCAGGCTGTGCCTCAGCGTCGCCCCCTCCACCCACAAAACCCAAGAGCCACGTGGCGACCTGGGAACAGCCGGGTTTGTGGCTGAAAGTGGGAGGTCACGGCTGGCGGCAGTGGGGGGGGGGACCCTACGGGAGAGGTCCTGGAGAGTGTCTCCTGGACTGCCAGCACGGAGCAGCTGTGGCTGGAAACTGCTCCCTACTTTGCCACCCTTCCCCCTGGCTGCAGGAGCCCACCCGGTAAGTATTCGTTCTGAGCTCCCCAGAGAATGTGTCCCCGGCGTGTCAGCTGTGCACTTCGGCAGGCAATGGATGCCCTGTGAGTTTCTGCTTCCTGTGAGAGCCTGGAGTCGACACTCCGAGGCACGGCCCTGTGGGGCAGTGGACAGGGGCTGTCGCTAATGGCAGAGATGTCCGAAAGACTGGGCAGTGCCACTCCGGGAAGTATGCCAGAGCCCCAGGTGCCCACAGGTGGATTTGGGGCTGCTGGGCCAGATCCTTCTCTGCACCCAAACCGAAGAGGCTTTATACTTCTCGTTAAATGAGAGCTCTATGCTGCCCGAGACTTTCCAGCGAGCCACGGAGCCACGGAGCTTACGGCTGACCTACACCTCCTGTAGCCCTTGCCTACGAGATCAGGCAACTTCTGCCATTCCTGCTGCTGGTCAGCTCCACGTCAGGAGCCAGTACAGACAGGGCTGGCCCTGGGGACAGACTTTATCCTAGACCTCTGGGGACCAGCCAAAGCTGACATCCTCCGATGTTGACAGTAAACAGGGGTCAGCTGGGTTTCCCTTCCTACACCCTTTCTCTGGTATTCCCCAGTCTGTGGAATCTACTAGAGGGAAGGGCGGGGCTAGAACTGTAGGGCTCTTTTTCTGAGGTTTACAGAGGAATGGCCCTAGGAGCAGCAGAGGATCGGCCTGCCCTAAATAGCACCTGGGGCGAACCTCAGGGATGTGTGAAGTAGAAGCCCCCCTTCTCTCCAGGCGATGGTACACCCAGTAAGCCTCACCTGATTGCTAAGGGGAGAGGCTGGCAAAGTCAGAAGCAAGGGGGCTCTGTGGTGCCTTAGGACTGGCTGCTGGATACCAGGGCACGTGGGGATGGGGGGATATGACTGCCTTTCTTTAGGGCACTCTTAAAACCGCCTAGCCCCAGTATTCATTTGACCGTGTCTTACGCCAGGGGCAGGGACATGATGGAACATGGCTCCTTGTTCTCTTCCCAGATTTGTCTCAAAGTAGCAGCCATGCCCAGTGCTTTTCCAACGCCAGCTACCACACGCTGGCATGTGGGGGGCCTGCCACCAGCCAGGCCAGCACCCTGGACAGGAACAGCCCCACCAAGGTACCGAGTCCCCGGCTCCCTACCCACTTGTCCTCTTTAGTCCTCCCCTCTGACCAGAAAGGAATGAATCCCCAGAGGCGGCTCTGTGAGGGACTAGTACCTAGAGCAGCCTGGGACGCACAGTACGTGTGGCCATACTGAATCACACAGCAAACAGCATGTATTTAGACACCGAGTGCCACCCTGTCACCACGCGTTAGAACACACAACTCTGCACACCTCGCATACAGCCAACTAGTAGCTGCCAAATCATAGCATGTGGATCCACCTTATCACACAACCATTTTACCATATAGTGACTCTCACCAGGTGCTGTACAGACGTCCAAACCACCTACAGGTCACTGCAGTAACCATTACTCAGTTAACTGCATGACGTCTCTTAACATGTTAACACACATGTTTGTTGCATCGTAAGTGTCAGCCATAGCCACTCTTTGGTGACAGGAGTCGGGCAAGGGTGCGCTTCCTGAACAGCTCCCACCACAACTAGCTCCCACCACGGCATAGCTTGATGACCTTACAGAGACATCTAAGCAAGTTATGTGTTGTGATCATGTCACATGCTGCCTTCGTGGACTGGGCCTGGCAGGGCAGGAGACTGATTCCTAGGCAAGAGCCTGTCCTCAGAGCTGCAGTCCCAGGCCGTGTAGCTTCCTGTGGCATCTGTCCTGGGTCCAGAGCACATCCTTCCTGTTCCAGGCCTGCAGTCTGACGAGACAAAGACTCCAGACCATGCTATTTGTCTTACTACCTAAGAAGAGCCAGTCACCTTTTTAGTGGTGGTACTAAGTAACCCTCAGGCTTGGATCTCCTCACCCCAGGGGTTCACATTCTACCTAGATAGAAACGCTCCAGCAGACAATATCTGCAGGAAAGTCAGGGGGCTGGACCCGAGTTCTGGATGTCAGCTGACTTCTGTGTTCATGAAGGCCCACCAGGCCCCTGTGTGTCTCGCCTGAAGGATGTGAGGAAGGTTTGCACCATTAACCCCAGACGCCTGCCCCACCCCGTCCTGGGGCCTTCCCCTGGTCACATGAAGGACACGTGACCCAGAGCAGGTGACCTAGGGCAGGTGCAGCACTGCCAGCAGCCTCAGCACACCGGCCTGGGAATGCCTGTGTTACCAATGAAGTGACACCCCCTTCTCTGGCAGCTCTGTGCCATCAGGCTAATCTGTTCCTGCCCCCTATGCCCCACAGGCCTGGAACCCTCCAGCTCAGGCCTCAGCTACAGGACGGTAGTTTGTCATGTAACATCTGATTCTCCCTTTTGCTAGTGGTCCAGGATATAGAGAGCTCAGAGTCATGGGGGGGAGGGGGAGGGCAGCAGAGACAGGGGATATTAACTGGCTCTCCTCTCCAAACAGCTCAGTAACAAGTCCCTTGACAGAGACACAGCAGGCTGGACCCCCTACAGCTATGTGAACGTGTTAGGTCAGTAGTGGTTTGAGAAGTCCTCCCCCTCACTCCCACCCCTACCCCATACTGAAGGGCCCTGTCCTAGCTCAAAGGGACAAGGTTGAGTCCTGAGCATGGCTCCCCAAGGGGTAGGGCACAGGGAAGGCCCCACTGGAGGCAGAACTTGCTTTGTTTCTAGTAATACAGAAACAGGTGGCTGTGACCCACGGCTCACTCAGGAGACAGCAGGGCTGGGATATGGGAACTCCATGTAGAAGCCAAACATGCGTTTGCCATTGCCCCACCCAGGTGCCCCTTGCAAGGGCAACAGCCCCCTGCCCAGTGGGCACCAATGCCTGTGGAGTGGGAGGTGCAGGAAAACAAGGCGGGTGCCCCTTCAGACACTACACAGAAGCCTTGAATCCTTGGAGAGTGCCTCTTTCCACACCCCGATTTCCTGCCCCCTGGTCCCCCTGCCAAGCCCTGGGAATAATGGCTCCTCCCTGTCATTCCTCTCACTAGACTCCCATTTCCAGATCAGTGCCCTGGAGGCCAGGTACCCGCCCGAGGACTTCTACATTGAACTTAGACACCTCAGCCATCCTGCTGAGCCACCCTCACCAGGTCAGACCCTGTGGCCCCGCCCCCACCCTGCCTTCCCTACCTCCACAGTCCCTCACCTCTTGCCACTAAGCCTTCCTCCCTCCTAACATGCCAGTCCACCTACCCAGTGCCCTACCTAGAAAAGGCAATCTGTCCGCATCCTTTTCACCCCCTTCACCTTTATCATACCAATGGATATAGATAAACTGGGGTCGCTTGGGAGCGTAACTGTATGCCCCATATTCCACAACATGCAACCCGATACCATTAAGAAACGGTGACCTAGGGAGTCTTTGTGGGGGGGGGTCCTCTCGACCCGTTGGAAGTGGATAACGGAGTCGGCGCTTTGACCAAGAACCTGGATAGGATAAATCAATACTGAATTCAAACCTGATGCTTGAGAGGCAAAAAGGAGACTTGGTCCAGAATTGCGAGCATGAGGATCCGTTACAGATTCAGGTGTCCAAGGAATGAATGTAATCAATGAACAAATGTGGCCTCACTGCCAAGTACCCTCTAGGGCACCCTGAGGCTCGGCCTTAGGATGGACACAATAATCTGGGTGTGGGTGCTGCTCCTGGAGCTCCGGATAAACCAAGAAGTTCTATTAACCTCCACAAGTCTCTGGTGCAGAGACACTAGGAAGCATGAAGGTTCTAGGTCACATGTCATGCAAATGTGGCTTCTGGCTGTGTGGGTCCTTTGACTGGGACCAGATTTAGGGACTCACTAACTGTAATCTCTGATCCTACCCGGTCTTGCTGTCTCTGTGACCCAAATAGGGTCATCCTGTGGGTTGGGCCACATTCCTCCAGTTTCGTGGACCTTCAACTGTGGTAGCTAGAGCCCCACATACATTTGTGAGCTCATGCCTAGGCAGATTGTAGCGATGAGAGAGAATGCTTGGGGTGATCTGAGCTCTACTGTAACTCAATTTCCTACGTTGGTGTGATCCTCTTTGAATCCCTGTTTCCTGTTCTGTAAAAAGAAAGATCCAGCATCCTAGATAACCTGCAGGGACGGCAAAGGAAGTGCTTGTCGGCTATAAAGTGCTGAACTAAGGTTGGCAAGACTGTTGCGGTATGTTTGAAGGATACAGGCTGCTGCAGCCTTTTACAGTACCCAACTTAAGAAAAAACCCAGGTGTAGTTTTGTGCTGTCATTCAGTAAGGCGGGCAGATGGGGTGAATCCTGAAAAAATCCATCTTGGGAACTGTATGTCCAGGAGGTATCCAAGTAGCAGTGGCTTAGCTGGAAACATGGATGAGTGAGATGGAGTCTGTACGTTAACAAGTATTTTCCCTTATGCCGTGCCTGGTATTGTGTCCTTGGTTGAAAACTGAGTGTGAGGCTAACTGTAGGCTAGTCGTTACTGTCCCCACCTCAACATTTAAGAGTCCCTTCTGCCCCTGGGGTCACTAGCCGCAGTCAACTTGAGTTTTGGATCCTGCCTCTGGCCGGGGTCCAGAACATGGGCCATGAGAGCCTAGAAAAAAGACAGATAGCAAAACAGAAAAGAAAATCCTTGGAACTGAAAAGTGCTGGGAGTACTTCCAGGATAAGTTACAAATGCTCTAGTCTCCCCTTCCAGTGGGTAGCTGAGCCAGCTAAGGATGAAAATGACTGTTCTTCCTATAAATGTGGCCAATGAAAAACTCCATTGCTTGTCTACCTCTGACTCCTGTGAGACCCAGAAGAGGACGGGCAGAACCAGAGCCTGGGAAGATGAGGTCTCTGGTTGTGACCCAAGGGAACTGAAGCCTGCAGTGTCCACATACCTTTCTCTCACGCCACGGACTAACTTTGCTTCCTTCCTCACCCTGTTCCTTTGCTCCTTGGCACTGCCCTACAGTAACTGCAGGTGGCACCCTGAAAGGTGTGATGCTCGGATGAGGTGAAGGGAGGCTCAGTGTGTCGGGATGCTACAGCTTACCTTAAATGGGCCTTTTAGGAATTCTTGCATGTTCAAAATAATTTGGAGTACAGTAAGCTCAGAATAATTTTCTGGCACTAAACAACTGTTTACTAGATAGGTAAAAGAAAAAAAAAAGAGGCACAGAGTCCTCTATCCCTAGCCATGCATGGTCTAAGTCAGCCTCACCCCTTATTTTCCTCCCTTCTATTGTTTTCACGCAGGCGCCTGTGGAATGGACAGACGGCAGAACACATACATTATGGACAAAGATTTCACAGGTAGAGTATCCGACCCTGACGTCTTATTACACAGGGCTTAACAAGAGACATCACAGATCTAAATGGCCAGGAGCTCTGTCTGAGAGAAACGTCATACCCCACACCTACAGCTGAACCATCACAGGACCTAGGGCCACTGGGCGGCTCTGCCCGGGAGTAGCAATCATAATAATAATGAATTCATCTTTTGATTTCAGTTGCACCTGCTTAGCAAATGCTTGTGGGTTTTTTATAGATGCCAGCTAAATGTCTTCGGAAATGTAAAGCGTCATTATCCAACCAATTAGCACGAGTTAAACTGATTATAAATCTGAAATAAAGTCAATGTACCTGCCCCAGAGGCTACCAGCCGGCACCTGCCGCCTTTCTGGGGCGTAAGGAACGCAAGTGACAACCTGTGTTCACACTGAATGGCCTTCTGCCCTCCAGAGATCTCTGCGTTCAAGAGCAGAGACACCAAGACAGAGCCCTGGCACCACGGAACAAGTCAGACCATCCCTACGAAGTCTACAGGTGAAGCTAAAATTCAAAGGTCAAGTCCTACTCCCGGATTAAGTTCTAGGTTTAAATGCCAGGACTGGTGAAGTAAGGAGGGTACTTGGAACCTTGTCACTTATTAACTGTGAGCTGCCTGAAGCTGTTTCTTCATCTGCAAGGTCGGGATGAATCTGCCTGTCCTATTTTCCATGGGTGTCCAATAAAGTTGGATGGGAAGTACTTTTGCCTATTATAGAGGTGGTGCTCATGGAGTGGGGCTATCTTCTGTCTCTGAAAAATGTTTAAAAGTCTCAGATAAACTGGAAGAGCAGTAACAAAGGTCAGCTGTCAATCGAGCCATAAACCACAGTCAGCTGGAAAGTCTGTTAAAGCTACAGATGTTAATGCTCACTTGAGCTTCTGCTGCAGTAGATGAAGAGCAGGGCCCTGGATTCCGCATTCATGATTCTTGGAAATACTCCGGGAACACTTACACCACTTACTATCCAACTACCATTGGTCTAGATCCATGTCTCAGGTTACTA
The DNA here is from genome assembly GCA_023101885.1 of Typhlomys cinereus. Classification (NCBI taxonomy): domain Eukaryota; kingdom Metazoa; phylum Chordata; class Mammalia; order Rodentia; family Platacanthomyidae; genus Typhlomys; species Typhlomys cinereus. Next base: position 4,784,494 of record JALPQD010000009.1, on the reverse strand, counting down.
CTATCTTTGAGACATCGCACAAGCATTTCTTAACTAAGATCTGCCTACGACCCTCCAGGTTTAGAATGGGGTGAGCAAGAGGGCAGTAAGGCTGCGTGAGCAGCCATCAGCATGTAGTTAGGACACGCAAAACCCAGAAGTCTTGTCTGATGAGGCACCATTCCCAAGCTCACTTGCTCAGTGTGCCCGTAGCACTCCCGAGTGTCATTTCACACTGTGACGGGGGCCTCCATTTCTTTCTCAGAGGAGCGAGGCCCGGGCAGGAAGTTGTCCAGGGATCTTTCCAGCGCTGAGAACGTGCATGACTCAGTCGTGAATGAGCTCAGACAGGCTCAGTCACTAACGCGTGAGCTCGCAACTTCCCCATGTGTTTTACTGTCCTGCGCACTGTGATTAGGGGAGCACCTTTAAACGCGAAACCATAAAAGTAAAAACCATGGGAGGAAAAGTGACTCTGTCCAGCACGGCTGCATTCCTGCTTTACAGGATCATCTGGGTGCCTCGAAGGCTCTAGCAGCCAGATCCTGTCTCACCAGCCTGGTTCTCATCCACTTTTAAGTTACAGAAATAAGACCTGTGTAGGCAAATGTATCAACAGGTGCTGGGGGCCAACACGGAAACAAGGGAATTCAAAGAGAAGAAAGTGAAGTGTCACAGTCCACAACTGCACAGAAACAAAACATGCGGAACTAACCCACCCATTGGCTAAACCCTGAACATTCAGTCAACTAGCTCATGCACGAAGTAGACTATTTTAAAAGCACAAGGCAATGCCAAAGAGTTGGGCGTCTGCTTCTCTGAACTCAGAAAAGGCTGCCTGGGAGTGAAGAGGTCTGTGTGCAGTGCCGCAGGGTGCAGCTACACCTGCAAGTGCTGGCTCCTCTCCTTGAAAGGGACAGAGCTGAGCTTGCAACCTCTCTAAGACCCTTGCCACCTCTCAGCCAGAAGTCCTAAGTCCACAGTGTCTTTTTCTTTCCAACTTACTGCAAAGTCCACTCACTGCCAGACACTTTCCGTCTTATCTTCTCCCCTCAGCCCCATACCGGTCTTGCGATTCACTCCTCATCTGCCAGGCATTCTTTTGATGTGGCAATCCTGCTGTGACCTGTGTGACTCTCCCCACCCGCATGCTTGTCTCCAGGTCTCTCCTGAAAGGACCTTTGGGGCCTATGGATGGCCTGAGTACATTGTGGCCAGTGTCCTCCCTCCCTAGAGCCCATATATGGATTAAACTCGTGGCTACTTATCCATGGATGTTAATTCATGGCTCAGGAAGAGAAAAGGTAGTGTGGTCTCCTAGCGATAGCTTAGAGGCAAGAGATGGACATGCAGTGCTTGGGTTTCCCCATGTTTAAGCCGGGCCTTAGCTAACGCCAGTGTGGCACATGAGGCCCTAGTAGGTTCAGAACGGAGTAGCTGTGGGAAGTCGTTGCCTGTGGACTTGTGCTTCCTCCATTTCAGAAGCTCCTGTCTTTGCTGGTCTATCACGCATGTGATGTAGAGCAAATGCCTGGGAATCTACAGGACTGACCCTCGATCCTAACGCTAATTACAGGCCGTGGTGTGGTGCCTCTCTAGAGCTTGGGCAGCTTTAGTGGATGCGTCCCCTTCCATTGCACAATGCCCTGAAGGGCAGGGACAGGGGCAGGAGTGGGGCTGTTCAAGGATGAGGAAGTGTCTCGGCCCCAGCTGGTCATTCCTCCCACACCCCGCCCGCCCTCTCAGGCAGGTGGGTGACTCATCTACAGAGAAGCTGGCTTCCTGAGGTGGAGTTCCCCAGTTTGCCTCACCCTCCCCCCTCCAGTTCCCAGATGTCCAATACTTGATCTCTCTGGGGCCCTGGACAAAGGGTACTTCCCTCTGAACCTAACCCCACCCCAACCCGCCCCAATTTAGCTTTTCTCCATTTAGGTGTGTTTCTTTCTCCAGAGCTAACAATTTATTCCTTGGATCTAAAAAGCAGGCCTGACCCGGGTGAAATGCTGCCTAGCACCCCCCACACACACCCAGTACCATAACTTAATCAGTCACCAGTCAGGAGCTTGCAGCTGAGCCATTTCTTCACACCAGGCACCATCTACCAGTTTAAAAGGCTTTCCTAGTTGAGGGTAAACTGACGCACCTGCAAAGAGCTTAGAGATAAGCCAGGTAACACAATATCCCAAGGGAAAAACATCTGATTGCCAGATAAGCTGGTGGCCAGTTTCCAGCTGACCTTTAGTTTCCGTATTTCTGAAACTCAGTCCTTCCTGCCCAAATTCTTTCCCACCCTCAAAGTTTCTCTCTCTCCTCTCTCAAGAACAAAAAACAGGTTTCACTATACAGACTAGGCTAGCCTCCTACCTGTAGCAATCCTCCTTGCCTCGGCCTTGCAGGTGCTGGGATGAAAGGTGCGCCCCTCCCAACACACTCAGCTCCACAATTCCAAATGACCTAAATGAAGACGATCTATCCCTTCTATTCTAGAAAATACACAGTAGCAGCTCCAGGTAACTCTGAAGCTTTCCAACAAGAAGCCCTGAGCATCACTTGGCAGTTGAGTTCAGATAAACCACACTCAACGGTGAGCCGCCTGCGGGTTCTAAGGCTGAGTCGGGTCCAAGGACCCAAGAGTAGAGCTGCCCCCCAGTAGCTAGACTTGTCTGCCTCCTTTTAGTCCTGGCTGGAAGGGTCGAGACTGCCCACTGTCCAGCAAGACTGCTTTCTCCTCTCCAGCAGCACAGGGTACAGTCTTAGACCACAATACCCCAACATGCGGACAGCTGCGATAGAAAGTGCTTCAGGTCTGCTCTCCAGAACTTGCTGTGTTACTTCCCCAAAGTCTCAATTTCCTCATAAGCAACAAGACACAGGAGAGGTGCTGGTGGGGAGGGGTGCTGGTGGGGAGGGGGCTGGTGATCGCTGCTGTCTGTTCCCCCGTCCACAAGCACTGAAATGCCAGAAGGAGCTGCTAAAATGCACAATGGAGAGTGAACCTCTGCCAAGTCCAGACCTGTTACAGACGGCCTTGTGGTGACACACACCTGAGCTACGGAAGCCCGCACGCAGCGTTTCCTCTCACAGGTTGACAGCAAGTCTCGTCACCCTTAACAAACTATCGCCTGTAAACATCACGTTTACATTTAACATTTTTAGCTAGAACCATAAGCAGGGCAGAGAGCCGGAGGTAGAAGGCAGTAGTTTCAGTGAAGCAAGACTGCACAGATGTCACCTAGTACCATCTGCAGCAATTTCGAGGACGGGCCTCTTAGATCACTTGACGTCCAGCTGTTACCAGCCTGCGGGAGCTCACGGCCTGGCTGTCAGCAGGACAGGACGAGCTGGAGGGAGTCCCTCTTCTTCTTCGGCACCAAGTCATTAAGGGACCTTTCTTTCCCGCAGGAGCTACTGTCACCTCCATTTGGAAACCACTCTGCCTCCCTGTGTGCCCAGTCTTGGGAGTGAAGCACCCGAGTTCTAATACTAGAAAAGGGTGCTGCTGAAACAGGTTCCAGTCGACATTCGCAAGGACTGGGGACCGTGACCCTAGAAGACACGTCGTGAACAGACAGGAAAACGGGCGTTTTTTCAAGGCCAGCTCAAGACTGAGGACTTTTTACTGCCACACTTCTAACCGTGCCCTCCCTGTAGGGCAGGGCTGCGGATGTGCTAACTGCTGACATCTGCATTAATCCACCTGAACTCAGAAGAATGACACCACACAAAACACACAGGCCAAACAGCCACCCCAGCGCGACTGTGAGTCTCAACACTGGCACTTACTACCTATGTACCCTTGCCAAGCTGTACCCCTTGCCAAGTCCCTTCATCTCATGCCCGTAACAAACTATCGCCTGTAAAAAGCAAGTGATATATGTGAAACATGCTATCAGTAACTCACAGTAGTAGCTAATGAACTAAAAATAAACATTTTTCTGTCCTCTAAAACGTGTTTTTGTGGCAAAGAAGTCTGTCTAGCTGGGAAAGCACGCCTCAAGACTTGCATCTTGCGTTAGCCTCGGCCTTTCCTGCCCCAGGACCCTGAAGACACATGAATGTGACTGCAGTCTGTTTCTAGTACTTAAATGAAGACCAATGTCTTAGCTTGTCCTAAGAGTTTTCTCTTGCCTTGCAGATTACATGAAGGACTCAGCGTGCAGTTCTAGTACTTGCTCCTTGAACAGCAGTGAAAACCCTTATGCCACCATCAAGGACCCGCCCATTCTCACCTGCAAGCTTCCAGAAAGCGGCTATGTAGAAATGAAGTCGCCTGTGCACAGGGGGTCTCCGTACACAGATGTGCCATCCTTGTCGACATCTAATAAAAATATATATGAAGTTGGTAGGTGTCTCAAATAACTTAGAAAAGGGCAACAGTACAGCCGCTCACAGTAAAAACTAGCCTCTTCCTCTCAGTCTGTGGACAACACACACTTCTTTGGTTGCCTGTGAACCCAAGGAGAACTTCCCAGGACTGCCCACCCCTGTGATGTAGGAATCAAACTGTTGTACCAACTTTGCTTATAAAATACCAGAACTAATGTGCAAGAGAAGTAGTGGGGGTAGGGAAAGGGCAAATGATACTTCAACTGATACAAACCCCCATCTGAAAAAGAAAGTAGTTAGAACTGACATTTGAATTTCTAAGTCACCTCCATATACTTCTCAGTTTAAAATATGTTGCTGAGTTCATTAATATGACCCTAGCCTCTAGGATACCTCCACATCTCTTGGTGGTGTGCAGAGGCTGGGATTCTGATGGTATTCACTTAAGCAAGTCTCAGCTCTAACCCTTACACTCCGTCAGACTTACAAATCCATAGTTCCTCTTCCCAACAAGCTACATGAAGCTCTCTTCCCTCCCACCAAGGCAACAAAGCCCATCTGTTCTCTGAACTCACTTTTCACTGTATTTCTTAGAGCCCACGGTGAGCGTGGTCCAAGAAGGCTGCGGCCACAGCTCCAGCTCCGTCCAGAACCCCTACGACCTCCCTAGGAGCGGCCACATTCCTGGTCACTATGACCTCCTCCCAGTAAGACAGAGCCCAGCCAACGGGCCCTCCAGGGACAAGCTTCTCTCTCCCAGCGACAACAAGCTCTGACTCTGAAAGAAGACAATCCCTTCACAGACTGACTTTCAGCTGCACATTAATTATCATGTTCACCTGGAAGGAAAGAAGAGCTTCCAAGAGGGACTGGGGTAATTGTTCCAGAAAGTCTCTTCATAAAGACAAACCTACCACCCACATGCCCCCAGCCCTAAATGCCCTGGATATGATTACACTGCTGCTCATCAACATCAGCTAAATATAGCTCATATAAATATATATTTAACGTTCTGAATCATAATGCTTAAAAAGCAGGTAGAATAGGTTCTGTAAGCTTTCCTAAGAGGAAAAGGGACCTGGGCAATGGGAAAGGATTACCTTAAAACACCTGAAATATATGTGTTTTATTGGTTGTTACCATCGCCATCTGTTTTCCTAAGAGTTAGTGACACGAACTGCTCTAATAGTAATTGTAATGTTCCTGTACATGTATGTACAGTCCATCAAATGGTGACAGCTGTGATCAGAGTTCAAAATATAGTCTAATACTGACAACTTCCATTTATAAAAACAAGATAATATAAAAGACAGATTCCCCTTCCTCTAATACATCAGCGACGGCAGGCAAAAACGAAAGAAAGTATGTTTTCAAAGCGCAGCAGCTTCTTGCAGTTAACAGTGATTTCTACGCCAGCTTTCCTAAATTTTGCTAATTCAAAGTTTGATAATAATGACAGTCAGCCCCAGCCTTGTTGTGCTGTAATCCATCAACTGTTGGATCATTTCATGTGAAAATGAGGACTTAGAGATGCTTTAAGCAAGCACAGGGCTGAGAATGTAGCTCGGCAGAGCGCCTGCTTAGCATACACAAGGCCTCGGCATAGATTTACAGCACCAGAAAAAAAGTCCCAGTTACTCTGAAAACAACTGTCTGGCCTCCCCAATAGACGTAGTTGGCAGCTCTTGGCTCAGAAAAGAACTTCAAGCAGTTCTTCATACATTTTATGTCTGATACAGTATGGAACCTACAAGTACAGAAGAAATTACACAAATATGGATACTGCAAGTTAATGTGCTTGACATCCTGTGTTTTGACGAACAAAATGAAGATAGAGAAAGAACGGACTGTGAGCAGTGATGTGCCGTATGGTGACTTAGTAACAACACGCAGGGCGTGAATGACATGTGTGTGCCCACCTTAAAACCTCCACCTGCTGAGATGGTCAGATGTCTTGCAATGACTTGCTCCTGCTCCAGATTTCAACGTGCAATGTCTTCACAACTCCCATTTACTAATGAACATATGTAAACTGAGGTTTGGCCACCTCCCAACTAGAGCCGATTCCTATAGAGGACCTCTGGTAAGAACGAAGCTCAGAAAAGGCAAACTATGGAAGCCAAGGGCCACCTTGTACCACCTCATTCTCTAAAGAGAGAGACTAGAGACTAGCCAGTTTGGAAAAGAACAAACAACAGAACAAAACAAAAATACTTCTACAAAAGGTGCGCAGAAGAGGAACTCAATGAACACGAAGCTGGAATACTGCTACAGGAAGTGTGCAAGTTCTGCAACACGCATGCAAACTGGAAGTCAGCCATGGAATCCATTAGTCAGGGCAATAATCAGCAAAGGCAAATAAATGAACACCCACCTCCCCCAACACACGCACTTCACTCAAAGCATAGTAAATTTTAGCATTACAGGAGAATGCTGCATGTGTGCATGGGAGCGCGTGATCAGCAATAGTTAAACTTAACTTTCCAAAAAAGCCTTACTAAAGTATAAATACTAGAAAACGTCGTAGACCCAATTTCTCTTGTATGTATAAAAAGAAATGTAGATAAGAGACTTACCTCAGAATTTCAGGGCCCCCAGTGCTCAGCAATCGCCGTGAAGCAAGGTTGAGGAAGCATGGCGAAGTCTGAGCAGCGAGGAGAAATCGCATCGCAACCCCAGTTTCCTGCATGTACAGTAGCTGCTACCTGGCAAACTGCTTCACCTCTTTGGCCAACTACCCTCTGCGCAAAGGAATCCACAGGAGGTTGGATGGCTAGCACCCTACTCTTCTTAAATTCCTTGCCCTCTCTGGGCCCCTTTATTTCCCGTGCACACACAAGGAGACACCCACAGACTGGATCAGAGCAAAAACAACCCTTCAGCTCTAGCACTGTTTTAAAAGTTAGCAATGCAATCAGGCAATACAGAAGGGAAAGGCAGAGAATCTGGCTAATCCCTAGTGACAGTCGCCTTCGAGTGTCTAAGAGCTAGGATGTTTCACAGGTACAGGGCAACTGTCAGAATTCTGTATCTAGCAGTCATTGATAGGTTTACATCCACCCTAAACACGTGCACTGCGCATTTTAGGGACAATTTGGAAAAATCTGTTCAATTATTTTTCAGAAACGAAATTTTCAGTCAAATAAACTGCAATTCTACAATTCAAATTAATAAAGAAAACAATTATTGTACAATAGCATAGAGACTATGAAATGGCAATACTTTTTTAAACCACAGATTTGTAATATATTTGTTCACTGTGCAGAGACTGTACCTTATGCAAAATAAAACAGATTTCTCAAACTAATTTAATGAGACTGTTGTGTTGCAAACTGAAGATCTGTCTATACTCTATACTTTAGGATTTAAATAAGTATTAACCTACATTCAGGGGCTGGAGAGGTGGCTCAGGGGTTAAGCCTCTGCCTTGTAGGCGGAAGGTCCTGAGTTCCGATCCTAGACCCCACATACAGACGCCAAGAGGAAGTAGGGGCGGCCTGCATTTCTGGTCCTGGTAAGGCGGAGCCTGTGAATCCCGGGGCAGAGTAAACAAGGAGGAGGTGGAGGCGGTCCATGGTGGTTCCCGAATTCGTCCGTGGTTCTACATACACACACGCACAACTGAATAAATAATAAAAAAATACGTATTAACCTACATTCAGTCTGATCACTTGAGGCAGCTGGAAAAGTGAAAAATTTCCCACCAAATGCTTGGAAGTAAAGCAAAAAGGTTTACTTTTTAAAGTAACGAATGGGAAGTTACATCTTCTTACTCAATTCAGAAACATTTTAAAACCTCATTCACACCACTCTTAGGTTTCTGCTTGTCTAAGTATCTGTGCTCAAAGAAACTAGTTTGTGCTCAGCTCCAGAGGCACAAAAATTTCAACAAAATGGAGTGTGTGGAAGGAGACTGCACATGTAAGGGCTGCCAAATTTATAAGTCCAGTGACTAGTTTTCTACTTACAGAAGTTATCATTCATGGTGGTTGGTCTGGGTGCATCTGTTTAGGACATTCTGAAGCAGAATCTTCTGAACTGACTGTGTGTGTGTGGGCGGGGGGCAGCTACCATATGTGGGTTCATGTCTAGAATCCCAGAACTTGGAAGGCTGAAGGAGGACAACTTAAAGAGTTGCAGGCCAGCCTGGGCTGCAGTAGGAGTCCCCACTTCAAACAAAGAAATCCAAATGTGGTTGGGTATACTCCTATAACCCCAGCATTTGGAAGGTCCAAATAGGAACCCAGTCTGGGCTTACATAGTGAGTTCAACACTAGGTGAGACTACTATGAGAACCAGTCTCAAAATAAACAAACAAAAAAGGTTTATTATCCAATAAAAGACACTAAGCTGAGAATATAGCTCAGAGCTACAACATTCACCTGGCACACATAAGTCTTGGGTTAAATTCCCAGCACCATAAACTAAGACACATGCTAAAAAATTCTTTACTGGATGAGTTCACTAAGTTTTATTTCTGCTTCATATTTTCAAGGGTACGCATATTATGCTTACATTTAGTCAACCCCATACCTTTCAACCTTATGGAACATTTAGAAGCAATGTCAGCCTGGGCGTGGTGATATACTTCCTCGATCCCAGCTACTCAGGACACTGGGGCAGAACTCAGGAATTCAAGAACATCTGGGCAACTTAGTGGAAGCTTAATCTCAAAATAAAGTAAAACATTCAGCGGTAGAGCACTTGTTTAGCAAGTTCAAGACCCAGGGGCCAATCGCTAGTACCATTTTAAAAAAGGCTGGAGAGAGAGCTCAGGGGTTGAGACTCTGCCTCACGAGCAGACTTAAATTTGGATCCCAGTTCCCACGTAAAAACGCCAGACAGAAACAGCAGCAGTCTGTACTTCTAATTCTGGAAGGTAGAACCTGTAAAATCCCAGAGTAAAGCAAAAAGAAGGTAGAAGCATTCCAGGATGATTCCCAAAGTCACCCTTGGGCCTCCATAGGGATAAATTGATTCACACACATGCACACACACAAAATTTTTAAAAATGCTATCGAATTCAGTAAAATGTTTAACCAAGAATAAAACATTTTTGTTAAAAAAAAAAAAAAACATTTTTGTTAGTTAAAGGTAACAGCCATTCAGAAAAGACTATTAGGATTATTAATAGTTCTCAAAGGCTAAGGGTAGACAACTCAATGAAAGGCAAGACAGATTCAAGACTTCTAAACCTAAAAAAAGGTATTACTAAGGATAGTGTAACATCCTATCCTATGGGTCTCAAAATACTACCCAACAACAAAAACAATAATCAAAAACCGACTAGGGGCTGGAAAGATGGCTCAGGAGTTAAGACTCTGCTTTGTAAGCAGAAGGTCCTGAATTTGGATCCCAGGTCCCATGTAAAAATGCCAGGTGGAAACAGCAGTGGCCTACATTTTTGGCCCTGGTGGGCAGAGCCTGGGAAATCCCAGAGTGAAGCAAAAAGGGAGAAGCAATCCAGGATGATTCCCAAAGTCCCACTGGGCCTCCACAGGTACACACAGTGGCCTCTGATAAATGCACACCCACACAAAATAAATTAAACAAAAAAAAAACTAGTAAAGGCTGTGCAATCAGAACTGATAACGTCCTATTATCATTCCCTGCTCAGAGTGGAGACAGAGTATTTAATTGGTGTGCTAACTGCCAATGGAAAACTTTCTGAGGGAAGGATCAATGGCCACACAGGAGGGGGAGGAGGAAATCACATGATTTATGCTTCTGTGGCACATTTTTGTTCTATTCTGAATAATTTTAAATTAAAGATTTTGAAATTGGTAATTTTCAGGTTTTAGTTGTCCCAGCTGTCCAGAAAAGGACCCTCGGATGAGACCCCTCATTTGTGGCCCTCCCTGAGATGTGAGGTGGTGATGGGTATAAGAATATAAGAACAAAGCATAACGCTTGTCCTTGTGGCTCTTTTAATGTGTCAATTGTACAAGAGCAGCGATAAAGGAGGCCCCGATGACTCGTGGGGTGCCAACTGTGTACTTTGTCTAAATCACAGGAAAGTCCGAGCAGTGACTGATCCAATCCTATGCACGAGTGGCAGCTCCGCTCTCTGGCTCAGGTCATCAGCTTCCTTTCTCATCCTAGCACCTGTCTCCCGAGTCACTGTCGGCCTCGCAAACTGTCCACCCCAAACCCTCAGTGAGAGGAAAGGGGGAAACTGTTGTCACTCATCCACGTATCCACCTTAATGCAAACCAAACCAGTTAACCGAGAACCCTACCTGCCTGCTCCAGAGGCTCCCCTGGAAGATAGTTCATAACATAGTGTTGCTTCTAAGACTGTCTGGAGACAAGACACATCCCTCCCATCTATGCTCTTGGACCCATCTGATGAACGTGTTTGTTATACAGGACAGTGTAATAAGTCAGCAGTCTTCCAAAGGTAGGATGAAAGACAGCACGCCACCTCCCCGGAGACATCAGGATGTTGAGTTCTAGAGGCTATCAGTAAGAAAATGGATGCTCCAAGCTATGTACTTACCCAGTGGAATGGAGTAACAGGATCTAAGGTTCTGTGGTTTAAGACAAGGTCAAGTTTTACTGATTCAGACATATGAAAGGAATCCTACCACTCATTAGTGCTTGTATTAGCTAGTACTGGTGAGTCACTAACGGCCAATACACACAACATTCTATACTTACATCTATGTCAAGAATTATCAATCTAGTGCCTAATAAATGATAAGGAAATAAATTCAAATATTCAATCAGATCACATCAATGTGCCCAAATGCCATTTATATCATGTGTAAGAACATATGAAACCATAAACTAGGACTTAATAACTAGGTTTGTCTGTAGGTTTTCTTTTTGAGGTTTCATGTCACCCAGACTAGCTTTACACTACTGATCTTCCCACCTCCACTTCTCAAGTGCTGAGGTCACAGAGATACCAACATGCCCAACCTAATCATTAATCTGAATGGACAGCAAGTTCTACATTCCTATTTTTAAAAAAGAAATGTTTGTTAGAAAGTTAAGCAAGATGTTTTCAAAAGTTCCCTTCTACAATGAAAACCAGGTGTAGTGGCATATGCCTAGAATCCCAACACTTGGAAAATGGGAAGCAGGTAAATCAAAGCCAGCTTTGGCTACCCGGCAAAACAAACCAAAAGTCACCAGAATTTCTTAACCAGCCAATCAAGTAATGCTACCTAACTTCACACATACGATATTTTGATACATATTGTTAAAATTGACATTTTGCAAATGTTCTGAAATCTTCATCTCATTTGCATTGACATGAAAAAGAAAACATCTGAATCACAATACTGCAAAAAGACCAAGATCATTTTTTGCAAAGTATAAATCTGATTTTCACTGACCTATTGAATTTAGATTTTCATTAGAATTTATAATTTATATTTAGACAATATCTAAACAGGGTTCATTCAGAGAATTAGAACAGAGATCTAACCTAATAATGATTTAATTTAGTCTCGTCATTAACTGGTAGGATGTGAACCTCCAGATGAAATGAAATATACCATTTGTATAACAAATGTGCTACAGATGAATTTGTGACAGAACCTGCCTTTGTCCATCATTCCAATGCTGGACCCACTAGTTTTACCCCATTAACTCATTTTCTCATGTGTCTAAGATACAACATCCTTCAAATATGTATTCTGAGACTCAATTTTTAAAAAAAAATTTTTATTATTATTTATTCAATTGTGCATGTATGTGTGTGTATGTATGAGTGTAGAACCACAGACAAATTCGGGAACCACCATGGACCGCCTCCACCTCCTCCTTGTTTACTCTGCCCCGGGATTCACAGGCTCCGCCCTACCAGGACTAGAAACGCAGGCCGACCCGGCTTCTGCCCGGCGTCTATACGTGGGGTCTAGGATCCGAACTCAGGACCTTCCGCCTGCAAGGCAGAGGCTTAACCCCTGAGCCACCTCTCCGGCCCCCTGAACTCAATTTTTAAGAAATAGATACTGTCAATTATTATCCTTCGGCTAATGTTCTCCATGTGTAAAGTACAATGGCATTAGCATGGTGTGTCTCCATCAGTTTTCTACAGTTTGGAAGAACACAGCCACACTTCAGAATGGCAACTCTGGTTCACTGGAGACCTGTCCAATCCTAGAAAGGAATATGAATGACCCCAGCACTGCTTCAGCCACGAGGAAACGCAAATTTCCAGCACTCATGCCGGAACACCCGGCACTGCTAACCTGCTCATAATTCATGGAAGCAAATGTCTTTAAAAAAAAGTGAATGGGAATCATTTACAATTCTAAATGAAATCACATCTTCTCTTCTTTTTCTAGACAGGGTCTTGGTATGTTCTGGCTGCCTTCTCAATGATGGCCTAACAGGTGTGTATCAACACACCTAGCAGTTTTGAATTTTTTTCAGGTTTATGATGTGTGAGACATAAGATAACCATTTTCCACTTCTCTGTTAAATAGCATTTTACAAAGCTCTGTAAGTTGAAATCCAACAGGCTAAAACAGATTCTTATTTATCCATCTCACCTTTTACGTCTGCTTTTGGTGTTGGGAGAGAAAAAAAGTCCAAATGGCACAGCTTTTCCTTTAAGATATTGAAAGAGATCACGGTATCTCAGACCACTGAGTACATCTGGATTGTATAAAAACCAGTCAGTAAATCAACAACTAAAGACACATTACTGCAACCCTTGTTTTATTAAGGATTCATTTTTCTACAGAATTCTTCAGAACTTAGAAGATCATGGCAAAGGTCACTGACTGGACTCCTTAGAATTCAAATTTAGCATATGAATGAAATGACTAATGACAGCTTGTCCTGACAGCGACAATCCTTCAAGAACAATGGCATACAAGTTTAAATCAAAGTGTGATGGGTAGACTTTGTAAAAGACATAACAGGTTTAAGAAAAACATTCAAAGCAAAGAAAAAAAAAAAGCAGGATCCAGCAGCAGCAGAGTACTCTGCACGGGTTAGTCTTGAGTTAGTGTAGTTAGAATCTCAGTGGTTCTTACCTAACAGAGTCTATCTTCTGATCCATCTTCATAAGGAAGATTCTTGCTGAAATACAACCCTGGTCATTTTCTAATAGCGGATACTGCTTGAAACTCTCCCTAAATCCAGTCATATCCAAGCAACATTTAAGCCTCTTCTAGTTAAAATTTCAGTTCTTTAGTCATTTCTGATTCACTACCTAGTTTCTCTTTTTTCTTTTAAATAAAAAGATTTCCTCCGAATTTTGAGGAGAGACAAACTTTTCTTGTGATGGTAACACTGTTAGTTACATACAAGAGCACAGAGACATCATTACTGCTTCTAGTCATACTTTTCCCAAGAGAATCACAGGCAAACCTCAGGTCTGAAGTCACACCTGAGGGCCAGTTAAGACAGTTTAGTGGGTCAAAGTGCTTGCTGCACAAGCCTGATTCAAAACCCAGAACCCATAAAAAAGCTGGGTGTGCGCCTGTAACTCCAGAATCCCTACTGGGACAGGAGAGGTGGAGGACAGGATTATAACCCAGAGGCTCACAGGGCCAGTTAGCCTGGAGCAGAAGAAACAAGTTCTGACCGCAACAAGTGGAGGAGAGAACTCCAGAGAAATAGTTCTCTTACCTCCAAATGTACATCATAACACATACACACACACAAAGTAATGTAAAATCATACCTGAACTTACACTATTGCCCATTCAATGTTTACCCAGTAATGCAAGAACCTATGATTTTGCTAATTAAAATCAAGTATTCCATGGCTTCACCCACAACACTCAAAGGAAAAATATAATATGACATCAAGAATAGTCCCCCTATAACTGTTTATTAGAATGAGAATATACTCCAAATCAATAACTAAAAAGAAAAAAATCAAGTTACAGAGCATGCATAAAATACAAAGTAGCAATTTACAAATAAGACAGTATCTTCATAACCAATACACTAAAACAACAAAAGAGCTACAAAAGAAAACCAAAATGACTGACTACAGCAATGCCTTCCGTGCCCCCACACATCATGAGCACCGCAAAAGACAGGATTAACTATGAAACATAGTAACCTATGCAAGTCCACAGGTACATATTTTTTTCAGATATCCCACATATTTTCCAGATATCCCACCATTCTGAATAAGTATCTCTGCAGACTTTCATGAAACTGCAGAGTTAAGTGCTTAATATTATCCACAAGAGAGTAAAATTAAATATTAGTGTGCACATTTCTGAATGAGAAACTAGTTGCTCCATTGATTTCAATTATGTAGTGGAAAAATTATTTCAGGTCCCTACAATGTCTAAATGCATTCTACTTAAACTCAAGCTACTATTTCATTTTACACACTAAAAGAATACATGCCTTTAAGTGTACCACTTGAGCATAAATTAACCTCTCACTGTATTCTTTAGACATACTAAAACCGAAGCTTTAACTGGACTACATTCCACTAAACATTGCAAAACTCAAATGTAAGCACTGTTAAAATAATTACCCATGCCTGCTGGTGGATATAGTGATAAAATTAGATCACATATCACTTATTGGAAGGTTTTAAAACAAAATTAACACTTCAGAATTTGATTATTACCAGCGTAAAGCCAGTTATTGCATGAGCAGTAAATACTACCTAATCTACCAGTGGATGTGAGCCTGGTTCAGCAACGTGGGCTGCGGATCCCTGCAGCACAGATGCCCCAGACAGAACTCCACCTGCTTCCAAGCAGCACGGTTCAACTTATGGCCCTGTAACCACACTCCTGACAAAACCGAAAGTCTTTTGTTTGTTAAGATGATGCTTGTACAGAAAAGGTGCCCCCCTCTTAACTCAATGCTCACAAAAATTAAAAAAAACAAAACTACTACACAAACCTATTAAGGCATTTTAGTAATTGACCTCCAGAATGGATATTTTCAAGCTCTCAAAATCAAAATCCTGTTATGTTTCTAGGGCAATTCTTAGGTTTGTCAGAATATGCACTGCGCTGAGAAGAGTGTCTTACAAGCTGCTCTCGGCAAAATACCAGCTGACTCTAAAGTCTTCTTAGTCTGGTTTGATTGGGACCAACAGGTCTGAGCTTCAAGTTATCAAGTTCTATTATGTCCTACAGTGACAGGCTTCCATGATGAAAAAGTAAACAATTGAGGAATTCAAACATTCAGTTTATTAAACTAAGGCTAGTGAAGCCATAGCATGAAAAAGAGCTGCAGTCATTCGAGACAAGGTAGATGATTTTATAAAGCTAAAATCAAAAGACTAAAGACATGGAAAAATGTATGAGGAAGTAATAAAACACAAAGTGACCACAAGAATTACAAATATATTTAAATCTCAGACCTGGGATGGACTATACACAGCCTCTAGGGGAAGAGCGCACCTAGATGTTCTGACAGCACTGCACCTTTGGCTTGTTTTCAGTGGTGGGCGGGACATGGATAGGAACCACATTGTTGCTTGGAGACATGTCATTGTCACGTCTGTCGGACATTTGCTTCTGAGAAACGATGCGGTAGATCTCTATGTGAAAAAGAAACAGAGGAGCTTAGCATAAATATACCCACAAAGAATCTGTAGGCAAGAGACAGAAGATAATGAGAAAACAAACAAGGTATTTCAAGTTTCATTTTTAAGCCAGGACTGAGGTGGGGATGGTGCACAACTTAACACTTAGGAGGTAGAAACAGGAGATTCAGCAGGAGGCAAGGCCAACGTCAGCTAAATACCGAGTTCAAGGCCAGATTGACCTGGATTCTTTAAAAAAACAAGATTTGGACTGACAGATGGCTCAGGGGTGAAGTCTCTGCCAAAAGCAGAAGATCTGAGTTTGGATCCAGATCCAGGTAAAAACACCAGAGGAAATGATAGCAGTCTGGAAGGTGGAGAATGAGAAACCCCTGAGCAAAGCAAAAAAGAAATAGGGAAATCCAGGGATCCAGAAATCCAGAAGTTAACCCTGGGCTTCCGCAGATGAACATACTCAAGTGCCCATTATCCCTCTCCCACACACACACAAGGAAAAAAAAAGAAATGTGAATTTAAAAAATCTTAAGCAATTTTTTTCTAACTACCAAAAGGAAAAAAAGGTGCAGATAAGCAGATCTGCTCTGCCAAGCAGATCATGTTTTTTCTAAGCCACATGGAGAAGACTTTACCTTCACAAACATGTCAAAATTCCAAGAGTTCCAGAAGAGGAGGAATTTACCAATGACTTCCTCCTGAACTAAAGTTTAATCACAATTAATTAGTCAATAGAGGAACGTTACCATTTTCTTTTTTTTAGCATTTTTTTAAATATTCATTTCTTTATTTATGTGTATCAGAGGGCACTGTGTGTCTCTATGGGAGCCCAAGGATGACTTTGGAAATCATCCTGGATTACTTCTCCCTCCTTTTTCCTTAGCTTAGGATTTCCCAGGCTCTGCCCACCAAGGCCTAAGTGCAGGCCACCACTGTTTCTGCCTGGTGTTTTATATGAGACCTGGGATCCGAACTCAGGACCTTATGCTTGTGAAGCAGAGTCTCTTAACCCCTAAGCCATCTCTCCAGCCCAGGAAGTTAGTTATTTTCTATGCATACACTGCTCATGATCATTTAGTCTTGTACCAAACTTAAAGATTAAAACTGTATTTGCCTAACTCAAGGCTGTATGTTCCAGAATACAATATAGATGTTTAATAAATGACATGAGTAGTTACTATCATCAAATTTCTTCCCAATATTGGTAGCTAACACATTTCATTTAATCTTATACTGCGCACTGCCTAAAAGAAGAAGATAATAAACGTCTTAAGAACACAGTATATCTTCTCTTTGTTCTTTCAGTATTTCTTCCAGAAACAATTGCTTCAAAAGGTAAGGAATAAGGCAAATCCAACATTGCAAGCCTCCCACTATGATGTACTAGAAAGAAAACATATTCCTATACAGGACTCTCAGGTGTTCCTGCCAAAGATGTTCAAAACTGAATTCAATAATGAAGAAACAATAAAAAAAAACATACCTTGAGAAGCGTAAGTACTCTGTATCTTTACTACCCAAATATAGCAGTTACCTTTCTAAGTAAATAAAGACTAAAATCTAATTTGTTGTCTGTATTTCAAATGCTCTATTGTAATTCATGACTAATGATAATTCTAATATTACACTTTACAATTCCATCCATGTGATCCCTGACCGTTCCTCAATTTAAAAATCAAAAGGCAAATCTATAAAGATATAAAGACTGTACATTAGAAATATTGTAAAGTGTTAAATTACTTGCATCTGTAGTATTGTGATTATGTAGAATGTCTTGTTTTTATGAAAAAATGTTTAAACTTTAAAAAGCACAAAGTTAGAGTTAAAAAATAGAAATGTACTTTCAAACTGCTTCAGTAATATATCAACCAACTATAATAAACATTATATGAATCCTAATTTGAACCATAATAACTTGAATCAGAAAGTTTTAATATTTTAGATAACAGAGGATAATAAGGAATCACTGCTAATTTGATGTTTTGCTGTTGTGAATTTAAGTCCTGATCTTTTAAACATATCTTATGAAATGTTCATGCATGAAACAACGAATTATTTGCAATTTACTTCAAAATAGGCAAGGACTGATGCTGATGTTTACACAGGTGTTTACTGCATGATTCTGATTTTGGTATGTTAGAAGCTATACAACAAAAGGCTAAAGAAAATTGTATTAATTGAATTACTGTTTTTTCTGCAAACTAAGATCCATTTCTCTAGAGTTGAGCAAAAAGTTAACATGTAAACTAACAAAAACACTCTGTTTCTTTGTACATTTTGCACGGAAAAAAATACAATTTGTCTGAGAACATTGTTAGTGGTTCAAATGTGAAGTAGCATCCATGGGAAAAGTTTCCACAAAGGTAAGTTACTGGTTAAAGTTTAAAAACAACAGGTACACAAAGGGTATGGCCTTGCCAAATCTTTACAATGAAAAGAAATGGGAATATGTCAAGGGCAATGAAAAGAACTCCCCCTCCAGTCAATCAGGCTAGGGACCAAGAAATAAAGATAGCACTCGGTCTAGTTCTCTCTATTCACGAACTGGACAAGCTTTCTTTTTCAAAGGCAGATGACTAAACATGTGACCCCTGTAAAATTAACTTCTCCACTAGTTGTTGAAGAATTAAAGGAACAAGAACATTTCAACTTCTTCCATAATCACAAACATACATAATACTGAAAGAGAGGCAAAGGGAGACTTCTGAGGGAACACGGGGAAGTAAATAATTAAAGAGATCTCATTATAAAGCAAGAAATTTGAGCAGTGCTCTGCAACAGTCTGCAAGTGCTGCATTCTTTCAGAAATGGCTCCACTGCTACATCCACTCCGGTCACAAAACGTCTGCTCATGGAAAGTGCCAGCAAGGCAATATAGAAAAGAGAATTATATACAAACAACTCTAAAGAGCCCCACAAGTAATTTACTTAAGTCTACAATGCAGGCGTGTCATTGGGGGGAGGTTAGGGGAGAAAACTTTGATAAAATAGGAAGCAGGTGCCTTCTAGATGTATCTGATTAGAAAGGTTACCTCACAGGAGGGGAGGGGACCAGTAACTTGCTACATCAGACATCAGACTCGAGTTCTGGATTTCCCTTTTCAAGGGCACGCTCCTTAGAACCAAATGGACTGCTAGGTTCCCAAGCACTCCCTTTTCAAGATGCCCAAGATTAGGAACAGTTCAAAAGACAAGTAAATCTGCTGTATGCATTCTTGCATCACAATCTCTAAGAGATTGAAATACAAATCACTGACATAACATAATTTTAAACATAATGAGGTAAAGCTACATGAAAAGGACATAAATCTATTTTTCTACTATAATGGAACTGTAGACCAGGTGGCAAAAATTTTGAAAATATCCAAATCCTGATTTTTGGAGGAACTTTTTGTTCCTTAATTTAGAGTATTTAATCTCCTTAGATTTATTCTGCATTAAAGCAACAAGACACTGAATGAACCCAGGATCTGGTCTCAGACTTTCCTTTACTGGAAGGACCTGACTTGAACAACAGGCAGGACCCAAGTATGGTAGTAAACAGGGATCTGGCACTATCTGCCTGGCTTTTTAAAAAATTTTATGGCGTATGGGTGGGTCTGATTTCAATCACTGTACTGTGATTATGAAAGACAATATTTGTTAAGAAATACCACATTGAAAGTACTTAGGAGTAAAAGGTATGATACATGCCACTTTCATGTGTAGTATGCACGCATGGTACACAGGGGAGCAGAGGAGAAGAGGGAGAAAATAAAGACATAATGAAACACAAGCATTTGAGGAAGTGTGGAAAGGATATTTGTAAATTTTTCATACTGTTATTGTAAGCTTTCATTAATTATGCAATTGTCAAAATACAAAATTTAAAAAGTTTGAAGTTGGAGAAAGCAATGTGAAAAAAAATCTCTCTTAGGGGCTGGGGATAACGTTCTTGGAGCAATGTGGGCCTTGCTTGCTGAAGGCCTGGTGTGGCCCCCAAGCAGCCTGCCTGTCCCCGTCCCTCTCCACTGACCTGGAGGTGGAAAGAAAACAAAATTGTACCGAAATGCAGAGACTGAGCTCTGTCCAGCTTGCTTGGGAACTGGCGAACTAATTGTAAGAAGTTCTACCAGCAAAGTCTCTCATGCAGCTACTGTGAAACGGAAGGAAGGCTTAGGAGGCTATGGGTCTAAAATTAAATGTCATCGATTTTCTAATACTACATAATTTTGTACTTTAAACATCTAAAAACTATTCTTTCTTCCAGAAACATCGAAACATAATGGAAATGAGTCTTTAGAACTGCTAAAATTTAAGGTAAAATTAACTTGTGAAATGACTATGCTTTTTCCTTATTTTACCTTTCGGTGCTAAGCTTCCACTTTAGAACTCTGACACTCACAGAACAGCACAGCTGTCTCTGCACACAGAACTGTAACCACAGAGACCAACGCTGATATTCATGGAAAACTCTGGCAAATAGTGAATTTAAAAAAAAAGGGGAGGGTAGTAATTGAAACTGAAGCCTTCTGCTTTCGAGCACATTAAATAGTGAAGGAAGTCTAATGTAGAAAAAAAAATTTTAGGGCTGGAGAGGTGGCTCAGGGGTTAAGCCTCTGCCTTGCAGGCGTAAGGTCCTGAGTTCGGATCCCAGATCCCACGTATAGACGCCAGGCGGAAGCGGGGGGCGGCCTGCACTTCTGGTCCTGGTAGGGCAGAGCCTGTGAATCCCAGGGCAGAGTAAACAAGAAGGTGGAGGCGGTCCATGGTGGTTCCCGAATTCGTCCGTGGTTCTACGTACACGCACACGCACACGCACAGGCACACGCACATACCATATCCACACACACACAATTGAATAAATAATAAAAAATAAAAAAAAATTTAAAAAAGACATCTTAACTTTAAAAAAAATTTTTTTTTTAAAAAGCCAGATGTTCTTTGTGAGCAAGGACCAAACACGCACACGCACAGGCACACGCACATACCATATCCACACACACACAATTGAATAAATAATAAAAAATAAAAAAAATTTAAAAAAGACATCTTAACTTTAAAAAAAAAATTTTTTTTTAAAAAGCCAGATGTTCTTTGTGAGCAAGGACCAAAAGAACTCAAATAATAATACACCACTTATCAAATAAACAGGCTACAAATTCACAAGAATAAATAGGCTAGAATTATAGCAGGGGAGAAGTGAGCCTACTGATCTAAGGACCAAGGAGGCTTGGTGCCTTTAAATGCAGAGGGAATGGTAGCAAAAAAAAAAAAAAAAAAAGTAAAACCCCAGCGGGGGTCTCAAGCTCAAACTAGTGATTAAAAAACTCACATGAATGGTTAAAAGAAAAACAGCATGACCTGTAATAGACACAGAGTGTAATCACATCTTGCATGCTTACCACAATCTACAATGAAACTGCACAGAAAAGATACTAAAGAAAAGATACTGATTCCAAAAATACTGCTTATTCTACCACAAATCTTTAGATAACAGAAAACAATTTTATTAAGATAGATGTAGGAAAAAAACAGCTATAGAGCATTTTATAGGCACTATAGCTTATATGAAATTCATTATTGGAAACTACAGTAGATATTATCAGTGATGGACCATTCTTTTCTGCAGGATAAAGACAAAGATCACAGACAAAAAAAAAAAATCGAGCAACATAGCAATCAAGTTTAATCATACCATAACAAATGGAATATAAGAGTAACAAAATAAACGAACCAACCAACAAATAAAGAAAGTATCTCAGGAAGAATGTGAATTTCACAAATAAAGAAATTAAGGACTTGGGCTGTTGAGCTGGCTCGGTGGGTTAAGAACTGTGTGCAAACCTGGAGACCTAGAGTCCACAGAGAGGAAGCAGAAAAACCTCCAAAAATGGCCCGAAAACTTCTGCATGTATGCATGACACATGCACACCTTTTTCTCATAAATTAAATAAACTAAAAAGGAAAGAAATTGAGGCCTTGAAGAGGTGAGTTATTTACTTAAGATTATAGCATTAATAAGTAGAAGAATCGGGCTTCTGAATCTTAATTATTACTTATTTTTTTAACTTAGATGAGAGAATAAAAGTTAAAAATCTGTTCATGTTCAATGTAAATGCTACATGTAAGTGCTACAATATAAGTTGTGTCACCACTGTAATCAGACACTAATTTAAACAACTGTATAGAACACCACTTGTACTGTACGTTGACTACATTCTAATTAACGAGGACTTTTTTCTTGCTGGTGTGTGTGTAGAGGACACTTTTATGACCCATCCTGGACTGCTGCACCTCCTCATTGTTCTCCCTTCCAGGCCAGGAGGATCCGGAGATCTGAACTTGGATCCTTTTGCTTATAGGGCCAAAGCTTTAATCTCTGAGTCATTTTCCCAGCCCAATTAATGAGTTCTTCAAAGTAATGCACAAATGTACCAAAAAAAAAAAAAAAAAAAAAGGCCTGTCAAAGTATTTAAAGAATTAAGATTAAATGTACAGATAAGGAAAAATTTAAAAATTATAGCTAACTTAGTCATTCTAATAAAGAAAACAAGGACGAGTCAGCATAAATAAACTGTCTTCTTTCCCAAGACACTGACCAGCTTACCCACATTCCAAAACAGCCTGAACTTTGCCCCCTTTCCATTATTTATTTAAACTTTTCTATATACAAGCACTGACTACTCACCTACAAATGACACCTTGCCTCTTCTTAACATCGGGGAAGAATTTTACTGTTTTTATGTTTTTTCTGCTTTTTTTAATGTTTCCTTTTTAAATCTAATTTCAAAAAGGTATTTACTTACATCTTTCTATAACCAAGATCTCAGTATTTACCTTCTAAAAAGTACACTGAAAAGCAAAGACCACATACTGAACCTAACTCTGTGCATGAGCATGAAGTGGAGAACAAAGGCCTGACATAGGGAACTGAGAGCGGATCAGGGTGAATGAGCTCGGCGAAGGTCAAGACTACGCTGCACTGGACAACGCTCCCCACAGCGCTCTCAGAAGTCATTTAGTGGATGTTTCCTATTTAGTCTGTGCTTGAATTACTTCATAAAATTTCCACTTCCCATCGGCACAACTGAAAATAAAAGTCTTACCTGTTAGGATCGTCTGAAAAGCAGCTTCTACATTTGTGGAGTCTAGAGCAGATGTTTCAATGAACGACAAGCCATTTTTCTCTGGGGAGAGATAAACACTTCAGTCTTGATAAAAACGACATTTTAATTTGTCTCACTGATGTTTTACAGTGCTGGTGATCCAATCCAGGGCCCCACCAACGCTAGGCAGATGCTGTACCACTGACCTACAATCCAAGCCCCCGCCAAGCTTTAAAACAAGGGTTGTGGCACACTCACAACCACAAAAGGGAAAATAAAACAACTGCCTAATGCTTTATGACCTAGTGGAGCCATCAGCACAGCAACTGGTAAGTAGAGGCAGGAGAATCAAAGGCCAAGTTCACCCTGGGCTGCAGAGTGAGTCCAAAGCCCGCCCAGGCCACATGAGACCCTGCCTCAAAACAAAGATTTTACCAACTGCAATAGTACTTTTAAAAGTACTATTCAATTTATCTTTAGGAGATTAAAAATATTAACATTTCAATGACTTCTCCAAGTGTAGTAAATACAGCAGATACCCAGCTACTTCCATCCTTCCTGTCAAACACACAGATAGAAAAATATATAGTCACTAAGAAGTTTGTTTCTACACTATTTGAAATAAAGCTGCTTTGTGTCTGGAAAGTATTTATGACATAATCACCAGATCATAACTTACTAGCCAAGAATGAATGCAGTGCAACTTTCTGGAAGTCGCCCTACCAAAATGTCCCTCCCACAATACCCCTACCAGAATAGAGGCAGAAATAGGCAAATCCAATATAAAATTAAGTGTGTAGCTTCTCAGCAGGTGCATCCCAGTTAGTCATGATACTCACTAGAAACTACCCACACAGAGCAGCCAGGTCAAGTAGAGACGTAACAGTGCCGCGTAACAGAGAGAAATACAGAATCACTGTAACATCAAGGAATTCTTTTTACGAACCTGCAAAAGCTCTTGCTTCGTCTGTAGGAACTGCCCTGAGGTGGCGTAAATCACTCTTATTGCCCACAAGCATGATCACAATGTTACTGTCGGCGTGATCTCTCAGTTCTTTCAGCCATCGCTCTACATTTTCATATGTGAGATGCTTAGCGATGTCGTAAACCAATAAGGCACCTACAGCTCCACGGTAATATCTGAAAACAGAAATGTATTTGAACTCTCAGGAAACAAGTTTAAGATGGGAGTGACTGACCAGAGAGAACTCAAGACAAGATAGGGATGGTATCTTTTAAAAGCAAGCTTATAAATGTCTAAGAATCCACATAGCAACAAGCACCCAAGACCCTGAACGAACACCTCTCCCCATCCCCAAAAAAGCAAAACCACACACACACAAAAAAAGCCACTAAACTTTATGGCCAGAACTTGATCCCCAGAACCTGCACGGTAAAAGTAGAGAACTGACTCCCACAAACTGTCCTCTGAACTCCACGTACGCTATCAGGCATATGTGTAGGCACACGCATAAAACAAATAAAAATTTTCCTAATATTTAAATTCTTAAAAAGAATATTAAAAAAACTATTACAGCAATCATCTCAAAGATTAGATTTTGCTTCCCACAGTCTGTTACCCAATCATCCATAGTGTAAAAATATTAAATCAAAAATTCTATAAACGAGGAACAAAATTGCTGCTGTTATAAACACTATGATGAAATCACCTAGTGTCTTCTCCATCCAGGCCGCCAGGTGATTCATCCCTCTGTTGCCCTCTGTATGAAGCATCTGCCTGCTATTCATTTAAATCTACCGTCGGGATATTAGTGCTTATGTTACAGTAACTCTTATTTTATTTAAAAATGTATCCTCCCCATCAAAGCCACTAGGCTATACCTAAGAAAAGCCACAAAGTGTTTCTATATTAAGTGGAAAGGCATGAAGTTCAATTCAAACCATGGTTGGGGTCCTCAAAGAGAACTACTGTACCTCTCCAGGATCAAAAGTCAACTATACCCTTGATGTCAGCCTTTTTCACAGAACTTAAAAACTCCAGGACTTACGCTGACGTGATAGCCCGGTACCGCTCTTGCCCTGCCGTGTCCCATATCTGTGCCTTTATTGTTTTTCCGTCAACCTGGATGCTTCTTGTTGCAAACTCTACTCCAATGGTGCTCTTGCTTTCCAGATTAAACTCATTTCGAGTAAATCGAGACAGGAGATTACTCTTTCCGACGCCAGAATCTCCAATAAGGACAACTGGAAAGACAAATCAATGGAAGAGAGATGAAGGAAAATACATTGAGTTCATCATGTTTCCATGATGGGGGAGGGGGAACGATGACAACAGAACACCTGATTTCTAAAGAGACAGGGGTAGCATTATGCTCATGACCAGTCATTAAAACCAGTGTATACTCCTTTTTAATCTGCGTCTATCTTCATGACTTCCACACATCTGTTTAGCACAAATCAGGTATAGCCTCCACCTAAAACACTCTTCGGGGCAGGAAAGTGGCTCAGTAATCAAAGTGTTTTCTCCAAACCTGACCTGAATTCAATTCCCAGACCCCACAGGTGGAAGGAAAGAACTGACTCCTGCAAGTTGTCCTGACATCCACATACGCACCATGGCACACACATGCACACACACGATACATCAAAGAAAATGCAACGCTGAGTATTAAATCTAAATACACAGCAAAGGAGACTGATGACCACCAAGCTCTAGCTTCAGTTCTTTTTTAATTTTTATTATTTATTCAACTGTGCGCATGTGCGTGTGTATGTGCGCGCGCATGTGTCTGTGTATGTGTAGAACCACGGACAAACTCATAAACCACCATGGACGCCTCCACCTCCTTCTGCCCGGGGATTCACAGGCTCCAC
The DNA here is from genome assembly GCA_023101885.1 of Typhlomys cinereus. Classification (NCBI taxonomy): domain Eukaryota; kingdom Metazoa; phylum Chordata; class Mammalia; order Rodentia; family Platacanthomyidae; genus Typhlomys; species Typhlomys cinereus. The sequence continues at coordinate 4,758,780 of JALPQD010000009.1, read as the reverse complement.
CCTACCAGGGCCAGAAGCGCAGGCCGCCCCCACTTCCACCTGGCGTCTATAGATGGGATCTGGGATCTGAACTCAGGACCTTCCACCTGTAAGGCGGAGGCTTAACCCCTGAGCCACCTCTCCAGCCCTAGCTTCAGTTCTTAAAACACAACTTTAACCATAAGGTACACAAGGCGACTGAGGACAGTAATTACCTCAGTATGGACCAATCCTATTGCCTTGGAAAGTAACCTAAAAGCCTTAAACTAAAGGACAACTTGTTTCCCTAAATAAAATGTATCAAATATAAGCAAACAAATGGAGAAAGAAAATAAGTACATCATTTCCTATTAGTTTCATCAAAGACTGGGTGTGCTATGAGGGGGTGAAACGTCTAAGCAAGATGAAACATTTGAAACAGGCAACAAAATCAACTACAATGGCCTTTAACAGTGACAACATTTAACAGACTGGGTAAAGCCACAGAAGCACCGTCTTCTCCAGAAGTCAACTATGCGGCACACTGGGAGACGAAGTCAATAACGGAGGACATACGCGCTCACTGAGGGCTTCGCGAATGTTTTAAACAGGGCTTTGGTTAGATGAACTTTATAGCCCGTGATTTCTTTTTATTTGTGTGTGTGTGTGTATTAAGGCACTCACTGTTTGTGCCTGTCGAGGCCCAAGGGTGACTTCTGAAATTATCCTGATTACTTAAAACTCCTTTTTGCTTTGCTCAGGGATTTTTCCAGGCTCTGCCATCCAGAGCCAGAAGGGCAGACAGCTACCATTTCTGCCTGGCATTTGTATGGGGGACCTGGGATCCAAATTCAGGACCTTCTGTCTGTGAGGCAGAGACTTAATCCCTGAGCTATCTCTGCAGCCCATTTCCTTTGACTTCTACAAGAGGCACTTTTGTTTACTAACTTCTCACCCAAGGTGATGTTGGACTTGTAAGAACTTTAAAAACAATAAAGAAACAGGCAATTTAGATGAGATTTTTTTTGTTTAATTCCTGTTGATTTTGAGACAAGATCTCTTGGTGGAACCAGGATGGCCTCAAACTCAGAAAGAAAATCCTCCTGCCTCAGACTTCTATGCAGGGATTACAAGCAGTGCTGAGGTTACAAGCATGAGTCACAATGCACAGCTTCAGACAAGTTATTTTAAAGCAAAATGAGTTCACAGATTTACTAAATTTCAACTACCTGAACGAATTTAGACACCAGACAAGAAAATCCAACAGGTAAAGCTAAAGCCAGAGAATAGAGCCACAACTTCCTTACTCAAAAGTCTGGGTGGTCCATGGAGACTGCAAGAACTGACCACAGGATAGTCCAAAAGAAAAGATCACTATGCATTCCTTCCCTGTCAGAGGAGCTGGCTTCTAGACGATCACGGCAAGTACACTATCAAATATATGTTGGCTTCCTTGCCAGCTGATTCAGCAAAAAATAAACAAATAAATAAAGATCTCAGAAGCAGGGACTCCACGCAGCGAAGAATAGTTATTTCTGTTCTTACAGTCAATTAGAGGGTGCCAAAGTTGCTATCACAGTCATTGTATTAAATATTTTTATTTAGATATTCGGGAAGAACCAGGTATGAAAATAATGTGCTTTCAATTTTATAAAATGGCTAGTTGGTATATGTAAGTTCACAAGGCCCAACACTGTAAATTAGCAGACAGATCCCAGTTTCTCTAAGGGCCTACATAGTAACAGGATACACTCACAGTTGTTTCTTGGGACACGTCCGCTAAATGAGCCTTTGAATCGTTTCTGGTCCAACACTAGCACTGCCATTACCAAATACTAAAAGTATAAATAGTGAAGAAGGGAGAAAACTCAAAGACTAGAATATACCTATTCCATGGGCACTCCCAGGGCATTTAAAGTCAAGAGGACATGTGAGTGTGGCATCTAATAGGAGACCACATTTTTGTTTTCTTGGTGGACGGACACACCCTAGACCTCACACGAAACTCCAGCACTTTCACATTTTGGTTTCCTTCCTTTTGACTTTTACTTTAACTAATGATTACATTCATTACCTGGACAACCTCAAACTGTTATAAGTGAAGGAATTCTTTTTCCCTCAACATAATTAATTTTATCATGAAAAACTGATGAGTGCTTTGACAGTATAAAATAGTTACATCAACCAGACATGAACAAGATTGCCAGAATCAAGAACAGCGACCTACTGAAGAAAAAGAACAAATTCTGAGTGAGAATTGACTCTAGTTCTAAAAAACAGAAAAAGGATGCTGACATGTGACCAACAGGGAAAGCTGTGTCCATTTATCTACTAAATGAGAAAGAAAAACAATCCGTGATCATTTAAGCTCACCAGACAGTAGCACGAGAGCATTGATGAGTTAAAAATTAAAATAATAACTAAAAACTCAGTGGACCTTTCCTTATGGGCTCCAATTTCTAGGAGAAATTAATTTCTCTCAAGATGATAATATCGTTTTCTTCTGACCAGTGTCAGTGATCTAATCCAGGGCTCAAGCTGAATGCACGCTTTACACTGAGCCACTAGTATCACCTGCAATCCCAGACCCTTAATTGTTTTTTTAAAGTGGGAGAATCTATACAGTCATAACCTACAATTCAAGGAAGGAATTTTCAATAACCTTTCTGTATGTCCCTAAGTAATATTTTAGGTTCAAAGTATTCCATTTAAGTATTCTACATTTTTAGCCTCCTATATAGTACATATAATGCTAAATAAGACAAATAACAGTATCTAACATTGAACATTTTTACAATATATATTACTTAACCTCATTTGCTGAGTTTCACGTCTCTAATATTACTGAATTTGTCTACATATGCTTTATATATTAATAGGCTACCTACCAAAATACAATTGCTAAACACTATAAAATAGAATATATAGATTAGTTGTTCATTATCTAATTTAAAACGTCTACCTCCTCAACCACATTTATGTTTTTATGCTATTGTTTGGGAGTTTTTGTTTTCAGAAAGTTCTTATTCCAACTCCTGGCAATCTACCTGCCTCAGTCTCCCCAGTACTGGGACTACAGGCAGGAGCCACCATGCTCACCCCACTTTCTGGTTTATACTTTCTCTAGAAAACTAGTTTACTAGGCTAAAATCCATTAATTACCTCACATGCAGCATGCAAATCAGCTGTAAACTTACTAGCTGAAATAACATACCGTTTTTATACTGATTTTCAAAAGCTCAGAAATATTTCTACTCTCAATATACTCCATAGTTCAACCTCATCAAGTCTTTAAAACACATTCAATAAGGCTGAAGTCTAGACAAGTTTTTCTACATTCAGCAAAATCTGGGTTGCTCAACCGAAAGTTGTGAAAGAAAAAACTAGCAAGATTCAAAACAGGAATGTCGACAATCAATGGTTAATTACTACTGACCTCAAAGGAGATTCAAAGGAAAATGCCCTAATTCACCAAGATACTTTCAGCCTAACCACCTGTGTTCGATATTTAACCCTCAGAGCCACCTGGTACAAAGAGAGAAATGACTCCCATGAGTTGTCCTCCAAACTCTACACAATGTCATGTGTGTATGTGTGTGCACGTGCTCACACAAATAAGTAGTTGAGAGAGTATACAGAATATAGCTTTGGCTGTACTGGTATTCACCACAGCGACTGTATCCCATAGGCCTTTAATCACACTGTGTGTAAATACTTACAGAATCACATTCTTTTTTTTTTTTTAAATAGTTTTCATTTTCTTTTTACTTCTTATTTATTCAATTGTGTGTGTGTGTGTGTGGTGTGTGTGTGTGTGTATGTGTGTAGAACCATGGGAGAATTCGGGAACCACCATGCCGCCCCCCCTCCTCCGCTTCCACCCTGCATCTATACGTGAGGTCTAGGATCCAAACTCTGGATCTTCTGCCTTCAAGGCAGAGACTTAACCCCTGAGCCATCTCTCCAGCCCAGGATCACATTCTTAAAAAAATAAAGTTATGTGTCTAAGAAATAAAGCTAATTCCCTTCCAAAGTTTCATGGTAAAGTTTAACTAAAGGCTAAAGTTCAAGAACAAATACATGATTTAGAATTGTCCTGCTTTGCCCACAGTACACCCCGATTTAGACCACCCATTCCATACTAACAAAAATACTAACTCCAATTCCTTCAAGTATAACATATGCTATATTAGGCTTTTCAAGTAGAGATAGCTGCAGTTAATCTCAATGAATAAATCTCTGTAGAATCAAATCATTTTAAAATAAAATTTTTCTTCATGTTAAAATAACTGTATAAGTAAGAATTTGGCTAAGTAATCAGTACTCAAGTAAAAAAAAACAATGACTCATATCCTGCAACAGCTTTTAAGTGGAAATTCTTCTCAGCACAATTTTTAAAACATCCGATAAAACAGCAAAATGTACCCAAAAAATAGTACATATAAAATACTTCAGAAGTTTCCTGTTTTGTTTTGTTTTTAACTAATAACTCAAATGCTCTTTTTTCATAAAGATTCAAGGTTCAAAAATCTGACTTGTTTTACATGATTTACCATTTGAGTCCTCAAAGGAGCTAAAATTTTACAATCTCACATTCCTAAAACTTTCCCGAGACGCAGGCATTACTGTATTTCCTTACTTAGGGAAATGAGGCTCAAAAAGTTACCTTTAGGTGATAAGGCAAATGTAAGAGCTGAGAGGTGCTCTCTCATTGTTAGAAAGATGATCTAATTCCAAAATTTAAACTTAAATTCCTTAAGCCAATTCGGGATAACTAACATTCTTATAGGAGGGGGAAAAAAACCTGCCTATATAACCAACAATCAAATCCCAACCAAACAGGAGAAATATCCTGATGGTCCATCGTGTTTTAAATTACTTCAAAATGGGCTAGCTGTTCAATGCCATTATAAAATAATAAACTTAAAAAATAATAAACTTCCCTTGCAATGATTAAGCCCCAAGCCTCCAGGACTCAAGCTATTTCACATCACCTCACATGCCTTCAGCAAAAATACACAAACAATCCAGGTCTCTTTTTGGCATTTTTAGACTTAGCTACCCTCTTACCTGTAAACGGCTTTGTAATTAATGTAGGGATACGGGTGACTCTTGAGGGAGCTTACTCTATAAATAGAATATTCTGGGTGGAAGGAGTAAGTGATGATAAGGGTGCTACAGCAGCTACCTATCGTACCGAGATTTGCACGGGGCAGGTGAAGCCAAGCACCGGTTCCTGCTCCGTCGAGTCAATCATCCCTCGACGCCCAATGGCCAAGGCCCCGCGCCGCGCGCCGCGCTCCACCCTCCTCCGCGGCAGCGCCGTAACAGCAATGGCTTCTTCCTCCCTGGTAATGATCTTTGTTCAGCGCGCCGCGGACGGCCGCCCTTCCCATTCGGAAGGCGAGCCGGACGAGGAAAGCCGGGGCGCATCCCCCCGAACAAAAAAAGCATTTACTGGCCTCCCCTCCCCGAGAACCGTGCCCCTCTCTCCGGATTCTTTCCGGACTCGAGCAACAAGCAATTCTTTCTATCCACTCCCCCTCCTCCACGGTCTAGTCCACGGGCGCGCTGCATCTTCCCCGGCCCTGCTCGCTAACGTCTGCTGGCACGGAAAGAGCACCCGGCCACGACCACCCTGCTGCCACGGCTGGGGGGACAGGTACGTGGCCCCGGAGCCCGTCCCTTCCTGCGGGATCCTCCCAGCTTTGCAGCAGGAAGCCAGCAGCGCGCAGCGATAAGCAGGCTCGTGTTTGTGCAGCGCGCAACCTTTCCTGTTCGGGAACCGGGCCTGCGGGTCTGGCCGGGATAACAGCCGCCACCCATCCGCGGCCCCCACTCGCGAGCGAGTTGGAAAAAGGGCAAGCAGAGAGTTCAGCCGGTAGGGGCGGCGGCGAAGAGCGAGGCGGGGAGTCGCCCGCCCGCCGCCGGGTCACTGCGACAAGTGCAGCCGTGGGTGCCGGCCAACCGCTGCCACCCGTCCTCCCACGGCCGGGAGGCACCCGAGACGTGGGGGCGCCGGGCAAACGTAGGGGGAAAAGGCACATAGTGGCCGATCGGTGGCGAAGGAGGCGACGGCCCGCGGATACGGACCGGCAGATGTGCGCGGGGTGGGGGCGGGGACCTCCTGGGGGGCAGGAGGGGGTCACCGCCCCGGGACGGGTGACTCCGGCTCCGCGGGAGGAGGAGCGGGGGGCCGATCCGAGAACGACCTGTAGTGGGATCGGCGCCCCGGGGAGGGAGGAAGAGTGGAGCCCCGGGCCGAGCGGAGGGGCTTCGGGAGGGGTGTGAGCCCGCGAGCTGCACACCTGAGAGGAGGGGCCCGGGCACATCAGGGGGTGGGAGAGGTGAAGGGACCCCAGAGACAGAGAGAGAGACCCCCAGGAAAGCATGACACGAGATTCGGGGGACGACAGCCCCCGATCCGAGCGGAGGACACACAGCGAGAGGGGCGCCGAGACCCCGGGAAGGCCTCCGGGTCCGGCAGCCGAGACACCCGAGGGTGGCGGGACCTCCGTCTGGGCGCCCGAGGAGCGCTCGCCCCGGGAAGGCGACAGGACCAAGCCGGAGGGAGGAAGAGCCGAGGAGGGCGCCCCGTGGGCCCAGCTGGCCCCTCGCGCGGCTCCCGCAGGAGCGTCCCGGGCCCCCCCGGGAGACGCGAGGCCCCGGGGCTCACCTTTGAAGAGGTAGTCGTACTCGTCGTCGCGGGTGCCCATGGCGCGGCCGAGGAGCGGAGGGGCGGGAGCGGCGGCGGCGGTGGAACCAGGGGGCGTCGCTGCAGGGGTAACCCGAGCGCCGAGCGAGCTTCAGCTGCCGGACCCGGTGAAGAGCCCCGCCCTGCCGCTGCGCCACTTCCGGCAGGCCCCAGCCCCTCAGGGGAAGTACTTCCGGGGAGGGACGCCCCGCCCCCGAGCCGAGGAGGGTGGCGCGCCCGGGGGTCGGCTTCACAGTCTCACCCCCGACAGGAAGGTTCCTAGGGAAAAATGGACCTCAAGATGCCCAGCGGACCACAGTCCTTGAGGGACCCTCCTAGACTGGTCCCTCGAGCCGCTCGAAAAGTCGCGTCTCTGTTGATGGCTTCCGGTTGGGGGCGGGGTTCTATAAGAATTAGAAAGTCGAAGACAGTGACACAGACGTGCTGGTTCCATGGTGTAATGGTTAGCACTCTGGACTCTGAATCCAGCGATCCGAGTTCAAATCTCGGTGGAACCTGCGGGACTACATTTTTCGTAGTCACATCCTTGACTTTATTTACGCTTTAACTAAGAAGTACAGCTGCCTTGCTATAGCTAGTCTTGAGTTGAGGCAAATATTGCCTTTGCCCTTGCAGATCTCACAAATTAACCCCTTCAATCTGACATTATGTGCTACCTGGAGGTCAGGTAACTAAACCTGCGGGACTATATTTTTCGTAGTCACATCCTTGAGTTTATTTACGCTTTAACTAAGAAGTACAGCTGCCTTGCTATAGCTAGTCTTGAGTTGAGGCAAATATTGCCTTTGCCCATGAAGATCTCACAAATTAACCCCTTCAATCTGACATTATGTGCTACCTGGAGGTCAGGTAACTAAACTATGTGGGGGTTTTTGTTTTTGTTTTAAACTAGGGCAGAAGCTTCAAAGAAATTTGAGTCTTAGCTAGAATTCTCTGCTTACAGCTCCCTTCAATCAAAGGCGAGAGCTTCTCATCCACTCCATCTCTCCAAAAATCAGATCTCCAGATGTCATTCAGAGAACTTCGCCCATCCTCTTCATTAAGATTCATCTAAACTCCCTGAGTCCTGTTTATTGGCCTGTAAGCTAAGCCTGTTTACAAAGAAGGCTTTAACGTGCAAAGGGTCATTTCCATTGTTATTGAATGTCAGCACTAAGACTAGTGCTTTGTCACAAAACTTCCTTGCTTTGTTTTCCAGCCAGGGTCTCAGCATATCCCAGGTTGGCCTCAACTCACATTGCAGCCCGGTGGGTTTCTTTCTCACTTTAGTCCACCCTTCCCTAGAATGAATGCTGGGACTCAGGTGTGAACAGGGAAATTTTCTCCACTTATTGTCACAACCCTGCCCACCTGTCTGTCCACAAACTCTCAATTTAGACTTGGGCAAGAATGCCTGTAGCAAGCAAAATAACCACTCTGCCCTCGCTACCACCCTCCCCCCCTCCCATGTTAAATTTCCTGCAAAAGAGAATTCAGCTTCGACTTGCAGATGGAATTGAAGTTGCTAAACAGCTGACCTTAAACAGATGTTATGCTTGATTATCTGAGGTCCGGTGTTGTAATAAAGGTTCTTCAAAAGTGGAAACTCAGCGGCCATCTGCACTTCCCGTCCTGAGTGTGGAAAACCCCAGAGCAAAACAAAAAAGAGCAATTCAGGATGATTTCCAAAGTCACCCTTGGACTTCCACAGGCATGTGCACACACACACACAGACATACTCATGCACATGCACATACACACACACACATTCCACAGGCATGCATGCAGGCAAAAAACCATTTTTTTAAGTAGAAACTCAGATTATCAGCTGGGACAGAGATGATTCCAGGCAGCTGCTATCAGCCGAAGGAGTTCCCTTATCTTTTAAGGACTTCGATTTAGGTAGATCAAACTGGATTCTTGACTTCCTCACAGAAAAGAATATCAAGACAAGCCAGTAAGAGAGTTGGAAATTATTTTTAAAAAGATTTTAATAAAGATTTTTAAGCAGAAAATGTAAGGTATAAATGTAAGGTATTGACCTCAAAAACAAATCCCCCTATAGACTAGATGTTTTTCATGGAGCTCCAGAACTGCCAGGCCAATCTCAGTTAGCCAGTTTTAGTGTTGTCAGAAAGTGATGGTCTTTGAAGGTTTTGGAAGGCCATCCCCCACCTTGAAGAAACATACCCTTTGCTAACTTCCCCCAACCCCTCAACTTGTGAAAGGATATGGAGATTAGTTCTCCACTGCAGGTGAGTCCTACCAAGAGGTGGCACAAGATGTGCCAGGTGGAACCTCAGTATGAGCTAACCAATGAGGAAAAGCCATTTTTCCCAGGCTTGCCTAAGTGTATAAATACACCTGACCCTGGCAGCCACCATAGGAAGAGGGAGAGAAGGAAGACGGAGAAAAAGAAAGAGGGCTGGAAGAGGGGATGGTGGGCCTTACACCCTCAGGGTTGGTGGGTGGGCAGAGGCGGCAAGGTCTGGAAGTGATTTTTGGGACCTTTGCCCAGCCCAGGATGTGTGGCCAGGATCAGCCTTTGGTCTTGACCCTGCCAGCACTAAGAGTCTGACAAGCACCAAACTATCAGGGGGCCAGCGATCATCAAGCAGAAGCTCTGCCCTGAAAGTGGGGGGGGACGGAGGAACAGGATTTCCATCAGAAAGGTTAAGAGCTGGATGCTGGAGAAGAAAGTAAGACACGCCCAAGGGTGCTGAGCGTGGACCCCAGTGACTTTAAGGTAGCCATATACACCGGTGGATTCAGGAGCTATTCCTACCTTTGGGTAGGAACAGAACTGGTAAGATAAACCCCTTCACAAAGGTTGCAGACCAGGTTGTTTTCACTGTAAGCAAAGGTTTCCTCCTGTTTGTGAGTTTTGTAGAAAATCTATGGAGAAAGAGTAAGGCCACACGGCATCACACAGGTTCAGACCCTAAGCATGGCTCAATTGCTCCTTTAATATTATGTAAAAAGAATATATTCTCTCTATTGGCAACCTGCAGAGCAAATGTTCATTCTGCTAGAATTCGTGTGTGTGTGTGTGTGTGTGTGTGTGTGTGTGTGTACGCATCTATGAAGGCCCAAGAATGACTTCAGGAATCATCCTGGATTGTTTTACCTCCTTTTGACTTTGCTCTGGGGTTTCCCAGGCTCTGCTTTCCAGGTTTGGAAGTGCAGACTGGTGCCATTTCTAATCCGTGTTTTTATGTAGGATCTAAGATCTGAACTTAGGTCCTTCTGCTTGTGAGGCAGAGGCTTAGCCCCTGAGCTTGCCTCAGAGGCCCAGAGCAATGGCCCCTGTAATTTCAGCACTTGGGAGATGGAGACAGGAAAATCAAGAGCTCAAGGCCAGTATGGCCTACATATTAAGAGCAAGTTCCGTGCCAGACTGGCTGAGACCTTGTCTCCAAAAAATACAAGGAGAAAGAGGAAAGAGACGGAGGGGGAGGAGGAGGGGCAGGAGGGAAAGGAGGAGGAGGGGGAGGAGGAGGACAGGGAGGAAGAAGAAGGGGGAAGAAAGGGGGAAGAGGGGGAGCAGAAGGACGAGGAGGATGGGGAGGGGGAGAGGAGGGAGAGGCGAGAAGGAGGAGGAGGGGTGGAGAAGGAAGAGGAGGAAGAAGAGGAAGGGTAGAAAAGGGAGTTAGAGAGTGATGTAAGGACAAAAAAAAAAAATCTCAACTGGTTCCTGCTGGCTTTGAAGATGAAGGAAGGAAACCAGGAGTCTAGGAATCCAGGGGCTTCCAGAAGCTGGGGAAGGCACCAAAACAGATTTCTTCCCTAAGACCTTTAGCAGGAATTCAGCCCTTCCTCCAGCTAGGCCCTAGCCCCAGTGATGTCCGTTCAGAGGATGGGCTGCCACACTTGAGGGCACATCTCTGGGATCCCAGCATTTAGGGGGCCAAGGAGGGAGTTAGGCAGTTTTGGTCCCTGAGGATCTAGGAAGGACATCCCCCGCTGCTGGGATCGCCCTGGAGAAACACCCTCCGTTGATAGGGAGGAACTGGCTTCTGTCCTCCACAGAGATAGGGTGGTCCACTTCCCTGAACCCTTGGCTTATGAAAGGATATGGAGACTAGTTCTCCATAGCAGGTAAGCTAAGTCCATTGAAAGAAACAGCTTGGCCAGGAGCTGGACACAAGATCAACTGGGTTGGGCATCAATGTGAGCTAAACAATGAGGAAAATCCATTCCCCTCCCCCTTGCCTAAGTGTATAAATATACCTGATCCTGGCAGCCATCTTTGGCACCTGCCCTTCATGGCACTCCACCTCTGGATCCTATGAGTTTTTTTCCAGCTCCTTGCCTTTCATGGATTCCATGCCTGGAGTCCATGACTTCTCCAGGGTACCCTTGTCCCTCATGGCACTCCACATCTGTGAGTTCCATTCTTTCCTTAATAAACTCTGCCTTAATCCTCTACGTCATGTTCTGGTTTCAGTCTGCGACTCCTGAACACAAGAACCTGGATATATAAAGACCCCAGGAGAATGATCCCCCGCACCAGGAGGATCAGGAGTTCAAAGCCAGCTGGAGCTGCTTGAGAGACTGCCTCATGCAGATGTGGTGCATTCAAAGTAGAGGAGGGCCGCATGGTGTCACATAAGCATCCTTGTATTCGTAAGATGCCGGGTGCTACTACAGACTATTCATCAGTCTTAGCGTTGCATAGGCTGGGGAGGTAAGACACACCAGGAAAGGGAGACAGGACAGTTGAAGAGTAACTCACAGGAGCCCTGATCTAAGCCACAGCCCAGAAAGACATAATTAGGATGAACTCTGTGTAGGAAGAGGAAGGAGTCTGGACTCCGAAGGAAGAAGCAAGGAAGGAAACCCATTTGAGGAAGTGGGGAGATGGAATTAAGAGAGATGTTGAGCAAGTTCATGAACGCCCGAATTAAGCATTCTTCCCTTCCGTTGCTCTTTCCCAGCGTGGGTTCCAAAAGGACAGGGGTGGTCTTCCAAAGAAGGTTGACTCAGCGGCTCCCCACTAGAGATTCCTTCAGCTCCCAGGCCACACAGAGATGCCCCTGGAAGGAAATAGGTTTGAACTGTTAAACGAAGCATTCCCCAGATTCACAAGATTCCAGAGGGGAGGTGGAATCCCATGGAATGGTTAGTGATAGGATCCCACTCCTCTTATGACCCCCACTTCAGGGCAGAGCTTCTGCTTGATGGCCGTGGTGCTTGGCAGAGCACGTGCTTGCCTGAGCCTCAGTGCTAGCGGGGGTCAAGACTGATCCTGGCCACACTTCTTGAGCTGGGCAAAGGTATTAAAATCCCCTCCAGATCCTGCCCCCTCAGCCCACCCACTGACCCTCTTCTTTCTTTTTCTCTTTCTTTCTCTTTCTTCCTTCTCTCCCTCTTCCTACAATCGGCCTGGTGGTTTGGAACTCTATTAAAACTCCATCTAGTCTGTGGTGCGGTGTGTTTTTGAGATAAATACCTTCCGTTCACACCTTCCACTTGGCATTCCTTGGAACACTCTGTGGGGTAAAAAGGTAGATTTGTGGACAGAGGGACATTACTGTGAACCTTAAGGAAAGTAAACCAACTGTTGGGCTGCATTAAAGAAAAACCAGAGGTGAGTCAGTCAGAGGCTTAACTGCAACCAACCGGTCTGACACAAAGGCAGAGAAATGGGGTGTAGTCATGGGAACAGGGAAGAAATAAACAGTAGATTCTATGGGCAAAGAAGAGCAATGAGAGGGCAGGAGAACTGGCTCAGCAGGTGAAGAAGCTTCCTGCTAAGCCCGATGACCTGGGTTTGATTCCCAGAACACACGTGGTTCTGAGCACCATGGAGAGAAGTAATTCCCTTAAGCTGGATTCTGAATATGCACACACAACAAGTGTAAAAAATAGAAGGGAGGAAGAGAGGAAAAAAGAAACAGACACAGAGGGAAGGGAAGGGAGGAGGAAGGAAGGAAGGAAGGAAGGAAGGAAGGAAGGAAGGAAGGAAGGAAGGAAGGAAGGAAGGAAGGAAGGAAGGCATTGCTGTGAGATGGTTCATCTTGTAAAGGTGTCTACCTGCCAATTTGGTGATCTGGGTTCAATCCCTGAAACCCACTAGCTGGAAAGAGAGAACCAATTTATGAAAGTTGGGACACATCTATCCAATCTTCCCCTCCAACTCTCTCTCTCTCTCTCTGTCCCTCTCTCTCTCTCTCTCTCTCTCTCTCTCTCTCTCTCTCTCTCTCTCTCTTTCTCTCTGTCTCTCTCTTTCCCTCCCTCCCTCTGACAAAAAAAAAGAGACCAATATATGAAAAATGAGAATTGGAGCTTTGCTTTCTCATTTGGGGGAGGAGAGGTAGTAATCGTCTGGTGTCTCTTTTAATCAAGAAATACGGGACTCAATTCTTAAATACTACAGAGGTTTAGAGCAGAGCCTTAAAGTCTTCTCTCACTATTTCACTTTCTCTCCCAAATCCTGGTTATAATCTGTTCCTCATCTTGGAAGAATTGCCAGACTGGTTCATACAAGTTTAACTGAGGTGCTGCAAAATTTTAAAACTTTCCCTTAGCGAGGATGCATCCTAGTTTTTGCAAACATCCTTATTCTTTTACCTGTGAAAAGAGAAAATACTGAAAGTTTACTGAATTGAATTACTTACTCATATATCATTGTTAAAAAATGGAACGCTTCACACATTTGTGTGCCATCCTTCCACGAGGCCATGCTAATCTTCTCTGTATTGTCCCAGTCTAAGTACATGTGCCACTGAAGTGGGCACTATTTATATATCTTGAGACAGGGTCTTTTGTAGCCCACGCTGGCCTCCAGCTCCCTTGTGTAGACAAAGATGATTTTGGACTTCGGATCTCTCAGCCTCCAGTCAACAACATGAATTCTAGCAATATTAATTAATTTGTACCCACCTAATATTCTGTCCTATAATCGGCTTTTCTCTGGTAACTAGGTACAATTAGGAGATTCTTCTGCGAGTTGCCTGTCAATTTTCTTTTTTTTTTTTAATATTATTTATGTGAGAGCAAGAGACAGAAGGGAACCTGGGCATGGGTGGGCCGCGGTGTGCACGTGGAGATGAGCGGTCTGAGGGTGGTAGGGATCATCCTCTTCTACCTTGCTGTTTTGAGACTGGCTCTTTAAACAAAGAAGCAACCCAGTAGGGCTAGTCTGGCAGCCCATTTGTTCTGGGGATTCCCGGGATTCCCTTTCTGGTCTGGAGTTACAGCCAGACCTCCACATTTGGCTAATATTTTACATTTTATGTGGGGCCTGAGGATCTGTCCCTTTGCTTGGGCTGCAAGCGCTTTAAGTTGTGATCCGTCTCCCCAGTCTGCGTTATATACACTTTTACCGTAAATTTAAAAGCAACCGTAAGAAGCCAGGACCTCGGGGTTTCGTTTGAAACAGAAGATCAGGGTAAAGGGACATTTGGTGACTCGGGACAGGACTGGAGTACTAAGAGGCTGCGTCCCCAGCACACTGCCTTTTCTAGGGTTGTTTCTGAGCTTCTGAAAGCCTCCAGGCAGTTCTATGAACTGACTGGCCTTCTAGTTCACAGTCAGCTGGTTCACCCTCACTGGTGCCAGTCTGAAAATTATATCCCTGTGGCCTCTGAAATTCACCATTACGGGGTCATTTCCCTCATAGTTACCAACCCATCCAGTCCCATTGCCTTGCTCCCACGGGGTCTATCCATTTGACTGTGTGCTCACTACTGCCTCCCGGCGAGCTGGTGTGACACTGCAGGATGCCATGCAGCTTGCACTTGGCCCCAGTGGGTAAGAACAAAGTCTCCCCTCCCCTCCCCTCCCCTCCCCTCCCCTCCCCTCCCCTCCCCTTCCTCTCCCATCCCTCCCTCCTTCCCCTCCTATCTCCCCTCCCCCCTCCCCATCCCTCCCCTCTCCTCCCATCTCCCTCTGTCCTACCCTCTCTTCTCTTTCTCCCTCTCTCTCTTTCTTTCTCTCTCTGATATTCAACCATTTATTTGAAAAGTGTTAGGTTTTTAATATTTAAAATAAAAATACCACAACACTGAATTGGTCAAGGTGAGCATGAAACAGATACGGTGACATTTTTAGATGTAGAGTCAAAACTTGGAACAGAGGAAAATTATGAAACAGCTGATCAATTCACTCTTAGAAATTAAATGGTTTTTAATTTAATTTAGTTTGTGTGTTTGTGCATGTGCAAGAGGGTATTTGAGTGTGTGTGGCTTTAGTGATCTGAAGGAGACACTGGAAATCATCCTGGACTGCTCTATCTTCTCATTGCTTTGCTCTGGGGTTTCCCAGGCGCTGCCGTCCAGGGACAGAATTACAGGCCACTGTCATTTCTTCCTAGCATTTGATACAGGGATTCAAACTTAGATCCCTTTGCTTGAGACACAAAGCTCTGAGCCACCTCTCAGCCCAGAAATGAAGATTCTATGCACCCCCAAACTGCATAATCGTTGGTTCACTGAAGAATCATTGGTTAAGATCAAAACTGGGGGCTGGAGAGTGGCTCAAGGGTTAAGCCTCTGCCTTTCAGGGGGAAAGTCCTGAGTTCGGATCCTAGACCCCACGTATAGATGCCTGGCAGAAGCGGGGGTGGCCTGCATTTCTAGTCCTGGTAGGGCGGAGCCTGTGAATCCTGGGGCAGAGTAAACAAGGAGGAGGTGGAGGTGGTCCATGGTGGTTCCCGAATTTGCCTGTGGTTCTACACACACACACTTACACACACACACACTTACACACACACACACACATGCACAATTGAATAAAAAAAAAAGATCAAAACCTGGCAGCTGTGAGAAAGAAGCATAAAAGGAAAAAATCTTAATATCTTAAAAAAGGAATTCTTAAGCCTGAGAAATTGCTGACAGGCAATAAAAATGCTCACTCTCCTACCATTCTCCGGAATTCCCCTCTGGAATGCTGCCATAGTTGGGCACAGGTGTCAACTGTTGAAGGTTTGAGCTCTGGGCACATTTGTGGAGAATTAATGGTTGGGTTCAGCCCAGAGCAAACCTGCAGGAGATTGTCTAGCTGATGGGGAAGGCCCAGCCCATGGTGGGTGGAACTAGGCCCTGAACAGATGAATACAATACTGAGAGTCAGTTGAGGAAGGCGGCATCCTTGTGTATACTTAGCCAGACATGCTGGTCTGGCAAGTAAGAATCGTCCCTCTCTCCGCCGTTATGTGGTGATGGTATGGCCAGTTCCCTTGGACCTGGTGTTGGTGTGAGCTCTCCCGTCAAGCTGGACTGAGAACTGTAACCAGATAATCATAAGAGACAATAAACCCCTTGTTCCCTTAAGCCTTTGATGATCATTTATCAGCAACCATGTAAGCGAACTGCCACAGATGCCATTTGGCCAGAGGATCTACAAGAAGCCTGCATGCTGATAAGACTGTAAAACATTGCCTGCTAAACTACTTTTCTAGAGCCAAGGAGTTAACTAATGGACCTGCACCCAAGGGGGGGGATTTACAACCTCCTTTGTCTCTTGTGTATAAAAACTGTGGTGTCCTGTTTGCATTGTTTGTGGTGGCAATGTTCTTAATTTGGGAAGAAATGAAAAAAGAATCCTCTAGTCCCATGTGGGTTTTAACCTCTCTCTTATTTAATTTCCCCAGTAACATTTCTGTTCTAGTTTCTAAAGCAACCAAGAAAAAGAAAGCCTCTCCTCCCTCCCCCTATACTGGAGGGACCCGAAGAACTGTCTGTTCTTTGTATTTTGTCTGTGATGATCTCATTTTAAGAATTACTTTAAAAAGTGTTTTGGCTTGCTTGGTTACCTGGATTTCATATAATATATATGTTTTGTGTTTCAAAATAACAGAGCTGTGGCCACTTCAATTTTTATTCTTATTGACATACTTAATAAAAATGCATATGCACACTTAAAAATGAACCATTTTGATAACATTAAAAGGCCTAAGTACATACTGACTAAAATAATCTATCTTGTTTATTGATTTTGATGAAGCTTCACAAAAGGTGGTATTGTGTTCTTCCCAGGATCTGATAATATCACTTTTGTAATTCCTTTAAAGACTTTTTTCCATGTATTCCTAGAATAACAAAGCCACTATAAACTTACTCATTTCACCAACTTCTTTTATGGAATCTTATACCAATATATCTAGCAGCCAGAAAGAAAAGCTGATTTTTTGAGAAATTCATTGGAATTTCTTCATTCTTCTGTTATGTATAAGCTCCCTTTCTTAGATACAAATCTGTTTTCTAATTCCATGTTCCCAGTGTGTACTCCTGTGTTCTGGTATAACCTTGCTAGCTTAATTCAGATATAATGATTGCCTGTGCCTAATTATAGATGCTATTTTATATACTCTGCTTATGGAGTTCCAAAAACCATGTGTTGCTTGTTCATTCTATATTTAATAATATCTTAATGTCTACTTAAAAGTTCATATTAACTTTTCTTTCAAAATTGCCAAATCAGACTCAATTCTTAATTTCTTTTAAAGATTAGGTCTACTGTTAATTGCCTCCTTTAAAAGACATTTCTTGAGGGAATATCTAATGTGAAAACAGCAGGGAACCATCAAGTAGAAAAAGGAAAATATGAAGGAAATATGTATGTTACTTAGAAAATTGGAGTATGTATAGAAGGTTTGGGAGGTTTATGGGATGAGACATGTTTCTTAGAAAGTTAAAGTATGTACAGGAGGTTTATGAGTTAGTTACTTAAAAAATATGTTAAAGTATGTTGTAAAGGTTTGTGGGATGTTAGGTTTATGAGAAGACTGAAAAATTAGATACATGAGTAAAGAAAATGTTATGTGTTATGCTTCTTTCTTCCATGTTATAGAAGAAAAGACATTGAATCTTAGAAACATATCTGTTAGAAATTAAGCTTCATTTGGTTACTTATAAAATCCTAATTCCTAAAGGGTGTAATTGCTTAGCATCTTATAGAGTTTAACTGTTATATTTATATTATAAGGGTCATGTATTTTAAAGACAAAAATTTTGGTAATGGGCCTAGATAAGAACTATAAAATCTTGGACCTCGAGGTAAAAGAGTCAACTTGCAGTATTTTCTCAGACATGACCTCTATACATTTTAGATGAGAGATGGCCCTCAGGAGGATCTTTAAATTATACTACCATCCTCCAACTAGATTTATTCTGCTGAATGGCAAACAAATGGCAGAAAATCAAGAGATTATAGAGAGCTCTACCAAAAGTACCACTAGTAATTAAGAAAAAGCTTTGTCTCCCAATAAAAATGCCCTCAAGGCCAAGGTGGAACAAAAATTTCATCTAGCTTCCACCTCAGCCAAACCCCACACCTTGAAAATAAGCAAAGTCAAAGAAATTCAGATCCAGCTTTAGACCTCTGAAGAAGAAGACAGACTAAGTACATGTGGGTCAACTCGGGTTCATATTTCCTTTTTCCTTGCAAGATTTTGACATAAGTTGCTTAGGGAGTTTCTCTGAGGATCCAGATGAATTCATTTTTCAAACAGAAAGGAAGGAAAGAGAAAGAACCAGGAAACACAGAAATTGAAATTTGACATTTGTGTAAGGGGATAAGATAAAATATTAACAGGCATGCCCAACCAAGCAGACCAACCCAGGACCCCTTCCAACAGGGGGAAAGGGAAATGTGGACAGCTTGGCACCTGGAAACTCTTCCAAACCCAAAAAGCTTCCATACAGCCTATGTCCTGACTGTGGAACTCTCCACTGGAGGAAGAATTGCCCCCTGAGCCCCAGGGCCCAGGGATCAAGCCCCTCTGCTGGGAACCAATAAAATGGCCTGAAGCTCTTAGCTTCCCTCCGATGGAAAAGGAGTTTGCTGCTATGTCCCGCAAAAGAAAGTCCAAAATGCCAGATTGAGCATCTCATGAGAACCTCGGGTTTAACATGCAAATGGGAAGCCTCTGTTAATAGACAAGGGAGCACGAAATTTTAGTGCTCAACTTCCTTCCTAGGCTTTTGTCAACCTTTGATTTTACTAAAATGTTTAGGATCGGGGGAGCGACAGGTTCATCAGCTACTCACAAAGTAACTACTGAGATGTTTTACATACTTAATGATATTGTTTTTAGACATTCCTTTGTTTACATGCCTAAATGTAAATGCCCGAATATTCTAGGTTTAGGCTTAATAAAATATTTTAGCACTGTTATAAAGTATTCCACGTGGTTCTGGTTTTAGATGCACCAAAGATGCTAGAAGGAAGAGATTATACATTTCAGAATGTGAATCCAGAGAGTATGTAACAAAAAGTCTGCAGTTTGAAAAAAAAAAAAAAAAAAAGCCTGCAGTTTGGAGGCCCAAAGAAAGACAGTTTGTGCTAACAGGAATTTTAATAAAGTTTTGCCCTGTCCTAAAAGCTTGTCTAAAGTTTAACTCTGTGCTTGACAAGAGGGAAAATGCAATGGCAAACTTAGAGTTAAACCAGGAAAAAAACAGCAAAACTCCTGATGTCAGACTACTAGCTCCATTAGCAAATCAGTACTGGCTTTTCATTTAGATCAGAGGAGCAGTCCTACCCTAAAGACAAGATAATGCTTAGAGACCTATAGAACTTTCCATGTCAGAAAACAATGTCCTCTACATATGTTCTTTTAAAGACTTGTGTGGCTTTGCTTTTAAGAACCCAGAAGGGAAAGAACTAATTTAGATTGTTCTGTCCAAAGAATCAGATCACATTTTTTTTGGACAGGTTTTAAAACATGACCTTAGAGATTGCTAACGGCCAGAGAAAAAAGTCTCCAATATGTAAATTATTTACTTGCAGCTCTTGGCTTTTACCCCAACAAAGAAAATGACTATTCCAAAGGAGATAACTGGTTTCTTTACTAACTCTTGCTTGTACCCACAGTAAGACTGCTAAGCTTATTTGGTTTTCGCTGTTTGGTTTTGTTTGATTTTACTAACTCTTGCTTGTACCCACAGTAAGACTGCTAAGCTTTTTTTTTTTTTTTTTTGCTGTTTTTTCTTGGTTTAACTCTAAGTTTGCCATTGTATTTTTCCTTGTGCCTTCCCAGTTACAGTGGTTTAGTCCTCGTTTAGATCTTGTAGGTTTAACTTATCTGCTTTGTCTCTTCCAGATTCATAGTCATAAAGCCTCAAATATGGGGACCTCTGGACCAACCCAACATCTCATAAATGAGGATCATTGACTGCTCACATTTCCTCCACCCCAACTCAGCAGGAAGTAGCCAGAGCAGCCATCACTCCTAGTTCCTTGAGCAGTCTAGGTCCTCAAAGGTTAAGGGGTAAAATAGACAGGTCTAGAATAGCCCATGCTAGGACAGTCTCTAAGGTCTTTAGTGGTCTTTAAAAGATCCCTGGTGAGGAATTCCTCAGCTCTCCATACCTAACAAACAGCTTGATCTCTAACTCCACCTGGGCCCCAAAATCAATTGGGCCCCAATGTGAGCCAGCCCTTTGCTTTGGAAAAGCCAGTTCCCCCAGACTCACCTAAATAGAGATCTTTGTTTAACACTTTAACCAGGTACATTAATTCCCACCTAGGAGCCAACAAGATGATGGTGCTCAGATCTCAATATAAACAAATGCTTATAATCAATACAAAGATTTGTCCATTAATGCACAGGAAAAAAAAGGGGGGGATGTGGGAAAGAAGCATAAAAGGGAAAATCTTAAAAAGGAATTCTTAAGCCTGAAAAATTGCTGACAGGCAATAAAAATGTTCACTCCCCTATCATTCTCTGGAATTCCCTTCTGGAATGTCATTTGGTCAGAGGGTCTGCATGCTGATAAGACTGTAAAACATTGCCTGCTAAAATACCTTTCTGGCGCCAAGGAGTCAACTAATGGATCTACACCCAAGGAGGGGGGGATTGCAACCTCCTTTGTCTCTTGTGTATAAAAATTTGTGTGAAAACATAATTTGGGGCTGCACGCACATCACCCTGCCCATGTCTGTCAGCCCTGTACCAGTCTCTCTCTCTTTCTAATAAAGCTTCTCAGTTATTAATATTAACTTGTGGTCTATGGTGGATCTTTGGATGACCCCCAAATCCATAACAGCAGCGACTTGAACGTTTTCCAGCCAGTGAATGAATCAGCGAAAAGTTTAGTGCAGCCACCCTGCAGATTATCCAGCATAAGAATTGCTGAGAAGCATAACAAATTGGGAGATCCTCAAGATGACAGAGACCAGGGAAGAGCATGTACCATATGATGTCAGCATATGAAAGGCTGCAGTTCAGCCTGCGTCACATGCCTGCAATCTCAGTTCGAGGCAGCTGAGGGTCAGTGGTTATCAAGTTCCAAGCCAGCCTGGCTGCCTAGCCAGAGACCCTGTCTCCAAGTGCAAACGGGCTACGGACCCCAGGAGCATATTGTCTTGCTCCACAGGTGTCCTGACACGTGTCATTAACAGTAACCCATATGTGATTTAGTAAGTCGCACACACAAGAGCGGGGGGGACAACAGCACACACATACATACACACACATGAGAAAGAGAGAGAGAAGGAGGAGGAGGAGGAGGAGGAGGAAGAGGAAGAGGAACGGAGAGAGGAGGGAGGGAGGGAGGGAAGAAACTTTGTAGTGAGAAAAAGTAGGGGTTTGGGGCTCAGTAATAAGATTGAAAAATGATGACTATATGTGTAAAGCCTAAAAAGAATAGAAATAAAGTGATAGTTAATCCTGGGTGTCAATTTGACACATCTGGCATTAACTAAAATCAGCTGAGACCACATCTGGCATTCACTAAAATCAGCTGTCAGACCACCTGAAGAGATTGTCCAGATCAATACATTTACCATACAAAGAGCAGCCCTAGATCTGAAGGGAACCCTGCTAGATCACGTTGGAACTCCCAGTAGTAGATCAGATGAAAGGAACCACAGAACAGGAGACTGAAAGGAAGAGAGACTCTCCAGGAATCCTCCAGCCACATGGATGAAACCCACCAGCTTCAGCCATCAGCCATGCCACCTCTGCCATGAAAGACTGTATCTCCCTCTGGAACTGTAAGGTGAATAAATTTCCTTTTCTCTCTTAAGTTGTTTGACTTTGGGTGTTCTCTCACAGTAATAGTTAAGAGTAACGGTTACGGGGCTGGAGAGGTGGCTCGGGGGTTAAGCCTCTGCCTTGCAGGTGGAAGGTCCTGAGTTCGGATCCTAGACCCCACGTATAGATGCCGGGCGGAAGCAGGGGAGGCCTGCGTTTCCAGTCCTGGTAGGGCAGGAGCCTGTGAAGCCCAGGGCAGAGTAAACAAGGAGGAGGTGGAGGCGTCCATGGTGGTTCCCTGTGAATCCCGGGGCAGAGGAAGTGAAGGCGTCCATGCTGGTTCCCGAATTCGTTCGTGGTTCTACACACACATACATACATACCCACACATACATACACATACGTGCACACATGCATACACGCACAATTGAATAAATAATAAATAATAAATAATAAATAATAAATAAAAAAATTTAAAAAAGAAATGTTAAAAAAAAGTAACGGTTACAATAATTTTTTTTTTTTTACAAACAAGAGTTCGAAAAATATGTTTTCAAGTAACAAGAACTTTGTTTCTTCAAGAATAGATCAACAGATCAAGAATTGCAGAGTTAAAGCAGTAGATTCCCCAGGGATATTAGTAAAACCATGCAAGCTTAATTTCAAGTATTATTGAACAAACTAATCCATTATTTTGAATGCATAATGAGATACAAATGAGCTAATGTTCATGATAATATGCTGTATAATTCTAATTTCCTAGACAATTGAAACAAATTTATAGAGAAAAAAATAAGGTTACAAACTGACCACAGTGAAAGAGAACAATAGTTGTCCAGGAACAAAGTAAAGAAAGACAAGAGTTTCAGTTGTGAGAATGTTTCTCAGGTGCCTAATACAGCTCAAAGGTCACAGATTTCTAGCAGCATTTCTAGCAGATGCATTGTATTAGGTGATAAATGGGGGGGGGCAGTGAGATGGCTCAGCAGGTAAAGGCACCTGCAGCCAAACCTGATGGCCTGAGTTCAAGGCCTGGGAGATACAAGCAGCAGGCAAGTGGGCAGGAAGTTGCAGCTTATTTTTCAAAATATTTTCTTTTGAGAGGGAGAGACCATGGCATGCATGGGCATGGATGAGGTCATTTTTCTCCTTCCACCATGTGGGCTTCTGGAAAAGCAAATTCAGGTCTCCAGGCTTTTGAGCAGAAACTGTATCTGCAGAGTCACGCACAGGTCCCCCAGGGAGGCTGCCGGTTAGGAAAGAATGGTGGAGGAGGGGTAACGACCGCTCCTGTAATCCCAGCATTCTGGAGTCAGAAGCAGAAGGATCCTGAGGTAGAGTGAGCAAAGAAAGCCTCGCTAGAAGGTGGGTGTGAGCAAGGCTGACCGAGGCGAGAGAATGAATCACACAGATGATCTAGAGGGAAAATATCCAGGCAGGATCAACAGTCCTGGGCTGGGGGTCAGACACAGCAGTACAAATAAAAGCAAGGAGGAGGTGGGTCTAAGGAAGTAAAAGAACCATCTCTGGGGGGTGGGGAGGAGGGATGGCATTTTCTGTTCTCGCTCTTGAGCCTCCCCAGGCACACACATTCAAAGTGCCTTCTTGCACTCGCATGCGCGCGCGCGCACACATACACACACACACACACACACACACACACACACACACACACACACACACACACAGAACCAACTCTCCAAGCTCCTCTCGGGCCACCATAAGGCTTGTCCTGTGACTGGAATGGTGAAATGGAAGACTTTGAACTCAACAGTGATATGATCTGACCCTGTATTTCCAAAGGAAAAGCCCGATGCTCAGCTAAGACTAGGAGACCCATAAGCAGACGGTTATCAGAATTCAGGTGAGAAATGAAGGCATAACTTCAAATACACACCTATATCGGGTTCTGTGTTTCATGGAATCTAAGATGGATAGGAGGCTGCATCCCGATTTCAGAGATGTTAAAATATGCAGCGTGAATTGCATGATCCAGTGCGAATCACAATATGCAAAGCTCCATCTAGGACTCAAATCCCATAAGAACTGGTGGCTAAAGTTTTCTGAAAGCGTAAACAACCCGTTCCAAAAGTAACCAAGGGCAATTTTTCTCTCAATTTACCTGGACTACCTTATGAAGAGAGTTACTTTGTATTAAAGTCACATAGAACAGTTTGGATTTATATATAAAATGGAATTCAAGTTGAGCTTCAAATGATTATACACAGGTTTTTTTTAAACTTTTCCCCTAATTAACATTAAAAATTGTGCGGGGAACCAGATGATTCTGTAATGTATTTGCCTGCTCTGTTCATGAGCAGAAATCCCCTTACTCCTGGCCTACATTTTCTAACGGTTCAATCATGGTGGTTCAGTAATGGAGACAACCAAAATTCCTCTCCAAATGCCCACCGAAGTCCATAGAATGTATCAGCCAAGTTCACGCAGTGAACTAGTTTAGTCAGGGAAACTGGGGACTGCCAGTGATGGGTGTGGGGTGAAAAATGTAGCATTTATCTATGTATTTTTTTCCATGTTTGTGTATCAGAGGCCATTGTTTGTACCTATGAAGGCCGAAGAGTGACTTTGGGAATCATCCGGGTTTCTCAGGCTCTGCCTTCCAGGGCCTGAAGTGCAGACCACCACCATTTCCACCTGGCATTTTTTACATGAGATCTGGGATATGAACTCAGGTCCTTCTGCTTGCTAGGCAAAGTCTTAACACTTGAACCATCTCTTCAGCCCCATGTTGTGGAGCTGGATACTAGAGATAGAGCCCCAAGGGCTCACACTTGCTAAACATGCACTCTACCCCTGAACTATGTTCTCAATCACACCTTAGCCTTGATTTATTGATTGATTGATTGATTGATTGATTGATTGATCAATTAGACAAGTGATTGATTGATTGATGGGTTGGTTGATTCATTAACAGGGTCTCACACATCCTCGGCTGGTCTCTAACCCACTGTGAAGATAAGGGTGTCCAGGAGCTTCCGATCAGATCCTTGGTCTCCCCTAGGGCTCAGATTAAGTATCCACCATACAGTTTCTTAACCCTTTGCTTCTAAGCCTGCATTCATTCCCATTCTGCAGCAATTCTCTAGAATACTGGTCCATCCTATGAAATAAGTTTGATGCCTATTATGCAACTCCCTGTTCTCTCTCTCCAGTTCCCAGTAACCACTATTCTACTGTGTGTCTCGGTGACTTTGGCCATTCTAGGTACCACTACACACGGAATGTCTGCATCTAGCTTATTTCACTTCCCATGATCTCTTTTGAAGGCTTCTGCTTTGAAAGACAAAGGGCTCAATGGAGAAAACACTGGTAACTGAATGACACTATCTTACTTCTACATCAGTCCCTCCATTTCTACCTCCAAGCGTTTGGTTATGTGGCCAATGTATTTGACTTCTTGCTTGGCTTTTTTGTGGCTAATTTTCTGCTGCTTTCTGTTCTCCTCCCCTTTCTTTCCTCAACTAGTATTATTAGCATTTTGGTATATATTTTTCCAGCTTGTTTGATGTATAGGATAGGCAATAAATGAGCTGTAAGAGTCTATGCTATTATTATTATAAAGTAAAATCTTATACATATTGTTGAGCAATGTAAATTTAAAAATATTTTATTTGTATGTATGAGAAAAAGAGAGAGAGGGAGAAAAAATGAGAGAGAGAAAGGGAGAGAGAAAGAGAACATGCATGCCATGGCACATGGGTGGACGGCAGCTTTAGGAAGTCAGCTTTCTCCTGCCACCGTGTGGCTTCAGAAGATCAAACCGAGGTCACCAGATCTGTGGGCAGGTGCCTACCCGCTGAGCTACCTCACCAGTTCAGAGCAACCTAATTTTTTCTTGGAATCCTACCGATGGTTAAAAACCGAAAGGGGGCTGGCAAGTTGGCTCAGTGAGTAAAAGTGCAAAACTAGAACCACTGACCTTAGTTCAGTCCCCAGAGTCACAGGGCTTATGCGCCCCTCTCTCATACATGTGCATTTATGTGTGTGAGTTTTATATATATGTGTATACACACATATATATAAAACTCAGTCATTCAAAACCCCAAACATAGGTGTCTTAGACCATTCTTTACACCATCTGAAATACTTTGAAGTACTGTAATTAAATTTAAGTTCCTATTGTAAAACTCAATATTACATGAATCTGGTTTAGAAATTACTATTCTGTTCCATGTTTTTTTTTCTATGCATGTGTCAGTGCTTCTTGTAATTCTCTTTTTCTTTCAAAAATTTTTAGTCTATTTAATGATCTGTGTTTTCTAGATGAACTTTAGAAACAATTTGATAATTGTTCTGGTAGTACAGGTGGACCCCCTCCCCCCCCAGACACTTGAAACTCTGTTCACATAAGTTGAAAGTATCTTAAAAATGCAGCTAGGAGTAGTGCCACATGCTTGCAGTCTCAGCACCTGATCCGGTGGGGAGGGGGGGTGGGAGGATCAGGAAGAGACCAGAAGATCAGGAACATGACAGTACAACAGTTTACCCATACTACACAGAAGTTTGAGACCTGCTGGCACTAGGAGACCCACCCTAATGTAGGCAGCACGGGTCCATGGGCTGCGGTCCTGCTCTGAACAAGAAGAAATTGAGCGGAGCACCAGCATTCATCACTCTCGGTCTCCTGACTGCAGATGCCACGTAAAAAGCTGTCTCTCCTCCATATCCTCACTTGGTGATCCAAAATAAACTCCTTTCTTAAGCTGTTTCTGTCACAGCAATAAAGACAGAAAAAAAAACCTGATATAATGTCTCAAAAGCAAAATGCATTTAATGCTGCTAATTGACCAAGGATCATAGCTGAGCCGTAGAATATACTGTGAAGAACCGGTTGCTCCATCTCTTAAGTATGTGGTTGATGGGTGCCGATGTCTTGCTGCCGCTGTCCAGTAGCTGAAAGAAGTCACATCATTCTGCAAAGCACTAGCTCAGGAAAGGTCAAAAGCATAAAGTTTCTACTAAAAAAGTATTACTTTTGCACTATCATATCACTTTTAAAAAATGTCAGAGAGCATTTTCATGGAGTGACCGTACTAGTTCTCTAGTTTGCTTTTTTTTGTAGTTTTGTTTTTTGGTGGATGATAAAGTCATCTCCAAGTAATGATTAATGAAAATCTCTCGTAACAGTTGCATCTTTTACTTTTTTCTTATTTTGTTGCATTAACTAAGGTTTCCCAGGACAGTCAACAATGGAACCAACTACTGGCATCTTTTTCTGGT
Source organism: Typhlomys cinereus (assembly GCA_023101885.1). Classification (NCBI taxonomy): domain Eukaryota; kingdom Metazoa; phylum Chordata; class Mammalia; order Rodentia; family Platacanthomyidae; genus Typhlomys; species Typhlomys cinereus. The sequence goes on along the minus strand of JALPQD010000009.1, from coordinate 4,731,964 downwards.
TTTCTTTTATTTACTTATCTATCTATCTATCTATCTATCTATCTATCTATCTATCTATCTATCTATCTATCTATCTTTGGTGTGTATGTATGTGTTTGTGTGTGTGTGTGTGTGTGTGTGTGTGTGTGTGTGTGTGTGTGTATCAGAAGACACCGTGTGTCCCTGTGGAGGGCCAAGGGTGACTTCAGGAATCATCCTGGATTGTTTCTACTTCCTTCTTGCTTCCCTTTGGGATTTCTCAGGCTCCACTCACCAGGGCCAGAAGTGCAGGTCATCCTGGTTTCTGTGCGACTTTTTTAAATGTAGGATCTGGAATCCAAACTCAGCTTCTTAATCCCTGAGCCATCTCTCTAGCCCTGGCTTCCTTCCCTCCTTCCTTCCTTCCTTCCTTCCTTCCTTCCTTCCTTCCTTCCTTCCTTCCTTCCTTCCTTCCTTCCTTCCTTCCTTCCTTCCTTCTTCCCTCCCTCCCTCCCTTCCCTCCCCTCCCCTCCCTTCCTCTCCCTTCCCTTCCTCTCCCCTCCCTTCCTCTCCCTCCCTTCTCTCCCTGCCTTACCCTTTTCTGCTCTCTCTTTCTTCTCCGTTCTTTCTCTCCTTCCTTCCTTCCTCCCTCCTCCCTTTTTTCCTTCTTCCTTCCTTCGCTTCTCCTCCCTCTTCCTCCCTCCCTTCTTCCCTCGCCTGTTCTTCTTCCTCCCTCCCTCCCTCCCTCCTCTCTCTTCCTTCTTCTTCCTCCTTCCTTCCTTCCGTCCTCCCTCATTCTCTCCCTCCTCTTCTCTCCCTCCCTTCTTCCTCTCTCCTCACTCTCCATTCCTTCCTTCCTTCTCTTCCTTCCTTTCCTTCCTTCCTTCCTTCCTTCCTTCCTTCCCTCCCTCCCTCCCTCCCTCCTTATTTATATTTAGATACAGGTTCTGTCAGAGCCCAGACTGGCCAGAAATTTGCTTTGTATATGTTTATTTAGAGACAGGTCCCTCTTAGCCTAGGCTGGCCTGAAACTATGTAGCCAAGGATGAGACTGAACCGCTGACCCCCCCTACACCTCCCAGCTGCTATATTTACTTTATGGTGTGTGCCTCCACATTCTTGTTCTTACACAGATAACTTTTGTTTGTTTGTTTGTTTGTTTTTCTGAAATTTGAGAAGTAGGAGTTTAGGGGCTGAAGAGATGACTCAGGAATTAAGCCTTTGCCTCGAAATCAGAAGGACCTGAGTTAAAATTTCAGATCCCATGTTAAAAAAAAAAAAAAAAAAGTGGAATGGCAGCAGCCTGCATTTCTAGCTCTGGAAGGTAGAGCCTGGGATTTCTCAGAGCAAAGCAAAGAAGAGGAAGTGCAATCCAGGATGATTCCTGAAGTCACCCTTGGGCCTGCACAGGCACACACACACACACACACACACACACACACACACACACACACACTGCAAAATAATAACAATAATAATAATAATAAAAACAAGAGTTCACTAGAGCTGAGGGTCTGGTGGCCAGGGCATCACGTGTGGCCGTAAGGTATGAGAGCATCAGAACAGAAGAGAGCGCACGAGGTCAGAGAGGACAGGAAGAGAGAGGCCATGATGGCATGGTGGGAGGAGGAAGAAAGGAGAGAGGGGTGGGCAGAAAGACCCAGGAGCTTGGAGAGACACAGACATCTTTTAAATCAGCCAGTCTAAATTTCTAAAAAAAAAAAAAATCATTTTGAACATTTGCTTATTCATGGGGGGGGGATATGTGTGCACATATCAGTTCTTTCCGTCCATTATGGGGGCTCTAGGGGTCTGGTCATCAAGTTTGGTAGCAAATGCCTTTACCCACTGATCCATCTTGCTGGCCCTGAAAGAACATTTTATTGTAGCAAATATTAAATATCGATAGGTAGGCAGAATAAATGAATGAACCTCACGTATCACTAGCCTGCCCTGCAAAATATTAGGGTTCCTCAAGCCCCAGCACACCTGAATCCACCGGCACTTAATGTCTCTTGCTTTTTGAAATGATTTCCAGATATAATACCCTCCATTGGTAAATATTTCAGTAGTAACCATTAAATTTTTCATTCAGTTTTTCTTCACTTCTAGTCTAAGGAAGACAAGGACATAAATAATTCAACTGAAAATGTTAAGTATTCTGATGTTGGCAGTAAAGGTCGCTGCTGGAGGCAAAGGAGAAGCATCTAAGTACTACAGTATTTATTTCTATTTTTTATTTATTAAAAATTTGTGTGTTTTTTTTGAGACAAAGTCTGGGGTGTTCAGGGTGGCTTTGAACTCCATGTGTAGGTGCAGATGACTTTGAACTTGTGGTCCTCTGGCCTCTTCCTCCTGATTATAGGCAGGAACCACCACAACTGCTTTATGTGATATTAGGAATTGAACCCAAGGCCTCCTGTGGGAGAGACAAGCACTCTACTCTCTAAGCTGCATCCTCTGTCTAATCTACATCCCTAGTTTAGCTACAGTGTTTAGAGAGTTTTATTACTGAATCAATCAACTTGTCCCTTCCTTCCTTCGTTCCTTCGTTCCTCGTTCGTTCCTTCCTTCCTTCCTTCCTTCCTTCCTTCCTTCCTTCCTTCCTTCCCTTCCTTCCCTTCTTTCCTCCCTCCTTCCCTTCTTCCCTCCTTCATTCCCTTCTTTCCTTCTTTTTTTCTTTCTTATCTTTCTTTCTTTCTTTCTCTCTCTCTTTTTTCTTTCTTCTTTTTGTCTTTCATGAAAAAATTTTAACAACATGTACATCAATTTAACTGGTTTAAGCTAATTAGTTTCATGCTATCATATACATACCAGTATAACATGGATTGAATTACATATAAAAATCCATTAAACTAAAATTTTATTTATTTTCAGGAAAAGCACAGATGTACTCCTCCACTACTGCAAATTATGCAATCAAGTTTCCCACATTTGGAAAATTCACATGGGTTAGAAACACCTTCATGAACATGGTATTTCCCCTGCCAGGTAAGGAGTAAAATTAAATTTTAAAGCTGGAGACATTTCAGCAGGTAAAAGTACCTGCTCTCCCTTCCTCCCTTTCTCTCTCTCTCTCTCTCTCTCTCTCTCTCTCACACACACACACACACACACACATACACACACACACGCATACACACAGACACATACATAAATAAAAATAATTTTTAAAAAAAAGGAAAAGAGGGGGCTGAGGAGACGGTTCAGTGTTTAAAGCTTTTGCCTCGAAAGCAAAAGGACCTGCGCTCAGATCTCCAGATCCAACATAACAAATGCTGGGGACATATGGTGGAAACCTGTGTGGTGTAGCCCTGGAAGATGGAACTTAGGAAACCCCAGGGCAAAGTAATAAAGAGGTAGAACAACGCAGAAGGTTCCCGATGTCACCCTTGGGCCCCCACAGGCATACACACTCAAGTGACCCTCTTGTATACACACATACACACATACACGTGCATACCCGTCAACATGTAAGCACACACATGCAAAAAAAGTAAAAAGAGAAGCAGATCAAAATAATAATATAATTAATCTTATCCAACATGTATGTACATTATCATTTTAACATGTAATCGTTGTAACATTTCTTAGTATTCCTCGTGTGTTTTCATAGGAAGTATATGCTTTGCACTTCAATGCATCGTAATTCCATCTAAGCGCCTTCGGGGCCTGAGGCTCACGCGTGGCCTGCCCTTTTCCTTCCTGAGTGTGCAGGACACAGCAGAGAAATCTGTCACTTCTCTGGAAAGTTTGGTTGACTATGGAGCATTTGAGGGCAGAATGGGCAGAATGTAGAGTTCCAGATCAAAACTCACCTGTTGGGATCCAGGGAGACGCCCCGCATTCTCGGATGAATGCCTGCTGGCCCCAACTCAAACCTTAGCAAGCAGAAGCTGGGGGCCGGAGTCCACCATGCAGCTGCTCGCTCCTGGTGACTTCTGGGCATGGCATGGCTATTGCACTAGTGAACTCCCCGCAGCTGAGATCACCCTGCTGTGTCATGGATGGGGGACCTACAGGCTCCACCCTCCTAGAGAATATGTATGGAGTCATTTATTAGGCTAGTGTATTAGTCAGGGTTCTCTGAAGAAACAGAATCTATAGAATGTAATATATGTAAGTTTATTAAAATAACTCACAATAAAAATAGTGTCCTTCAAAGTACCTGCCCGCAGCAGCCACCTTCTTGACCAGAATGTTCCACAAAGCCAAAAGATCCTGAGAAGGTCTCAAGCCTTTGCTCCTCTGGAGGATCAAAGACACTGGGTTCTGACGTGGGTGAAGAACAGCTGGGCTCCGACGTTGGCGATGAACAGCCAACAGCAGCAAGGCCTAGAGACCAGGCTCCAAAGGCAGTGGGAACAGCAACAACAACAACGTGATAGAAAGCTCCAAGTCAGCCAAGGACGGAGGCAGCAGCAGCAGCAACAAAGAAGGCCATGATGCTCTAAAGGTGAACGACGTGCACACAGAGTAGACTGCACAGCAAGTGGACACTGGATAAAGGAAGAGCAAGACCCTCCTCCTTGCACCTCCTACTATCTGGTCCACCACTGGAAAGCACCACCCACTATGGGCTGGGTTCTCCACAGCAATCAATCAAGTACCTGCAGACTTGCTCAGGGACCATTCTAACCATTAGTCTTCCATAGCTGCCCCCAAATAGTCTGCAACTGTCAAGTCGACACCAAAATGCAACTGTAACAGCTAGTTAGAAATATAGTTGTCACCTTGGTATACGAGGCTGAGCTTCAGGCATATTTGTGAAGAATCAGTAGTTAAAGGAAGCCCTGAGCAAGCCTGAAGGAGATTGTCTAACTGATACGGGAAGACCCGCCCAGGGTGGGTGGACTGTTCCCTGGACAGGTGGATAAGATGGAGAGGGCTGTGAGGGGGACCCAAAGTCAATCAACTTAAGGGAGAGAGGGAGATTTATCCAGCTTAGGATGCCAGAGGGGAGAAACAGTCTTCCATGGAGGAGGCGGCATGGCTGGTGGCCAAAGCTGGAGGCAGACTAAGTTACTCTCTCCCATCCTTGAGGCTGAGAGCTGCAGACTGCTGCTCTAGAAGATAGACTCCTCCTGGAGGTAGGGTGGGACTCATCCACCTCAAGGCCCACCCTGTGACCACCTTCCTCCAACAAGGCTCCACCTCCCAAACACATGAGACTGTGGGGGACATTTCAAACCATGACAGGCCTACTGTGGCACGTTTGGATGGGCGCGTTCTCTGGCAAGTGACCTTTGCTCCCTCTCTCAGCAATCCCTGTGGATAGGGTATGGCCAGTTCCCTCACTCCTGCTATTGGTATGAGCTCTCCTGCTAAACTGGATTAGGAACTGTAATAGAGAACAGAGAGCAAGCATGAGCAAGCTAAGCTTATTGGTTGTAAATTCATCCACAGCATGGAGACAACACGAACAGGACACATACTCACACATCGGGAGGGTTCAAGAGAGGGTAACAGGTGTGGGGTAGGGGAATAGGCTCCATGTACATTATGCCCATATCATCATGAAGTGCATTATTATATATAGTTCATAGGTTCTAATAAAAAGCATTGGTTCCGAGCTGCCCGGCAAGAAGAAATCAGTGCAGCTTCCCGCGGGTCGTTTGTAGTGCATTCCAAGCAGGTCCCAGTGTCTGAACAAGGCGTCTATTCTTCGAGCCTCGCCGCGCTGCCCCCAGAGGGGAGCGGGAGGAGCAACCACAGATCGAGCTGCAGATGCTATTCAAGGCCACGAAGCCGCCTTTTGACAACAACATAAAGAAATGGAAGCGCTCAACTTTCTCCGCTGCCAAACGAAATCGAAACACGGAACTGAAAATAGCTCTGAGAAAACCGAGACAGATTTGCAAACCACGAGCTCCGCTACTGATTCTGAGACTGTAGATGCCACATAAAATAGAGGCGTCATCTATGTGTGTGTTCTGAAGACACATCACGTGCATGTATGTGCATACATGTGTATACACCCCCCCCCCATATTTTGTATTTCATGCAGAAATCTTGCATTAAAAGTTCGACAATAAGACTCTTCCTGGCTATATTCTGCTATCATCACATGCCCAAGGTGCTGATGGGGACTTGGCTCACGTGAGCCTAGAGAAGAGGAGGAGGAGGAGTGTGTAGATCGATGGTTTTCTCTGTTCCTGAACTGAAGCACCTCTATGTATGTTCTTTTTTACCTATAGCAGGAGAAATGTGGTCCAGCTCAATTTTGCAACTATATGTTGAAAATGCCTTTTCAGATTAAGGAATGGATAGGTTGAGAAAAAGTCACACGAAAGGAGCAAGTTTGCTAGCATGTCCCTCTAGCCCATGCTGAATTATCCTCATTTTGATACAGCCAGCCTGTTAGGCTTCCTTTGCTATGTCCAGTTTTGGTTCCTTTCCCTGGAAATTGTGAGCAGGTAATTCTATGTGCCATTATTTTTTTAAAAAACAAGCAATTTTTTTTAGACTGGTGCTGGTGTAAGTAGCTATTTTTCTCACTTGGGTATGTATTTTAAAGTTTGTTTGCTTATTTAAATTAATGCAGAAAAGCAAAAGCATTTTAATTTGTAAACCTGGGGCTGGAGAGATGGCTCAGAGGTTAACACTCTGTCTCGAAAACAGAAGGTCCTGAGTTCAGATTGCAAGTCTCAAGTAAAAATGTCAGGTGGAGATGACAGCAGCCTGTATTTCTGGCCCTGGTGGGTGGATCTTGGGAAATCCAGAGGGAAGCAAAAAGGAGGTAGAAGCAATCCAGGATGATTCCTGAAGCCATCCTTGGCCCTCCACAGGGACACACGTTGTCCTGTGATACACACACACACACACACACACACACACACGCACGCACGCACGCACGCACGCGCGCGGACACACACACACACTAAATAATTTGTAAACTTAATTTGATGTCCTGTATCTTATTAGCTTAATAGTTGGGGCCACTTATTCCTTAGGGGCAAGACTGTTGTTAGGATACAAGGAAAAAAATGCAAATGTTATGAGACTGTACATTATTTTTTAAAAACTTTTTTATTATTTATTCAATTGTGTGTGTGTGTGTGTGTGTGTGTGTGTGTGTGTGTGTGTGTGTGTAGAACCACGGACGAATTCGGGAACCACCATGGATGCCTCCACCTCCTCCTTGTTTACTCTGCCCCAGGATTCACAGGCTCCGCCCACCAGGACCAGAAACACAGCCCCCCCCCACTTCCGCCTGGTGTCTATACGTGGGGTCTAGGATCCGAACTCAGGATCCTCTGTCTGCAAGGCAGAGGCGTAACCCCTGAAACACCTCTCCAGCCCCGAGACTGTACACTATTTTAAAACAGCAATATGCAATAAAAATGACTTCATTGCAAAAAAAGATGATTCCTAGGAGCCTGTATAGATGATGGATCGAGAGTTAAAGTGCTTGTTCCACAAGCAAAACTTCTGGAGTTCTGATCCTCAGTTCACACAAACATGTTGAGCAGCGTGGTAGTCCAGCCTCTACTTCCAACCCTGGAAGACAGAACCTAGGAATCCCCAGTGGAGCCTGTCAGCCAGACTGGCTTCATCGGTGAGCTCTGGGTTTAACTAGAGACCAGCCTCAAAAGAAAACGATGGAAGAGCATTGGAAGATGTACCCCAATATCACCATCAGGTCTCCACAGGTATGTCCCCTCATACGGTCATGTACACGCCAGTGCAAACACATATAATACTACACACACAAACACACACACAAAAATGGAAAAAGAAAAACATAACCAAACAACAACAACAATCTCTTCCTAGAAGTGAGATGACTATGTGGGTGAAGTGGTCTGCATGTAAACCTGACCCCCTGAGTTCAATTCCTGAAGCTTACCTGGAGAGAATTGACTTCCAAAAATTCCCCTCCAGTCTCCACCACGAATGCTGGGGAACACATATTCTCTCTCTCTCATCTCTCTGATAAATACATAAAATATTTGTGTGTGTGTGTGTGTGTGCCTTTTGGCATTGTTCTGGGATTTTCCAGCTTCTGTCTTCCAAAGCCAGAAGTGCAGGATCGCCTTTTCTATGTTTTTATGTGGAATTTGGGATCTGAACTCAAGTCCTTCTGCTTGCAAGACAGAGTCTTACCCCCTGAGCCTTCATTAAATATTTTCTAAATCCATGTCTCTCTAAGGGGAAATCGCCCTACTGCAGATAAGCCAAAAGTAAAGCTTGAGAAGTGAAAGAAGAAAGAAAGAAAGAGAGAGAGAGAGAAAGAAAGAAAGAGAGAAAGAGGGAGGAAAGAGAGAGAAAAAAAAGAAAGAAGGAAAGAAAGAAGGAAAAAGAAATCACTGAGCAAGATTATAAGAGAAAGAGGCCAAAACACACATCCCCCAAACACAAGATAGCAGACAAACATAAAGGTAGTTTTAAACAAGTTCCTTTAAAATATCCAGGAATTGGGCTGGAGAGATGGCTCAGAGGCTAAGACTCTGCCTTGCAAGCAGAAGATCCTGAGTTCAGATTCTAGGTCCCATGTAAAAATGCCTAGTGGTCAGAGCAGTGGCCAGTATTTCCAGCCCTGGAAGGCAGAGCCTGGCAAACCCTACAGCTCAGCAACTAAGGCCAGGATGATTTTCAACTCCCCCCCACCCCCCACCCCCGCCTCCATAGACATAACGCAGTGCTCTCTGATACACGCATACGCATGCATACACCCACATACATGTACATACCCACACCTGTGCACACACAAAGAAGTGAACCATCAGGGGCTGGTAGTGTAGCTCAGTGGTGGGGCGCATGTTAATATCTGCAGTTCAACCCCAAGCACAGACAAGAAAAAAGAAAAGAAAAAGGGGTGTGGAAATCAGTTATTTCATTTTAAAAAGCTCCATTTGTTTTTGTTTTTGTTTTGAGGGGTGGTCTCTCATGTTGCCGATCAGGCTGTCCAGAAACTTCTATGTCACCTGAGCAGCCTCAAATCTGCAGTGATTTTCCTGCCTCGGACTCCCAGGTAGGTGTTAGCACTGTGCCTGGGAATCAAACCCGGCTCTGGCACATGCTTGCGAAGCACTCTACTGACTGAGCTGCATACTCAGCCCTCTGAGAGAGAGAGAAAGAGAGAGAGAGAGAGAGAGACAGAGACAGAGACAGAGACAGAGGCAGAGAGGAAAAGAAAGAGACACAGAGAGAGACAGAGAGAGAGAGAGAGAGACAGAAAGAGAACAGAGAGAGAGAGAGGGAGAGAGAGAAAGAGGTGACAGTCAGAGGACAACCTTCAGAAGTCTGTTCTTTGCTCCCACCATGTGAGCTTTCAGGGATTGAACTCAGGTCTCCAGGTTTGCAGGTGCTTTAATCCACTCTCGGATCCTCTTTCAGTGATTTCAGTTCTATAAATGACCATTTGGACCTTTCCCCATGTATTTAGATCTCTCTTTCTCTCTCTGTCTCTCTCTGTCTCTGTCTCTCTCTGTCTCTCTATGCCTCTCTCTGTCTCTCTGTCTGTCTGTCTCTCTCTGGCCCTCTCCCTCTTTCCCTCTCAGCAACGCTTATTCCTTTCTTATCATACCTAGAAGTAGCTCGCCTTACTTCAGTGTTTCCCATCAGCCTTTTTTCAAATGCCACACGCTACCATCCATCACCATCCTTCCTCCTTCCGTGCCATGTCCTTTGTCAAATTCTCCTCTGGAAACTCAGACAAATTGACCTCTGCCCGCTTCGAGCAGTTGTCCATAAATGTAATTTCCCTCCCTAGAGAGAAAAGGGAGGGATAACATCCACTTCAAAGTATGTTCTCTAGCAAAGGCCAATATTCCACCTTGAATATTGAGGTCACAGGCATCTTGTGGAGATACCAGCTTGTTATGCAAGTTCTGGGATCCGAACTCTGGTCTTTTAAGATGGGAGAACATGAGCGCTTAACCACGGAGCCACCTCTCAGCCCCCTCCAAAAGAATCTTAAAAATACACAAAACAATCAGAGTACATGACCCAGGCCTGCAGGTAGACATGTAAGGGGATAGAAATCATTGCCTACTTCATAAAGACTAAAGACTGCATAGTAAATGTCAACTGGTATTAGGAAATAATAAATGCTGCCTTGTTTGAGAGAGAAAGAGGAAAGAGAGAGAGAGAGAGATCTAAATATATAGTGAAAGGCCCGAATGCTCACTTATAGAACTGCAAGCAGGCAAAATACCCTCAAAATTACCGGAATAAAAAAAAGACAAAAAAATAGAATTTACCGAAAAATAGAAAGCACATTATATACCAAAGAGGCATAATCACTCAAAGGAAAATTAGATAACAGAGTTAAGTTGCACGTAATAATGAAGATAATAAATGTGGCTGAGAGAAACTGTTACTAAAACAAAAAAGACTTCATTTATTCAAACAAACTGAAGCAGACAACAGGAGCTATATCTAAAAGCAGAAGCAGATAAAAAATAAATAAATAATACTCTCTATGAAAGAAGAACAAACAGGTCCTTATATCCAGGGCTGGAAGGAACTGGTGGAACATTCCAGAAGACAGTCAGCTTAATCGTAGCAAAATAGAAAATGCACAGCCCAGGGAGAAAATCACACACAAGCCACAAACTGAACAGGAGATGTTTATCGCCTGCGGTGGGAGGGGGGTCCTGACATCGAGCAATTTCTCAGAGCAGGACCCAGGCAGAGCCCACCTGACTTGTCCAAATCAGATGTAGCCGTCAGCCATTAACAATCATGTGTTAGTCCATACTCAGTGACTTGGAAATCTGTCTGTTGAGTGTTCTTAAATTTGATTTTTAACTTTATTATTATCGTGTGTGTGTGTGTGTGTGTGTGTGTGTGTGTGTGTGTGTGTGTGAGAGAGAGAGAGAGAGAGAGAGAGAGAGAGAGAGAAAGAGAGAGAGAGAGAGATGTATGGTCAGGCCACAGTACGTGCACGGAGGTCAGAGGACAACTTTGTAAAGTCAGTTCTCTCTTTCCACCTTTACTTTGGATCTGAGGATCGAACTGGGACCCTCAGGCTTGTCGCAACAAGTACCTTCATGTACTGAGCCATCTCGCCAACCCCGTCCACGGAACAACTTGTCAATTATGATCCTTTTTTTTGGGGGGGGGGGTCATGTACATGCCAGGTGTGCATGCAGCATAGAGATGAATGATGAGTACTTGCCAAAATTATCATAGCTTTTGTTCTGCGTGGCAGGATTTGTGGCTGATGTTAATTTCCTTCTTATGCTTTACCATGGCTTAAAGCATCGGTCAGGAGAATCCCATTATTGTGTGTGTGTTTTTTCACATGGCCCATTATCCTGAAAGATTCGAGGTCAGCCGAGGAGCTTCCAGATGCGGGGTGCTTCGTCCTGTCAATTGCCTCCAATAAGCTTGAAGAGGGAGCTAAGAGGAAAGCTTTGCCCAGACAGACATCCTCCCTGAACACAGATCCAGCAATGGAGACACTTCTCTGTGGATTCATGCATATACCCAGGATTGTTGGTTTTTCTGGGGGGGGGGCATTTTTGTTTTGTTTTGTTACTTGAAAAGTAGGAGTTTATTTACAGAATTGGGGGCCTGGTGGCCAAGGGAGCCATGGTGTAGCCTTAAGGTGGGAGAGCATTAAAAGAGATGAGAGAGTTTAAGGTCAGAGAGGGCAGGGGAAAAGCCGCCATGACAGCCTGGTGGGAGAAGGAAGAGAGGAGGAGACAGAAATAGGAGAGCTTGGAGAGAGATTTTTTTTAAAGACAGGGTTTCTCTCTATAGTTTAGACTGGCCTGGAACTCACTAAATAGTTTAGACTGGCTTTGAGCTGCTTTGCTACATAAGGATTTATTAAAAAGTGCACACACACACACACACACACACACACACACACACAAAACTGCCTTTGGGTATAGTGAGATAGCTCAGCAGGTAAGACACCCTCTCAAAAACCTAGAATTTCTCTCTCTCTCTCTCTCCCCCTTTCTCTCTCCCTCTCCCTCTCCTTACTTCTTCCCTTCTTCTTTCTCAAGTAAAAATATAACTTTTTTTAAAACTGCCTTTTAGGACTTTCCTGCATTCTGCAGGAATTCCCCACAATTGAAGACTATCATAGGAGCCCCGAGGCGGCTTTCTGCAGTGGGCAGTTCCCCCAGGTGGCAGTCTGACCGCTGAAGAGTCCTTGCGTTATTAGTCTATTTGTGATCATGTGACAGGGAGAGAGGGAGGAAAAGCCTCCGAATGCTTTCTATTATTTAAAGAACATCAATCTTTTTTAAAATAAATGCAACAAATTGTTTGAGAAAGAATCCGATGTAGCCCAGGCTAGCCTCGAACTTGCCATGCAATGGATGCCACTGAACTTCGGGTCCTTCCGGGCCTCCTCCCAAGTGCAGGGATTATTGGTGTGAGCCACCACACTAGGTTTATATGGTGCTGGGGATGACCAGGTCTTCATGCATGCTAGGCAAGCCGTCAGAGAAGGAAATGTACGTGCTTTAATGGGCACATTAGAAACCATTAAATTGGATCCGTGGCAGTTCAGTTTGTTATTGTCCATCAACTGCAACTCAAAGCTGTGTCCGATTTGTTTTGGTCCCTTGACACTGGCGTGATCCGGTCAACAGGCGGCGCTGTTGTGCACTGCAAGACGGTCAAATGATCTTCCTACGGGCGCTTTAATTTTATGCACTCAGATGACAGAACTCCTGTTTACAGGCATTAAGGGAAGGTACTTAAATAATTAGAGGCACGAAAATGCAAACGAATGGACAGGCAACGGTCTAGATTAGCACTAGGAGCTGCCGGACTATCCCTGGTACATGCAAATGAGCAGGCAAGCAAGAGGAAGCTCGGCCCCAGGACGCGCGTGGCCCATCCTCACTGTCCTTCATGTTCCTGGTTTTGGGAAGCATTTGGTCCCAAGGACTGACCACAGAGGCGAAGGAACAGAATTAGGGTCTGAAGACTTCCTAGCAGCCTGGGACAAAGCCAGGCTTGGTCATGACCCACTGGGAGAGATGGTTGTCTCCTGTTAACTCCTCGGGGTAACATTTGGGGTAGTTGGGTTTATTTTTTGATCTTTACTTTTTCCTTTGGATCTGTTTTCTCACTTGCAAGATCAGCTCCATAACTCTGTCTTGTTTCCTTCTCGGAATAAAAGTTAAGGTTCCAATGAAAACAGAAAGAAAGAAAAAAGGAAAAGGATTCTTTTATGTGTGGTTCCCCGATTTTAGATAGATTACCAAAAATCAGGGTGCAGTTACTCACAGGTGTGGAGTTGACAAATGAGAGCTGATCCTTATACACAGCTGTGAAGAATTGGTTAAGGCAAAGCTCTGAGCAAGCCTGCAGGAGATTAATTGATGTGGGAAGACCCCGCCCACAGTGGGTGGGATCATTCCCTGGACAGGTGGAGCAGGAGGAGAGCAAACTGGTTGAACTGGGCAGACTGGCAAGTTAGAAAGTATGCTCTTCTCTCAGCCCTTCTTGTGAAGACCTTGCGGTCAGTTCCCTGGGCCTCTGCTAGCAAATCTCCCACCACAATGTACTGTCACCTGGAACCATAAGCACGAATGTTTCCCTCAATTGTTTGGGTCACTTATCACAGCAACAGAAGTGTAACTGTAACTAGGACAATGGTGCACATATACCAGACACGAATATAGAAGTGAAATTGTCTAGGGGAGGGAATGGATTGTGGGAGCAGGAAGAAAGGGAAGGGGGAGCTGCATGCTCGGTGCTCAGTCTAAACATGAACATGTCTTCAAGGGGCACAAGACCAAGAATGTGCACAATGAACTTAAATATTAAACAAAGTCCCAGGAAGCCCGCGTGGCAGAGAACCAACTTCTAAAAGTTGACTTGTGCCATGACATGCATGTTCAAACCCAACCTCTCTCTCCTTCTCTTTCTTTCTTTCTTTCTTTCTTTCTTTCTTTCTTTCTTTCTTTCTTTCTTTCTTTCTTTCTTTCTTCCTTCCTTCCTTCCTTCCTTCCTTCCTTCCTTCCTTCCTTCCTTCCTTCCTCTTCCTTCCTTCCTTCCTTTTCTTTCTCTTCCTTCTTTCCTTCCTTCCTTCCTATGAAATAAAGAAAAATAAAGTACTTAAAGATAACATATGGAGCTAGAGAGATGTCTTAGAGGTTAGGCCTTTTTCTCACAAGATTCTACAAAAAAAAACACAGGGCAGAAATGGCAGCAGCTTGAACTTCCAGCCCTGGAGGGCGGAGCCTGGAAAACCCCAGAGCAAAGCAGTAAGGAAGCAGAGGAGTCCAGGATGACTTCCGAAGTCACCCTGGGCTTCCACAAGCAATATAGAAGACAGTGCTGTCTTCTATACACTTCCACACAACCACATTGACACATGCAGAAACAGCAAAAGAGGTAAACACATGTTGTAGTTAGCTTTCTTGTATTACTGTGAGACAATACAACTTAAGAGAGAAATGGAGATTTATTCAGGGACATAGTTCTTTAGGGCAGGCATCACATAGCAGAGGGCGTGGCTAGAGGCAGAAGCAGGAGGAGGCCAGTTTAGGTCACTTCAGCCATCATGAAGGCAGAGAGCAAGAGAAACTCAGAACATTTAAAAACTCAGAACATTTAACCAAGGAGTGATTCCAATTGTAACCGCTGTACCAGATATGGTTTTCTTACTTGAGCAGATTAACACATCTCTTGGAACTTGGTATGCAGCTATTGATCTTGCAAATGCTTTTTTCTCCGCACTAGTCCCTAAGGATCACCAGAAGCAATTTGCCTTCCTGCAGCAAGACTTCATCTCCTAAAGGTGCCATAGCCTTGCCAATACCAACGCCAGCTGAAGATTCAAACACATGAGTCTGTGGGGTGGAGCTGGTAGCAGAGAAGAAACTATGACAAATAATAAATAAAGATTTAAAAGTAAAGAGATTTATAAATGTGACATTTATTTATTTATCTTTAATTGATTTATTCTCTGTGTGTGTGTGTGTGTGTGTGTGTGTGTGTGTGTATCAGAGGCACAGTGTATCCCTGTGGAGGACCAAGGGTGACTTTGGGAATCATCCTGGATTGCTTCTACCTCCTTCTTGCTTTGCTCTGGGATTTCCCAGGCTCCACCCACCCTGCTGTTTCTTTTTGCCTGGCTTTTTTTTTACATGGGACTTGAGATCTGAACTCAGGACCTTCTGCTTGTGAGACAGTCTTAGCCCCTGAGCCATCTTTCCAGCCCCGTAAATGTGAGATCTTAAGGCCAATGCAACTGTGCCAATATGGGCATTCAAGTAGATTTCCTGGGTTTGAGGGAAAAAGCACACATTCCCTAGGCCTCTGCCCCTCCTAAACCCCCATGGCCAATTTAGGTGACTGAATGAATTTATAAATGATTCCACCTACCCAATTTCCATTCAAATCTCACCTAGCACAGCATCACCATGAAATAGATGTCATATGCTCCATCTTACAGCTGCGTACAAAAAGTTCACAGATGTTCAATGTCCAGCAAGTAACAGAAAAACAGGAATTTTTTTTTAAAAATTGATTTTTACTCAATGTGTGTGCCATTTCCACCTGGCATTTTTACGTGGGATCTGGGATCTGAACTCAGGTCTTCCTGCTTGAGTGGCAGAGGCCTAATCCCTGAACTCCAGAGCTTCAAAAAATATTGAGTGTCTATTTCTCTACTCTGTGTATGTGTGTTCCTGTGTGTATGTACTACACATATGTTCATGTGCATTTGGATGTCAGAAAAAACTAACACGTTCTACTTCAGATGTTAGCTACCCCCTTTTTTTTTTTTGAGACAGGATCTCTTACTAGGTTCCCTAAGTGGACTAGACTGGCTATGGAGCCCCAGGATCACTTTAACTTGGGGATCAAACTCAAAAAAGCATTTTACTGGCTGTGTTACCCCTCCAACCCTCTCTGGTCTCTTTTAAGTCTTTAGTCTGTTAATGTAGTAATCACGGGTTTTGAATCAGTTACAGTTCAAGGGAATGAAAATGTCCTCGCAGGCACATTCAGTAACCAGGTGCAGAGATCATTCTAGAATGTTCCCAACATTGCAGAAAGTGCTAGTGGGCAGCACTGACACACCTTCAGACTGAAGAACTATGCATGCTCACTTCATTCTCTCCTTTTTTTTTTTTTCTCTCCATCCTTTCATCTAGAACATTCTCTCCAGTGCCTTCAGTGTGGTCCCTGTCTGAATGCAAGCCTGGAACTGTCCACTGGCTGCAGAGAGCGCCCAGCACCCCGCACACACGCAGGGATTCTAGTGGCCAAGACGGATGTTGGCTCTGTGCTGGAATCCAGAGACAACTCTGAAGCCATCTGCAGTCAGAGGAAGGAGAGGGGGGAGGGAAGACTGGAGAGAGGGAGGGGAGGGGAATGCCGGGGGCAGATACCTTCATCTGCAGAGCTGCGGTTGGTTTGGTTCGCTAACTCTGTAAGAAAAGGAGTGAGTATAAGGTACACACATGTATGTCGTACATTCACGCACGGTGCATGGGGAGAGGTCAGAGGACAACCTTTAGAAGTCAGTTCTCTGTTTCCAACATGTGGGCTTCTGGGGATGGGACTTACTTCTCCAGGTGTGCGAGCAGGTGTTTACCCAACTGAGGTATCTCACCAGCGCTACCTGCATGGCGTTTCCGACTACGATTATTTGGCTCTTTGTATAATTTGAGAAGACCTTTCGAACCCCATGGAACACTCTTGCGGTAATTCCGAGACGCCCTTTCGCAAGGTTCTCCCAGCGGGTCCCTGGGCAGGGACACGCCACGGTCTTTCTTGTAAGTATCCAGGTGTGTTCCGCTCCGACCAGCGAGCTGTCAATCACCACGCTGCTGCGTGTACCGCTGACTGGGAGCAGAACAGGCACCCCATTCCCAGGGCGGTGGAGCTGGGGAACCCCCGTGGAGGCGCCCTGAGTCTCCATTTCCTTCCTGTGGGGACTGGGGTCTCGCTCTGTTGTCCCAGTGACTCACGGGATGGTTTTCCAGCTTTCAAACTGGGTCAGAGGCTTTGTCCATGCAACTCCCCTGGGAAGCGGGGCTCAGCAAAGCGGGAGGAAGGGGGGGTGGGGTGGGGGTTATGTTTGGCCAGGTGATTCTTTTTACTGGCTGCCAGCCCGAGGAAATATTGGCAGTGTTCAAGGCCTGGAGTGAGGAGAATTCAAAGCGGCCCGCATCCAGCTAAATCAACAAACCCGTGGGCTCCCTGCGTGGCTAGTGTTGGCTGGCCACACAGCGTGGACAGAGGACTGGGGAAATGAAGTCTTACGTGGAGGTGTTCATCCCTTGCAGATTAAGAAAGACATCGACAAGGCCAGGCTGGGAATGACTCGGTCAGTGAAGCGTTAGCTATGGATTCAGGAAGATCTGAGTTCAGATCCCCAGAGCCAGGTAAAAAGGCACTGGCATAGGGGCGCACAGCTGTGGGGAGGCAGAGACGGGAGGTTCTCTTGGGGTTCACTGATCAACCAGCCTGTAAGCTGAATTCAGGAGTTCAAGGTTCAGTGCAGAGACCCTGTCTCAAAAAATAAGGTGAAGGGGGGGATGGGAGAGTATAGGGGAAATAGGAAGGGGAAGAAAATAAGGGCAGAATGGGGGAGGGAAGAGAGGAGGAGAGGGGGAATGGGGTGAGGGTGGGGGGACAGAGGCAGGGGAGATGGTAAGGGGGGATAGGCCTCAGTGGTTAAAGCATCCCTAAACCCAGAAGAATCTTTGTTCAGTTCCCCAGATCACACCTTAAAAAAGAAAAAGAAAAATTGCCTGTCAGAAACAGTGGCAGCCTGCACTTCTGGCCCTGCAAGGTGGAGCCGAGGAAACCCCAGAGTAAAGCAATAAGGAGGTAGAGCAATCCAGGACAATTCCCAAAGTTGCTCTTGGGCCTACACTGGCACACACATTCAAGTGCCCTTTTGTACATACACACACACACACACAAACACACATGCACGACCCCATACACACATACATGAAAAAGGAAGGAGGAAGGAATTTGTCTTCACATGCATGTGTACACATACACACATATTCATATGCCAGCATGTATGTCTGCGTACACTGTACGTACAAGTAAAATTTTAAAAAAGGAAGGTAGCAGGATGGGCTCGGGCTGTCACTCACCAGCACTCGTGAGAGCCTGGGTCTGAAACTGTGGAGACAAAAGCCAAATGCTACACATCTCAGGAGAGGAGTTTCCATCCGGTCCCATCTAGTTCTTCACATCTCCAGTGGGCAAGTGAGCTGGCCAGGATCAGTATTTCCCAAGTAAGCACTTGCAGACCCCAACTTTGATCACATCGAATTAAAACCTTCCTGTAACCATGTGAAGATAATAACATAGTGGAGACCCCCCACCAGGTGGCCGTCAACCCACTAACGGACCAACAAGTGATGCAGGGCGGAAAGTTCCAGCCACAAAAGAGAACGAGAGTATTAAAACGCAGATGAACCCTGAAAACATTCTAAACCAAGGAAGCCAGATACCACAGCATCACGTGAGTCTATTTATGTGGAATGTTTAGAACGCAAAGAGATGGAAGGTGGGTTAGTGTCCCAGGGGCCGAAGTGGACAGGAAAATAGCAGTGACTTCAGGTGGGGATTTTTTTTTTTTTTTGGCAAGGAAGGGGAGGTAGGAGAGCAGAACATGAGCATGCTCAGGGATTATAGTGCCGAGAGTTGTACGGCCCTGTAACTAGACTAAAAGACAACGAATTGTATGCCTTTTTGAAAGTATACAATAAATTATGCGTGTGTGTGTGTGTGTGTGTGTGTGTGTGTGTGTGTGTGTGTGTGTGTGTAAGAGGGCACTTGAGTGTGTGTGCCTACAGAGGTCCAGGGGTGACATTAGAAATCATCCTGGGTTGCACTACCTTTTTATTGCTTTGCTCTGGGGTTTCCCGGGCTCTGCCTTCCAGCGTCAGAAGTGCAGGCCACCGCCTTATCTGCCCAACATTTTTATGTGACATCCGGGGATCTGAACTCAGGTCCTTCTACTTTTGAGGCAAAGGCTTTAATCCCAGAGCTATTTCCCCAGCCCAAAGGATAAATTTTATAGCAGGTGACTTATAATGAAGTGAAAAAATATATGGTATTATTTTCATTGATCTCTAAGTACTGGAATAAATTTCCTGGTTCGTTTCTTGAGATAATCTCATGCATCTCAGGCTGGCTTGACTCAAATCACCTAGCCAGGGTTTCTTTTGCTTCCATATTCCTGGTTCTGGCATCATAGGTCTATGCCACTGTCATAGTTAGGCACAAATGTCAACTTGACAGTTGAGGATTTGAGCTCTCAATTTGTAGAGAATTGATGGTTGAGTTAAGCCCAGAGCAGACCTGCAGGAGATTGTCTAGTTGATGAGGCAAGACTCAGCCCATGGTGAGTGGGACTAGGCCCTGAACAGGTGAATAAAATACCAAGAGCTGGTTGAGGAAGTGGCATCCTTCTGTATATTTGGCCAGACATGCTGGTCCGGCAAGTAAGGATCGTCCCTCTCTCAACTGTTATGTGGTGATGGTGTAGCCAGTTCCCTCGGCCCTGATGTTGGTGCGTGTTCTCCTGTCAAGCTGGACTAAGAGCTGTAACCAGTAATCATAAGAGAAAATAAACCCCTTGTTCCCTTAAGCTGTTTGATGGTCATTAATCAGCAACCATGCAGGCTGACTGCAACAAATACTTTGAAGCAGTGTCTTCTTATGTCATCCTGGAGCCTACACAGTCAAACACATTCGAGTACACTCCTTCATAAACATACACACACTCACACACACAACAAATAAATTATTGCAGTAATCTATATATGCAAACTCAATATTTGAAGGCTGAGCTTTTAAGCAAACCAATACAGAGTTATTTAATTAAAGGCCGTCCTTGAGCAAACCTGTAGGAGATTATCTAATTGACCCGGGAAGACCTTGCTCTCTGTAGGTGAGACCATTACCTGGGAGGGTGGATAAGATGGAGAGAACTAACTGACCCCATGTAGGCAGACAGGCAGGCTGACAGGTGGGAAAATATGCTCCACTCTCAGCTCTTGTATGATTATGGGGTGTCTGGCTCTCTGGGCTCCTGATGTTGGTACGAGCTCCCTTGCTATGCTAAGGATCATAACTGCGAATTGTAAGCGGAAATCAGCCCTTTGTTCCCCTAAGTATTTCTTTTTGGTCGTGGATCATGTCAGTAACATGAAGAGAAACTGCAACATGTCAGATGATCTTTTAAAAAAGATTCACTTTCGAGATGAATGTGGACGCGTGGATTGAACATGCCTGACAAACCTTTATGACTTTCCCTAGCCATGAAACTAAGAAAAGTGCTGCTAACTTAAAACAGAAGAAGGGGCTGGAGAAATGACTCAGGAGTTAAGACTGTGTCTCGAAAGCAGAAGGTCCTGAGTTCGATTCCCAGATCTCAAGTAAAAATGCCAGGTGGAAATGACAGTGGCCTACACTTCTGGCACTGGTGGGCGGAGCCTGGAAAATCCCAAGAGCGAAGCAAGAAGGAGGTAGAAGCAATCCAGGATGATTCTTGAAGTTGCTCTTAGGCCCCCACAGGGACACACAGTGCCCTCTCTCTCACACACACACACACACACACACGCACACACACACATTAACTAAAAAAAAAAAAAACAGAAGAAGGTCAGTTGAATAGATGTTTATGTGAGCAAGAGGATTTTCTCACACGGTTTGTTGAGTGGATACAGTGAAAGTCAGAGTATACAGTGGGTAAGTCACATTCTCTTAATTAAAGAAAAAAGCAACCTGTCTTCTCTTTGATCTTTTGTTTCCTCATGTAGAAAATAGATCAGGAACCAGTGAGCTACCAGGGAGTAAGGCGTCTGCTTGCAAACCTGGCGACCTGAGTCCAATCCCCAGAAGCCCATGTGGTGGAAAGAGAGAAATGACTTCTGAAAGTCGCCCTCTGACCTCCACCTATCTGCTTGGCATGTGCATGTGTGATTCTCTCTCCCCCAACTTCCTGTCTTTCTCTAATGAATAAATAAGTAAATATCTAAAAAAAGGAAAAAAAAGGTCAGAAGCTGTTCCACTTCTTGGCATAGTTGTTCAGGTCAATTTCAGCTTATCAAACTTTTAACAAGAACCTAGTCTTTATTTTTTTTTCCTGTGTGTGTGTGTGTGTGTGTGTGTGAGAAAGAGAGGGCACTGGAGGGCCAAGGGTGGCTTTGGGAATCCTCCTGAATTGCTTCTACCTCCTTCTTGCTTCGCTCTAGATTTCCCAGGCTCGGCCTGCCAGGGCCAGAAGTACAGGCCGCCGCTGTTTCCACCTGGTATTTTTACGTGATACCTGGGATCCGAACTCAGTTCCTTCTGCTTGTGAGGTAGAGTCTTAACCCCTGAGCCATCTCTCCAGCTCAGAACCGAGTTTTAGACATAATGTCTGTGCTGGGAGGAAAACCAGTATGGCCTCTTCCCCCAGAGACATCAGTCTTGAAGCGAGGATTATTGTACATATTATACAGAGACAATGTTGAAAGGCCTTTGAAAACGCCAAGTGCTATGAAACATATAATAACATGTATATTAATTATCCATCCCGAGCCCATGGTTAGTCTGTTTCCCTAGCTCTGGGTATTTCTCTAACAAGATGACTTTTTAGGGGCTGGGGATGTAGCCCAGCTGGTAGAGTGCCTGTCTAGCATGGATGAAGCTCTGGATTCAACCCCCAACACTGCATGAACTAGAAGCAAGTGGGGATGCATGTCCCAGGACTCAGGCGGTGGAGGCAACAGGATGAGCAGGGGAGAGAGATAGCATGTGTCAGAGAGAGAGAGAGAGAGAGGCTCCTTTCGTAGAATTATATAGAATCAAACATTGCAATAGAATGTTAAAGTGAAGCAATCATTGAATATCATTCACCTGGTTATTAACCCAAGTGGATGCTTTTCATTAAGGCATTTCCAGGTAGTGCCCACTAGGTGTCTGGCTATTTTGCAGGACAGAGGAAAAGTGCAATGTCCCCCCACCTGTCACCAGCCACCTCCCCTCCACACACTTCCCTTAGCTAAAAACCTGAGCCCTAATCTAGCCACTGTGGTGCCAGCAATTGCGGCTCGCGGTAACGAAGGGAGAATCCCACAAACTCCCTTTTCCTTTTCATACTCCAAACAGGACTAAACAGATGGAGGCACAGAGGTCCCTTCACAGTGTGAGTCCTGTGGTCTCCATGACGCCAGTCTTGTGTCACCCTCTGACTTCCTGTGGTCTGCCTGTGGTTTGGGGCGACATCCCCAAACCATCCCATGCTATCAGCGAGCTGAGGCACAGTGTGAGCCCCCCACCCTCTACCTGTGCAGATGTCAATCAAAGGAATCATTTTCACAATGTAATCTAGGCTCTTTTCTGGCGCTGTGAATTTCAGATTTGTAAATGATACACAACTATGTATTGAAAAATTTCACCAGTATTATGCATGTCTTTCCTCACAAATGAGAGAAAACATCCAGTATGCATCTTTCTTTTTTTAATATTCTCATTTATCAAACATCTTTTCTTTTATACTTATTTTTAACATTTACATATATATTTATGAGAGAGAGAGAGAGAGAGCACATGCTCTATGTGGGCTTCTGAGGATCTGGGTTCACAAGTTCCCTATCATACCCTAAGCCATCTCACCAGCCCCCTAGTATGTGTCTTTCTGAGACCAATTTAATTCACTTAACATGACAATTTCTAGTCGCACGCATTCTTTTTCTGGCAAGTGTCATCATTTCATTCTTTGTGGCTGTGATAGAATTCCATTGTTACTATATGTTATGTTTTCTTCGTCCATCCCTCTGTTGATCCACAATTCTGGTGGTTCCATAATTGAGCTCTTGTGAGTCTGTGGCAGGCCCCCCAGTATGTGAGGGACATCAAAGTAGCAGCCACTGGAAGACCAAGCAGGTGCCTTCCAGAAGTCTGTCGCATTAAGAATCCAGCTTGGGCTGGCCGAGTGTTTCTGCAGCGGGGCCAAGCCCTGAAATCAATCCCCACACAGAAAACCAGGCATGGCAGCAGGTTTCAGCCATCTTAGCTCTCAGGAGACGGAGGCAGGAGGATCAGAAGGTCAGAGTCATTTTTGGCTATCCATCAAATTTAACTCCAGTCTGGGCTACATGAGAAGCTGTTTTTAAAAAACGCAAGCCCATGTCACTCGGTTTCCATACTTCACTAAGGAGCTTTCCAAAATACAGTTCATCACGGTGTCTACCCAGAACGTGTTGGAAACTGTATTTTTAAAGTTTATGCTCTTGGAGTGGTGCGTGGTAATTGAAGCCTGTAATCCCAGCACTTGGGAGGTAAAGTCAAGAGATCAGGAGTTTGATGGCAGACTTGACTACACAGCAAGACCCTGTCTCAAAAGCAGCCAATAAAAATGTTTATACTTTTGGATGAGGAAGGCAAGCACGTGACTGACATGCACAAAGCCCTGGGTTTAATAACTAGGATAAGAGGGAAAAAGAAGTGTTTGCTTTTTAACCGTGTCAATATGGAGTACCAGAAAGGCAAGGATTGCTCTTTTTAATTTCTAACATTTTTTATTTTTTATTGGCATGTATTCATTGTACATAGTACTGATGTGTGTGTGTGTGTGTCCTTGTTGGTGTATGTGAGTGTGTAGGTATCTGATAATGTACATATATTTGGTGCATGTGAGTGTGTTTGATGTATGTGTTTGCATGAGTATTTTTGTTCAGTGTATGTGTATTTTTTATTTGGTGTGTGTGTATGTGTGTGTGTATATGTGTGTGTGTGTTAGGTATATGGATACACGAACATATGTACATATGTGGGGACCAGAGATTGACATCAGATATCTTCAGGTATCTTCCTCAATCCTGCTCCATCTGTATATTTTTTTTTCACAGTCTCTTATGGCACTTGGAATTCACCTACTCAGCTCAGCTGGCCAGCGGTGAGCTCCAGGCACATCCCTCTCCCCAGTGCTGAACTATAGATGTGCCTGTGCTGTTATTTGCCACCATACTTGGTTTTTTATCTGGATGCTGGGAATCTGAACTCAGGTCCTCACACTGTGTGGCAAGCACTTAACAACTAACCATGGCTCCAGCTCTAGCACTGAGTTTTAAAAAACATTTTCATAGAAACATAAAAAATACTTTGACTGGGGCTGGAGAGGTGACTCAGGGGTTAAGCCTCCGCCTTGCAGGCGGAAGGTCCTGAGTTCGGATCCCAGATCCCACGTATAGACGCCAGGCGGAAGTGGGGGCGGCCTGCATTTCTGGTCCTGGTAGGGCGGAGCCTGTGAATCCCCGGGCAGAAGGAGCTGGAGGCGTCCATGGTGGTTCGCGAATTCGTCCGTGGTTCTACACATACTCAGACACACACACACACAGACACACACGCGTGCGCGCACATACACACGCATATGCACACAGTTGAATAAATAATAATAATAAAAAAATTAAAAAAAAATACTTTGACTGTAATCCTTCCAGTTCCCCTTCATCCCTCTCTTTTCACTCCTCATCCTCCCATTAATTCCTCTTTGTTCCCTTAGACAGTTTCATTTCTACTTTCTTCTTCCTTTTTTTTTTTTTTTGAAAGTATTTTATTTATGGTGCTGCTTGTTAAACCTGAGCCCTGGTGAGAGGTCCACAGGTACCTCCGCCACCGTGTTCCATCCCCAGCACTTCATCAACTTTGAGTTACATTGTAAAGTTAATTAGTCAGGTAATACGTCAGCACTTCTTGTGTTCTTCAGGTATTTATGAGAGAGAAAGAAGGAGGGAGCATATGTGAATGTCATGACACACAGGCAGACCACAGAAAGAGGTCAGAGGATAATGGGCAAAGTCGGTTCTGTCCTCCAACACATGGACTTTAGGATATCAAACTCAGGTTTTGGAGCCTTCCTGGGCCTATTTCATCAGCCCACATTCTTTTTTTTTTTTTTAATATTGTGTGTGTGTGTGTGTGTGTGTGTGTGTGTGTGTGTGTGTGTGTGTGTGTCTCAGAGGACACTGTGTGTGCCTGTGGAGGACCAAGGGTGACTTCTGGAATCATCCTGGATTGCTTCTACCTCCTTGCTTCTCTCTAGGATTTCCCAGGCTCCGCCCACCAGGGCCAGAAGTGCAGGCTGCTGCCATTTTTACATGGGATCCGGGATCCTAACTCAGGTCCTTCTGTTTGGGAGGCAGAGTCTTAATCCCTGGACCATCTCTCAAACCCCTTGACCCCCTTTTCTTGTTAAAACAAGATTCAAAAAATCTAGAGAATGCAGGTCTCCCTTGGCCACTTGCACAGTGGGTTTCTTTCTCCTAGTAACCTGTCTTCAGTTTATGCAACTTTCAAGGCATTTATTTACATACAATTTACATATATATGCATATAGAAATACATATTTTGCTTTTCACTTTTCAGCCACGTTATAATTGTCCACATTGCTCTGCAACTTGCTTTTTCTCAGGTTGAAACTCTACTGTTTTTCTATGGTTACAGTTGGCCATGGTTTACATATTCCGCAGTTTATCAAACCACTCGTATTTTTATTTTATTTTTGCACCTGCGTGTGTGTATGTGTGTGTGTGTATGTGTGAGTGTGTATGTGTATGTGTGAGTGTGTATATGGGGGGAGGGGTACTTACTGTATGTCCCTTGGAGGACCAAGGGTAAGTTTGGAAATTATCCTAGATTAATTTTACCTCCTTTTTGCTTCACTTTAGGATTTCTCAGGCTCTGCCCACCAGAGCAGGATCTGGACTAGGGACCTTCTGCTTACAAGACAGAGTCTTTTTTTTAAAATTTATTCAAGTGCGTGTGTGTGTGTGTGTAGAACCACGGATGAATTCAGGAACCATCATGGATGCCTTCACCTCCTCCTTGTTTACTCTGCCTGGGGATTCACAGGCTCTGCCCTACCAGGACCAGAAGCCCAGGCCGCCCCTGCTTCCACCTGGTGTCTATATGTGGGGTCTAGGACCCGAATTCAGGACCTTCCTCCTGCAAGGCAGAGGCTTAACCCCTGAGCCACCTCTCCAGCCCCACAAGACAGAGTCTTAACCCCTGAGCCTTCTCTTCAGCCTTCTTACTAATGCTTTTAATTTTTTTTTAGTTGTCCATTACTTCAGATCATTCTTCTATGCAAGAGTGTTATTTTTCTGAAAGAGGTATTAGAAATAGAATTTCTGGTTTACAAAAATGTACTTAAAATTTTACTTGGGGGCTGGCGACTAAGCTCAGTGTCTAAGGTCCATTTTTGCAAACCCAACGACCTGAGTTCAATGCTTAGGCCCACATGGTAGAAGGAAAGAACTGGTTTGAGAAAGAGTTGCCTTGTGACCTCCACCTGTATACTGGCATGCATGTGCGTGCTCTCTCTCTCTCATAAATATATTTTAAAAAACTGGTACCACGCATCAGCCTTCTAGATGATTTTACTTTACTGTTTATATGCTCAATACGAAGAGGGAAAGTAATCAAGCTTCACTGATAACTGGGGAGACAAAAATTAAAAAACATTAAGAGAAGGATTTTACCCATTAAGCTCAAAATTCTCAGAGTGGACACTCCAGTGTGGAAGAGGTACTGACATGTGTTCTCACAAGAAGGTTCTTTTCACAGCAGCTATCCACTCCTTGGGAACTGTCCCCTGGAGTCTTCTTATTCGGGGTGATTATGTAAGACCGCTGTGATAGATAAACAAAGGAAGTGTCTGTTAGAGGAAACGTTGATTTTTGTGGGGTCAGCATCTAAAGCCCGGCGGGAAACATGGGGAGGGGTGTCAGATAAGTCATTATTTTGTAATCACTAATGCTTCTGAATTTCTCCATTTTATTTTCATTTTTTTGTGGGTATGTGTGGTTAGTAGTGTATATGTGGAATATGCACATGTGTGTGAGCACATGGACTTGTGTGTACATGTAGAAGCCAGAGGCTGACATCAGGCATCTCCTTTATCACTCTTCACCTTTTAAAAATTACACTTTATTTATGGTTATAATTAGTGTGCATAGGAAGCATATTTATGTAAGTGCATATGGAGGTTGGAGGACAACTTTGTCCAGTTTCTCCTTCCACTGTGAGCTCCGGATCATCTGGATCGAACTAAGGTCATCTGGCAAGCACATTTATCCATCGCATCATTTTTTTTTCATGTTTGTGGGTGTAGGTATGGGTGTATATGTGTGTGTATAGAAGAGGGCACTATGTGTGCCTGTGGAAGTCCAAGGGTGACTTTGGGAATCACTTTGGATTGCCCTACCTTTTAGTGCTTTGCTCTGGGGTTTCCAAGGCTCCGTCTTCCAGGGCAGGAAGTGCAGACTATTACAATTTCCACCTGGCAGTTTTATATGGGATCTGGGGATCTGAACTCAGGTCTTGTTGCTTTTGAGGTGTCACAATTAGGCACAGGTGTCAACTTGACAGCTGAGGGTTTGAGCTCTGGGCAATTTATAGAGAATTAGTAGTGAAGCCCAGAGCAAACCTGCAGGAGATTGTCTGGCTGATGTCCAGCCCATGATGGGTGGGATTATGCCCTGGAATAAAATACAGAGAGCTGGTTGAAAAAGTTGGCATCCTTGTGTACACTTGAACAGACACGCTGGTCTGGCAAGTAAGGATTGTCCCTCTCTCAGCTGTTATATAGAGATGGTGTGGCCAGTTCCTTTGGCCTTGGTGCTGGTGTGAGCTTTCCTGCAAAGTTGGACGAGGAACTGTAACCAGTCTATCATAAGAGAAAATAAACCCCTTGTTCCTTTAAGCTGTTTGATGGTGATTTATCAGCAACCATGCAGGTGAACTGCAACAAACTTCCACTTGTACAATTGCTTTTTAAAATTTTTTCTTCTAGTTTTATAAGCATATTGAATATTTATTCCTGCTTCCCTCCATCCTCCCATCTCTCCCACCCCCTTCCCTTCCCTTCATCAATCCATCCCACTCCATCCGACCTTCCTGTTTATCTGCTTCTATGGACCCCAGGGTTCCCTCTGGCTTGTCTACTCTTGTAGGGGTTCAGGCCTCTGTGGCATACCAAGTGGTTCTTCCTCAGGCTGCCCCACTGATAGGAGCATTCCCCCTTTGTTCATCTGGCCCTAGTCACCAAGATTTCCACTGTAATTATCTCTCCCGAGATCCTCAATCATCTATGGGGGCATGTTGGTATGTCAGTCATTGTGCAGGTCTGGTAAGGACAAGTCTCACTGCACTGAGTTCTTGGATGCAGCAGCCCTGCCTTGAATGGAATGTCTTGCTCAACAGTGAACCTTCCCATCTTTAGGTTCTTACAATCTCACTGTCCCTCTTCTGAGAGATTCCCTAAATCTTAGGATGGGGAGAGACTAGGTTGGCCTGACTTGTGAGCATTACCAGGTCACCAGTACTCTATATTATGGCTGTCCATTTCTGTCCACTTCACTGCTCTTCTACTGCCCTAGGCTAAACTAACAGCTTTTAATACAAAGGCCACTTTATGTCTTTCCTGCCTGGTCCCCTGAGTTCAGGCCACAAGGGGCAGCACGGTGCAGGGAGAATCCCCCCCATGCCTGAGGGGCTGTTGACCTCTTCCCTGGGGCCAGTGGAGATGACTGCCCACTGGCCGGTACTGAAGGTAGAGATGATTCTGGGGGGGTCTCCCTAGCTGTGAGATTTGATTTGCACCAAACTAGTGCTCCTCCTCTGTGCACAAGTTATACAAAAATCCCCCTTTTCCCTCTTACAGCGGGCACATGCTCCAAGAATGTGAACCCACAGGGAATCGCTCACCAAACAATGCCTCTCTCCTCTCTCCTTTCTCAGACAGGATCTCACAGTCCTGGCTGATCTTAAGCTATGTAGTGGAAGAGGGCCTTGAATTTCCGATCCTCTTGCCCATCACCTCCAGAGTGCTGGGATAACTGGAATATACCATCACACACAGTTTACCTAGAGCTGGAGATGGAGTCTGCCATTTGTGCCAGGCAAGCACTCTACCAACCGAGTCCCCAAATCCAGTGCCACCCACCACCCGTCTGTCTCTCTCTGTCTCTCTTTCTCTTCCTTCCTTCATCCAAATAAATAAACAATAAATAAATAGACAAACAACCAAACAAAGGATGGTGCTTGAGGAATTGCATCCATACATGTATGTACACGTGCACATGAACTTGTGCATATATGAACATGCACACAGGCACACATACATGGCAAATTAAAGAAAAGGCTGAGGAGGAAGAAGAGAAGGAGGAAGCATCCAGCATGGTAGTGTATGCTATAATCCCAGCACTTGGGATGCCAAGGTTTCTTCCTTCCTTCCTTCCTTCCTTCCTTCCTTCCTTCCTTCCTTCCTTCCTTCCTTCCTCTCCCTCCCTCCATTTCTTCCTTCTTCCTTCCTGCCAGCCTTTCTTTCTCCCTCCCTCCTTTCTTCCCTTCCTTCTTTGTCTCTTTCTCTTCCTTCCTCCATCCCTCTGTTCCTTTGTTCCTCCTTTCCTGCCCTCTTCCCTCCCTCCTTCCTATGCACTCACGACAAGGTAAAGCCCTTGCTGAGGGGGCGGTGAAGCCCCTAGGGGACAGCAGCAGATGGCTGCAGGTAGCTCAGCTGTGTTACTGTTGGGCACAGCCACCCACATGGGCCGTGACCTATTGCCGCGGTCCCCACCCTACTTCCAAAAATGCAGAGGTTTTAATCATGGCTTCAGCTCCAAGAATATAAGCCAAATACTTTTGAGAGCTGGAAGGAGTCTTAGATCACGCGATCTTGCTCCTTATCTCTAAGTAGATAAAATATTTTTTCCATCTAACCAAGGAAACATCCGGGACCCAGAAAGACTGAGAGGGGTCAAGGTGTCACGGCTGGCACGTCTTTTCCCCCCACGCTCATTCTGTCCTCACTGCCTGACCATTTAGCTAGTTGGGGATCCCACCTCTTCCAAAAAACAGCAAGTCAAACAGAATGAACGGTGAGATGGCTGCTTGTTGTCTTTTTTTAATCACACTCCATGAATTCTTCCCGTCTTCGCCATATTTGGATGCATTATTTATGAGAACCATCTGGTCGCAGGTTCCAAGAGAGAACCCTAGGATTTTAAGAAGGATGCTTGATTTTACGGGGGGCACATTGTTGGGATTTCATCAGTGGGCTATCTGCTCACAGGTTAGTCTTGGGATGATGAGAACTCTGTTCTCTCTCTCCATGTCTTTCTGTCTCTCTGTGTGTCTCTGTCTTTGTCTCTGTCTCTCTCTGTCTCTGTCTTTCTGTCTGTCTGTCTCTGTCTCTCTCTGTGTCTCTGTCTCTCTGTGTCTCTGTCTCTCTCTGTGTCTTTGTCTCTCTCTGTGTCTCTGTCTCTATCTCTGTGTCTCTGTCTCTCTTTATCTCTCTCTTTCTGTTTCTCTCTCTCTCTTTCTCTCCCCCCCTCTCTCTCATCCGGATTGGTCTGGAACTCACTATACGGGGAAGCCTGGCTTCAAATTCACTATCCTCCTGCTTTGGCATCCGCATCCTGGTGTGCTACCTTGCCGGATGCTTCCTCCTTCTCTTCTTCCTCCTTAGCCTCTTCTTTAATTTTCCGTGTCTGTGTGTCTGTGTGCATGTTCACGTATGTGCAGGTCCATGTATATGTGCACATGTGTGCACATGAATGTGGATTTATTCCTCAAGCATATCCCCTGCTTTGTTTCTTTCTTTAATTATTTTATTTTGAGTCAGGTTTGTTCATTGGCCTGAAGTTCTCTAAGTAGGCTGGGCTGACTGGCCAGTGAGCCCGAGTTCTGTCTGTCTCTGTCTCCCCAATGCTGGATTGCAACGCATGCTACCTTGGCCAGCTTTTTATGTGCGTTTTAGGGATCCAAACTCGGGTCCTCAAGCCTGCAAAGCAAAGTTATCTCCCCAGTCCTTTCTCAATGTTTCAATGCTTCGGTGTTTAAAAACTGAGACATAACTTACCTAGGTCTTCACTGTAACTCCAAACATTTTCTGTGTGTTTGCACCACCCAGATCTAAGTATAGATCATTTCCAATACCTCGAAACCCCTCTGGCCCAGTTGTGAATCAGTCCCTCCAAGGGTAACTACCATTTTGAATTTCTTTTTTTTTTTTTAATATTTGCTTATTTGAGAGAGAGAGAGAGAGAGAGAGAGAGAGAGAGAACATTTTCATGCCATGTCACAGGGGTGGAGGTCAGAGGACCACTTCTCAGAAATCAAGTCTCTCCTTCTACCCTATGGATTTCCAGGGGTGGAACTCAGGTCTCCGGGTTTTGGAGCAGGCTCTTGCCCACTGAACTATCTCACCGACCCCCTACCATTTCCACTTACATCACCGCCAATTCATTTGCTTTCTGAGTTTTGTACTAACGGCAGTGGACAGTCCGTATTGTTCTGCGCCGGCTCTTCTTTCTCTCAGCATTATATCCATGAGACAATTAGGGATGCTCTAAAAAGACACCTCACCTCCTGGCTTTGATTCTAGGGCCCTTGTCAGTCAGGTGCCAGTTGTACCCGGGGATGAGTCACCTTAAAAAAGAAGGAGAAAGAAAGAGCGTTGTCAAGAAAAGCTCTTTAGTCACGTTTGCTCTGACCTCAGCCTCTGGCTTCATCTCTGGTTTTGCATGAGCTCTGGCCCACAGCAGTGGTTCTCTCTCTCTCTCTCTCTCTCTCTCTCTCTCTCTCTCTCTCTTTCTCTCCTGTTAATGGACAAATAGCTTGGGTAATTTCCCAGGGTTTATTTATACCCAGTGCTCCCCTTTAGAGCACTGCAGTCATCCATCTAAAAGCTGGAAATGGCCCCAAGCTATTATCCAAGAAGCCTTCTGTCGTCAGCAAGAGAAGCATCGTGATGTCCCGTCTTCAAATGCGCCGGATCCATAGGGAACACAAGGGTTCCTTAATGTGTTTTGCTGGACCTCTCTGAGGGCTATGGAAACAAACAGGCACTGCGCTCTACTTTCCTAGTATGACAGAGAAGCAACATCCTTCAGATATCTGATTACCTGGGAGATAAAAATACAGACTGCAGAGTAAGAAGGGCATCCATGGATTAAGATAAAGAGAATGGTAGGTAAGATTAGAGGAAAAAGTGAGATTTTTGCCAGGGTCATTTCAGGAAGCTTGTTGGGGGAGTATTTATACTAGGCTTTGAGGAGGAGGAACCCACAACAGATCAGGTTGTAGTTATGTGCTTTGGGACAAGGAATGCCAGATATACTGATTCGACACAGGATCTCATGTAGCTTGTGTTGGCTTCGTACAGCCTATGTAGCCAAGGACAACTTTGAACTTCGTATCTTCCTGCCTCTACTTCCCCAGTGTTGGAATGACAGGATCACACTGCAATGTTTGATTTATTAGGCGTTTGGGAATCGAACCCAGGGCTTTGTGCTTGCTAGGCAGATACATCTACCCACCAAACCACATCCTCAGCCCCGGGAAGGGCATATGAGTAACCGTCAGGAAATTGTCAGGAGGTCAATACTGAATTGGGAAACCATGAAGCACGTATAGGCAGCTGGTGCAGTTTGACCCTCCCCAAAATCAGGATAAACCGTGAAGATACTGGGGCTCAGAATAGCTACAGAGCACCCAAGACCATGATGTCACAGAGCCCCCAGCCTCGTCCCAGCTCCAGGTTCTTCTCAAACATGGTCAAGCCAATATTTTAGCCACATCTGTGCTTTCTCTACCATGACTTACTGTATATTTTCCATTTATTAATTGGCCAAGTACATATTTACTGGACAGTCCAGGCACACCAGGCCCGACTGGACACTATGATTTGCCATGACCAGTCTGATATGGTTGCAAACTAATTTTTCCAAGGAAAAGGGCTAACATTATTGGGCTAAGACATTTTTTTTCTCTTTTTCTTTTTTTTAAGTATTATTATTTATTCAATTGTGTGTGTGCGTGCGTGCGTGCGTGCGTATGTGTGTGTGTGTGTGTGTGTGTGTGTGTGTGTGTGTGTGTGTAGAACCACAGACGAATTCGCGAACCACCATGGACGCCTCCACCTCCTCTTTGTTTACTCTGCCCCGGGATTCACAGGCTCCGCCCTACCAGGACCAGAAGCGCAGGCCGCCCCCGCTTCTGCCTGGCGTCTATACGTGGGATCTGGGATCCGAACTCAGGAGCTTCCGCCTGCAAGGCGGAGGCTTAACCCCTGAGCCACCTCTCCAGCCCCCTCTCCCTTTCTTTTAATGGCGGGATTTTTATTGAGTTTTTACTTTAGTGTAAATAACATAACGGTCAGCCGCCTCCCCCTCATGGAGTTGTGTATTATGTTTTTCTGCATCATGGATGTACCAGTCTTAGCAATGATCATACACGTGGATTTTTCCATAGAGCCGCTTCCACTGGAGGATGACGGAAGGATCTGCAGCCCTCTGTCTTTGAGCGAAAGTTGAAAAACATTCCTGATGCTGTAGCGCAAGACTCACTTCCCTTTTGCTTATCAACCACCAAAAGACATTTCCCCTTGGTGCGTGTTATGTTTCGTGTAGCTATGGAGACCCGGCACTATGCAACCGACACACATGATTCTGGTTTCATGTAGTCATTTTCTAAGAAATAATTTTTTTTATATATTGCAGTCACTAGTAGATCTTTGGTATTTCAGAGAAAATTTAACATGTGTCAGTAATGCTCATGAAGGAATTGGTTAACAAACACTTAGGGACTATATGTGTTCTTTCCTTTTTAAATATTTTATTAATTTATTTATATACTCTGTGTGTGAGAAAGAGAGAGACAGAGAGTGAGTGAGAAACTGAGTGAGAGAGAGAGAGAGAGAGCACTGTGTGTCCCTATAAAAGACCAAGGGTGACTTCAGGAATCATCCTGGATTGCTTCTACCTCCTTCTTGCTTTGCTCTGGAAATCTACCCACCAGAGGTGGAAGTACAGGCCACTGCTGATTCCATCTGGCATTTTTATGTGGGACCTGGAATTGGAACTCAGGACCTTCTGCTTTCGAGGCAGAGTCTTAACCCCTGAGCCATCTCTCCAGCCCTACATGTGTTCTTTCTAATTTCATCAAACTAGTTTCGTTTAAAACTTTGATGCCAGAAAGAAAGAAATCATTATTTGAAGGAGTGAGTGGGATATCATATTTTTTTAAAAAAGATAAATTGTATATCAAATTGAAATTTGAGAGTTCTGTTTCTAATTTATGATGAGCTAGGAATTTATACTTTACCTCCTGCAGGCAACAAATAAGAAGGCTGGATTAAAGAAATATATACTTAAACTTCCTAGAAGCATTGAAGTATGAAAGAAAGAAAGGCAAGATGGAAGGAAGGAAGGAAGGAAGGAAGGAAGGAAGGAAGGAAGGAAGGAAGGAAGGAAGGAAATAAGGGAGGAAGGAGGAGGTGGGGAAAGAAGGAGGAAGGGGGGGGAGGGAGGAGGGGGTGGGGAGGGAAGGAGGAAGGGCTGGGGAAGGAGAAGGGGGTGGGAAGGAAAGGGAGGAGAAGGAAGAGGGAGGGAGAAAGAGGATGAAAGAAGGGAGAGGGGAGGGGAGAAGAAGAAGAAAGGAATCACAGGTCAAAGAGAAGGCAGGAGGTACCCAGATATGTACACAGCCAGCACTGCAGCACCCCCCACCGCAGAAGGGTGCAAAGCTGAAAGCTGTTCGTGCCCTGGGTTTGCTCTGTATCCCAGCACACGGGAGGCAGACGCAGGCATGTCTCTGAGCTCTGGGCCGCCCGGAGCTGCCTAGAGAGAACTTGTCTCAAAAAAGAAAGAAAGAAAAGCTGGAGGTATCATTTCCGTTCTATCCGTCTGAAAGGATAATCTTGGGGCTGGGGTTGTGGCCCAGCTGACGGAGGAGTATTTCCTCGAATGCCCAAAGCCCTGGGTTCGATCCCCAGCACCACATGAAACCAGGTAGGGTGGTGGATGCTTACAATCTCCACACCTGGGAGGTGAAAGCAGAACAACAGGAGTTCGAGATCACCTTCAGCTACATAGGGGAGTTCAGAGCCAGCCTAGGTTACTTGACACTCTATCTCAAAAAAGCAAAGCGAAGCAAAAAACAAAAACAAAAACAAAAACCCACTGAATTCCAAGTCAAACTGATAACACAACAGAGTGATCCTTTGCCTAGCAACCCTGAGGTCGACCTGAGACCCCATTGCAGCAGCATGCTGACTGCTGACTGCTGACTTCTCAGGAGCGAGCACTACAACTTGCTCAGAATTTTACCTACAAAAAAATAGCCTTACAAAAAGGAAGAAGAGAGGCTGGAGAGAGCGCCTTTTGGGTAGGGCATCTGCCGGCAACTCTGGCAACCTGAGTTCGATCCCCAGAGGCCCTCATGATAGAAGGAGAGAACTGATTTCTGAAAGTTGTCCTTTGCCCTCCACCTGTGCACCATGGCATGAATCTCTCTTTCTCACAAAAATAAGTAAAATAGTAAAAAGGAAAGCCTAAAAAGACATTTTGGATAAACTAAGTAAGACTGTTTAGTTAGGAAAGTGATCCCAGATATCAAATGTAAAACCTGAGGTTGAGCAAACAAAAACAAACAAGATATGGCTGAGTCACCGTGTAATCCCAGCTACTGGGGTGGGGTGGGGTGGCTGAGGCAGGAGGAGTGTGAGTACAGGATCGCTCACGTGTGGAAATGAAAGGACCCCTTAGAGACGTCACTTCTCCCCTTTGACCATATGGGCGACGGGATTGAACTCGGGTTGCCAGGTTTGCACACAAGTTTCCTGAGCCATTGCAGGGCCCAAAGAAGACCAGTCTTAACTGTGGATAAGACCAGTCCTGGATAGGAAAATTCTGTTTTTTTAAAATACTACTTATTTATTCATTTATTCATCCATTTATTTATTTGTGTGTGTGTGTGTGTATCAGAGGGCACACTTGTCCTTGTGGAG
This sequence comes from Typhlomys cinereus, assembly GCA_023101885.1. NCBI lineage: Eukaryota > Metazoa > Chordata > Mammalia > Rodentia > Platacanthomyidae > Typhlomys > Typhlomys cinereus. The sequence continues at coordinate 4,696,269 of JALPQD010000009.1, read as the reverse complement.
GACCAAGGGTGGATTGCTTCTACCTCCTTCTGGGTTCCCTCTGGGATCTTCCAGGCTCCGCCCACCAGGGCTGGAAGTATATGCTGCTGCACTGCCTTTTCCACCTGGTGTTTTTTGACTTGGGACCTGGGATCCGAACTCAGAACCTTTTGCTTGCGAGAAAGAATCTTAATTCCTGAGCCATCTCTCCAGCCTCGGATCCTGAACTTTTTAAATGTACGCGAAAGAAAGGAGAGTAAGCAGTTCATTCACAATTCTCTGCTTCTTGGTTGTAGGTACAATGTGACCAGCTGTGGGGAAGTGGGATGGGCACCCTTTTGCTGACTTGACTTGACTTCAAGGATGAACCTTTGAACTATGAGCTGGAAAAAAACCTTTCCTCCTTTACGTTTTGCTTTTTCAGGGTGTTTTATCACAGCAGCAAGAAAAGTAATGATGACAGCTCTTGGAATATGCATACTGCAAGGTCGTGCATGTTTTTCTTGCATGTGTGTTTGCATATGTGTGGATGCATATGTATGGCAGGCGCTTGGGTACACATGGTGTGAGGAGCAGAGATTTGGCACTGGGTATCTTCTTCAATTGATCTCTACTTTTATGTTAAGGCAGGGAGGCTCCTTGACCTCAAAACTCACTGACTTGGCTAGTCTAGCTAAGCAACTTGCTCTGGGGAATCACTTGTTCTGCCTTCTCAGCACTGGGATTATAGGAGGCCCCCAGGATTAACAGTAAGTGTCTTTACCCCACTTGAGTCATCTCCCCAGCCCTCACTTCTCCTTTTTATTCAGTCATGGACCCAGCCTATGTGATGGTGTGGTCTACATTCAGGGTTGATCTATCTCAGTTAAACCTTTCTGGAAACCGCTTCACAGACATGCTCAGAGGTGGGTTTCCATGGTGACTCTAAATCTAGGCAAACCGACAATAAAGAGTAACCAACCTCAGTGACCAAATTTATAAGCAGCTAAGCCACAGACTCAGCAGTCTTACCCCTAGGTATTTGTCGGAGTGAAACTAAAAGTCTTCATCATGAGCTCTAGAGAGGCTGAGACAGGAGGTCATGAGTTCAAGGACAGTTTTGGCTACACAGCAAAGTCCTGCCTCAAAAAAAGCAGAAAAAGAATAATAAAAAACACAAAAGAAGAAACCCTCCCCCCAAACCTGAGCACACTATTTGTAGTGGCTTTCTTTGGGTTACCCCCAAACTGGAAACAGTCCAAATATCCAAATGATAAACTATAATTCAGCAATAAACAAGGAAGAAATTATTGACATATACTAGAACATGAGTGAATTTCATAAGCATTTTGCTAAATTGGAAGAAGAAACCCAAAATATGTTGTATATGTGCATGAAATTGTCAAAGATTAAATTAAATTATTATTAAGAAACAAGAACAAAGAGAACGCACAGATTTTTTCTGGAAAAAAACCACCATATATTGTATGATTCTGATATATTCTTGGAAAGGCAAAAGTGTGATATAGAAATGACTGCCTTAGGCTGGAGAGATGACTTGAGGTTAAGACTCTGTTTCGCAAGCAGAAGGTCCTGAGTTTGGATCTCAGGTACTATATAAAAACATTAGGTAGAAACAGTGGCAGCCTGCACTTCTGGCCCTGGTGGGCGGAGCCTGAGAAATCCCAGAACAAAGCAAGAAGGAGGTAGAAGCAATCCAGGATGATTCCTGAAGTCACCTCTGGTCCTCCACAGGGATACACAGTGTCCTCTGATACACACACACACACACACACACACACACACACACACACATACACAAATAAATAAAAATATTTTTTTAAAAAGAAATGACTGCCTTGCATTTAGGCTATGAGAGGAGGTTTGGTCCCTAAACAGTAGATGATGCAAAGGAATTTGAGGGCACATGTTCTTAATTTACTTGTAACATTGTTTCTCAAATCTATATTTGCCCAAACTTATTTTTACTGTGTCAAGTAATTTTTCAAGAAAAAGACAACTATTGTCAGACTGGGTAAAAATGGAATAGTTTCTCTGACAGGTTCTGTTGTAAACTTCGCTTAAGAAAAAGTGAGTTCAGGGCTAGGATGTGGCTCATGTGGTGAAATGCTCACCTAGCACACACCAAGCTCTGACTTTGATTGGCAGCACCAAATGAACCTTTTATAGCGATGTACTCTTGTAATTCTAGCATGCCGGAAGTGGAGGTGGAAGATCCAAAGTTTAAAGTAATAGCTACATAGGAAATTGAAGACCAGCCTGGGCTACATGAGACACAGGGAGAGAGAGAGAGAGAGAGAGAGAGAGAAGGAGGCAGGGAGGGAGGGAGAGAGGGAGAGAGGAAGGAAGGAAGGAAGAAAGGAAGGAAATAAGAAGGAAGGAAGGAAGGAATACAGAAGAAAGAAACAAGAGCATTTCTATTTTCAAATTTCAAACACATAGCAGCAAATAAAAGCTCAAACATGTCAGACTCCAATGCACACATTTTAATATACCACAGTCTCTGTGTTGTATCTAATTGCAAAACAAGTGGAGATTAAGACTCAAAGAGGGGGTTGAACTTGAGTCAGACAGAGGGCTGTCCCTTCTCATCCAGCCGTTTTTGACGCCACAGAGCTAATTTTAGCTGCAGCCTTGTAAAATGCAGTGGAATTCAGAAAAGTTAGTTTGGATTTTTTTTGGGGGGGGGATGTGAAACTTTAATTCGAAGCGCACAGTGTGCCTGGTTTTCTCAACCAAGGCAAGATTAATCCCAACCGAAGACTAAGATATGACACTTTTAAAGCTAAAGAGACAGTTTGTTGCAAAAGCTGATTTCCAGTTCCTTTTTCTGAATGGGCTTTAGGATAAAGAAAGTTCCAGAAAGTTCCACACTTTGCACCAGACAAAATGAAAATCGTAGTATTTTCTCCTGCACATTGAGTGAGTGCATTTGCTGTTAACGTTTGCGAGAAGGTAAGTTGCTTGTTTATCCTTGCTAAGGACTGGAAGGCGGAACTTGAACGTGCGATCCTCCTGCCTCCACTTCCTAGAGCTGGGACTGCAGGCACGCACAGCCTGGGGATGGAACCCAGGCTCCCCACACCGCCAAGGCGGGCGCTCTGGGATAGCGCTGCACCCCCAGCCCCCTCTTGCTTGCTTTCACTGATGGAAACCATCACTCCGATGGAACACGTTGCACATTTTTCAGCAGTGGTATTGAAAGAATGTAAGGGGCCAGATCCAAAGCGTCTAGCCCAAACCAAATAATTCAAACCACACAGCCAGATTGTTTTTTCCCCCTATTTCTCTGAAATAACTGGAACTGAGTTCATACTAATCTCCACTTTGCTTTGCGCCTGTGGACACTGCCACCCACGCAGGGAACTCTGTGTAACTTTGCACCATAACTGCTAAATGTGGGAGAAACCGGGGTAAGAGAAAGCATCTGCATGTAACTCCTCAGTTTCCAGTGCTGCACCAGAAGAAGGACTTAAATGTGTTGACGGTGGTGCATAATTGGGATTCCCGCAAGATGATAGAGTCACAAGTTGTACACTAGCCTGATCTACCTAGTGAGTTCCAGGCTAGCCCAGGTTCCATGGTGAGATCTTGTCAGAAAGAAGAGGAAGGAAAAGGAGGAGGAGGAATAGGAGGAGGGGGAGGGGCAGGGAAACGGAGAAAGGGAGGGAGAAGGGGAGGGGGAGGGGGAGTGGGAAGGGAGGGAGAGGGGAGGAGGGAGGGGGAGGGGAGGGAAGGGGAGGGGGAAGGGAGAAGGAGGGGAGGAAGGAGGGGGAGAGAGGGAGGAGGGAGGGGGAGGCCAGGTAACTCAGATGGTCAGGCACCTGTTTGCAATCTTGGCCACATGAGTTCAATCCCTGAAAATCCACGTGGTAGAAGAAGAGAACTGGCTTCTGAAACTATGGGCTGTGGTATGCACACTCTTCTATCTCTCTCTAAATAAGAAAAACATCAAAAACAAAATCCTTCATCTATACAAAAGTCCAACCTATGCCAAGATGACCCAAGACATCCAGTGTGGTGGCTGAGGGCTGTAACCCCTAAAGCAGGGGAGGCTGAGGAAAAGGTCAGCAAGTTTAAAGCCAGCCTGAGCCATGTAGCTAAACTGTGTCTCAAAAAAAAAAAACAAACAAACAAACAAACAAAAAAAACAGAAACAAAAAGAACTCAAGAAATGCATACAGGCAAAAGTTTTTTTTTTTTCCCTTAAGTTTCCGGTTTCTTATAATTGCTCTGAGCTTATGTTCATTTTGAGGCTTTGGTTCTTCCTGATTATCCTTCAATAGTGCCCCCCCTGGGTAAGAACTCGAGGCCAACTATCAGCCCAGCTTGCATGAGGGTGGTTAGGAAAACCACCTTACTGAACTGTTAGCCACTGACTTGTGACATTTACAAGAACGTTTGCAATTTACCCACAAGTACTGTTAAAAAAAAAAAAAAACTTTTCAAAAAAAAATCCTTTAAGTTTTCACATTAAAAACAAAATGATCCTGTGTATTCAGGAATGAAGCAAAATGATGAGCCTGCTTTTGAGCCGATACATGGTGTTTACAGAATATTTCAGAAGGTCTGATAAGCACTTCTAATGCTACAGTTATCTAGAGCCATGTGTGGCCCAAGGGAGAATGTTCAGGATATCTGGGTGGCCCACATGTTGGTAGGTATCATTTTAATTTTGTGTCAGAATCAAAACTAAGGGGGAAAAAAAACCCTTGAAATTCAATTAAGTCATCCGTGGTCTGAGAAGAAAAAAACCTTTAAAAAAGTGATTAATTAATGTAGTTTTTTAAGAAACAAGCTTTGGTTTCAGGCGGTAGCTGTTTAATTTATTGGCTGATAAGATCAAGTATGCAAATAATTATAGTACTTTTTAAAATAATATTTTTATTCTTTAACAATTTCACTCATCTATATAATGAATTTTTACCATATCTACCCCCTCTTCCCTCTACTATTCCTGGACATTCTCAGCATGCCTACCCCACTTTTATGTCTCCCTTTAAAAAAAAAAACTGGACTAAAATAAAATAATATATGAGCAATAAGAGAGATACATTTAGGATGTAGACAGTTATGATTGAATTTCCATCTCCACATAGTTAAGAATGTTTGATAAAGAACATGCAGTATATTTTTTAAGCTTTTATTTTTATTTATTTTAGTGTGTATGTATGTGTGTGTGTGTGTGTGTGTGTGTGTGTGTGTGTGTGTGTGAAAGGGCACTGTGTGTCTCTGTGGAAGACCAAAGGTGACTTATAGAATCATCCTGGATTGCTTCTACCTCCCTCTTGCTCTGTCCTGGGATTTCCCAGGCTCCGCCCACCAGGGTCAGAAGTGCAAGCCACTGCCATTTACTCCTGGCATTTTTATGTGGGACCTGGGATCCAAACTCAGGACCTTCTGCTTGAGAAGCAGAATCTTAACCCCTGAGCCATCTCTCTAGTCCCATAAAGTATATATATTTAAAGTTATTTTGTTTATTGGAAAGAGAGAGAACCAGAGAACCCAGGCATGTCATGGCACGTGGGTGAAGGTCAGAGGACAACTTTTGGAAGTCAGGTCTCTCTGTCTACCATATGGGCCTCCAGGGATCAAACAGGTTGCTAGGTTTTTGAGCAGGTCCCTTATCTGCTGAGTTATGTCGCTGTTTCCTGCAGTACCTTTTTTTGAAAGTTTGTATGTCCCCAATGATTTCAAGAGAACCAAGAAATACTGTGGTGCTTTCCAAGACAGAGTGCACTTATTGTTTTAGTTTCATTGCCTGTTGCCGCAACAAAATTTCTGATCTGGGCAACTTAGAGGAGAGAGGATGAAGGTGGCTCCGTCTTCCAGTTCACCATCTGCAACGCAGAAAGGTCGCAGCAGCAGCAGCTGGGCGCAGCTGGTCATGTCACAGCCACAGCAGAGCAGGGGGCAGTGAACCAGGGCCTGCGGGCCAGCTCATTCTCCCCATCTTTATACGCCCCTCTTCTCCCCCTCAGGGCCAGAGCCTGGTGCGCCCCACTCATAGACTGAGTTTTCCCACATCCATTAACCCAATCAAGACAGTTTCTCACAGGCATGTCCAGAGGCAAGCTTTGAAAGAGACTCGCTCTCTACTCTCTCTCCCTACTCCTCCTCTCTCTCTCTTTCTCTCCTCTGCTCTACTCTCTCGCTACTTCTCTTTCTTCTCTCTCCGATTGCAATGGCGGACTCTGAGGTACCAGGAAACAAAAAAATCACACATACTGGTCCGGAGACCAACTTTGAGGGAATGAAAGGTTCCCTCTGTGGTGTACAGTGTGACGATTGAAATGCTCAGAAATGAGACCCCCACGGTTACAAAGGGAGCCTGGTTACTTTGGAGAGAAGTTTCTGAAGGGATGTGTTAGACAGGACATCCGCTCGATCTGATATCCCCCCGCCTGCTTCCCCCTCCTCACTCCACATCCTTCTCCCTTTCCTCCCTCCTTCCATTCCTCCTTCCCTTTCTTCCTCTCTTCCCTTTTATTTTCTCTTGTTTTCCTTCCTTTCTCTTTTCCTCCTCTTCCCTTCCCTCCTCTTCCCTCTATTTCTCTCCCTTTCCCTCCTCACATTCTCTTTCTCCCCTCCCCTCTTATCTTCCCTACAACCCATGGTGGTGGATTAGAATCTCCTTATATAGCCCAAGCTGGCCTTAAAGTCACTATGATCCTCTAGCCTATACATCAAGAGACCCTCAAAAAAAAAAAAAAAAAAAAAAAAAAAAAAAAAAAGAAGTGAAACAGGCAAGATTTGATTTGCATAACCTTGCTGTATGATTGTAACATAGCTATTTCTGTTGTACACCAGAGAAGACAGCATTGAAAAAAAGAGAGAGATTAGGAGAATGAATATTCCACGTGACTTTCCAATAATGCTCTTTCAGTAGATAACTGTTTTTACTGTGCCAGCCTCATGTCGCTGAGGATGACCTTGTCTTTTACTATCCAAGTTCTGGGGCTGCGGATATATACCACCATATTCAACTCTGCTGCACCTGAAGCAAATCCAGGCTAACAGTCTTCCCCTTGAGTTGCAGTCCCAAATCCATCTTGATCCATCCAGCAGCCAACAGATGCTGTTATGTGAAACTTTCCCTGAACTTTTCCCGGGGCTTCATCACACACATGTCTATGCACCCCAAACAGGAAAATGACATGAGTATGTGTGTACATTCTACACTCTTACTCTGAATGAAGTTTGCTTTGACTAATGATCAAGGCCACTCCTGAAGACTTGGCAGTTTCAGACAAAGCTAGGTTGATAAGCAGTGATCACATAAACAAATGTCATCTTTCTAGTCCGAGAATTATGAAGACTACGGAAATAACAACATTGGATCATTATCATCAATGGAGCACCAAAAAGGTATGTGTTTCTATGCAGTTCTTCTGGGGAGGGTTTGGGGGGCTTGACGGGGACTTGTGGTAAAAACAGGAAATAGGAAATCTATTGTAAAAGCTTGTTGTCTCAAGCCAAGTTTATTCCCGGTTGACTGGGGAGGGATAATGTCTGTGGCGTCTCCTTGGTCATGCCTATTTGTGTGTCTATATTTAGACATCTGAATTCTTCTTCCAATGATGATGATAATTAGCAATCCGAGGGTCACTATAAACCATGCAATTAAGAACTAGAATAGCTATTCACAAAATGAATGAAAGGCAATGTAAGGAAAGATCTCAGCAGGCAATTCTGTAGATCCGATTACACACTACTGAAAGGGGGAGAATGGTTAAAGTTTGTTGGAGTTGTGTTTGGAGAGGAGGGAGAAAGTTAGCAAAAAAAAAAAAAAAAAAAAAGAAGTCAGGATTTCTACCCCCCCCCTCACCCCATGTAGAGTGTCCCCAAATCTGGGCCAGTGTTTACTATCTTAATAATGTCCCAGGTATCCGTAAAACAAAATTAAAAATAAAAAAGCAGGGGGCCAAGGCTGGAGAGATGGCTCAGGAGTTAAGACCCTGTCTCACAAACAGAAGGCCCTGAGTTCAGATTCCAGATCCCATGAAAAAACACCATGGGAAATGGTAGTAGCCTGCACTTCCTGCGCTGGTGGGCAGAACCTGGGAAATCCCAGAGGGAAGCAAAAGGGAGGTAGACACAATCTAGGGTGATTCCCAAAGTCACTCTTGGACATATAGTGACACAGGGACATACAGTGCCCTCTGATATACACACACCGAATAAATAAATAAATTTTAAAAGTCAGGGGGCTGGCAAGATAACTTAGCAGGTAAAGCACTTGCTCACAAACCTGTCAACCTTCAGTTCCCGAAGCCCACCTGGTAGAAGGATCTGAGATCCGACTTCTGCAAGTTGTTCTCTGACCTACACCTGTGCATCATGTGCTCTCTCTTTCTCTCTCTCTCTCTCTCAAATAAAATAGTTTTTATTATTTATTTATTTATTCATTTATTTATTGTGTGTGTGTGTGTGTGTGTGTGAGAAAGAGAGAGAGAGCGAGAGAGAGAGCATTGTGTGTCCTTATGGAGACCTAAGGGTGAGTTCGAGAATTATCGTGGATTGCTTCTACCTCCTTTTAAGTTCGCTCTGGGATTTCCCAGGCTCCATCCACCAGGGTCAGAAGTGCAGACTGCTGCTGTTTTTTTTATTTTTTTTTATTATTTAATTATGCGTGTGTGTGTGTGTGTGTGTGTGTGTAGAACCACGGACGAATTCGGGAACCACCATGGACCACTTCCACATCCTCCTTGTTTACCCTGCCCCGGGATTCACAGGCTCCGCCCTACCAGGACCAGAAACGCAGGTTGCCCCCCACTTCCACCCAGCGTCTATACGTGGGATCTGGGATCCGAACTCAGGACCTTCTGCCTGCAAGGCAGAAGCTTAACCCCTGAGCCACCTCTCCAGCCCCAGACTGCTGCTGTTCTTGACTGGCATTTTTTTACGTGGGACCTGGGATCTGAACTCAGAACTCTGCTTGTAAGGCAGAGTCTTAACCCCCGAGCCATGTCTCCAGCCCATAAAATAGTTTTTAAAAAGTTAAAAACAAAACACAGAAGACGAAAACCAGGCTCAGAGAGATAGCTTGGGGGTTAAGCCTTGGATCAAAGAAAAAAAAAAAAAAAAAAAAGAAACATATCCAGGGTTTTCTCAGCCCCACATAAAAATTTCCCAGGGAACCGTGCTAGTAACCACAGTGTCTAGGAGCAGTCTCTTCTCAGCAAAGCCTATATCCTGCCTGCTCCTGACAGATCTGAGTCGACAGCTGCTTAACATCTGGGCAGATCCCTTGCTTCCTGGACAGTGTGCTCACATGTCCTTGCAGAGGGGCAGCAGTGACAAGAGATATGTCTTCTGCCAGACACTTTCCCACCATGTCCAGCAGCAACATGTCCAGCAGCAACATAGGCGTCCCGTGTGGACCTGCCTCGTCCAGTTACTCGAATTCTGTAGTCTCTGTTCTGAAGACAGATAGGCATTGCTAAGTCTTCCCTCTTTCAGCTCTTCCTTGCCCCTCTTCTCTTTGACTTTTTTTTCATGCATACATGCATGCATGCATGTGTGTGAGCGTGTGTGTGTGTTCATGTGTATGTGCAAAACCATGTGCGTGCGTGTATGTGTGTATGTGTATGGTTGTGTGTGTGTGTGTGTGTGTGTGTGTGTGTGTGTGTGTGTGTGTACGCCTTTGCTTTTACTTCCTTATTTTTCTGCTCTGGGATTTCCCAGGCTGTGTCTTTCAGGACCAACATTGGAGACTACCACCAAATCTGCCCAGCATTTTTTTTTAAACATTTTTGGGGTCATTTTCATTGTGTTTCATGGTAGGGGGAGTTACTGTGAGAAACGCCACTGCCCCAGGCAGTGTTCGCTCCAGTCCTCCTGGGCTACTTTTTGGCACCTTTTCTTTTTCATGGTGTTTTTGCTGTCCACAGCCTCTTCCCTTCTGCCACGAACGGGCAGCTCCCGCATTTTTATATGGAATCTAGACTCAGATCCTTTTGCTTGTGAGGCAAAAGTTTTAACTTTTAAAAAGCCTGCACCTCTTTGACTTTTTGAGACAAGATCTCATTTTTCCTGGGCTGGCCTTGAACTTCCTATGTAGTCGAGGATGACTTACTTCCCCCCCCACACCTTGCCAGGTTTCACTGTTATTTCTATATTAGTAGACTGATTCCCCCAAATATGTTTTAACTTTCCTGTTGCTCTTCAGAAACCTCCATGACATCTGCTCCTGTCTATTTCACGTGTTATGGTTCCAGATGAACAGACCGCATTCTCAAACTGGGAAGATGTGTTCTACATAGGTTGTTTCTATGTAAGGCAGGCTCGCTAACCTTGTAAAATTTTTCCTTCACGTGTGCACTAGCTGAATTGTTAATAAAAGGATCTGCCTTAGATTTCAGAGTTATTGCACAGGCAATGTGTTAGACTGGGCACGTGTTCTGCAGAAAAACCAAACCGAACCTAACTAAGCAGGGGAGACAAAGTCAGCCTGGAGTGGTGGCAGATGTCTGTAAGCCCAGCACTGAATAAATGCAAGCAAGGACACAGCCAACCGGGACCACGGTGAGGAAGAACTGCCTCACATCAGGCCTAGCGGTGCACACCTGTACGCCCAGCCCTGGGAGGTAGAGGTTGGAGAATCAGGAGTCCAAGTTCATCCCAGCCACAAAGCAAGTTTAAGACCAACCTAGCCTACAATGATCCAGCTCAAAAAACAAAACAAAATGGAACAAGTAAAACAAAGGGTCCTGCAAACATTCCAGGACGCTCCCTAAACCACAACCACTAATTTGCAGTTTCGTTGTTGTTGACATTCATTCTGTTTACTTTTTTTAGCTGGTTCCTTAGATCTATTTCCTACATGTGCTTTTAGATACCAGCACTAGCCTCTCCTGACGCTGTCTTTCTAACGCAACTCGTCCAGTTTCACTTGAGCTGTGAGTTTTGCTGGGGCCACAAAGGCCCTGAAGACCTAGGAAGGTCAGGACCACCTTCTTTGCGTAGCTTCTTCTCAAGGCCTGTTTCGCGCATGCGTCTCAACCTGCTGTGAAACCTCCGTGACCACACCTGTGTAATCAACCAAATGCCTCCATTGGATTTAAAAATATATATTTATTTTTATGTGGGTGTATGTGTGTGCCTGAGGGATATGCGCCTGCGTGTGTGTGTGTGTGTGTGTGTGTGTGTGTGTGTGTTGTGTATGTGTGTGTGTGTATCAAAGGGCCCATGGGACACTAAGGGTGATTTGGGGTATCATCCTGGATTGCTCTACTTCCTCTTGGCTTTGCTCTGGGTTCCCCAGCGTCCATCCTCCAGGGCTGGAAGTGCAGATAGCTGCCATTTCCGCCTGGCATTTTTATGTAGGATCCATTATCCAAAGTCAGGTCCTTCTGCTTGTAAGGCAGAGTCTTAACCCCTGTGCCATCTCTCCAGCCCCCAGAGTTTTTTTTAAGTCTCTCTTTTTGGTTTCAACTTGTATAAAGTTTTTATTGCTAGGCAGTTGAGTGAATTTTATTTTTAGGATAGGGAAGAGGCGTTAGAGATATGCGGTCTTTATCTGTGTGTATTTGTGTGTGTGCGTGCGTGCTCATATGTGCACGAGAGTGTGAGTGTGAAGGGCGAGAGGATAACCCTGCATGTTGTCCCACAGGCACCTTCCATCTTGGCCTTGAGACAGGGTCTCTCACTGGCCGGGGGCTTCACCGCCCAGTCCAGGCCAGTGAGCTCCAGGGATCCATCTGTCTCCATGTCCACGGGGCTCGGATTCCAGCTTTTTGCAGTCCTGGGGACTGAATTCAGGTTCTCACGAGTGCGAACAAGCAGCGCATGCGCCGTGCAATGCAAAGCATCGCAGCAGCCCGCTCCGAAGGAAAACGAAGCAGCAGCAAAACACCCAGAGGACCCGTAATCTATGATCACATCTGCTCTTTACGGCAGGACAGAATAAAGATCTACTTGAGGGAATTAAACGGGACTATGGGAATAAAAATCTAATCAGTGGTTAAAGGGCTAGAACAGGACTCACTGACTACAAAGGACTATGAGAGAACTTTGAGGGTGATGAAAATGTCTTATAACTCAACTTTACTGTATATAAATGTTGCCTCAATAAGCTGACTTTATTTATTTATTGTGTGTGTGTGTATCAGAGGGCACTATATGTCCCTGTGGAGGACTAAGGGTGACTTCAGGAATCACCCTGGATTGCTTCTACCTCCTTCTTGCTTCCCTCTGGGATTTCCCAGGCTCTGGCTGCCAAGGCCGGAAGTGCAGGCTGCCACCGACTCTGCCTGGTGTTTTTTATGTGGAACCTGGGATCTGAACTCAGGACTTTCTGCTTGCAAGACAGAATCTTAATCCCTGAGCCATCTTTCCAGCCCTTAAAGTTAATTTGAAATATAATCAAATGTGTGCAGGGGAGATGGCTCTGTAGTTAAGGTACTTGCCTAGGAAGTATTAGGGCCAGAATTGAGAGCCCCAGAATCCATATGAAAGTTGAACAGTTGAAGCCACCAATACTCAGGAGTTAGAGACAAGGGTCCCCAGGACAAATTGATTAGCTAGACTGCCTAGAACATGTCAAACTCTGAATTCAATTGAAAGACTCAGCCTTAAAAACGAAAGTGGAGAGCCATCAAAGAAGACAGCCTATGCCAACTTGGAGCCTCCATATACATGCACACCCTCACATAGGCATACACACATGGAAACATGCATACACATATGTATACCACATGCACAGAAAAAAATGAAATTTTATAATCAAGGGACTGGTAAAGTAGCTCAGTGAATAGAATGCTTCCCTAATGTGTGTGAACCCCTGGGTCTGATCCCTGGCACCACATAAACCAAACACGGGGGCGAGGAAGTATGCATGCCTGCTCTCCCAGCACTTGATGCAGGACAATTAGAAGTTCTGAGTTACAGAAAAGAATTTTAAGGTCGTCCTCCGCTACCTCGAGGGTGTAAGGCTACCTCGAGGGTGTAAGGCTATCCTCGAGGGTGTAAGGCTACCTCGAGGGTGTAAGGCTACCTCGAGGGTGTAAGGCTAGCCTGGGCTACATGTTTGTTTGTCTCCAACAATCAAATAAAAATAAAAATCCAAGCCAAGCACTTTTTATTCCAGCACTTGATGGCTGAAGCAAGAGAGTGAAAAGTTGGAGGCCAGTCTGGGTTGCACGGAAAAAAAAACAGTATCAGATAAAAATTTTTAAGAAGACTAATGGAAAATTATGAAGGGGCTGGAGAGGTGGTTCAGGGGTTAAGCCTCTGCCTTGCAGGCGGAAGGTCCTAAGTTCAGATCCTAGACCCCACGTATAGATGCCGGGTGGAAGTGGGGGCAGCCTGCGTTTCTGGTCCTGGTAGAGCGGAGCCTGTGAATCCCGGAGCAGAGTAAACAAGGAGGAGGTAGAGGTAGAATTCATCCGTGGTTCTACACACACACATACACAAACACACAAACACACATACACACGCACACACACACACACACACACACACACACACACACACACACACGTACAATTGAATAAATAAAAAAAATTAAAAAAAAAAAAGAAAATTATGAAGACTGTCTTCAGTCTTCCCACCAGGGCATCTCTCAATTACTGTGGAAGTCTTCAAAAGGAAAGTCAGGATCTTTTTTTTTTTTAATTCAATTGTGCGTGTGTGCATGTGTGTATGTATGTGTGTGTGTGTATAACCACAGGTGAATTCGGGAACCACTATGAACTGCCTCCACCTCCTCCTTGTTTACTCCTCGCCCTGGGATTCACAGGTGGCCCCGCTTCTACCTGGTGTCTATAAGTGGGATCTAAGATCCAAGCTCAGGACCCTCCGCCTGCAAGGCAGAGGCTTAACCCCTGAGCCACTTCTCCAGCCCCAGAAAGTCAGGATCTTGATGAGCTGAGAGATTCCAGTAGGGTGCTCACTTACCTGGAAGTTAGTGGTAATGAAAATAGTGGGAGAATGGGCTGGAGAGGTGGCTCGGGGGTTAAGCCTCTGCCTTGCAGGCGGAAGGTCCTGAGTTCGGATTCCAGATCCCACATATAGACGCCAGGCGGAAGCGGCCTGCGCTTCTGCTCCTGGTAGGGCGGAGCCTGTGAATCCCGGGGCAGAGTAAACGAGGAGGTGGAGACGGTCCATGGTGGTTCCCGAATTTGTCCGTGGTTCTACACACACACAGACACCCACACACACGCGCGCGCACGCACATACATATGCACACACGCACAATTGAATAAAAAAAAAAAAAGAAAATAGTGGGAGAAAAAAGCGTGTAATAAATCAGCCAAGTGGTTATATTTGGAATACTACATTCCACGAACCATTAAATTCTGACCAAGTTTTTGGTATCAGAGGAAGTGGTTATGTTAACTGTCGTTTACTGTTTCTTGATTTAAAAAGATAAAGTTAGAAGTGCTTTGCTCCTTTTCCCCCCACTCCCCCACCCCCAATATGTCACTCTAGCTCTGGCTGGCCTAGAACTTTTTGAGAAACCCAAGCT